>CM075444.1:6750171-7361136 GCA_037832335.1 Carallia pectinifolia
GTCTTTTTGGCCTTTGGCTGGTAATTCGGAAGGGAGAGTGCAAAACCTTTAACAATTTTCGTTGCATGAAACACCAGGAAATGGTATGAGAACAACTAATCTTCACGAGGAGAAAAACAGTGAAAAGTGATGCCTTAATTGCTGTGGTTGATTCTTTTGCCATGCTGCAAATGGACCAAGAATCATCATCATTGAGGATTATTTCGTTCACTTAATGCGTTGGATTGATTTTGCTTATAGTTTGCTAGATATTGCATCCTCCATATGCAACTCATCCAAATTATTATTGCATGAAAGCCCCAAGGGTATGCCCACTTGTGACTATAAAGTGGAAATGTTTCCAGCTATTATTGGATTTCTGCTTTCACCTTAATCTCTCCAGATATACTACAGCTATTGACATGTGGTCCTTTGGGTGTATAGTCGCAGAATTGTTTCTAGGATTGCCACTTTTTCCTGGAGCATCAGAATTCGATCTATTGAGAAGAATGATTGGAATACTTGGGTATGTTGCATGTCTTTGCATGATTTACAAGTTGCTTTTCTCAACATTTGGGATTATTTGTTGTCCCTCCCATGATTTTCTCGAATATTCTTGACATGATGAATTGTCATTATATTAAATGGGCCAACTGTTAATTGCCACACCCCGGGAGAATAAAATATACTGGGATTGGTCTTGAACAATAGGCATTTTTTTGTATAAGCAGGTCATATCCTTGTACGGTCATCTTCTGCGCTGGTTTTGCATTTTAGGGTTGTTGTCAGCCTTTGGTTCTAGAAAAGGCTCATGAGAGCAAGTCTCTCTTGTTTTTCGTTTTATTTTGTTTTTCGCTTGTAATTCTGAGAGACCAAAAATTGCAGAGAATGTTCTCTTAAGGTTTTTAGACATTGGCCCTTTAATGTGTGGTTTTGCTGTTGTTCTTAGAATGGACCAGAGACACAACAATATGAGGATTTAAAGGGGCCATACAAGCCTATTGAAACTAAATGACCGCCTTGCCCATTAAGGGTTGTCAAAAAATGCTAAAGGCGGTACAACATGATTGGTGCATCATTCAAATATGAAGTGATGATTTGTGCTAGCCCACATGAAACATTCCCACTAAAGTTTGTTGATTTTTTTATGAGAAGGTCTTGGGCTCCATAATTGCAACTATGGTGGAAGAAAATGTAATAACAGTAAATTGATACCAGAACGAGCTACTTGTGTGATATGAACTTTGGAACTTGATATAATGGCAGTGGATAGGTCACCTCCCTTCACTGGACCTTTCTTGTTTGTGTGCTTTGCTCCACTCACTCCCTTTTTCTTGGGGATATTTTGTGATTTGATTAAGTAAAATATTGAAGGCTTTGATCCACTGTCTTTTTGAGGTCACCGTTTTAGTATGGCATACAATTATTTCTCATCCATTTCCATTATTTCCATTGCTTAAACTGGTTCCGCTTTCTTAATGAACGCAGTTTAAGGATTTAGCTATTGCATTATGCTAGCCAACAACAGGCTGGTCTTTGTACTTATACCCACTAGCCTAGCGTTATGTCTTTGTAAGGGTGTTAAACATCATTTTATGTCTGCTTGAAATGTTGTAGAGGACAACCCCCTGACTATCTATTGAAGGAAGCGAAAAACACAAGTAAGTTCTTCAAGTGCATTGGGAGTGTCCACAAAGTAGAGAGTGGAGAGGTTTCCTCAGGCAGAAGTGCTTACCAAGCACTATCAGTGGAAGAATACGAAGCTGTAAGTCTCCATCTTGTTGTTTTGGGTGCAAAAAAAACCATTGAATGGAATGAAATTATGTTTTCCTGAAAAATCAGGTTTTTCATATTGTTCTTTCCCATAGTTCTGGTAATTTAGACCACGTTGCTATCCTCCTCCTCAGTGCCTATGATTCATTCTCCCTTTGGATTGTGATCATTTCTGGTTTCTCTTTAGAGGGAGTTGAAAAAACCATCTATTGGAAAGGAGTATTTCCATCATATGAACCTTGAGGCAATTGTCAGAAATTATCCTTACAGGAAGAATTTGCCGCAGGAAGATATTATAAAAGGTAAGCTGTCTTATCCAAAGTATATGGTTCTGTAGACCAATTTTACTTTATTTTCCACCATATATTCAAGAATTTGTTGATGTTTGTCCTATAACTGACACGTACAGAAAGTCAGATACGATTGGCTTTGGTAGATTTTTTGAGGGGACTTGTGGAGTTTGATCCTGCAAAACGGTGGTCCCCTTTTCAGGTAGTTAATGTGCCCAATTTTTATCGATCTGATCCTTTGTGCTTGAATTCTGATCTTGCAGCTGTGTAAAAAAAGAGCAACTATTTTTTCACTTGCAGGCTTCAAAGCACCCTTTTGTGACTGGAGAACCTTTCACAAGTCCTTACAAGCCTCCCCCAGAGACCCCTCGCATGGTAAGTATTGTTTGTTGAACTGGATTTGAAGTTGCAGCCTAAGCTCATGGTGCAATTGTGTGATTATTAACTTCAGCATTGTCAATGCATGATGTGATGCATGAACTGGATTCTTAGCATTGGTCTTAGCTTTTCTCGACCATATTTCTTTTCTAGATTTGAACCTCCTTTGATGTTTTGCCTTGTTTTCTTTTCATGAAATTTATGATTCATGCTTAGACATTATGTGTGGTTTTCAACCTTGCACATCTCGTTATACATTTTGTTTATGTGTCGTTGGTGCTCTGTTTTGCTGGGACTTGCAATTATGCACAAGGTAAGGCTTGTGTGACATACGAGTGTTACTCTTTTAAACAGATACTAATATAGTTCTTTATATATCCTTTGCTAGCCCGTCGCCCAAAATGTCAAGGTAGACCATCACCCAGGTGGAGGGCATTGGTTTGCTGCTGGTCTCTCTCCCAATGTGAGCTCATTTCTCTTTGTATTTCCTCTTAGTTTAGCTGTTGAAGTTGTGCATGGCACTTGCTGCCTTCTCTTCCTCTCCAACTCCCATTTTAAGAAAAAATAGTGGGAAATTTGGCAACTAGGCAAGTGTTGCGATACATTTGCCGTATTATTTGTCTGTATAGACTTCCATGCAAAAGGAAGAAGACTAAAGGAAAATCAGAACTGACCATTGTTTACTTGAATGTAGATTCCAGGAAAGGCTAGACTTCATAGTAGCCCACATTTTCAAACATTTCCTTATGCACATGCAAATAGCTATGGAAGTGTTGGAAGCCATGGTAGTTATAACGATGGTATGAACCTTGGGAGTAGCTATGGAAGCTATGGAGACAGCAGTAATATGTTTGCATATTATTCACCAGTTGGTCCATCTGGGATGAACATGCATCCCCAGGCCGGTCTGTCAATGCTTGGAAGTAGTCCTGATGCAAGAGTGAGGTTTATGCAGTACTCACATGGGAGTGGACTTGGTATAAGTCCATCTGCAGGGAATTTTGCACCACTTCCTCTTGGTACTAGTCCATCCCAATTTACGCCACCAAGCTCATACTGCCAAATTTCATCTGGTTCTCCTGGTCATTATGGTCCTACTTCCCCAGCAAGAAGCTCTTGTCATGGATCACCTTTAGGTAAAGCATCTACAGCTGCCCAATTCAATAGAAGAAAGGGTTGGGGATATTCTGGAGGTTCTGAATCTCAAGAGAGTTCATCTTCACATTGGCAAGTACAAAATGCTGATGTTATCAGCTGTAGCCAAGTTGAGGCAAGTCCAGCCGTACTTGGCAGTTCACCTTCACATAGGCTGTCAAATTCTGGTACAGCGAGCTGGAGACAGCAGCACGGAGGGAGTGGATCTATTCGGAACATGCCAGGCTCGTTTAAGCCAGGTTTCAATTTGCAACCTGGCCAAGTTCTTGATAAGCCTGAAGCTAGCACGTCATTGCCAGATCCCGGTGACTGGGATCCCAATTACAGGTAGGCAGATTTATATTGGAACTTATACATTTAGCTTTCAGATTGGCTTTTTTGGGATATTTCCATGTCATGCTTGCATTTTTTGAGGTTTTAGCCGCAGAGAATGATTTGTTATCCACATAAGTACCTCTTGTATTTAAGGCTTGGAAGGGAAATAAATCTGCCGGTGTTGCATGAATTTAGGCTAAAAGCAGTTGCTCGCCTGAACAGATATGAGAGAGGATAATATTGACAATCTTGGTAATTGCTTTTTGCTTATTAATAAGTGATGGGCCTTTCATCAGGAGCAAAATTAGAAGAAAGAAAAATTGGGTCCATTATTTTGATTATGGTGTTCTTAAAATAATCTTATCATGGCTTTAGCGGAAAAAATTGGTAGAAAACATCGATGTTTTGATATCAGAATGAAGTTCAGGTATTTGAAATAAGCAAAGATGCACTCATAATTTAATCTAACCTGTCAAAATAATTTCCATGCATTCATGTGTTTCTAAGAGTTGAATCTAGTTTGTATAGACCTCATTTTTGCAGAATCTGCATTACATTACTTGTTGAATCTATTTTGTATAGACCTCATTTTTGCAGAATCTGCATTACATTACTTCCTTCTCATCATTTCATGCATGAGATAGTAACATATTTATAGTAAAATGATTTCTAAATTGAAGTTCCTGGAATACCATCATGGTGTTTTAAACTTTAATTGTTACCTTGTATTCTCTTTGACTGTAAGCAGTCTTCTTGTTTTTCTTTCTGTCATGCATTTGAGTCATTTTTCAGTGATGAACAACTTCTACAAGAGGAGGATGGTCCAGATGTTGGTGCTTTAGTTACTGAGTTGAGCAAAGGCATGCATCTTGGTACAGGCGATCCATCGGTTGTTCTTGGAAGATCCAATTGCTCTCTATACCCAATTCCAAATTCATCAATCCAAAGGTTTGCTTTGTCCATTTTAGAGTGGACTACATGGTTTGGCTTTGGTTGCGAATTGCTGAAGTGCATTCAATTGTCCTATTTTAAGATTACAGGGCAATGACTGTTATTTCTACATAATTGATGCAGGCTTATGTAGATCAAGTGTGAGAATATGTTCACTATTAATTTTAAGTACACGGTCACAGAGACAAAATATAGGAAACAATGACTCTTTGGTGTTCCATTTGAAACTTGAAAATTTTCTATTAGCTTAATATTTGATTGCACTGGTTTTCACACTTCATAAACTTATTTGCTTTCCTTTCTGATGGGTAGTGGAGCTGCAGGAGTATGCTTTTTATTGAATTTCCACTATTGTTGATTCTGTTTGTGGTTTTGTGTGATGTACATCAGACAAAATGGGCCTATTCAAGCTTTTCCTCACGTGGAAGTTGGCAGCCCTCCTTCAGCTCATGATCTACATGCTGGCTACAGCCGTTCAATGTCAAAGCCTTCCCATCTAATGTCTCACATGTCACAAAATTCTCCTAGCCGTTTGGGACAGCAGTCTCTTCATCGGTTCAATTATGCGAGGCCTTCTGGTCGGGGTAGTGAATGGAATCATATCAAGGTCCAACCGCCCTCCTCCAGCTACGGTTCTGGGGATCCACGCTCGCCAAGAAATAGTTCATTCAACAATGGCATCCCGTGGGGTATTTCCCTACTTGTTCTGCAACCAACTTCAGTATTTCATATCTCCTATTTTGGTTATGGCCTTACTCGAGTCACAAGACTCGTCAAGAAATGTGATTCACTATAATGGTTCACTTAAGCTAATGACAGTGGCATTTTGTTGCAGGGCGTAGGGCAAATTATCCTGTCGCGGGCATTCCACCAGCATCCCCCCGAGGCAGAAAAGATCAAGGAAGGATTGCCTAGTTTTGGGTGCAGCTTAATTCTTTTGAGGCATTATGTAGCGAAGTGTTGGAAAGAAACTTGTATTCAATAGTTCACATGCCTAGTGAGCTGATGCTAAGAATCATCATCCAGACATGCTCATTCATTGTGGTTGCATAAGTATAATTGCCGATTGCCCGATGTGTTTTCATCTTTCTTCTAATTACTTTGTTTGCAATCCCAAATCTTCAATCACATTGTTCTGCCAAAAAATTGCTTTTATGTGTTTGACAAATTCTGACATGACTATTGAAAGTGCAATTGCAGCTGCTGTGAGGAACTCCAGCTAATCATCCGATGAGGTTGTATAGATTCTTGTTAACCTTTTTCTGCGTTTCTAACTTTGCAAGTTGTATTTTATTTTCAGCAGTAGTTTTAATACAAACTGTATGTCCGATTGACAGAGGTAATTGGAGTGTTTCGGTGGGGTTGCTTAATTGTTTGGTGCCTGTGGTCCAGTCTGCTAAATTTAGTCAAAGTTCATTGTTTTTATTAAAAATTCATTCTGTACAAGGCGAAGCTAAAGTTAATCTCAGTAATGAGGATGCTAGGTTGTTGATCCATCTGCTTGATGTCACGTGTGATCTCAAGCACTTTTCTGGCGAGCGAGCAAGCAAGGGGAATGTATGGCAGATGGAGCACTTAGATTGATGAATCCTTATTATCTATTTTTCTTTTATTTTTTAATGTAAAAATGAAAAAGTAAGCAGTATTTCACAATTCTGTCAGGGTGCATTATAACTCTGTGTTTAAGGTAGAATGTGACGTGATTGGATGGTTATAGTTTTTCTCGTGTCAGGCGTTGAGTTGTAACTTTCATCATTTGACCTTAATAGGATTCGAATCCGCGATCTTAGATACATGTCTAAATTCTTAAGCTAGTTGAATTACTCAAGTAGTGGTCTTGTTATCTATTTTTGATGTTTAATTTGGTTCGTCCATCCTCCTTCAAAGAACTTTGCTATTATGGCCAATTCGGTTAACTAGAACTGAAAATTCACTAGTCCTATTACTAGACCATGTAGTTGGGATCGATTGTTGTATTTTTTGAACCGATTTAGTTGGTGTAACAATTTGATATTTAGTTTTGGTTTTCTCTTCCCTAAGTTCAAGAAAAAAAAAAAAAAAGGTAATTCACTGGTTTAAAATCAATCTTTACCAGTAATTTTATGTATTTCATGTTCTGTAATTATCACCGTATTTGTTAATCTTGAATAACTCACGTCGCGCATTTATAATAATGTGATTTTATATATCATTAGTGATGTCATTCCGACTCTTCATGTTTTGGATTTCGAAGGCACCACGTCTATGAATAAAATCTGAAAGTAAGGCAATGACAAATATACATCCTTGTAAAACTTACAAAAGGAAAAATAAAAAATAAATATATAATAGGATGGTAAATTTGATAGTTGAGACAATTTTATTTCTTTCTTCATATTTCAGTTATGTTTTTTTTTTGGTGTTGTGTGGTCACCAAACATTAATTTTCATGTATTAAACCTTTATTTTTTTTAAGTTATTTTATCCTTAAAGAGATATAACAAAAGAACAAAAGACACTAGAAGGGGTAAGAGAGATGCAAGTGAGTGTCAAAATGGCAGTCTCTGAACCACTCAAGGCCTGACCCCAATATCTCTTCTAGCCAATAGCAGCTCTTCTTCCCATATCTCTACCTTTTTGTCCCTTCCCCCATCAAAATTTTCTGTTTTCTTTTTTTTTTTTTTTTTTTTTGTTAGTTATTAGCACCATTATAAAACAATGGAAAAAAAAACAAAATAAAATGATTAAAAAAATAAGAAGATAAAAAAAAAACCTCAAAAAAATCATGCAAATAAGTAAGGTTGTAACAAAGAAGGAGGCTCTATTTACTCTCTCTGTTTGTCACTGAATTGTTCCCAGTTTAATTTTGGGATCACCACCTCTTCTTCATCTCCTTCTCTTCTTCTTCATTTCCCTAGCTGACACTTTGTTATTCAGGTAAACCATTTTTTTCAAAGTTGTCTCTTGTCATTCTCTGGTCAAATAAACTTATTTTCTTTTTGATTCATATCTGTTTTTGAGGTCTTCTCCATTTATGCTATTTTGAATTCGGGTTAAATGTATGGTTCTCTGCTGATATGCTTCAGTTTGTCAATGATTACTCTTGTTCTTGCTCCATTGGATGATGCTCTTGCCTCTTGGTGTGCACATGTTGTGCGACACAGTTTAAAAGAGCAGGACTTTCTCATAATTCTAATATATCCCCAAAATTATGATTAAAGGACACCATTACAGGATTATTTGCACCATATAATAAGAAGAACAAATGGGGTTACAAGCTTGGAAACTGCTGGAAAGAGGCTAAAAAAATGAGTCATTATATGTGACCCTGGATTTAAAATGTTATGGCCTCAAGTTATGAATGGATTATGATTATGAATTGCCTTGCCCCTATTTTTGAAGGGCGAGCTTGGTGTAACTGTAAGCCTATGATCTGTGGAGGTTATAGATTGCAGTCACAAAAGTAGTTTCTCTTAGAAACTGGGGTACAGCTGCGTGCTGGTTACACGTTTTTTATAGCTTCAAGTCTCTATCTAAAAACAGGAGAGTCTCAGACCCCACCAAGTGGTAGCCTCGTTGTGCTGTGACACCCTCTTCACAGCATCAAGTTATGAATAGGTTGGAAGAATTTGTTAGATTTTATGCTGTACTGGTACTTTAGGATGTTTGTTCCCTATGTTTCTCGGTTTTCTTAGTGTTTTGGTTCCTATAGCAACAACAGTTTGTTTCCAAAACCAGTTTGAAAACAAGGTTTTATGATATACTGGTGCCATAGGATGTTTGTTCCATATGCTTCATTACTTTATTTGTGTTCATTTCTTTGTATGTTTGATTTAAGCGATGAAATTTTGTGTACTTGTCAATCAATTTGGTCAGAAGGATGGAAGCTGAATCATTTTTTTTCTTCTCTATTATTTTTTCTTAGCAGAAGTTTGATAAAGTGAACTGGGGAGATTTAATATATGAAATTCAGCATAGTGAATTGATTGCAGTTGAAGCCCTGCAAACAAAGCTAGTTCATCTAATTTTTAAGAAGCTTGTGATGATATTAGCACCTACTTGAAAGAAAGCTCTATGATGGCCACGGCTGCAGTTATTGGGATCAGCACAGGAAAGAGGCTCTTGAGTTCTTCCTACTATTATTCTGACCTTGCAGAAAAACTCTCAAATGCCACTGATTATGGACTAACCTACTGTCAAGTTTCCACAACGAAGAATGTGATAGCTGCAAAAAAGTCATCCAATTATGGCCACAGTTTTCAGTCATCCAATAGAACAGCTCAGTCAATTAAGGCTCTTAAAGAACACATGGAGACTGCCTCTGCTTCTTCAACCATGGCAACAGGGTTTAGGACATTCAATGACTTAGAAGAGGAAAGCTCTGACCTTAACTATTCAGTGGAAGCACTTCTTCTGCTGCAGAAATCTATGCTGGAGAAGCAGTGGAATCTTTCTTTTGAGAGGAAAGTCTCCAGTGATACATCAACCCCCAAAACTGAACAGAGGCTACCAGTCACTTCTTCCGGGGTGTCTGCTCGACAAAGGAGAATAAACTTTAGGAGGAAAAGTTCGAGCAAACTGATTACACAAACTACTGTCAATAAACAGCTAAGGTCTATTACAAATTCAGAGCTGCTGCAGAATCATTTAAAGGGTTATGTGAAGGGTGTAGTAAGTGAAGAGCTGCTCACACATACAGAAGTTGTGCGCCTGTCTAGGATAATTAAAGCTGGTCTTTCATTGGAGGAGCAGAAATTCAGGTGAGAATGTGGTTTTATGTATATGAAAAGACTTTTGTAAAGAAATATAGCCATTTATTTTCACTTGTTTCTTCTCGACATTTACTGTAAGTAGGTGTGTCTTACAAAGAAAATTTTCGGTAGGGAGATAGACCCCAAGAGTCAGCAATTAAACATAATGACCACATTAACGAATGAGTTCTGTAGGGAGTTTCTCTTTTCTTCTTGTTTACCTCTTGCTCTGTGTTCTCAATGGTGCAAATGTTTTGCGTCCAGAGAAATGACGATTTGAACTTCATTAACATGCAAAGAGCCATTTTTCTCTTAAACCACGCCTTTTCGTATCCTTTCATTTTCACACGAGCTCATGGAAGTATCTCACTTGACCCTTACTCTTCTGTATCACACATTATTCTGCATAAGCAAAAGGGGTGACAAGCCTTTCCCCTTTCTAATGCTCGTAATGTGTAACCGGCTATCATTCTGGATTTGTTGAGCTCTCAAAAATTGGAATTACCACCATTGAAACGATAAACTATTGTTTTCTGTTTTATCAAATTTTCATAATGTTTCGTTGGGAAATGCAGACTGAAGCAGAGATTAGGGTGTGAGCCTTCTGATGAAGAACTAGCTGCTTCCTTGAGAATCTCCCATGCCAAGTTACAGTCAAAATTGATTGAATGCTCTTTGGCGAGAGAGAAGCTGGCA
Organism: Carallia pectinifolia; assembly: GCA_037832335.1. Lineage (NCBI taxonomy): Eukaryota > Viridiplantae > Streptophyta > Magnoliopsida > Malpighiales > Rhizophoraceae > Carallia > Carallia pectinifolia. The sequence continues at coordinate 6,760,439 of CM075444.1, forward strand.
ATGAGTAATGTTCGTCTGGTTATGTCTATAGCTCAGAGATATGATAACATGGGTGCCGAAATGGCTGACCTTGTTCAGGTGATGAAACATTGTCATAGTTTAGTTACTAAATGATGATGTCTGCACACATATGTGTAGCTTGGAAGTGAATTTTTCCTACTCACATGCACATTTTGTAACATTTCTCATGCAGGGAGGTCTTATTGGACTATTGCGAGGTATTGAGAAATTTGATTCTTCAAAGGGTTTCAAAATTTCTACTTACGTTTATTGGTGGATACGTCAGGTAAGGCCAATAATTTCCTTTTTAGTTGTAGACTTGCGATGTGCCAAAACAAAATATGTCAATGTTAAAATTTGTGTGCATATGAATGTCACTGATATATGGAGCGAGCAAAATCTTGAACATTGTAGTTTCTTGATAATTAATCTTCCATAGTTCTTCTGGCCCAAGATGATGCAGAAGTTGGCCCTCCAATAACTTACAATGTTCAATATCGAATGTTCTAATTGCTGACATTTCTTTCTTTTACCACCTTAATTGGTTCTGGGATATCATCTAGAAAACGTGTCAAATGATATCAATATTTGTCATTTATTTTTTATTGTTCGACGTCACTCTACATTGAATTACTTACCATTTGTTTGTGTAAACTTAATGATGTTTGTGCTTTCGACTCTCCAGGGTGTCACAAGAGCTTTAGTAGAAAATTCGAGAACCTTAAGATTGCCTAATTATTTACATGAAAGATTAGGCTTGATTCGCAATGCAAAGATTAGACTACAAGAGAAAGGAATTACCCCATCCATTGATGTAAGTCTGTCTTTTTGTTGAGACAGAAGTTCAGTAATTTTATTCCTTTTTTTTCGTGTGTTTATAATACCATTGCAGGTGCTAAATTTCTTGCTCACTAATCTGTCTGGTTTTCATTGAGTTTTTATCCTTTTCCTCTTTCTTTCTTTTTCCAGAGAATTGCAGAGTCTCTGAACATGTCACAAAAGAAAGTGAGGAATGCTACAGAGGTATGGAAATTCTGGAGATGCGTGTTCTTGTGTACTATGCTTTAGACATCTATACACTTACCTCATGATTTCATTTTCTGTAGGCAATTAGTAAAGTCTTTTCGCTTGACAGGGAAGCGTTCCCCTCTTTGAATGGTCTTCCAGGCGAAACCCACCACAGTGTAAGTGATATTTAGCTTAGATTCTGTGGATTCAAAGAAAATATTGCTCACCCTTGCATGTCTATATCATTCATGCTGACTCTTTTTTGACAAATGTTTTGGTTGAAGTACATTGGAGATAATCGGGTTGAGAACAATCCGTGGCATGGAGTAGATGAGTGGGCACTCAAGGTAAGAAGGCTAAATTTTTTTTTTTTTTTGTTGTGGCTTAGAGCTGGTAGTCTAGTGATTGGGAGATGGGAGAGGTGAGGGAAGGATTGGGGTTCACCCTAGACCTCTTAGTTGGAAGCCACTGCCTCTAATCACTATAACTATTGCTGATTCCTCAAGGTAAAAAGGCTAAATACATAGCTAAAAATAGCTACAAAAGTTGGAAGTTCGGATTTGAAGGGACAATCAATCATAATCATAAGGTTTATAGCAATAGATACTGCTTCATATCTCTTCCAATGCTTGATCAAAGAGTGGTAATCTATAATGAACGGAATAGTTGGTGGTGTGCATTTGTGAGTCGATCCAGGAGCGTCTATGCTCGTCTATGTGTATCAAGCTTTAGTGTAGTTTGTAACTTTCAGGTTGGAGCATATTTGCATCACAATTACGCGGTTCAAAACAGTATGAACTGCTTCTATTTCCACTCTACCGCCAGAAGATAAGCAGAAAAACTAAAAAACAGAAATTGTGCTTGCAGGATGAAGTAAGCAAGCTCATCAATTTGACTCTTCGAGAACGAGAAAGAGAAATCATCCGTCTTTACTATGGACTGGATGATGAATGCCTCACATGGGAGGACATTAGTAAGCGGTGAGTAGTCTTTCTATGTTTGCTTTCTTGATAATTATGAATAATCTTATGCTACACATACAACTAGCTCTTCAACTGAACATTTTAGCTGCAAAAGCCTTTGGATGTTTTAGACACAGTTCATCCACACATCAGATTATTGTCTTGCTGATTTGCCACTGCTATCTCTTCAGCATAGGTTTGTCCAGAGAAAGGGTTCGGCAAGTCGGGCTTGTTGCACTGGAGAAACTAAAACATGCTGCAAGAAAGAGGAAGATGGAGGCCATGTTAGTGAAACATTAATTTATTGTGCATTTCATGCTACAACCAGGACTGTATATACACGGAAAGACGAACTGTATCTTCATTTTCATTTTTCTGATTGGAAATCAACTATAGGAGGTCATGTGAGGACTTATGACACTGAGATCCAGTAACTGCTTGAGAGCCGTTAAATTGTAGAAAATTTCTTTCTAAAAGCATCTCTTTCTTTGAGCAAATGAAATTAATATAAGCATGACGAACAAATCCAGATACACAAATGCATAAAGCAACCAGGTCTACTACTGAATAAAAAGAACATTGAGGCCTGTACTAGAAAATTGAAACTCCGAGATTGCAAGCCTAGGAAAATGGAGAGGTAGGTATTTTGCTTCTTAAAGAGTCTTCATTTTCCTCCATAGGGACATCCTCCTACAGGTTCCTGCTTGGAGAACAATGGTTTTCCTAGCCATAATAAATATGGGAATGACAATGCAGGCCCGGTTAGCCACGAAGGCAAAATTCATGAGGAAGGTTGGCAACCTGGAGGCAAAAATCACTTATCCATGTTCTCTGGCCCTCGTTTTTAATAGTTGGGAATTTGAGCTCCGGAATTTTAACGTCTCACCATCTACACACAAATTACATATCAATAAAGAAATTAACAGATGTCAGATTCAGTTGAAAATTTTTTCATTCACCTGAATAGGAATATTCAAGTTCATCATTTAGAATTCCGGAAAACAAATCCGGAGGACCAAAAACTTACTATGCTCATTACATGTCCATTATTGTCTGGCTGGCCACAATTGGAGGAAACTACACCCTGTTTGGTGGGTCTGCGAACGAGATTAACACAGGATTTAGCTTTCTTCAACTCTCACTCTCAACATCCATGTTAAGTGCTCATTGTGAAAGGCCAAGAAAATAAGATTGAAAGGTATATTTTATCATTAACAAGTTGCCTTGAGTTTGGTCTCCTGGACTGCTTTGTAGCAGTGCAATGGCGGATGCTATTTATAGATCAATGCCACAGGCACACGCACGCATTTGTAAGTTTTTGACAGAAAATCATTCTCATCTTGTGCTCCCTCACATGTGCCTTTTTAGTACAATGCGTCAATGCCCCACACACAAAGACCGGGTTGGGGGCGGTTATAAATTTCTACAATTTTATTTATTATTTTCATGGTTTGAAACATATTGCGACGTTTACAGAAAATTTGTCTCAAAATTCAAATTATAATTAAATGGCGAAATAGAGGACTTGAAACAGCCCACAAACAGCTCGTCTCCGAGAATTTGTGACGGCAGTCCGAGTGAGCATTAAGTGTGTGTGGAAAAGATCACGCATTTAAATTCTATCAGAATCAAGTTATAGAATTAAACTTAAAACTCACCACCTAGTACAAAAAATTCTATAATCATCCTGTCACTTTCCATCTTTCCTAGACACAGTTTCTTACACACAAAGTTGCAATATTTTCTACCGAAATTATGTTACACCACCCCCATCTTCCATCTTGTTCACAAAAAAAAAAAAAAAAAATTCAATTACTATGATATAAACCCCTCTTTTTCCTTTTCTTTTGATGGAAGGTGAGCCGAGATTTATTTGACTTGGATTCCATATGGCTCGACTGAAATTGAACTCAGTTCCAACGCAGTTTACCTCCAGTGATTTACCCTCCCAACGCACCAAGTGATACAAACGTATCAACGTGCCATTCTGGGAAGCAATATTCCTCATAACAAGAGTTAAAGAAGATACCCTTATATAACATGTGCTAAACATGCCTACCAGAAATTGAGAGTGGCCAGGAAATGTCGATTGAAAAAAAAAAAAAAAAAACTTGGTCAAATCCCAGTTATTGTGTTACAATCAGCGTCACAGGGTGATCTTCAAGGGCCTCCTCATTGCCATTGAGAAGCATTGTTTGTTGCTTCTCAGATAGGCTGGTGTCATCTGCAGTCGGGAGCCGTACTCCGGATAGAAAACCAACTGATTCAACCCTTCTCAAACCTGGAGACCCACGCAAAGACTTGTTCCCTTTACAACAAACTGACCCTATCATAGCACAGCCAGTCGCTCAGAAAAGCAAAATGCCATTCCCACAGCTTCCTGTTGTGTGGCATCTCTGTCCGTAAAGCACACAGGTAGACGATTAACCAGAGTAATTATGCCACATATTTTACACGATGACAACATAATCAGATTCTATTACAGTAAATTTCAATCCATAATTCAACGCAAAAATGCTAGACCCATTAGCATCAACAACAAAAAGTTAAAGCCGTGATTCCCTGTTCAGCGGGGACAGAGAAATCTAGAGCGGGAGAGAAAAGCCTACAGCCAACTAACATGGAGGCACAATTTGCACTCTAGTCCATATTATTCCAGCCATTCCCATTAATCTCATTGAATAACAGATTCTTTTCTGTATCTGTCCATCAAAGAAACAAGCTTCAGCACCAACCATGAAGCCCTACAAAACCATTTCCAGCTTCTAGAGTTAACAATCAAAATCACACATTTAAATAGGGCAGAGGAATGAGGGTCAACATTTGAACAGAAGATTCAGCCAAGTCTATCCCTAACCAATACTTCTTCACTCGACCCAAAAGCACCAGGAATTTATAAATGGTATGCGAGAGGATAAAAGTTTGGGCCCAAAAGTAGACTTGAGAGTTGGGATGTACCTTCCAGAGTCTAAACAAAAACATTCTCATCCAAAGTGATAAACCCCACATGCAAAACTATAAAATAAGAGATCGGAAAACATTCAAGTGTCAAAAATTGGTAAAAAAAAAGGGGGTAAGAAATAGGAAAAGCCACAAATAATTCAAAGTATAAATAAATGAAAAAGTGTAAGCAAATGAGAATCCAGTGGAAGTCAAAGAGGAGAGAGGACACTGTATAAAATACTAAGATGGGATGAGACGAAAGACAAAAATACCCAAGTGCAAAAAAATGGAGAGTACAGACATGTGGAGAAAAAAATGAGTTCAACCTATAATTATTACATAAAGCCTAACGCCGCTCCACCCCACAGGAACTAAAAGAATAAGTAGAAGCTAACCTCTTAACTTCAACTCTTTTACTCACGATGCACCCGTCCTTTATAAATTCAAAAGCTCCATTGTCTGCCTGGAGTTCAGCTGCACCAGCAACTTCATAAAGGATCTATCAACTCAGCGCCTCCTAGCAAGGGAATTGTTATGCATCTCAAGCAATTTATCAAGATTTGTTAGGATCCATCCTTCATCCTTCTGAGCATACAACCGTTGATTTATAGAATCCACATATATACTCATGTTACCATAGCCATAAATCTGGTGACCGTTATATATCCTGCCAGGTTTAGGCCTAAAGAGCAAGCCATGTTGTTGTGCATGGACCTCAACAACTTCTTTCAAAGTCATCTCAGGGGCACCACCCATAACATCCATATTGGTTGTGCTACCCACACCAACTGCAGCTTGCTGTTGAGTATGTGCTCCAGGTCTCTGCTCCTGGATCCTAACAAAAGTAAGGTTCTCCCTCAAAGCAGGTTGGACTACTGCCATACCTTCAACAGCCTGGCCCATCATTTGAAGGCCAATGTTAAATTGGTAACGGATACTTTCATGTGCCTGAAGCTCGGGTGGAAGAAGTCCCTTCCAACCTGTGAACCATTTATGAATCTCTTCAAAGTTTGGATTTGAGCATAACCAGTGATATAAAACCTGCAGCCACTTTGCAAAGAAAAACCTCTCCATCAAGTCAACCATCAGATGAATTGGAATGGCAGAAGCCCATGACATGACCCAATAAAACTGATCCAGCTTCTGATTAGCTGGGTTTATTTGGAACTCTTGCAGTGCAATCTGCAATTTTGGCACTATAAATCTGCGCATAAGATTTTCCCAACTGGCTTGATCAAATACAGTTTTCCACGGTGACAAGATAGCATAAGCAGACGCATCACTTGGGTGCCAAGCATCAAGTACCATACTCAACTTCATACGTATCATCTGGTACAATCCCTCCAATTTCTGCCCCAACTGTGGCAGCCATGGGTGCACCCAAACATGGATTGGGACAGTTTCTCGACGAGGATCCCATGAGTCCACAGCAGTGGACAATTTTGGCATAACGATGTTATCCAGTATACTCTGAATAACTGATGCAGGTAACAACTTTTCCCATGACTCCAAAAATCTAAGCATTGGCTCAGGATCCCTTGGCTCCCAAGTGTTGGTACCGGAAATTCTTACAGCAGGTAAAACTACCTCTGATACTAACTGTGTGTAAGGCGTTGCCACGTCCCAGATATCATGACTTTCTTCGCCTTGCAGCACATTCTTCCATAGCCCTACCAGTTCTATTCCATGCAATGGATTTCTAAGAGGATCCCATCCCTGAAATTCCCTAATGAACAGAGGCAAAGCAAACGAACATGCAATGCAAGACAAGTTGCAGAGAGTATAATCATCAGCAAATTTCTTCCGCAACTCAGTAAAATACCTTGCAAGCACATCTAAGGTCAGGTTTCCGGAAGAATTCTGCTCCTCAATGCGGCTCAGCAAATTCATAATTTCCTCCATATTATCTAACTGCCTCTTTTGTTGTTCAGCTTCTATTTCCAATTTCTCTTTCTCCTTCTGCAAGCTAATAGCAGTCTCCCTCTCATTCCTCAAATCTCTATCAATCTTTTGAATATCAAGCTCTGCCAAGTCCACAATCAGCCTCACATTATGCTGAAGTTCGGGCATTGGAACATCATTCTCCTTTGCTTTCTCCTCCTCATTCAGGTTCTCCAAGCTTGCCAATACCCTCACCTGTGGCCCCCTCATATCGATCACCTTTTGTACAACCTCAAAGCCCTGTTCTTCCTTCTTTTCCAATAACTCCTCTGCTGTTATATACTCCTGCTTCTTCTTCCTCCCTTTCATCCATAGCCTTTCTTTCACCCTCCCCACCTTTTGAGTCTCATTTTGGCTCTGAATCTTCTTCTCCTCTAATTGATGCAATGCAGTTGAGGCTTCTTTAAAGTCATTAAACCCCATTCCCATATTCTTCGGCCTCAGCTTTGCTTCAATGGGAGCAACAATCCCTTGCTGATTTTTGCCCAATCCACCACCTTTATACCCCATTCTCTCCAACAACTTCATTCCAATACCTTTAGTATGCTTCTCAAACTCCCCGACATCCCCAGATTTCACTTCCCTCGATATTCCCCCACCTCTATCTCTCTTCTCTATCCTCTCCCGCTCCCTCCTCTGCGCCCCTTCCTTAATTCTCCTCCCAAACTCTGTCGGCAAGAAATCATCCTCTTCCTCATCATCAGCTCCACTACCACTAGGACCAGCACCGTTCCTAACCTCCTCACTCTTTTTCACCCCAACATTACCACTAAACCCTAACCCAGCATTAAACCCCAAACCCGAACCCGAACCTAACCCAGGCCTGTCGTCTTCTTCAAACATATCATCAACATTCTCTTCCTTCGAATTCTTATCGATTTCTTTATTAGGCATTACCGTACCTGTGTAGACGAAATTAACAGGCTTGGTGAGGTCAGGTTTGCGGCCGAAATCGCGATCTTTCCGACGCCTACGAGAGGAGCCGCGGCCGTCATCGTCTTCGTCGGAGTCGGAGTAATCGGCGAAAACGCCGTAGAGAACGTCGTCTTTGGTCTGTTTGCGCTTCTCCTTGCGGGACTTGTAGTAGAACTCGCCGTCGATCCACTTGCCGCCTTCGTAATCGTTGTCCGTCCCAAACCTCTCCATCTCCTGGTAATCGTCCATCTTTTTCCGATCTCAAATTCCTAATCGAAAACCGAGGGTTTGACAATAACTTCGTTTCCAGAAATTGGAGAGACGATTTTGAAGATTAGCCGCTAAAAATGGGAAAACAAAGAAGAATTGCAGAAACCGCCTTTCCAAAAGGGGATGGGCTCTCTTATTGGGCTTTTGGTGATGGAATGGGCTAGGATCCGTGGACCGCTCGAGCCCACGTTTAATATTTATTTATTTAACTGCTAGTTAAAAAAATGATAACTGCTAACCAATTGAACCAGTATTTTTTTTTTTCATGACAAAAAAATATCACTAGTTCAATTAAAGTTGTCAGAATCAGTCCGGTTATCGAATCATAAATATTAGTGGGTTAAAATTCAATCGGTTGAACCGGTATTTGAATTGGTATTTAATAATATATATATTTATAAAAAGTAATTGAAAAAATGATATTTATAAATAGTGGTTAAATATTAACTTTTTCAATTTTAAGAATTAAATTAAAAATTTTAATCAATTTAGGACTAAATTAAAATTTTTAGTTAAAATTAGAACTTAATTATAATTCAAACAAAGTTTTAAGTCAATTTATAATTTTAAATTTTTTTGGTTGAATTCAACCAGTCCTATTTTGATCGGTTTTTGACTGATTTTAACAGGTCCGGTCTGCCCTCCATTTTTAGGCCTAAAACGAACTGAATTTAAGACCGATCACCAATCCAACCTGTTAAATCGGCCCGTCCGTTCCGATTTTAATTACACTGGGTTCAATTGGCTTAAATGGTTTAATTCTAAGTGAAAGATTTTAAGATTGAATTAATGATTGCATTTATATAAGCAAAAATTTGCAACGTTCCTTGATATATATATATATATGTAAAAGGTATAATCCTCACTTTCTTTTTAAAATAAGAGCTATTGGCTTTGATTTAAAAAAAAAATTGTAAAATTCAATTCAATTTGTTTGTTTTAATTTTTTATATGGTATCATAATTTTAAAAATATATAAATCGGATTGAATGTTCACTTGGGTATAATTCAGTTCATTATATCACTTAAAAGTATCTTTATCAATTCAAGAATTTAATCAAACAATGGATCAATTCAAGAATTCATTATATTAATTCAATTCTATTATCTGAGAATTTGTACCAAACAATGGATTAATCTAAGACTCAATTACGCTACTAATTGAATTGAACTATACTTACGAATAATAAAATCGCATTAGGATTGCATTTTTTCTTTTTATACCAAGAAGATTATATTGAGCACACTGTATAGTAGATATGATCATTATACTAAACTAACATACTCTTCACTACCCGTGAAGGGTCACCTGTTACTTTCAAAATTATACGATGTCAAACGTACATTTAGTTCTATTAAATGCTTTGATTACAACAGACACAACGACAAGTGATTCGTTAAACTTTGATTTCAATTGTAGTTAAACAGTTAGATTTTGATTTCAATTCTAAGCTAGTGTCAATTTTATTTCTAAATAACCAATGCAATTGGGGAAATTAAGAGTAAATGAGAAGAGTAAGAGATTGATAGGAAGAAATAGCAATTAGAGCAAACAGAAAGGAAATATAAGAGGATGTTATAAAGATGAAATTTACAAATAAAAATAAAAATAAGGGTTAATATACAAGCACTAATTTTTGTTAAAGTAACAAATCTAATACCAATTTTAAAATATAACAAATCTATCATCAACTTTATATATGATAACAAATCTAGTATATTATAAAATTTTTTGAACAGAATTTATCTGTTTCGATGATATGACACTAACTTATATAATTATCATATTATTGAAACAAACATATTTTTCTAAATCTGTCATTAAAACTAGCATATTTTATTCATATAAAATTATTACGTGCTGAATTTGTTATCATATGTAAAGTTGGTGTTAAATTTAATAATTTTTAAAATTGATATTAGATTTGATATTTTAATTAAAATTGGTGTTAGATTTATATATTAACGTTAAAAATAAAAAAAAATATCAATGCTCAAATTATTGTTATCCTCATAACAATAGTCTTTTTAACTCTTGAAAACAAGGTTTTTTTTTAAAAAAATTAAAAAGAAAGGCCAAAAGATGAAAGAGGAGCCTCCAACACAAATTTAAGAAATTTCAGAGTCGCAATTAAATGTGTTAAAAGAATGATATAAAAATGGTCTTTTGAAACAACATTGTTAACTAACTTATAATCTGATACACTCTCAATTAATTTAATAATGTTTCTAAAAAAATTCACTAGGTTCATTTTGCCCCAGACTTGTTTTAATTCTTTTAGAATGACATTTTTACCTTCGCGCCCCCATTCACAGCGTAATAGTTCTGCCGTCGTACAACATCATTCCATGAGAACTATAGTGCCAATCTTGACAGAAAAAACTTGTTAAAACAAAAATTCTTGACACCGAAAATTATTAGGGATGATAGTAAAGTGTGATCCAGTGTACTTTTTTTTTTTTTTTTTTTGTATTGATTTATGTTTGAGTTTTATTGTTATTGCTTTTCTTAAATGAAAAGAGGATTTATATTCGAGCGTAGTGTTAGATTTTAAATTTATTAACACTATAATCAGATATGAGAAAATTTATTTAGATTTAATAATATTTTAATAATAAATATTTTTTATGTAAAAAATTGAATGAGAACATTCGTAATATCAGTTTATACATACAACAATGAAGATACACACAATGCACTTTTTTGGAAGTTAAAAGAATCTTTGACACCAAAAAAAAAATAACGAAAAAACAAAGGGCCAAAACAAAACCCAAAAAAAAAAGTTTACCTTTTTAACTGTTTTTTTTTTAGCAAAGTTTACCTTTTAGGGCTCAGCCTCAGCTGTGGGAGTACGAATGCCGACATGTCGGCAATTTGTTGGTGCTCCGCTCGTGACATCTATAAATTTAATGTAAAATAGTCAACTTTCAGGTGCTTCGAGATGGGGGTCCGTATGGGTGCGAACGAATTGATGCGTGCTTGAGACATGGCAACCATATTGGCCGACGTCCCAGCAATCGCCACGTGAGGAGTATGGAATGGCGATGGATTCCAGCTAGGCTGGATTCCTTCCATGTCAAAATTTTTCGAACATGCAATAATATTAAATAAATATGTAACAATGTTAAAATTTTTAATAACATTTTATTACAAATTTTATTATTTTTATTACATATTAAATGAATCTTATTAATATTCAATCATTTTTGAAAATTATAAAACATTTTCATAAAATTATATATCGAGTTGAAAATTATAGATGACACTTTTTTAAAATTACATGACACCATTAAGATATTAAATGACATCTGGATAAGGTTATATGTAAAAATATATGACATATATGACACTTTTATAAAATTATACGTTCAATTAGAAATTATAGACAATATCTTCTTAAAATGATACAATACTATTAAGATCTAACCTAAGACACTTTAAAAAGAGCATTGCTAACAAAAATCTCTTTGTGATATGCATTTTTTTAATCATAAATTTTTATATTTTTTTGACATATGAATCTTAAAATTTTTTGAAATTTTATTTGAATTTTAAACTTTTTGATTTTTTTATCAAATTATCATTTCATTTGTAAAAAGTGATTAATATGTTAATAAATGAATTTAATTTAATGAAAATTATTGAACAAAAGGTCAATTATATGAATTAAATATTTTTCTCATCAACAAATATATGCATCAAATATTTTTTTAATTAATAAATATACGAATTAAATAAGCAATGTGTGTATTTAACTTTTATTTAAATAATTTGTATAAAGTCAAAATTATTTTTAATAAATTGTCTATTTTTCATTAACAAATGAACTAATTTGATAAGAAATCAAAAAATTTAAAATTTAAATAAAATTTTAAAAATAAATAAAATTTATATGTAAAAAAATATAAAAATTTAAAATTAAAAAAATTCACGTCTCGGTTCTCTTTTGCTTGCCTGCCCTTTTTAGCTTTCTCCATACGCATTGCGTTCCACATGCGGCACTCAACTTGAAAAAACAAAATATGGGATTTCGATTTTTTTATTTTTCCTTCTTCTTATTCATTTTCTCGAGTTCAAATTTTAGGAAAAAAATTTAGTGGACAGGATTTAGTGTACGGAAAAAAAATAAGAAATTATTTTTGTGCAACTACTTGCTTTATTCATGCAACCAAATACTGAATTATTGTAATAAAATTTAAAAATATTTTTTATCTATTTTTTCGTTATAAAAATTAAATATCTTGTTGCACAAATAAATTAACTAATTACACAAAAAAATTTTTTTGTCATTTTTCCGTCCATCAAATTCCATTCACCCAACCATGCTCTAAATTTTATTATTTATTGTTAAAATTTCTTATGTGGTGACACATAAGTATTATTATTAACTCTTGATAATATGTAATTTTTTTTTTTTTTGACAAAGGATAATATGTAAATTTGACATTAAGATGGTGATACTTCCTCATTAAACTTGAGGCAAAAAAAAAGGAAAACATAAATAAAATGAATCAGCACATACATTACATATTATTTAATTTTAAACCATACCACTTAATACTCTAAAAATACCAAAAAAAAACAAAAGGATTACGTCTCAGCAAATATCTTTAAACTTTCACGTGTCCCATCGAGATTTGGAAAGTCCCCGCACCGCCCTGTTCCTCAGTGTTGAAAAAAAGATAAATGGGCGTATGTGAGTAAAAATTTGATAGATATATAGTAATTTAAATTATTAAATTTAAAAAAATAATTAAATTAAAAAAATAAAAAATAAATAAATTATTAAATATTATTAAATTAATAATATATTTTTTACTTATTACGTTAAATACGATAAATATGCAGTGACCCTCTTAACTCTTAAGTCTTTCTCCTAAAATCTCTCCCTCTCTTCCACGGTTCAACTGGAAAGAGGTCCAACTGACCTGACCACTGAAGAAATGGCAAAATCTCCGGGGGTCCTTCCTTCGACCAGGACGACGCCGTATAAGCATTATTGGTTATGCCCGAAATGCCCTTACCATTCTCCTTCTTCAATTTCATTCAGGTCCTCCTCTCCTTTGGCTCTGCAGAATCATAAGCCTTATATTTGCAGTCAGTACTTTTTTCTGGCAGCTTCTTCATCATCATCATCATCATTCCCTCGCCGACTCGTTCCGGTTTCTGCTCTTGAATCGGACGTTCCTCAACCTCTTCATAAGGTAATCTCTTGCAAGTGTATGAATTCTTGTCGATAATTCTTGATTTGTTTATTTTAATTCCTGTTCCCTTTTTTTTTTTTAACGAAAAATGATAGATGAGCTGACGCGAAAGAGACGGAGATATCTTTTATGTGCATTCTTAATAAGTCTGTTGTACATAAATTTTGTATGAGTGAGTACGTAATAATCACGTGATTAATCTAATAACATTCAATAATTTATTATTTTTTTTTTGTTAAATTTAGTACATTTTCATAATCTAAGGATTCAGAATTGTATTTGCTCACCGGTCACCGCACTCTATAGTAGGTGTTGCCAAATAGTATTTCCATAAATTTTAACTGTGTTGACATAAGCTTGACGTGACAATGTGCACAAAGGCTATTTCAGTTTCTCTCTGCATCAGCCTATTTCTCCGTACGTATATCAAAGCCCTATTTTTTTAGGTTGAAAATTGAAATGGAAATTGTAGAGGAACTTCTTGATTAGTGATAATGATGCTCTCTTGTCCTTCATTGCTGCTATTTTTTTTTTCTTTTTTAATTTTTAATTTTTTTGGTTCTGTTTTAAAAGGAATCAGTCAACTTGAAGAGCAGCAAGAGCTACGAACAATGGGATTCATTGACTGCAAAATTCACCGGAGCAGCGAATATCCCGTTTTTGTTGCTTCAAATGCCTCAGATCATGCTCAATGCGCGCAATCTTTTGGCTGGCAACAAAACTGCCCTTTTCGCCGTATCATGGCTGGTAAAAAATAAAAAAAAAAAAACTTTCCTTCTGCTTCCTTAGTTAGGTTTGCATTTCCTTTGATTGCCTGCTCTATACACTCGTTTGTGTGAAAACCTGCTTTGGAGCACCAAATTTGTGCGGGAAGAGCGAGCCTTGACATAACAGTAAAGATACTTCATTATAACATGGAGGTCACAGATTTGATTTGCGGAAATAACCTCTTTGTTAAAACACAGAAATGCTACATACATATAACTCACGTTGTAGGAGGCTTGTACATTAGGATGCTCTTTTAACTCAATGTATAAATGCTCTAATACTATATCAAGGAAGCTAAGCTGTTTGGTTGGGTGAGATACAAGAATGTATCACATATTAATTTCTTAACAGTGTTGCTAGGCTCAATCGATGGAAGTTTATCCTTTCATAATTATATATGTGCGGCTTTTAGTGTGAGGTCTTGAGATTGTCCATCATTGCTACCTTTTTATTTTATTTAATTTATACATCATTAAACACTAAAATCTGAGATGGGAAATTTTGTGAATACAGGGGATGCTAACTGGTTTGCTAGGAAACCTTTCATTGCTTTCATATTTTGCTAAAAAGCGGGAAACTGAGGCAACGGTGGTGCAAACTCTGGGAGTGATATCTAGTTACATTGTGCTTGCCCAGCTTTCAATTGCAGAGGCCATGCCCCTACCTCAGTTTGTGACCGTTTCAATTGTTGTAGCGGTTGGTCTGGTATTGAATTTCTTGAATTACTTTGGAAAGCTCAGTGCTGGAGTATGGCACTTTTGGGAGGATTTTATAACTGTGTGTGGAGTAGCGACCCTTCCCCAGGTTCTTTCTCACTTTTTTTTCACTAAGAGATGCCCACTTCTTCTATTCATATTCTGTGTCTCGATCCTTTATGTGTGCCTTTCTCTTGGAAGTGCAGTTAAAGAGACTGTTATTATTAAGGAATTTGAGTAGTCTTTACCACTTTCAGACTTATTTGTGAATTTGTGAACAGGTCATGTGGTCTACATTTGTACCATATCTACCACGCAGTCTCTTGCCTGGGGCAATAGCATTTGTTGTAGCTCTGGCAGTCATTACCATGGTAAGCTTTTAGATTATGTTATTCGATGCTTTACCATTTGACATTCTGTGGACAAATTACCTCTGCTTCTGAGGTTAGTAACTTTAAGGCAAATTGACAAAATGGTTAGCAATCATTCTGGAATTCTTTTTTTTCCAATGGGAATAATGTGTCCCAATTACTATCGCCTAAAATGATTAAAATTTTCTGTTAATTTGTGCCTGTATATTGAGCTCTCTTAGTCATATCTTTCTAAAGTGTTTGACCTATTGTCTCTAGGAAAAACTTATTTGTTTCCTAGTATTTCTTTTGGTTCATTAGCTTATCTAGAAAACATTGGGGTAATCCAAATTCAGCAACATTGTATACTGATTGTGCAGTCGCGAACAGGCAAGCTTTCAGAGAAAGGTGTCAAGATACTGGGATCAGTATCTGGATGGACAGCAACTCTCCTTTTCATGTGGATGCCTGTATCACAAATGGTAATATTTGCAGTCTTCTGAGGTCAAAATTTGACATACCAAACTGGATGATTAATTTTGTAAGTGACTCAGAGAATTTTGTGCTTTCTATTTAGTGGACAAACTTCTTGAATCCTGATAACATCAAAGGCTTATCGGTTGTCTCGATGCTGCTTGCTTTGATTGGAAATGGACTTATGATCCCACGTGCTCTCTTCATTCGTGATTTCATGTGGTAATGCTCATTTTCCCATCAAGTGTATCTTCCATTCAGTTGTTTATGTTTCAGCTGTGAGTATTACTACTCTGACCTGCCCACACTGAGACAGTTTTCCGTTAAGCCTGCTGTCATCTCAAATGTCGAAGATGTTAATAAGTGCTGGCTTTAGTTGAACAACTTATTCCTGATGGCTATTATCATTTTTAGAAAGTACCATGATGTTCTGGCTGGGTATTTCAAAAACCAGTTCATTGATATTAATGCTGATAATTTTGTCCCGTACTTGCTATTGCTTAGCATATTTGTGTTTTGAATCTCTCATTTTTCCTTGACCATTACTGACTTGGATAACCCCCAAATCCTCTCCCCCCCACCCCTCCCCTCAGGTGTGAGACTAGGAATGATATTCTCTGCAAACATAAGAATAATTGAAAATGTGTTGCTGGTGTCAGTTTGATCCATATCAAATCAAACAATGCTATCATGAATAATAATAGACAGTCAAACCTTTACATCAAATTCTGTAGATTTTTCCAGGCGGCTAGTTAGATCACCACCTCACTGGATCTATATTATTGCATTTTTTCCAGACTTTCTTCTTGATTGAGCATAAGATGAATTTTGGCTTCCACGTGCATGAATATTTTTGTGTTCCAGAGCATTGCAAATATCCATATGTTCCATAAACATGCCTTGGAAACAGAATATGGATTTTGAATGATTAATGTCAGCTTAGACTAGGAATGTGTTGTATGATAGAGGATAAAGAAGGTGAAGTAATTTTTATAGCATTTTTGTACAAAAAGATTGCAGCATTTTGAGGCAGAGTTGCTTTTGAGCGGCAGACAAGTTATCAAGCATGCCTATTAAATTTGTTGTGCTGAATTTGATAAGATTGTGTCCTACCCTAAATACCCCAAAAGTGCTGCTGATAGCAACATAGTCATTATGAATCATTTCATAGTTCCACTGGAGAGAAGCATATCAAGAATAGTCTCATAGTGACTTATGGCTTATGGTTTTCTGGAATGCAAATATTATTGTTATTGTTACTTTTCACCGTCATTTAAGAGACAACAAGATATTAAGACACCAAAAGAGTGGCCTGGAGTAAAGTGTGTAAAGCTAAGCATGTACGAACATTTCATTATATTTGGTCAGATGTCACCATTATTCTCATATCGTATAGAGGGACTTTTTTCTGTGTCTTTAATAGCAAAGTCCTGAGGGCCTATGTGTCAGCATGAGCAACTAAATGCATCTGGTAAGTTTTTGGTTCATCTTTGTTTGCAGGTTCACTGGTTCAACCTGGGCTTCTCTTTTCTATGGTTATGGGAATATTTTATGCATGTACTGGTCAGTTAACTTTTCTTGGAAAGTCTTTGTACGCAATTGACTCAGTTTATTGTTCTTCTAATCAGAAATGAGACTTTATTTCAACTGATACATTTCGTGTCATTTCAGTTTCAATACTATCAGCAGAGAACTCTTTTTGGCGGCAACAATTGGTTTCGTATCATGGATAGGTAGCTCTCTTTTCTTCATTTCGTTCATGTTGTATTGTTGAGAGTTGTGCACGGACAATGTCCCTAGCAACCTTTCCTATCATGCCTTGTTCTTTATACCGAATTGCAAAGAAAAGAAGATTTGTGATGCATTTTCTCTTCACAGGCATTGCGTTTTGGAGAGACACTGCAGTGTACGGATACAGCTCACCTCTGAGGTCCTTAAAGGATTTGGTTTTTGGTTCTTGACTTGAAGTCCAATGTTATGCTGTCATGGAGTTTGATTGGCTTGGAAGCAATCTGCCACATGATCTTTGTTCTTAATCATGTTGAATATGCATATTCATCTTGAATACGAAGATCGCAACCACTGCTTGCACAGTTGCACTGAGGCTTTCAGTTCAGGGCCTCGTGTATGGCAAATCACTTTTCATCTGCACCTTTACAGGAGATTAGGATGAAGTTGTTGTAACTTGTGTAGGAAGTGTTATGTAGTGATCAGCGCCAGGAAACTTCATTGATGTTAAAGACACTACAAAATAAGTCCTAGTTAATTCCTCATCAAGGGAATTCTCCTGAATAACTTTAGCTGAAGATTTTTCGAATAAATTTTCTGTCCAAGCTCGAGGGCAGCCAAAATAAAAAGGGCATTCTCAGTGCACGAGTCTTACTTGTGTACTGGCTTGTATGATTCTTCTCAAAGGAGCGTAATTATGTCTTTTTTCCCTTATTGCAGTTATGGCATCATGCAATGTTCAACATTATATCAGTCTCTTCTTTTTGTCAATTTTTAACGTTCCTTTACTCCAAATGCAAACCGACAGGAACAGTATTTCTTCTTCTTTTTTTTTTTTTTTAAAATTTTTTTTTCTAGCTAACAGTATTTTTTTTAAGAAAAAAAAATGTTTTTTCAAGAAAAAATCACAAAATTTTTATTCTTTTCTTCTTCTTTTTTTTTCCTTCTTTTCTTTTCTCCTTCGTGTAATCAATCTTTTTAAAAGTCAAATTCTCGTTGTGACTCTTTTAAAACAATATAGAATTTTTGTTGAATTTAAATTACAACCAGCATAAATATTATATTTTAACTACATTATGACGTTGAAATTTACATTTCACCTTCTTTTGGTGGACGGTGGAAGCACAGTGCTTTTAATTTTATCGTGGAAGACAAGGATGAGAGGCTAAAAAATGCCTTGGAAGTGAAATTTTCTCCCTTTTTCTTTTGCCTTTTTGATTTTTTTGTAAATATGTATGATCCTAACAGTAAACAAATCAGTGAGAAACTTATTGATTTATCAACATTTTTTTAAAAAAAAATTATTATACATTATGCTTTTTAGTTTGTAAACTTTGATGGCAATTGTGAAATCTTCAAATTTCAAAATGAAGATTTAAAATGGTCTCATGAATTTTTATGACAATGATGAACAAGAAATAACAATTACTTTCATAGCACTCATAATACACTTATAAAGGCCAGTGGTTTCGAATGCATTATTTATTTATTTTTTTTTCCTTTAAAACTGCAGTTAACCAGCCAATTATTTCAGGTCCAATGCATTAGCAATCATATTAAATATTTAAAATGTAACCTATAAGATGTATCGAAAATCAATTTAATGATTATGAAATTATGATAAATTATAAAATATTCAAAAAAAATTGTGATTGTTCAGCCTAGTCTACATCATTACAATCGTTGGTTGGATCAACTTGCATTCTTTAATCCATGATTTGCAGTGGCTATACCAAGTTTCATGCTGGATAATTTTTCGTTGTTACCGACAGCAATTGCAATGAAAACACAAATACTTTAACATGGGACGAAGCCTCTATCGTCATGCATTTTCTACTATCTTTACAAATGCTAAACACGGAAATGCTGATTAATGGTTGCTGGTTCATGTATTCGTCTCATTTCTTTGCTCAGCAATGTTGAAATTTATTACAGTTGGGGTACAAAAAAATTCCTGATGACTGTTGGAAGAGTCTATCAGTATTTTGCTTTCAGTCCCTTTGGGGACATCCGAAAAAAATGGAGCGATACAGAAAAGATTAGCTTGGCCAATGCACAAGGAAATATCTTGCTTTCAGTCCTCTACCTAATGCTTACTTTTGTACAATTCCCTCAACATCATCTTGGCATCAACAATCTTTCCTGGTCTAGCAAAATTAACACTAATACAAGCAAGAGTATTTTGACGCGGGACGAAGCCTTTCTCGTTCATCTCCTTAAATAATCTTTTGGCCTCAGCTTGGTATGTCTTTTTCAATGATTTATCCAGCTCCAGCTGCTGAGATAAACTGCACCAACCACATATAAGAATGTCATAAGTGTATGAATTTGGGGCCACCCCTCTTACTCTCATCTCATTCAGAAGCTCTCTAGCCTGCTCCATTTTTCCCGCCTTGGAAAATTCATTAATAAGGACATTATAGGTGCTTGTTTTCGGCACAAACCCTTTGGAAATCATCTCACAATAAATTCTTACGGCTTCCTTCTTGTTTCCCCTCTTAACATGGCCAGATATCAAAGTGTCATATGTGGAACCATTGGGGTTCAAGCCACTTTCCTTCATTTTACTGTATAATTCATCTGCCTCTTGTTGTAACCCAGCTGTGAAAAGACCACCTAAAAGGAGATTGCAAGTTACAATGTTAAGGGAGACTCCTTCATTTAACATCTGAGAATAGGTGGCTAAGGCCTTGTCAAGATGACTACTTTCACAATACCCACGAATAAGTGAATTGTAAGTTACTGTGTCTGGCACAATTCGCTCTTGAATCATTCTTTTCAATACTAACTTGGCTTTTCTGGTCATACCTAACCTGCACAATGTGTTGATGAGATTGTTATAAACCTCTCGATCCTTTTTAAGCCCCATACTAACTAGTCGCTCATGCACCTGCAAGATCAAGTCACCTTTTCCACCCTTTGAAGATGCTGCTAGCAGATGTCTGTGCATAGTGGGGTTAGGGTGTATCCCCACAATCAACATTTCATTCAAAACTTCCATTGCTTTATCAATCTCACCACATATAGAAAGCCCCTTTACCAAGATGTTATAAGTGTTTGAATTTGGCCTTATCTCATGGCTTTTCATTTCATTCAATAGCTTGAATGCATCCTCCAGTTTACCCTGATTGCAGCATGCATTAATCATGGTGTTATAAGTCGCAAGGTCTGGAGCAAATCCCAACTCTCTCATGCTTGTATAAGCTGATTTTATTTCACACTTTCCAAGCTTCAACAGCCCATTAATGAATGCATTATATGCGACAATATCAAATGGCATACTCTCCCCCGTCATTTTCTCAGCAATCTTCAGTGCAGCTGACTCCTTTCCCACCTTGAAAAAGCCATCCATTAGAGACGTGTAGCTAGCACGGTCAAGAATCAAGCCCTTAGATGTTATATCTTTCACTAATTCCTCAGCTTCCTCCATTTTCCAGCTTCGTTTCAAGTTGTTCACAAAAGCATTGAGTATAAAATTATTTGCTTTTACTCCACTCAAACTCATCTGATTATAAAGATCAAAAGCAATTTCTTTCTTGCCCACCTTGAGATAGCCATCAATTAGTGTAGCATAGATGAATTCATTTGGCAAAATATCCCTTTCCAGCATCCTCTTCATAATGTTAACAGCTTCATCAAGCATTCCTTTCTTGGCATACCCATTAATTACAATAGAATAAGTGATGACATTTGGAATGACAAGTTTTTCCTCCATTTCTCGCAAAAGGGACTCTGCACTGTCCATGTCTCCTAATTTGCAATATCCACAAATCATTGCTGTATAGGTGATAATATTTGGAACAAGATTGAGGTTTGGAAGTGCATGGAACATGTCCTCTGCCTCTTTAGGCTTACCAGCCTTAAAAAGCCCATCAATCAATGCAGTACATACAAACAAATCAAAGGAAATTCCTCGAACAACCATTTGACTTTGATATGCAAAAGCTTCCCAAGAACTCCCTGCTTTAAGTAATGAATCAACAAGGGAGGTATATGCTACATGATTGGGATCCACGCCCATCTTCTCCATCTCTGTCAAGAGCAATTTTGCCTCCGATAACCTTCCACATTTACAGAGGCCATTTACAATAGAACTATATGTAACTACATCAGGTAAGAACCCATCAATAATCATTTCTTCATACAAACTAAGGGCTTCCTCAAGTCCATGTTGATTACAATATGCACTTATAAGTGTAGTATGTGTAATGAGGTCCGGTTCCAAATTCAGGCTGTCCACTTCATCGCTCATAACATCCATCTCTACCAAAGGCCCACCTCTTTCTCTTCTAGACCTCAAAATCTCATCAACAAGAGCTTTTGCTTTGTCAAAATCCCCTTTTTTGCAAAAGGCATTAATTAAAGTGTTATAGCTAACAATATCAGGCAAAACACCCCCTTTCTTCATTCTTTCCATCAGCTCGAATGCATAGGGCATCTCCCCAACTTTGCAAAATCCATCAATCAATGTATTGAAACCTACAATATCCGTACAAATCCCTCCACTAACCAAATTAGCCATCACCCACTCCCCGTACGTAACCAACCCAATTTTACAAAACCCTTTAACCAGTATATTACAAGTGAAAGAATCAAAGATTGTATCTTTCTTGACCATTATTGACAAAAAACCGAAAGCCTGATTGGCCAAACCTCGGCGACAAAATCCCCAAATAACTGTATTGTATGTCACTGTATCAACATCGATATCAGCATTTCTAAGCAAATCTACGGCCAAACTCAAACTACCCATTTTACACCAAGCATGAACCAACACATTATAAGTGAAGACATTGGGAAAAACCCCACAAGTAATCATCTCAGAATATACATCCCATACCTGAGACACCAAGCCAGAAGCATTGAACTGGTACATAAGTCTATTCCACAAGGGTAGAATAGGAACAATATTGTGTCTTCTCATATCATAGAACGTCTCTACAGCTTTGTAGAGTCTGCCACAGGCAAGGTAGAGGTGTATAAGAGTGCAGAAAAATAAGCCATAAAGATGGGTTTTTGATGGTGGGATGATAATTGTGTGCATATGCCGAGAAGAAAGAAGGAATCTTGTGACAGGAACTGGGTTTTGGTAGGGTTTAGCTTGGTTAGAGGGAAAAGAGTGTTTAATTAATGAGAAAGTGAAGAACTTTGAGGGAAACTTTGAGAAAGGAATGACCTTCGTTTGATTCTTGAAGTGCCTTAACATAATCGCAGCCCCCTGTCTCTTGTTTTGCCGACTCGACTTTCTTGGTTGATTGGAAAATTTATTTTGCTGATTCTTAAGCGGTGGATGGTTTTTGTTTGCAGCAGAGAGGAAAGCAATGTTGATGTTGGAGCTATTTTTGTGTGATTCTATTTTGGGGTTCTAGTCCTTGCCAATAATTTTCTAAACATTAATAGTATATTTCAAATTTGTGATGTAGTATTGAGTTTGAGAATTGTGTTAATTTAGCCTGATTTAATTAATAATTTAAAAATAATTAATTTACTCATTATTTTGTAATTTAAGTGCCTTAAATACATTTAAATGTGAGTTACTGTGTTAGATATAATAATTCTTCTTGTATATCCATCAACTCTTTTTTTTTTTTATGCTTATGTTTATTTGTATTTTATACTATCAAAATATAAAATGGGGCCAAGTAAAGTAATTAGAGGATTAGAGTAATAAGAGTTTTTTTTAATTAAAATTTTGAATTTGGTATGTTAAGTAAATTTGTTAGAGGCCAATCTACTAATTATATAAACCCTTTTTGTTTAAGCAAGAACCAAATGAACCTTATGCTGTCAAAATATTAAAAAAAGTTATATGAAAGCTAATAACTGGGACTACTCAAAATTATTTTTTAAAAGGTTTATGGATTTAATAAAAGATCCCTAAAACCCTAGTTGCTACTTGCTAGTTCTCTGTGGCCTGTTTCCCTGGTGCTGCTGGTGATCTACTAAAATTTTCGCTCTCTGCATCCATTTCTCTCTCATTGCCTTCCATTTTTGCTTTCTCAAATGACCCATTAACCATCACCCTGTAAAATGCCGCCCAAGTCTTGTTGGTATCGCCTCCTCCTCTTCCAGTCTGTTAAAACCCCCGCAAGGCCGCCCCAAATTTCCCAACTTTCCCGGAAAATCTCAACTTTCCGGCACTTTCCAAGCACCCCAACAGCCTCATTTACCAGTTCTTTCAAAACCCATTTCTCCACTGCCGCCGTTCCCTCTGCCCGCGTCGTCCAGGACCTCCTGGCTGAGCTGGAGCGCGAAAAGCAACGGGAAAGGGAGGCGAGGAAGCGGGCTGGACTGGACACCAAGGACATTGATAAGGAAGATGAAGAGGATTACTTGGGAGTGGGACCACTGATAGAGAAACTGGAGAAGGAGAATCTGAAAAATGTTAGCCCCGAATTGTTGAATATGGAGGAGGAGCCTACTGATTCGGAGGATGAAGATGATGAACCCTATGATGTTATGGCAAGAAGGTTTGAGCAGTTTGAGAAAAAGCACAATCGTCACAAGGAGTTGCTCAAGAATTTCGTTGATGCCGGTATGTTGATTAGCACCTAGAAAACCAATGAGTTCTAGTTAATTGGTACCGGAGTCTGTCTTCACACTGAAGCTCTTGAATTCGGGTCTTAGTCAGAGCCAATTAAACCGAAAAACAGAGAAACACCCAGAAAGCGAATATCAAACTATAAAAAATGAGAAAAGCTGCGTTTTTTTGTGTTTGTATTTATGGTTTTGTTGTATGTTCCTACGTTTGTTTTGTTATCTCGAGGTTTGTTGCACTTAGTTTTATGCATGCCATTCATGATAATCGGTTGAGAAGTTTTAGAACGTTTTAATGGTTTGGAGGGCATAATGTTCAATTTTAAATGGGGCATGATTTTGTTTGTTTTGGAGAAGCCCGATGCCCTTATTGAGTGAGTTTGATTTTGTATTTTGAAGAGATACAATGATTGGAGAGTTGATTTTCTCATTCGGCAAGCAAAGAAGGGATTTTCATTGTTATCATTATTCGATATTGGTTGCCAAGATTTCTTGTTTAACAACAACAACCCCACCACTGTAATCCCAAATTCTTTGTCATAGTCTGTTTTTGCAAAGGAATCATAGTTTCTTGTTTATTGCCGTTATTATGTTTTCTTTGTTCATGCTTGTTCGTTTGTAATTAAACTGGGTGCATATGCAGAATGACTGTGAGTATAGTGGTAATTAACTATTTGTTGTTGATATGATAGCGTTTTTGCACATCATATTTCTCAACAGAGACACTTGATGATGCTTTCAAATGGATGAGTAGGATTGACAAGTTCGAAGAAAAACATTTTAAACTACGGCCTGAATACAGGGTCATCGGTGAGTTGATGAATCGTCTAAAAGTGGCAGAGGGAAAGGAAAAATTCATACTACAACAAAAACTGAACAGAGCAATGAGGATAATGGAGTGGAAGGAAGCTTCTGAGCCTAACAACCCTAACAATTATGGAGTTATTTGGCATGCGCAATCGAACCCTGATGTGGAATCTATAGAAGGTCTTGGATTTGAAAAACAAAGGCAGATTATGCAAGGAGATTCTGATGAGAAAGAGGAGGAATTTGATGATGTCAAGGATAGGGATGAAATGCTGTTAGAAAAACTTGACGCAATTGACAAGAAACTTGAAGAGAAGCTTGCCGAATTGGACTATACCTTTGGAAGGAAGGGCAAGGCCCTTGAAGAGGAGATCAGAGATCTTGCAGAAGAGAGAAATTCTTTGACTGAAATGAAAAGAAGACCAATGTATAGGAAAGTAAGTACTTCCATTCCCCTGCATGGGCGCTTTTTCCCCCAATTTCTTTTTTAAAAAATTATTTAGAGCTAGCCATAGTTTGATGTGGTTTTGTAGTTGCAAGTTAGGGCAATATATCGTGCTACCGATTAATTAGTTAAATTCGATT
Source organism: Carallia pectinifolia (assembly GCA_037832335.1). NCBI lineage: Eukaryota > Viridiplantae > Streptophyta > Magnoliopsida > Malpighiales > Rhizophoraceae > Carallia > Carallia pectinifolia. The sequence continues at coordinate 6,785,627 of CM075444.1, forward strand.
ATTGTCATATATGGTATATGCATTTTGGCTGGTAAACTTCTGGGACCCTTGTTGCTGTCCTATTGTGCTGTCATTCTCCATTTTGTCTGTATTCTGCCTCTCCCACCCTTGACATGTCACTCAATTTCATGACAATTTGGGACACTCAATTTTTTTGTTGCTTTTTGTTCTTTTTTTTTGGGTAGATGAGAAACATGTGGCTTTTGTTCTTTTATGTAGCATTGTTTTGTCCCTGTGGGAAGGAAATTGATAATGCATTTGGTTGTGGTGTAGAATTAAAATTTATATGTCTCTATTCCTTGAATTTGTAAGTACTATAATTGCTTCTCACCCTTTGTTGGACATGGAATGACAAAAGATTTGATGATTGATTACCCGTGAACAACTATGATGGTTGGAGAATGATGTTATTATGTGCAGATCATACCGCTATAGCTGTTTTTAGATGTCTTATGATTGCGTCTCCCTTTGAGCATCTAGTTCTCTTCGAGCCTTTGTTACTTCTGTCTCACCTACGAGCAATTTACACCTAAGTTGTCAACAAAGATTAGATTTGTCTAGAAATATGACCTAACAGTGATTAGGTTAGACCTCTCATATGGATATCATGAACAGTTATGAGGCTACAATAAGTAGGGCATGTTTGAAATGATTATTTAAGAGAATTATCTCGCGTGCGTGTCAACAGACTTTTATAAGCATTTTCCTGCTAACTGCTTCTGTGCTCATGATTCTTTCATTATTGTTGGGCTCTCATTGATCATTACAATCCCATTAGCTTTGGGGGAAGAGACAACAGCACCTTAAGACCTTAACAGCTATAAAAAAAAAGTTGATCCGCCTGAGTTTGGTATTATCATATAACTCCATCGCCATAGATAACTTTATCACTATCTGCTCACAACAGACATTCTCTGTTGGAGGCATTCTGATTAAATTTTTGTTGAGCTTTCATTATTAGCGTTGTGGACAGCAGCCTTGTTGTCAACTTTTCTCAAGGTTTTGATTTCATAGCCCATTTGTTTGGAAGGAAAGCAAAGTAAATGTGTCAGTTGTGAAGAGTAGAATATCAATAAGGTTGTTCTTGTGACTTTGAACATATTGTCAATGTGAAATGGGTTGTTGATTTGTTACCTTTTTATTAGTTTTTTCCCCCTATTCTTCTGCTCTCTTGTTTTTAATGGGCAAGAGACACATAACTTTTCAATTAATTGATCAGTGAAAGTGGCATCATTACATGCATTGAAAAGAGCATGCTTAAGCTGGCAGGTTGCCTCATCCTCAAATATCAGGTTGATTCTCTGATTAGGGGGAAAAGCAGGCTGATTTTAGGCAATGAATTTCTCTTTGTTGTTACTTGCATTCTTATAATGTTCTGATGATGTGTATTATGATTCATTCTTTATGTTTGCACCTTTCTATTACTTTTTTAGGTGGGAGAGAAGCTTGTACCCATTTGCTATCTTTATACTTGCTTGTTTTTGCATGATCTGTTTACTGCCTTATACAGTAACACGTATCATTTCTCATGATGACAGGGCTTTGATGTGAAGTTGATTGGGGTGAATAAAACTACTAAGGTTACAAAGGTAATGCCGCCTTGGTTATGTCGTCCTTGTGATGTAAATGTATTCTGCAAAGAATGCTCTCTGAATATCTTGCTTGCATTGTCTAGGGAGGGAGAAATTTCAGGTACACTGCTTTGTTGGCTTGCGGGAACTATCAGGGTGTTGTTGGCTTTTCTAAAGGCAAAGGCTCTACTTTCACCATAGCTCTACAGAAGGTAATATCATGGTGCAATTGGGTTTTTTTTTTTTTTTCTTTTCTTTTTTTAAATGAGTGCATAGGTTTTGTAGTCTTAAACTGTATGACTAAGCTACGCAGGCTCTTTTGCCTTAATTTCTGAATTGGCTGGGCAGATTTTTTGGGCATATAATTAAACCGTATTTGGATATTGATTCTGCCATCTAGTACTTTATTATATATGGCAATTATTGAGACAGTTGACACTCAAACTATGCTTGCTAGCACTGTTTCTGTGAGATGACGTGGTTGCACCGCATTCGATTTGATAACACAGACTATTTGATGAGTTATCTTCCAAGATAGTACTATTTTACTAGAGGTTACTTTTGATAATCTCTCTTCTTTTGCATGCCCATCTGTGGTCCGTATGTTAATTCACTAAATGACATGCTAGCTTGTTTTGACAACCAGGCATATGAGAAATGCTTCCATGATCTCCACTACGTAGAGCGGCATGAGAACCACACAATTGCGCATGCAGTACAAACAACATATAAGAAAACCAAAGTAATTTTCCTACCTTCTATCCGTGTGAATCTTTCTCGCTCTGTTATGATTCTCCTTCATTTTGTTTCCTCAATTTCCCTAGGTATATCTCTGGCCAGCCTCTACCAGGACAGGTATGAAAGCTGGAAGAGTAGTCCAAACAATTCTGAACCTAGCTGGTTACAAAAATGTTAAATCCAAGGTATGGGCTTGTAAACTGGATCCGCGTCGTTCCTATACTTTGGTTATTCACTAGTGTTACATGTTTTCGACAGGTTGTTGGCTCAAGGAACGAATACAACACGGTGAAGGCTGTTTTTATAGCTCTGAATGCTGTAAGTAATAGAGTCTGCAATATTGTCGATTGTCAATTTCCTGTGCTCATCTCCAGATTCGCATTGATTGTTTCTGTGGTGGCAAAACTTCCAGATTGAGACTCCAAAGGACATTCAGGAGAAGTTCGGCCGGACCGTGGTGGAGAAATCTTTGCTGGCATAGCTAAAAGAAGGGTGTCGCAATGTATGAGACTTCCATACTATGAGATCTAGGGAAGGACGAAATGCAGGCAGGCTTACCCTTATGTTTTACAATGAGGTTGGGATAGCTAAATGCTATATATTTCTCAGTCAATGTGCAGATTATTACAAACAGAAATGAACTTTTGTTTTTGGCAACATTTTTGGGCTCTCTAATAGCTATTTATCTTTTTCTTTCTTAACTGGGGAAGTTCATCTCGAATATACATTGGCTGTGTTCTTCTAACTGCATTAAAGTTTTTACTTTTTCTTTTTTTTTCTTTTTTTTAAAATTTTTCGGTGTCGGAATTTGAACTCTGATTGTTGAAACAAAGAGTCTAGATACTATACCATGAGTCGTCGTCTGATGGTTCATTTAAGGGGGTTCTTTAACTTGCTTTTTTTGTCTGTCGATGTCAGAATTTGAACTTTGATTGTCGGCAATTCACACCTTTTAGAATCTAGAAGTTTTTTGGCACTTTTCCTTCAGTTTAAGTAAAGTCCTTTGTTTTGTAGTTGAAATGAGACCGTTTCTCTATTGCGCAAAGCTACCAGGCAATAAACGGAGGATCAAAAGTTAGCTCAGAATAAAGCTTTTATTAACATTAGGAAAAAAAAAAGAAAAAAAAAAGGAAAAAAAAAAGAAAAACCGAGGTCGAATGGAAGGAACAAGATGGTCTGTCTACTTTGATTAATCTTATGCAATTTGAACAGGGAAAGGGAAATATGTGGTTTAATGTCAAAAAGATAAAAAAAATATCATCATTATGTGAATGTAAGTTAGAAAAACATAAATATAGATATACACAGTCTATTCACAATATTTAATAAATTATTATTTTTTTTTTATTTTTTTGAATTTAATTATTTTGCGATTATATTACTTTAATCTTACTTTTTATTTTATCTTACACTCGCTAAGTATTTTTTAAAACAAAATCACTGTATAATTTTTTTGTGCATATAAAATGAAAGGTAAGTAAGCTCTACATACGGTTAGAAATTTTAATTCCTACTCCCTGACCCTAAGAAGATAGAAATACTCATTCTATTCCTAACTTTTTATGAAGAAAACAAAAAAAATGAAATTTTAACTCTTCGAGAAACATGGCAGAAAAAGCATAAAATAAATTAGAAAAGTATAAAATAAATTACTCAATAAGATTAACGTAATCTTTTTTTATTTTATGATGGGATAATATATGATAAATTACCTTTTCTACATACAATAAAATTAGACTAACGCATCTTTTACTGCTTTACCGGGTTTCATGTACTAAGTCCATCATCAATCTCATATCTCTTATGAGTTGTTACTAATACTTTTTCACTGAGCCAAAAAAAACCTATTACTTTTTCACTGAGCCCAGTTGTTGGGCACTTACATAATTAATCACTAAAGCCTCATCTTCATCCATCAAAAAAAAGGCAAAGCGTCACCAATAATAAATTTGTTGCAGGATGTTCCACGATATACAAGACACTGCAGGAATATTCTTTTTTTTTTTTTTTTCCTTTATCTTTGTCTCTCTTTCTCTCTTTTTCTCTTTTGTGATAGTGATAAAAACGTCGACAGGGTATTTTTTAAGAGTAACCGTGCTACATCAAACACGTGTTTACGTCTAGATAGGAAAGGGTCCATAGCTGGTCACATTGTAACTTAGGCTGGAACTTTTACGTCTGGTTTGGGACATAGGTCCATTCTAACATAAACTGCGTGATAAAAATAATTTTATTATTTTTATAAATTTTATAATTTATTTTTTATATTAGAATTTAAAGTATTTAAAATAAAAATAAGTGCTCACAATTTGAGCTTCTTAACTTAGAGATTGTGCATACAGATTATAATGAAATAAAATGGATGCCCGTATACATTTGGACAATAATGGGTTATGAGCGTATCTTGAAATGTTTGCAATTATGCTTTTCTATTTGTTTGTTTTTTCTGGGCAATAGGATCCAAAAAAATAAAAGCTAAATAAGAAGATTATTCTCTAACAAAAGTCACTCACTATCGATCACCCACCGTCTAATAGAAAACTAATAGCCTATGCTTTTCTATTTATAAGCAATGAGTGTTGTAGTAAGTTGGACCTAAACGTGACATTGAAATCAGACAAATACATTTTATACTATCTTATATTTTATTGTGTCCGATGTACCAAACACAATGCGTGTCCAGATGTATGCAAGGCAACGGGCACTAAAATTTTGATGTCTTTTATTTGTCTTGCCCTCGGGTAACATGCATGCGTGCATATCTATAAAATTAGAATCGGATCAGACCGGTCGGTTTAATTGGTTAAATTGGTAATCGGTTTTAAGTTCGATCTAATTTTAACCTAAAAATAAGATGCAGACTGGACTGAAAAAAATCAGTCAAAAATCAGAAAAATCGGTCAAAAACAGGAAAAATCGGCAAAAAATCGAACCGGTTAAACTGGTTCAATTTAAATCAAAAAATTTTAAATTATAATTTAATTCAAAACTTTATTTAAATTATAATTAAAACTCTAATTTTAACTAATAATCTTCAATTGATTAAAATTTTCAATTTAATCTTTAAAACTAAAAAAATTAATATTTAACTATTATTTATAAATATTATTTTTTCAATTAATTTTTATAAATTATATTTTGTTAAATATTAAATTGTAATATCCTTAATGTACGTAAATATTAATATAATTCTTAAAATATATTTTATTTTAAATATTTATTATTATTCTTATATAATATAACATTTTATATAATTATATAAGTTATATAAAAACTTAATTTTTATATATTTAATATTAAATACCAATTTTATCGATTCAACTACAGTTATACTAGTCAAACTGATTAAATTTTAAACAATTAATTTTTTTGATTTGTTAACCGGTTCAATTTTTAAAATCTTAGTGCATATTAAACCAAATTGGCATGTTCAGTCCGATCAAAAAGTAAGTTACTTGCAAAAAGTTCCATTACACGACTGTTGATTAAAGTACGCTCGAATCTGAGTGTCAAACAGTTTATTTATTTGTTTTATGTTTTTGAATTTAATTATGAAAAAATATATATTATTTTAATTTTATTTTAAAAGCATTACTAAATATTTTTCATTTAAAAATTATCTGATTGTAACGGATCATTAGTAACTTTTGTTTGTCTATCAAAAATATTCTTTAATAATTTATTTGGATTGAGAAATTTTGATCAGAACGAAAGTTATTAGAAAGAAAATTATAAAAAAAAAGTCATAAAAAATAATAAAAAAATAAATTTTATATTTAAATTATATTACAAAATTATGAAAAAAAATGTAAGAATAAAATTATAAAAATATTTTTATAAATAATTAAATAATAATTTAAAATTAAAAAAATAATATTAAGACTATTTTAATTATTGTACTGTGTTTTTTTTTCTTTATTGGCTTCTGAGTTCTGACACTTCCTTTTCTTTTAATCATTAAACTTTTCCAATCGGATTCCTTTGCAAATCCAAACAATTGATTTTGTATTCATTTCATTAATTTTCTTTCACTCTCTTCTCTAACAATAAATCCAAACAGATGGTAATGGTCATTCTAAAAGTATAATTATTTTTGTTTTACTTATTTTTTAAAAGGAAAAGATTAGTTGATTTCATTTAAATAATTTTAAATTAATAAAAAATTAATATAAATTATTAAATAATTTTTTAAATAAAAAACAAACAAATATTTATGAAAGATAAAAAATTAATAAATTGACGAAACTGTTAAATAAAACTATAAATCTTATTAAGTTTATATAACTCACCGTTATTATCTATCTCAAATTTACTAATGGTCTTCTTGAGAAATAAAACAATAACTTTTCGGTGCGAAAACCAAAATTCTGTAGACCAGACCCAGAAGATAAATATTATAAATAATATTTCTGATACTTGTTAATTTTACTCTTTTTTTAGTGAGTATAATTAATTTCTAATTTAATATTATTTAAATATTATTTTTAATTATTTTATTTAAATAAAATTTACTTATTATATAATATAAAATTATAAATAAATTACATTCATTTATAAAAAATAATCCTTCTTTTGTCACATTAAATTATACTGTTATTATCCGGCCAATTCAAAAATTATTCTAAAAATAAGGTAATATTTTTAATTTTTGTGGAGTATCAATCCTATTTTTATATTTAAAAATTAAAAAATAAAATCAAAATAAAAATCTCATGTATTTCGAGACGACACGCATCCTAATGAGTAATGAGTAATGGGAATGGCAAATCAGCTACAATTTAGGACCAGAAAACGACAATCAATCCACGCGTCATCTCCAAATCCCACCACCCCATCTCCATATAAACACACCACAACAGCACCAAAGCCATCCACTCCGTTCTTGTTTTCTAGTTATTTAAAACCCCTTGAAAAGTAATAGAAGAAGAAGAAGAAGAAGCCTTTCTTGGAGCAAAGAATCAATAAGGGATCAATCAAATCAAATGGTGTAACCCAAATTAAAAAAAAAAAAGAAAAGAAAAAATGGGTGGTTCGGGTCAGAAGAATCCGATCCGGGGACTGCTGGGACTTGGGTTCTGGGTGCAGGGGTTCAGGTGCTTTCCATGGCTGGCTGTTAACTTCTTCTTGAAAGATGGCCTCAATGTGGACCCCTCCACTCTCCAGCTCCTCCAGAACTCCGCTAATCTTCCCATGGTTGGCAAGCCTCTCTACGGCGTCGTTTCGGATGCCGTCTACATCCATGGCCAGCACCGTGTTCCCTACATAGCCATTGGTGGTCAGAACACAAGAATTTTGTTTCAAAGTTTCAGTCTTTAATGTTTTTTTTTTTTTTTAATCTTTTCGCCACTTCTTGTTCTTGTTTTGTTTTTGGAGCATACTCACTTTGGTTTATTTATTGGGTTTTTTTTTTTTTTTCCGGTCCACACACTTTCCATCACTCCAGCTAAATTGAATCTCGAATAAATTGATGTGTGCAAACTTATGTTTAATTGGCTATCTTACTTGATAATAATATAGTGGAATTCTAGGACCATAAAATGTTGATTGGGACAAAAATATTGTTGGTGCAGTTGTTTGGAGTTCTTGTCCTCAGTCTTTTGATTCAATATTTATGGAAATGCTAAGAAATGTTAGAAGTCTGAATCTATCACTTAGTCAATTGACCAAAGAGGAAGAGGAAAAGTGAGAATTATCTCGAATTCAATCATGAAAGCATAATAATTATGACACATTCTTTCCGGCAGTTTGTTTGTGATATATTTGTGCCAAGATGATGGGAAAGTGTTCGTGTCTGATGTCGGATTCTGTGACTTTGTGTCTGCATAGTTTATCACTTGGAAAACTTGGGACCAAAGCCAAAGGCAAAAGAGATTCGATTCTTCATCGTTCTTTTACTTTTTTTTATTGCAAAAGGCAGCTTGCTCTTGTTTACTTTCTCTTAACTGTCTACAAACAAATGTAGTTGCCTGATAAACCTATTTTGGACAACAATATTGATGTTAAAATGGTATCAAGGTAATGATAAGAAGAACATGGTTTTTTTTTTTTTTTTCTCTGTCGCACCGTTGCAATTTGATGTGAAAGGCTAGGGTATCTGATGATGTACTAGTCACACAATGTCCTATAATAAACTGCATTGTCTGCTCTGTTACGTGTCATAATTTCTGCAAAGGTGGAATTATCCCAAACCATTGTTCTTTGTTAGAGTGGAGGCTATGGAAATCTTTTTTAAGGTATACTTGATGTTACTTCATGGGCATTGTTGTTGTTTAAGTCCTAATGCAAAAATCCGTCTGGGGTGTTACAGACACTTTTATCTGTTATAGAACAGCCTTCACTTTCAATTTCTGTGCCATAGACAATTTAGTTTGCAACTTTATCTAGGAGACAAAACTTATGTCTCAGTTCTATGTCATACTTTTCACTATATTATTTGCGCTTGTGGGACAATTTTGTGCCATTCATTTTTTTCCCCCGGGGGGGGGGGTGTGTGGGAGAGAGAGGTTGCAGCTTTGGAGTTGTGGCCATTGCAACATAAATCTTATACTGTTCATGACATCAAGGCAATTAGATTTTGCTTTATGGGAATTATGGATCCTACATGAAGATGAATATGTGTTTGAAATATTTTTTTGTTTATAATGTGATGAGCTCAACATTCCATCCTAATTGTGTCTGCCTAACTGCTGCTGCAGCTTTCTTGCAAGCATTTTCATGGCTAGCTACAGCACTCCTCTCGCCATCAGGCATTTCCATTTTCAGCATCACTATATATCTTCTCCTTAGTAATCTGGGTGCATCAATAGCTGAAGTTGCAAATGATGCGCTTGTGGCAGAGATAGGAAAGCAGCCTTCTTCTAAAAAAGCTCAATCACCATCCTCAGGTGAGCTTCAGTCATTTGCTTGGGCTGCTGGCTCTGCTGGCGGCGTGCTTGGAAACCTCCTTGGTGGTATTGCTATTGCCAGATTCTCTCCCCATGCTATGTTCCTTTTTTTCAGCCTCGTCCTTGCTCTTCAAGTATTCATGACCATTGCTATTCGGGAAAGCTCTCTTAACCTCCCCAAAAGCTCATCCAATGTTGGCATCAGAAAACAGCTTTCACAGCTCACAGTTGCACTACAGAAACGCGAGATTGCCTACTCAATAGCATGGTTGGCAGCATCTTATGCCATGAGTCCATCATTGACAGGAACCATGTTCTTTTACCAAACACAATATCTGAAAGTTAATTCATCTGTACTGGGAATCTCTAAAGTTTTTGGCCAGGCAGCAATGCTTTTATGGGGTGTCATCTACAACCGGCAATTAAAATCAGTTCCTGCCAGAAAATTGATTGCAGCTATTCAGGCCACGATGGCCTTGTTCATGGTTTCTGATGCATTGTTTCTGAAGGGAATATATCGAAACATGGGGGTGCCAGACTGGCTTTATGTCATCGTCTTCTCTGGCCTCTCAGAGGTTCTGTTGCTTTTTAAGATTCTGCCATTCAATGTCTTGATAGCACAGCTCTGCCCGCCTGGATGCGAGGGATCTCTAATGGCTCTCGTGGCATCTGCCATAGCCCTTGCACTCATAGTGAGCGGATACATTGGCGTTGCGCTTGCATCATATGTTGGGGTCACAGGAGATGATTTTTCTGGTTTTCCCCGCGGCCTTCTAATACAGGCAGTTTGCACGCTTCTGCCAATTTTCTGGTCATCCTGTATTCCCGATGACAAGGCACCCAAAAGCATTAAGAAGAATGAATAGAATAGAACTAGTTTTTATGGTGTTCGTAGAGATTGTATCACTCATTTTAAATATTTTCGATCATATTCTTTGATATATTATTAAGAGGTTGATTATAGTTTAGAATCAAGTCATCAAACTATATAGAAAGTACGAGTTGCGTATGGGGAGGAGCAGGCTGTCGCCGATGACAAGCTTGGACTTCTGTACCAGTCCTGGAATGAGTCCGGGGGGCCAATAAACTGCGTGCCTACGACATGTTTACAGTGTCGCGGACCCGCGGTAGCTAGCGAGTGCGTGGAACAATGGCAATTGTGCTAGATCGTAATCTTGCTATTGGCTACTTTGGGATCTACCCATATTAAATTTGTTATCATCAAAAACATCTAAACACAACAATTCAATGTGCATTCCGAATTAAACCTCTAATCCTTCAACAAGCTCGGCCCATTTGCCAGGCAATGTCAAATTTCCTCCAACTTTTCTGTTTTTGTGACAGTTCATCTTCCGACGGCTTAGAACAAGTTAATTGATATTGTGTTACAATAAGGCCAGAAGTTCGATTTTCATCTCTTTCAATTAATCTATCCTGGTTGTAATACGACGTTGACCCTTCCTTAAGACTAAAAGGAAAAAAAAAAAAAAAATCTTCCGAAAGGAATGATACAAACAAAAACATGGTCTGCCTTAAGACTTAAAAAGAAAAATCTTCTGAGAGGAACAATACAAACAAAAACTTGATACAAACATAAACATGGTCACCGAAAAAAATATGAATTTATTCACTGAATAAATATAATTTTCCCATATTACCATAAATTAGCCCACAAAAGGTTTTTTGTCTCGCTAGAAATGCTTTGGAAATTTAGGAATGTCCCTCCTCTTGGGTGAAGGTTTATCTGGAACTATCCAGTCCGTTCAACCCAATCGACAGGACTAAAATGAAATTGAAGCCATCCAAACCAACTAAAACCAAATTGAAACCGTCCAAAGCATTGATAGCTTATTGTATGTAGTTTGTAATTTAGATAAAACTTATTTAATGGTTTAGTGATGATTGTGAGCGTTCAAAAATTGCAAAGACCAAATTGAACTGTTTATAATACAAAAGCCCAAAAGTTTTGTTGGGAGACATAGCCCCAAAAAAAAAAAAAAAAATCTCAGCTATCCCCCTTAACCCTTACATAGAACTGTTTATTTAATGGTTTTGGTTATGTACTTTGGAGAAATATATTTTTCTCAAATAGATATTAGATATAAAATGAGATTCTTTTTCAAAAAAAATTATTTTTGTGAAATGGAAATTAGTTATTTTTCATCAACAATATTGTCCACACATGGAAATTAGGTTTTTTTTATTTACATAATCTAATATTTTTAAATTTCCATAACATTGTTTAAACAAGGTTTTAATTACAAAAAGAATTTTAATTGTGGAAATGAAATTTGAAAGATGTTTGCTATTATAAAACATTGTTTACATAATACAAGAATTTGTAAATTTTTTTAATTGGTTTTATTTATTTTCTGACACATTTACAAAACATTTAAAAACTTTTTATTTACTAATGAGTTATTGCTTCGTGCATTAACAAGTCCGCAAAGTAGTGGTTCTATAAAATGTACCACATTACTATAGTTTTATAATAACACCAATAATACCATCATATAACAATTTGCATACGATAAACGACACGTTGCTCATAATATACAATACCTTTAACTTATATATACGACTCTCTACTTTTAATATATGATATTTGTTATAAAAATAGACAACATATTCCACATTATATACGCAACACTATATATATAACTATACATGACTGTCCATATAATATATGACATGTAGCCAATAATATAAGACAATACTTGTTAAAATATATGACACTCTGTAAATAACAGTTAGACACTTGTGAATGCCAAAAACCATTAACAAAACTGCAGGTTACTTTAAGACTACAATAATTGAAATTTGACTAATTCCTCATTTTATACAAGATTCATATAGTGTGTGTATTTTAAACCTATAGCAAGTCTACATTGTTTTTGTAGTAAAGCCAACCTTTAAGACAGTAATAGTTACCTTTCAATCATTTTTTATTACCATCGCTACACTCTTTTTTCTCTACTATATTTACTAACTTTTTTTTTTTGTCATATATCATCTTATATATTACAATTAGAGTTCCACTTTCACTACATAACTTTATATAGGTTGCAACAATTAGCAACATAATCCAAACTAATGCCCTCTAACAAATTCTCTGTTTTTGTCTTAAAAAGATATTATACTATTTAATTGCCCTTATCATTTTGTTATAACTTTAAAATCATTTATGTGAAGTTGCCAAAATTTTTTCTTATTTATTTAATCCCATAACTTTTCTCATTCCTTCAAAATGTCCATTTAAAAAAAAAAAAACTGGATGACTTTATTGAGATATTTTTAAAGTAGCAACACAGGCATATAGGCTATTAAATAATTAAATTTATAAAAAATAAAAATAAATAAATTATCAAAAATTATTTTTTTAGATTGTGTAGCTAACTATTAAAAGCTATGTAATGTAATAAAAAAAAAAAAGCCACCGTTATTTTTACTCGATTTCCTCTAACGTATATATCAATATGTGTCAATTTCTCTCTATATTCCTTTAATACAATACACGTACACAACACCAATTACAATAAAAGCAAATAAATGTAGGCCACTCAATTTACTTTTTCATATTTGTCCCTATGCACCTTCCATTTCTATCATTTTCTATTTAAATCTTTTCAAAACTCTCTCCCTTGTTTTATTGGTTACTTTACTTGGGTCTCACTTTTGTGGCTCTTTGTCAATACTAAAGATACTGACATTAATTTTTTTTATTTAAAATATTAAATAAATTTTATTATATGATTGTATTAAAAATAAAAATATTATTTAATAATTTATTTTTTAAAATTTAATTATATGACAATTGAAAACGCTTAATTTTATTTTAATCTTATTTAAAAATCTCACAAAATATTTTTAAAAATAAATTAAGTCAAAATAACGAGTTGCATTTCAAAATTTTTGGGAAAATTTGTAAAGAATGACTTGGTGCTTGACTTTGTTGTTAATGTATTTATTTTAATATATCCAATCAATATTACCACTCCTTTTTTTTTCTAATTTCTTAGTATTCATTGAGGTAGAGAAATATTATAGTATAATGTTAAATTTTAAATTTAATAATAATTATGATTTTTAGTAGTAAATTTACGTTTGATTCATTGATACTTGAGTCGTCAGTCTGCCTTTTTAAAAATAGTTAAAAAAATTATTATAAAAAAATTTATTTTAATCTTAATTTATAAATTTAATAATTGATATATTTATAATAAATTTTTTTTAATAAAAAAAATATATATTAGCACTCTCTTACGAGGTGGGGAAAAAAACCAGAGCCGATGTCTCGTCTCAGATTTTTCCAACAGTACCAAGAGAAGAAAATAAGGAGGAGGTGGGTCCACAGCAAAGAATGAAATAAAGTCTATTTAACAAGAAGAAGAAAATAAGGAGGGGGTGGATCTACAGCATTTTGTAAGAAGAGGGAAGAATGTGACACAACTGACAGCTAACTAATGTTGTGTTTATACCATTGTTTTCCCTCGTTTTCCTCTAACGTTTATACCAGTACATGTCAATTTCTCTCTATATTCTTCTAATACAATACACATACACAACATCAATTACAATAAAAGCAAATAAATGTAGGTCCACTCAATTTATTTTTCTATATTTACCCCCTTAGGCACTTTCCATTTTTATTCTTTTCTATTTAAATCTTTTCAACACTCTTTCCTTTTTCTTATTGGTTACTTTATGTGGGTCCTACTATTGTGGCTATTTGTGGATACTAAAGATACTAACATTATTGTCAAAAAAAAATAAAATGCTAACATTAAGTTTTTTTGTTCAAAAAATTAAACAAAATTTATTATATGATTATATTTTAAATAATAATATTATTTAATAATTTATTTATTTTAAATTCAATTATATAACAATTGATAGCACTTAATTTTATTTTAATCTCACATAAAAAATCTTATTAAATATTTTTTAAAATAAATTAACGTCAAAATAACTGAATTGCATTTTTAAAATTTTAGAAAAATTCATAAAGAAAGACTTGTTGCTTGACTTCGTTGTTAATGTATTATTTTAATACATCTAACCAATATTAGCACTCTTTTTTTTAATGTCTAGGTGTTGGTTGAGGTGGAGAAAAATTGTGATACGACGTTGAGTTTCAGATTCAATAATAATCATAATCTCCAGTGGTAGAGTTATAATAAATTTTACTAGTACTCAAATAGTGAGTTTGTTCTTTTAAAAGTGATTAAATAAAATGTTATAAATAAAAATTATTTTAATTTTAATTTACAGATTCGATAATCAGTATATTTTAATAATTTTTTTAATTAAAAAAATATATATTAGCACTCTCTTGCGAAGGGGAAAAAACACATAGACGATATCTCGTCTCAGATTTGTCCAACAGTACCAAGAGAAGAAAGTGAGGAGGAGGTGGGTCCACAGCAAAGAATGAAACAAAGTCTATCCACCTAACACAAAGACGAAAATAAGGAGGAGGTGGATCCGCAGCATTTTGTAAGAAGGGAAGAATGTGACACAATTAACAGCTAACTAATGCTGCGTTTAGATTGTGAAAAGAAAATACTTTAGATAGATAAAAAAATAGGTGAAGAGAAAAAAAAAAGATAAAAAATTGTGAAAAGAAATTATGAGACAAAAATATTATTTGGATAGATAAGAAGTTAATAAGAAAAAAAAGAATAATAATTTTCCTGATTTTTAGATTCTTTTTTATGGACTCCTATGAATCCAATCAAGTCCTAACAAACGACCAAAATCATTGACAATCATAACATGAGAACCAAATTATAAAAAGATGAAAAACATTACGATCTAAAACTAAAAAGCAGCAAACCTGAGATCAAATAAGGTTTTTTGCCGTTGTAGAAAGGGATAAATAATTCAAGTCCATATACTTGGATGGCGAAACATGGGTGAGATAGAACAATTTGTCCAGCATCTGCAGGAATCTGAAGGAAGTTTGCACAGTTTAGCAGATGACGATGAGTGATGTGAACTGGGAAGTGAAGTCCATGTAAATGAATCTATGAAAAAGATTCTTGTGTGACAAGAAAGAGACAGAGGTTGTTGTATTTAACGCCGTCATCATGCTAATTGTAAAATACATAAATAAATAAATAAATAAAATTGATTTGAAGAATTTATTATTTATTTTTTTTAAAAAGGATATAAGACTTTATTGTTTTTTTTAATTTAAAATTTAAAGAAAGGCTTGGAAAAGACTTTATTGCTTAGGACATCAGAAGGTACAAGAAACAAAAAGAAAAGGAAAGAAAGAAAGCATAAAAGCGTGAAACCAATGACAAACAACTTAGAAAATCAAACAAACTTTACTACATAACTATATTTTAAACAGTATTATAATTATTATTCATCTAATAATATTTAATTTAATTTTTTTCAAATTTAATTATTCAACAACTCATATTACTTAACCTTACTTAAAAAATGCCACCAAATATTTTTCAAAACAAATTAGCACCAAAATGACCAAATTGGGTTTTAAAATGTTTAGGAAAATTATAAAGAAAAACTTGCTGCTTGACTTTGGTGGTAACCAATTTCCACGTTCGAAGCCCAACGCAACGTATGCTTAATTATAACGTTGTTGCTTCGTTACATAATTATATCTTAAACAGTATTATAATTATTATTCATTTAATAATATTTAATAATTTTTTTTTTCAAATTCAGTTATTCAACAATTCATATTACTTAACCTTACTTAAAAAATGCCACCAAATATTTTTCAAAACAAATTAGCATCAAAATGACCAAATTGAGTTTTAAAATGTTTAGGAAACTTATAAAGAAAAACTTGCTGCTTGACTTTGGTGTAACTAATTTCTACGTTCGAAGCCCAACGCAACGTATGCTTAATTATAGCGTTGTTGCTTCGTGAAAGCCGTGATCCACACTCCACAGCCAACCAACCGACATATTTTAAATGATTTTCAAGATAGTCTTACATGCAACAAGCCAAGATATTAAAAAAAAAAACAAAAAGAACAAAAGAAAATGGCGGCAACAACGGAGATATGTCTGCCTGATGCTGATTCTCCATATTTGTGTGGTTATATTTTATGCGAAATACCAGGTCTTTGCCCCTGTCGCTTTGCTATGACTTTTCAGCTTCGATGTTTTAATAAAATGTTTATACTAAGAATTCATTATCAATTAGTAGAATTTATTTTTAAAAAAATGTTAAAATTTGATTTCAAAATAAATTTTTATCGGATGGAAAGCTGTATTATCAAATTTTGATTTTAAAATTAAATTTATGAAAAAAGGATCTAATTCTTGACTTAAGAGGAGGGAACAAAGGAGTCTTTACCAGCATTTATAACCCCTCCGCCAGTAAACAAGTATTGAGCTTTGACCCACTTACCACGTGTCTCTTCACCCGTCCTAGCTACTCGTAGTTCAAGTTCAACCCCATAACATTTTCATATAAAAGTGTATCTAAATCGCTCAATATAATTAAGTAGATTTAATATGTAATTAATTAAATTTTATGTATAAAAAAATAATAATAATTTTTTATTATACTTAAAATTCGAACGGTTACAAATTAAATATAATTAATTATATTTAGACAGTGTTTTAAATAATTTTTTATTTAAAAAATATAACAGTGCTCGCATGGATATTAAAGCAACAGCCTGACTATAAATGCAGGCATTCTTGTCATCTGCATTCTTTAGAGAAGAATATCGTCAAAGAAGAAAATTAATTCAAAAAAAAAAAAAAAACCCATTTTGCAACAAACCACGGAAAGTTCAAACACCAAGCTGGGCAAAGACAAAAGATGGATCAAGGCAAAAGCTCAGAATTTCATGTAGTAATGTTCCCATGGTTCGCTGTTGGCCACATGACCCCATTTCTCCACCTTGCCAACAAGCTGGCAGAAAAGGGTTGCACCACAACTTTATTGCTTCCCAACAAAGTCATGCAGCAATTGCAACAATTCAATCGCCACCCCAATCTCATCAATTTCCACTCTCTCAAAATCCCTCACGTCGATGGCCTTCCTGTTGGCACCGAGACCGCCTCGGATATACCCATTCACCTGACTCATTTTCTCTCCATAGCCATGGATCGGACCCGTGACCAAGTTGAGAAAGTGGTACGTGAGATCAAACCGAAAATAGTTTTCTACGATGCGGCGCACTGGGTGCCGGAAATAACGAAGCCCCTCCGCATCAAGGCAATAAACTACGTTGTCGTTTGCGCTGCATCCATCGCAATTGCAGTGGTCCCTGCACGTAAAATCAGCAAAGATAAGCGCATATCTGAACATGAATTGGCAATTCCACCTCCTGGCTATCCCTCATCGTCGTCCGTTGTCCTTCGCAAGCACGAAGCGCGATCGTTGACCTTCATATCCGAACCTTTTGGCGAGGGAATAACGTTTTACGAAAGAATCTCTTCTGGACTGAAAGCATGCGATGCCATGGCCATTAGAACTTGCTGCGAAACTGAAGGGAAGTTTTGTGATTACTTGGCATGTCAATACGGAAAACCGGTTTTTCTAACCGGACCGGTCCTACCTGAACCGGAGAAAACCCAGTTAGAAGACCGATGGGCTAAATGGTTAAGTGGCTTTGAACCAGGTTCGGTAGTTTTTTGTGCACTTGGGAGTCAACACATTCTAGAGAAGGACCAATTTCAAGAGTTGGTCTCTGGGCTTGAGCTGTCTGGCTTGCCATTTTTGGCTGCTCTAAGGCCGCCAACCGGAACATCAAGAATCGAAGAAGCATTGCCAGAAGGTTTTGGAGAGAGGAATAAAGGGAGAGGACTGGTTTTGGGGGAATGGGTACCACAGGTAATGATACTAGATCACCCATCAGTGGGTTGCTTTGTGAACCATTGTGGGTTTGGGTCAATGTGGGAATCTATAATAAGCAATTGCCAAATAGTGTTGGTCCCACATTTAGGTGACCAGATTCTGAACACTAGGTTATTGGCTGAGGAGCTGAAGGTGGCTGTGGAGGTGGAGAGGGATGAGAATGGGTGGTTTTCAAAAGAGAACCTAAGCAAGGCCATCAAGTGCGTCATGGACAAAGATGGTGAGGTGGGATCTATGGTGAAGAAGAACCATGACAAGTGGAGAGAGACGCTGGGAAGCCAAGAATTCATGAATAGCTACGTCGATAGGTTTGTCCAAAATATGCAAGAACTTGTCAAATGATAATCGTAATTTGGATTCATTGCGTTTTCTTTCTTGAATTTTATGTTCTTTTCTTTGTCTATATTTTCCTTCAAGGTATAAAGTCCTTTCCAATTTTCCTATATAATTAGGCTGTCAGTGAGATTCAAGGATGATTTTCTATTGGGAATGGTTACATGGCCAAAGGATTTGGGCAGACCTTTGGCCAAACTCCCTCTTGTTTTTTTTTTTTTTTCTTTTTTTTTAAAATTATAAATACTAAATTCTAAATACATTTAGCATTACCTTAAAGATAATTAGTGTTATTCCTATATCTTAATTTTTTTTAAAAAAAATTAAGTAATGCAGTATGGCCATGTCTAAGGCCATAATGTCTAGCCATAGACCTTTTCCATTTTCCATTTTCTATTTTCTTTCAAAAAGAATAAAACTTGGTGGCTGATGCTTATAGGAGTATGGTGGGCACACGCATGTGTCCCCAATAATTCAGCCAATTATAAAATTTCATTTTATTTTTCAATTTCTTAATATGAAAATAGTAAGATAGCAAAAGAATAAATGACATAATGGTAATAGCAAACAATACAATGCTTAAAAAATTGCGTAGCTACTGCAATGTGATATGACAGTTGGTATTTAAGTTTCTAAACTGAACTTTTAAGATATATGCTATATGATAGTATTTTAAACATCACTAAAGCAACAATGCGGTATATATATTAAATCAAAAAAACAATGCGGTATATATATATATATATATATATATATAAAGCAACAATGCAGTGTATATATATAGATAATCTTTCTGGATTCGCTCCGCCTAACAGCCTTGCTTCCGATTGTAATTGCCATTGTACCACATGTATGGCCCAGCCCATAAGGGCCATACGGGTAGAGTCATCAAAAGGCCCTAATTTTTTTGATCTCACTTCTGTCCCATCTAAAAAATTCTACTAGTATTGACGATAGTCAAAGGCCATGAAATAATTTAACAGATGCCACTGAGTTTATGTGTATAAAAGAAAATTTGGTAGGATAAAAAATTAGATAATATCAAATAAATAATTATTAGATATTGAAATATATTTTTTGCAAATTAGAAATTGTAGGTAGAAGACAGAGAATAAAGTTTAGCTCTTATTGAATAAAGACTACTCGTAGTTACTTGAAGTTTTAAATGTCATCCATAATACAAAAGTCTTGGGATGAAACCTTCTACCAAACATTACGGTGCCTTTTGAAATTTATTACGACAAGTTATTGTTATCATTAAATACTTGTTATTATACTAAAAGTTTAAACTATTTATTGAGTTGAAATTTTATTTTCGTAAACTTTCTCAGAGCCACATTTAATGTTGAGAGGTTGTACTCACTACAAACATCGTGGGCCAAGATGTTAAGCCTAAAGTCTAAAGAGAATATTGACAATATTAGCCAACAATCTTTCCTTCAGCGTTACCTGAAAGACCGAAACTCATAACTTTACTTTGATACTAATTGTTAGGATCAAATGCTAGAAATCACACCAAAAACTTAATTGTTGGTTGAACTGCAACTTTATTTTCTTAAATATTCTCAAAATTTCATTTAATATTGAGAGACTGCACTCATTACAAGTGCTAAGGACTTGGATGTTAAGCACAAAATTTAAAAAGAACACTGACAATATTAGTCAACAGTTACATTTAATTTTATGATAATTCTTAAATGACATTATGTCTCATATGATTTTCACGAACTTATAATGTATGATTAAAAGTTGTAAGCAAGAGGTTTGACCATTTTGTGTTTAGGAATGCCAATTATTCAAGGGGTAGTTCATATAGGTTAATTGTACAACTAAGTGACATTTGGAGCATCAAAGTTGCAATATTGTCAACACCACTATCTTACTTTGTTTAAATTCTACAAGATGCTTATAAGAGTCTCTAAAATATTGCTTTTTTTAACTAAAGAACATAAATGGTTCCCAGGGGATAAAAAAATAGTCATAGTTTTATTCTCCTTTCCTATTATGATACTATGAAAAGAAAAGAATAAAGTTTCACTCTTATTGAATAGAGACTAGTGGTAGTCACCCGAAACTTTAAGAGTTATTCATAATATAAAAGTCTTGACACCATCGCTAAATTTTATGGTGCCTTATAAATTTTTATTACGTGTTACATTCAATTTTATGATCTGTAACAAATGACATTATGCCTCATATGATTTTCACGAACTTATAATGCAAGAATAAAAGTTGAAAGTTAGAAGTTTGACAATTTTATATTTGCAAATGATAATTATTTGAAGGGTAGCTGATATTGATTGATTGTACAAAGTGCCATCTTAAGCCATCCAAGTTGCGATATCGATAGTGTCAACATTGTTGTCTCACTTTGTTTGAATTTCACAAGATGTGTATAAGATTCTCTAAAATATTGTTTTTTTTAGTAAAGGACATACATGGTTTTCATAGGTAAAAAAAAGTTGCAGCTTTATTCTCCTTTTTTACTATGATACTATAGAAAACAGAGAAAAAAATTCAGCTCTTACTGAATGGAAACTACTTGAAATCACCTGAAACTTTAAGGGTCATTCATAATACGAACCTCTTGGTACGACACCTTCCAGAGAGGTGAATACTCTTCCTCCTGTTGTCCATTTCTTCCGGGGGGTGTTTGCTTTCCTCCTACTGTCCTTTGCTACCAATGGAAGTGTTTTTTTTTTTCCCTATATTCCATTAGCCACGGAGATGAGAGTATTCTTCCTCCTGCTGTCCATTTCTTCTGGGGAGTGTTTTTTTTCCTCCTGCCTGTCCTTCTTTGATGGCAGCCTGCTTGTCCCAAAGAATTCAAAAGATTAAAAAAAAATAAAAAAAATAAAATAAAAGGTAATAAACTAAAAGAGCACTTAGTGACTCGTGTAGCAGTTGTAGAAGTGGAAACTCTTAGTACTACACTATACCTCAAGCCGTGGATTCAATTCAGCTTTATCATCATTAGTCTTCTGAGTTTGTGACAAACCCGTCATAGATTACCCATTCACAATCAAGGGAAAAGACATAAAGCATAGAGGACATGATAACTAAGAAGATATGATCTGATCAATCAAATTGTGCCAGCTTAAGTGTACCAAACCACGTTCACCTCTAGAGATGTGCTGAGAAATCTATTGAACATATGAGCTCGCACAGAAAAAATAAATATGAACACCAAAACAGCAAATTATCAAGCGAGTGTATTGAAAATCAAAAGAAGATGATAACCTCCAAAAGAATAAGCTTAGAAGTAAGACCTTCCCAATTGGTAGACGATTTAACTTCTCCCGCATGGAAAAGAGAATTGCTTTTCTTCCCCACTTCTAACCAAAATAAATTCCCTCAAGATGGCGAGTTCGAAAAGGGACTTAGTTTCACTGGAGTTACACGGCTCTCATTTGTAAGATTTTGGTGGATTTAGTTGAAGATTTTCTTCCCTCAATTGAGGATTTCAATGGCTTCAATACAGAGTTCGATGGATTTGTCACGGGAGATAAGAGACGTGGCAACGCCGCGAGGGAGGATCTATAAGGCGCGATTGGAGCAGACTTTTTGGGGCGGTTGGTTCTGTTTTTAAAATCTACCAAGTTAGTTCGGAGTTATCTTTATCTATTGTTCACTGATAAGATACAAAGTTGATTTTGTGTTTTACCAAATTTTACTATTAAATCTTGACTGATTTATCCACAAAAATCTATCATTTACGGCTTTTGTGGTTTCGTCAAAGAGAATTACTAACTTGATTCGAATTTTTTTTTAGTATAACTTATTATCTTAAATTATAAAATACGTAAGGTCCGTTTGAAATTAAAAAAAAATAGATAAAATATATTCATATGATATAAAATTATAAAAGAACTAATTCTATTACCCACACATAATACTATAAATTTTTATTTTGTTATAAAATATAAATATTCAAATAATTTTGAATATGTGCAATTATAAACAACATATATTGCCATGAAATGATAAAATATATTGGACTTGTACTCATGCTACTGTTGTTTCTTTGGTTAAAATAATAATAATAATGATTATATTCCTTTTTGTATTTTCAAAAAACTGAAAACGATTTAAGGAAAAAATTTTACTTAAGTCTATAAAATCAAAACCAAAAAAAAGAAAAAAGCGCTCAGAGCACAGTAAAGACAATTAGGAAGTATTTTTCATATAAAAAATATCCATTAATTACACAATAATGGAGTATATTATGTAGAATTACCAACAAATTATATTACCTGTCAATCCGTTCTTCTAGCCTGTAACTTGGTTTACATGTCATAACCTAACAAATGCCTGTGAAAACTATAAGAAAAACAACAACAATAAGTTCGTAAGTTACTCCAAACCAACTTATTCGTTAGTTTATTTTCGTCTTGCGATTTTACTTTGTTTATGGAAAAATTTGAACTATCTCAAGTTTTATTCCACAATGTGGTTAGTAACACATAGAAGCCAGTCCGTCTCTCTTCTCCACATCAATTTCTTCTTTGGAGTTGATGGGCCTAGTCTCTCGAGTTACCCAAACAAAGATAGTAGCTACATGCGGGTAACTAAAGAATAAACCACAATGAAATCTAAGATAAATGACAAAGGGACCAAATAGGTGCACATATATTCTTACATATATTCATATACATATAAATACAATAATTATTTTTTTTATTGAATTAACAAAAAAATTATTTTTCTTTTTTTAAATAAAAAACTAAAACTTAGATCAAATAGACGTTACTTTAAAATATGTATACACTATATGAGATTTTTTTTTTTAAATTTCCTTTGAAATTTTTTTTTTTTGTTAATACAATATAAAAGATAATTATTATATTTATATGTATACAAATATATGTATGAATGTGTGCATACCAATTGACGTCACCAACTTCAAACTTTTAAGTTTCCAAACCTTTACTTTTCCCAACCACTAATTTTAGTAGATGTTAATTTTTTAATTAAAAAACATCTCTCAATTTTTATATTTTTTCAACGTTTGAGATTTAATCATATGCTAGAAAACTAAGGCCATTTTTAGTTGTAAAAAACATCTTTCCTTCCTTAGTTTTGTTTTTCGAATGAAAACTGTAATGCTTAACGTTATAACTGAGAGATAGAGATGACTTTTTCTGATAGCAATTACTATAAACTTTAGAAAACCACTTCCCAAAAACTAACGATTAAGACACTTGAACCGAAAGTTTAAATAAGCCGTATATATATATATATATAGCAAAATAACAAAGAAGAAAAACTAAAATAGAATAAACAAGGCCAAGGGTGCAGTAGCGCCTGATGGATGCGGAAGTGTTGGATTTATGGGTTTTCTGGTTCTTGTGGCATCTCTATGGCTATGGAGTTGAGAGCTATCTACGTTGCTTTGCAAGCATTACGAGAAAGAGGAATTCGAAACTTTACTGTGGAGACTGATAGAACCATAGCGCTCCAAAAAAAAATTACAGAGAAAGACCATAATTTTTACCAGACAATGCTCCAGTTTGTTAATACTTCCTTGGACGGTTAAACTGCAACACACACTTAGGGAAGGGAACCGCTATGCAGACTTCTTGGCTAATATCGGATGCCCTGATCAAGCCGCCTTGGTTGTATGGGACTCCCCTCTTCCTGGATTGCATAAGTCACGTATTGCAATTTCATGCTTTCGACATAAGAATTCAGTGTTGAATTATCTTTAAGGTGTCCACATGATAACAGATAAAGAAAGAGATTCTTAAGTTGATAATTACAAATTAATAAAAGATAACTACTCACTTATTATGATCCTGTAAGGAAAGTTAGTTAGAGTTCAAATCAGCCACTATTCTTGATGGGAGGAAGTGGGGTAAAGATGAGTAACTGACAGGGTCCATAATCTAGTCTATATAAGGAGAAGTCTGTTAACCATCTCGATACGCTTCGAAAAGCATTCGGTTATAAGTTAGAAGGCACTGTCACTAAATATTAAAACACATCAGTTTTCTTATTCCTTTGAGTGATCATTTCTACTTGTGACAATTAATTGTTGATCAATATGACTGAAAGTATGTTTTCTATTCAATTTATTTAGACTCTAATATAATTTAAATTCCTACATTCAGCTCACTTGCAATTAGGATCATAATAATCCACTATATTTTATGACTGTAGCACCCCACATGGGCTGGTTTTGGACTAAATCTAACCGTCGAAAGGCATCACCATTCTTATTTTTGTACCAAATTTAGTTTTAGACAAATACTGTAATATTTCATTGTACCACTTGTGCCACATAGTTACAACTGAGAAATAATAAACGAAAGCTCGGGAGAGCTACAATTAAAAGCTAATTGTTAATTAACGTATACATACAAATGTTAAAAAGCCGAATCTGGAGCAAAAATAAACTAATAATTTGTAAATTAAAAAAAGTGAATTTTTTTCAAAAATTGCATTTTTTGTTTGGGAAGAAAATTTCTAATAATTAAACTAGAATTTGCAATATACAACATCTTTGGAATCTAATAAATCAGGATAAGTTGAGATATGTACATCTAAAAACGGGCATTCCATAGGCATTCTAAGTTGAACTTCCCATCCTTCAACAAGCTCTGGATTTCTTTAGGTGGGTTTAGACCAAAACGTTGAGCACGCTCCCACCGCTCCAGCCTGGTCATCCCAATGCACGGTCCATACGCCATGTTCATGTCAAAATTCTTCAACATTTCTAATTGTTTGTCATATTCATCTGCCAAGGAGACCCCAAAAAAAAAATAAATAAAAGAGCACCATTACTGGACGCGCAATTCCGATGCGTCCAAGACGCAGACAATGACATAAGGACCAAAAAAAATATATAAGTGATCTAAGTAGAAACGTGCACGAGGATGATGAAATAAAACTAATATTTAAATTTCAAAAAACATAAAATTAAAAAAAATATTTTTCAAAGTGCAAACAAAGTAGTACAATATGAAGGGACAGCTTAAAACTTATATTGTAAAAGTTTTGAATTTAAATTCTAGAACGAGAAGAAAGAGATTTATCAAAGATAATAGTTATTTTTATTATATAACTTATAACTCAACAGTCTTCCTAATAGTCTAAAAAAAAAAAAAGTAGTACAATGTGCACCAAGATAAATAAATAGTGCATGAATATTATACGCGTCTGGAGCGCGTTGGAATTTTGCGTCTTAGTATTGTTTTCTATAAAAAAAAAAGAGTGATTACATGGACGCGTAAAAAACAAATGTGTGAGCTAATGCATTGCAACTAGGTACTAATTTTGTGCAACAAAAATCATTTTAAATATTGTTATAATAATTAAATATTTTTTTGTATAAATATAGTGTCTAATTGTAATTCGTCAATCCGCATGTCTGTTTTTTATGCGTCTACAAAGTTTTTCCAAAAAAAAAAAAATATGAGCATTATTACATAAATGACACAGCAACTTGGTACAATCATGCACACAGACATGAAAAACCATATTGTAACAATTCGGGGTAGACCGAGTGGCCAACCAATTAAGGACCATTCTTGTGCAGAGGTCTAGGATACTGAGAGAAAAGGAGATATATTTACATTCTAGTAGCCACTTAGAGTCGATTTCTTGACTACACAATTCGAGCAGAGTAAATTTTCAATGATTTACTAGATTTGTTGTATCCGTAGCTTATTTTAAGCATAGTAAAATTATGCATTCCATGTACCCAAAAAAAATAAAATTACTTATTCCAAATTTACTCAGTTTTATCTAGGCAGCCAACATTTTGAGTTTATGACAGGTGTAAGAAAATTAACTTAGAAGTATGGTATAGGTCAACGTTGGGCACAACATAGTTACTACCAAGTCATTTGACTGAAGAGGAAGTTTGAGGTTTGATTCCAAATTTTACTCATATAAAATACCCGTCTCCCTAATTCAGCAGCAACAAAAAAAAAAAAAAACAGAAGACGAGTAGTTTTAGGTTTCTCATATGTGGCCGGAAACCTTAAGACAATGGAAAGACATGAATCCACTACATCTTGTCAAAGTGCTAAAATAATTCCCCAAAAATAAAAAAGAAAAAAGAACACAAATTAAGTGCTTAATAATGCAAACTTGTATCCCAAACTTAAGATTGTGTGTAAGTTATGCATACGGTCTTAAGTAAAAAACTCTTTACACAAGCAACCTACAACTACATATATATGCGTGGACGTATTTACACACAGCTGAAAGATAAAAAAAAAGGAAGGAAAAAGAGAGGAGGGGACGACGTAAGGACCTTGAAGAAGTTCGGGAGAGATGGCCGACGGTTGGGCGGCGGAGGCAAGGGATTTCTTCTTGGACTTGGACGTGCTGGCAGTCGTCTTCGGCTTATTTGGCTTCTTCCTTGGCCTGTAGAAGCGTTTCATGTTGCTTGATCCTCTTGCCATCTCTCTCTGCAATATTCCAATCTCTTCTGAATTATGAGCGGCTTAGTAATTAAGTGGGGACGAGATTATATATTTCTATTGATTCAATGCTATTTGAGTTGCCGGATTGTATATATAGATAACAATGATTCGCTTGTGCTTCTAACAAAACTGATCGGAACACTTTCTTAAGACTTGTCAATTTTATGTTCAAGTCTTGATAACTTTATCTTTTGTGGCCCTTTTTTTTTTTTTTTTTTTTTGGTTGGTGCAAATTCTTCTTTATGGGCTTTATTCTTCTTTCCTGCTCTTATAGACTTCCCTTATAACCACCAAAAAAAAAAAAAAAAAAAAAAATCCAAATCTGAGTAAAAATAAAAATTTAAAAAAATTATTGAAATACAATTAAATTGTGGAGTCAGACCTTGAAGCAAATACTAATTTAATTTTAATTAATAGTTTTGTTTATTCCCAGTTCCTACATCCATGGTACCTTATTTATGCATCCATTCAACTTTTTTTTCCTTGTTAGGGATCGGCGTTCTAAATCTCCAAATTAGTTTATATGGACTCCATTATATGAGCATATGATTTTTCCTTATTACGTTCATACGTATTTATTTTTGTTCAATCGTAAATATTTTTTGTGCACTATAAACAAAAAAATATGCAACAAAAAAACAGTAATATTTTTTGTATTATTTTTTATCATTGTGATTACACAAAACACAAATATAATTACACAAAATAAATTACGTGTGAAAATAGTAAAAAAAAATCATATACTCATTAATATTTTCCCTACGTATATATTAATATTGGGCCATTTTGATAGCATATGCCGGAAATCACCGTAACCTTTGACTTTGTGGGTCATTGTAGGACCCATTTTTGGGCCCACAATCAAGGGCCTTTATAATTTTGAGCATGGGAAACAAAGCACCTTCCATATATCTATCTGTAAAATTAGAAAATTATATGCGCGAGAATCTCTCACTAAAAACCGCAACTAAACCGAACAAAGTTAATTTTTATCCATTTGGATAACAAAATTATGAAGCGCGATTAAATTACTTGACCAAATTAGATGAGAATCATGCGAGTGGATAGAGGACTAATTCGAGATCAGAGATAATTCAACAACTGTAAATACAAGCACAATTAAGAAATACTAGGTTGGACCAATATTAACATTCCAAACTATTTGTTTCAAATTTAAATTCTAGTTCTCACCCCAAATTTTATGCTCACTCCAAACTATTTGTTCTAAATTTGAACTCCAATTCTTACTCCAAACTTTATGCTCACCCCAAAGTTCTCACCCCAAACTTGATGCTTGACGGCCATTAAACTACAACTAGTGATTGCTCGCCCATGTTTTCGCAGTCAGGTATTTTAGGTATAGACATTTAGTAGTTTACCGGCATGTCATCATCTTCTTGTCGCAAATACTAGTAGATTACTAGTTGTTATGAATGTTGCTTCAATCTCATGCTCAAAGGTATAATCTAATCTTTTGGTGTCACTTTTCATTTGGTTCCAGCTTCAACATCATTATTTGGCAATAACCAATGTTGTTAAAACCGAGTCGGACCAGCCGGTCCGACCGGTTCAACCGGTGACCGGCCAAAAGTTCGGGCTGGTTCATGGTCACTGTTGCCCCTTAACTCGGACCGGTCTGAACCGATCAAAAACCGGTCAAAGCCGACGAAAACCGATGAAAAACCGGACCCAGTTCAACCGGTTCAAACCGGTATGGAAGTTTTGTAAATTATAATTTGATTCCAATGTTTATTTAAATTATAATTTGAGTTTTAAATTTAATTAAAACTTTCAATTTAGTCTTAAATTTATCAAAACTTTCAATTTAATCCTTAAAAATAAAAAAAGTAATATTTAATAATCATGTATAAGTATTATTTTTTTAAATTATTTTTATACATATAAATATTAATAAATATCGGTTCGACCGATTGAACCTTAACCCACTAATATTTCCAACTCGATAACCGGTCCGGTTCTGACAACCTTGGCAATAACCTTGAGAGAAGAATTTTAAATTCTATAAGACAAGCAGATACTTGTGAAGCAAGAGATTGTCGGTTACAAGGCTTTATTTTCTTTTGCCTCAACATCTCTCTCTCACCCACACCTTGCACACTGTGAACAAGCACCGAAAATGCAACAAACATTTGAGACTGTAGCAAAGATATTATGTAATGTAGAAAGAGAATCTTCCCTCAAAACTAAAAAAAAAAAAAAAAAAATCAAAGAAAAGAAGAAAAGCAAGAATGCACATAACCTATCACTGACTACAAAATATTAGGGAGTTGAGAATCTAATCGCTGTTGCAACTCCTTGATCTTTACCGAAAGCTCGGCCTTCTGCTCCTTGTAGCTCCGCAACAAGTATTCTTTACCTTCCAACAATTCCTTCAATTCTCCCACCTCCCTCTTCAGCATCTCAATCCGGTCCACATCTCCCTTTTCATTTTCTTGTGTCTCAAAATTTTCTTCCCCGTCAATATATCCATTCACATGGCCATTTCTTCCCTTGGATGGCCATTTTGTTATAGTTGAGGGCTTGTCCTTGGTGCCGGCATGTTTTGCACAGTGATCCGCAATTGCCTTCCTAAGCCTCTGGATTTCTCTCTCAGAATCAAACAAGTCCCTGTTCGCCGTGTCAAGCTGTGATTGCAGATTTGTATTCACCACTTGTTGCGAACTAAGCGAATTCTGCAATTCTGTAATCTGATCCTGCATCTCCATTATCATGTCATCTCTTCTTTTCAATTGCTGCCTCAACTTCTGTATAACTTCTCGCTTGGTGAAGATATCAGAGCCAGATTCTGAGACACAAGGTGAGTCAGAGCAGTTAGAATGGTGGAACGGCTTTGGTGGTAGCTCGAGGCGATCAGGATATGATACCCAATGGACAACGTTCTCCTTCATAAATTCTGGGGCAGGAACAGTTGCCAAAGGAAGAGTAACATCAGGTTCAGACAACATATTGTCATTGGATGGGAACTGCAATTCTCCAATACCTTCATTCCCTGTTTTAAACCAAACTCACATGTGAAAAAAAAGGATGGCGGAAAAACCCGCAACATGGCACCATTAAGCATTGTTAACTCAGTGTGTGCTGAGGTAAGCAACAGAATAAAATTTATATCTTTAACAATTTTAGATAATCAAAGGCTATAACTGCCTCCCCCTCAATGAGGTCAACACTCTTATTCAGGATATGGTAAAGGCACAATGTTATTGCTTGCTGGCTACGGCTTCCACATTGAGAAGGCACAATGTATGCAAAACTGTTGACCAAGTTCTAGAAAACTGAAACCAAATTATTGGAATGAAAGCTCAGTACATCAAAGTTTAGTCATTACTCCTCAGGGTTTTTCTTGCAAGCCAATTGTATGAGTTCCACACTGCAATCAAGTATATTGTCCAGTGAAATATATCCTACTCTCACATCTTCTCTGACAACCTCAATTTCATCCTGCTACAATGTTTATTCATCTTTCCCTCATGCTTTTATTAAGAAAAACCTTGAATGGCAAATGCAAGCCCAGTAAAATTTGGGAGTATATAAATTTTAAACTCCACTTAACGAGCATTAATGCATTTGTCCTGATTAAGAGACACAGTGTTAACAACCATATCAAGAAAGTAAGAAAACAAAGAAAAATGTTTGAACACATGAAATAGTCTAGTACTGCAATCCAAAAACTATGAAAAGGAAGCTGTCTCTAGATTCATCCACTGACAACAGGACCAACAAATAAAGCATTTCCAATTATCACTTTGCCTCACCTAATACCTTGCTACCAAACTCTTCACACAATCCCTCTCCTATATCTTACAGGGAGCTCTCCCCAAGAACAGAATACACTAAAATGCTACTACAAGGAAACATCATATCTCTAGCAGCTGCAACTAATCACACTGGGAAAACTTAACAGGCAATGTTCAAAATGAAGTTTCTGAATTAAGGCATCCTTGGGCAGTTAAATGAAAGAATCAGCAAACCTGGGGAGTTAAAACAACCTTCACCATCTTGAGTAAATGAATATATGTTTGACATACAGCAACCAGGTGACCTCCTCCTATCAGACGGTTTCCCATTCCCTGGAATGAATTATGTAAAAACCATATGCCAGAACCAATTTGATATCAAAGATAACATGCTGATTCTATAGATATCACCAGACCTTTCAAACAGCTGCTAGCATTTGCCTGTTGCTTTGTATCTAGTGT
This sequence comes from Carallia pectinifolia, assembly GCA_037832335.1. NCBI lineage: Eukaryota > Viridiplantae > Streptophyta > Magnoliopsida > Malpighiales > Rhizophoraceae > Carallia > Carallia pectinifolia. Next base: position 6,816,653 of record CM075444.1, read on the forward strand.
TTGCTTCAGCTTGTAACCAAGACGAATTGACAGCGTGCTTAACAAGGCACCACCTGCAATAAGAATCCAATTTGGTCCCTCACCCTGAAAACCTTTTTCCTTTTGACCTCTGGGGATGCCGTCAGTTCTTGGTTTCATTTTATAAGCAAATGAAATGCTGGAGGGTAACTCAACGAACTACCCAGGCATGACCTACATTGGCAGTGCACTGAAGCCACATTGCCATGTGAACAAAAATATTAAAAAAAAAAAAAAAGAGCGTCAAGAGGCAAATGGAACAAAAGATATCAACTCCTTCGCTCTATGTTGTGAAATCATAACCACCTATAGACATAAATTTGCCACAAAATGTTCTTATACGCATGTTGTTCCTATAAATGCAAATGGCAAGGACCAAAAATTAGATGCAAAAACGGCAATATCCCCAACATTAAACATATTACTTTAAATAATTCAATGCTGAGGTTCAATGTCCAAAGTATGCGAGCAGCGACAGAAACCCAACCGCTCATGGTGCTTACAAAATCCATATCTATCCTGCAAGACCTACACGTGCCAGGCCTGTGAGATTACAAACAAACACAGAGATCTATACAGCTGGATCATCAGGCAGAATCATATTCTAACTGCCTAGCATCATATCATATCCGCTGAAAACACAATTTGGCAAAGCCTTGCAAGTTACTATAACCGATAAAGCCATCACAAAACCTCTGTTAGGCCAGCTATTTTTGATCAAACAGTTGATTTTTCATCTCAAAATTTCAGACCCATTTACGCACACTACGTTCTTCTGCACCTGCCTTTACACACACGCACATTCCCAAAAGCTCGGACACACCCACCATGGTAATCGAAGTCCACAAACTAAACCTTAAACATCTAGACAAAATTACAAAGAAAAACTCACCCCAAAAAAAAAAAAGTAATAGACAAACCAAATTCAATCCCGCTACACTAACCAAAATCCCAGGAAAAAAAAAAACCCAAAAAAATAAAACGGAAAAACCCATTAATTTAAATTAATAATACAACAAATAGCAGTCTCATCTGCAGAAATCCTTTACAAAACAACCCCAAATTGCAGAAATGAAATTTAAGAAGAAAAAAAAAAAAACAACTAGTCACAATCCTCTTTATTAGTTCAGCTCAACACACAGACATATATTACAATAAAGCACAAACCTTGTACAGGAAGTAGGGTTTATGTCGCTTTAGATGTTCTGTCTGTCGTTTTTCTTCTTATTCTTCTTATTTCTTTGTTTGCTGACTTTCCCTTTTTATTTCTACAAATACCTGAAATGGGGAGAGAGTTGCAAACAGAAATAACCCCCCACCCCACAAAAAAAGGACAAGAGCTGCATTTTAATTTTCTCTAATTTTTATTAAAAATAGGTTTGATAATTTTATATCATACTAATCATATTTTATATAATATAAATAAATTTTTTATTTCTTAAAATATTTAATATTTTTTTATTTTTTAGAATCGTTAACTCCATAATTAGAGATAAGTAAAGTAAAGACATAAATAAAAATAAAATTTTTCATATAATTAAATCGTATTACTTGTCTCAAATGTTTTCGTTAGGCTAAAACTATTTGAAATTAATAAAGATAATTATTTTTAATTTTATAGGTCTTATATTTTTTTTTTAAGATTAATTTCTAAAGTGTAAAATGTAAAAGTCTAAAATAAATTCTTACTTGCCATTAATGTTTGAAAGATTAAATGAGATCGTCTGCATATAAAATTTTTGTACAAAATATTATGTAAATAGTATAAAATAATTGAGTTAATAAAATTTTATTGTTTTCTTTTTTTACCTTAAAAAATAAAAACAAAAATAACAATAAAAAAAACCGTTCGTTCATTCAGTTTTTAACGCTGAGAATTGCCACGTCATCAGTACACGTGGCCATCGATGCCCTAGAGAAGAAAATTTGGAGGTGCCCCACTGCATGATTAATTGGTAAAGTTGCGGCCCTGCTTATGGTCTTCTCTGTTTGGCTAATATCATTTGCTTGGTTAGATTTTAGTGGAAGGAAATGCACTTTTCCCAAACGCTGTGCTATGATTTTGCTTGTTTTGTAATTTTCAATCACAAGTCACAACAGATAGCAATTAATGAAGTGAGTGGAGTGTCTCTTAGTGCTTGGCCTTTTGTCAGTTTTGTGTGAACACCACATGGCCCTGGGAATGGGATTATTAGGAAAGATCTTTTGGAGGGCACTCTACTAATACAATTATTGTCAATGCCCTGCCACCCAATCTCTTTTAAATTATTCCTTTATCTCTTAAAATTTCAGAAAGAATTTGTTATTAAACTTTATAATTGATGTTAAAGTAATTTTCAAAATTTAAGGTCTCAAATTTGAACTCTTATTAAAATTAATTAACAAAAAAAATTGTGGCAAAAATTTGGATAGATAGAGAGTCTTGTTGGGTCCAGAAAAGGAAAGCATATATGATTGACAGGGTACAGAGAGAAAGAAACATTGCACTTTAGAACCAAAAAGTTAAAAAAAAAAAAAATCTCTCTCTTATTTTTCCTTTTGTTGTGTTTCTTTTTTTTATATTTTTTTACAAAAATAAAAAATAAAAACTTCATCAGTGCAAAATGAAATATAATTTTTTCATTATTTTGTTCTAAGAAATACACATATATATATATATATATATGTGTGTGCGCGTGCGCGCGCGCGCGCGTGCACGTGTGCGTGTAGGTCATTTTAGGTAGTAAATTATACCATAAAAAATAGTCTCACCTCTCGCATCAATTTTCTGCCTTTCATTTTTCATTATTGGTCTTAATAGATGAAAGAGAGTGTTTAATTATAAGTGAATTTTAAAATTTGAATTCTGTATCTTATTTTAAATGTTTGATATGAATATTGAGAGTGATACAGTAAACTACTAATTTTTCTTATAATTAATAAAAATTAAAACTCAAATCTAAACTTAAAATTTTAGAATTCAGAGTTCTCTATCATTAAAGTTTGTGACTTTTGGCTTACTTGCTAACTTTTCAAATCCAGCGGTTGGCGAATCCAATGGTTTTTTTTTTTTTTTGTTTTTGAATGGCAGGCGAATCGAACGTTAAAATCTATCACAATAGCATAATATCTTAGTTATGGGCTTCATCGATATGCTTCACTGATTAAATCTATGAACTTGGGTCAACGGAGAGAGCCATGTTAGTTAGTGAGAACGTAATTATCTACTTGAAATCATCCGAATAGCTATCTGGTCAAAAATTAAGATTCTTGATTTAGAAGTTTATAGCAGATTTTGAAATTTAAATTTCAGTCTTTTTTTTTTTATTAGACTAAAAGGCAGAAAAAAAAAAAAAGAGCACGTAGTTAAGTACTTATTTCCAATTTATTATCTCTAGCTGATAGTAATATTTCTATCTTTTTTTTATTTATCTTATTTATCTTATTTTTTTGGGTTAATAAATTTTATCTCTCTATGGTTCGGTTGTTTTGCATATTATTCCCCTATGATTTTAATTTAAACATTAAGCCTCCTTATGGTTTCTAATTTTAGCACTTGATCTTCTCTAACAGTAATTTCTTAAATCTATTAATATATATTAATGAAAATTACAACGTTTTGTAAATATTTTTTTCTATTAAAAAATATATCATATATTTCTTAAATTGAATTTTAGTGTATATTTTAACTACATTCTACATTATTTCTTTTACAATTTTTTTATTTTCAGTATATTGTACATGTTAATATAGAAGTGTTAAAAATAGTATTTATGACAGTATTCATAATTAACATCTATATAAAACATAATGAAGTGCTTGTTATCATAAAATAATATATTTATGGTTAATTTTTATTAGTAAATTGAAGAAATTGTTGTTAAGGGGTTGATTGTCAAAATTGGAAACCACATGAGAGTTTAATATCAAGATTAAAATTATAAGGAAATAATATGCAAAACAATTAAATCACAGGAAGTTAAAATGTATTTAACTTTTTTTTTTTTAATAATGCGAAAAACACACTTTCAAAACTCAGTCAGCAGGCCAACGGACGACAAACCGATAATACCAAAGCCACTCAGTTTGGATTAATGAGGAAATTCTTGTATAGAATAGTAAAATAAGAAGATGTTTTCACTCGATAAAAAATTAAAAATGAGACAAAATCTCACAAACGAAGGAAAATAGACAATTTGGTTTTAGTAGAATAGCGAGGGATGATCGGGACTATTTTCTTTTTGGATTCTCTGGGATTTGGTGGTGAGACCATGACTTGCGAGCTTAGCTCAAAGCTATTCATATGGTCTTGAAATTGGCCTGAAAGAGGATGGTTGCGTAACGTTATTATGAATCTGATTTCCTGCTTGTATTGCAAAATTTATAAAATAAAAGAAAAAAAAAACTATGAAAGGATGATAATTTTATCATTATAAACTCATTATTGTTGCCTGCTTACAACTGTTGAAATAGTCTTGGAGTTACCAGCTTAAGTGTAGATTTTATGGCCAACCTCGATGTTGTATTAGATTCTCCACTTCAGGTTTGGGAGCATCATCTGTCAGGACTTCGAGATTTCATCCAACAGATAAAACTGGTGTAACTCTTCTACTAAGAGGGGCTGTTAATTAGATTATTTCTGCGTTTTTTGGCTTCTTCTTAGTTTTTGATTCCATTAGTCATTAAAAAAAAAAAAAAATTGGATGGGCACAAATTAAGGACCTACTGACCAAGACATTTTAAAGAAACAGATCATTGATAGTAAGACTCACTCACCCATGACCCACCTTTCATAGGGATAAATATTTTTAAAGTTCTAAACTTTTAGATTTTTTTAAGTTTGAGTTCTAAACCTTTTTAACATTTCATTTGAGTTTTAAATCTTTTAATTTTTTACTATATCAGTCCTTTAAATTACGAAAAGTAATCAATCTATTAATAAGTGAGTTTAATTTAATAAAAATTATTTAAAAAAGCTTAAATACATGAGTTAAATATTTTTTTCATTAACAAAATATGCATATTAAATATTTTTTTAATCAACAAATATACGAATTAAATAGCCAACATGTATATTTTTTTATAGAAAAGACATTCAATTCATATATTTAATCTTTTTTAAATAATTTTTTGTAAAGTTAAAATTATTTTTTAATAGATTGATCACTTTTGTTAAACAGATGGACTAATTTGGTAGAAAATCAAAAAGTTTAGGACTCAAATGAAATGTCAAAAAGGTTTAGAACTCAAACGTAAAAAAATCTAAAGATTTAGGACTAAAAAAATCCTTATCCCCCTTTCATATTTTTTTAAGTGGAAATGGTAGGGGTTTCTTATTTTCTTTTTTGTAAGTATCTGATGGTTCAATTGAAAAAGAGAATACTTTTGAGTTTTTTTTTTTTTTTTTTACTATAAAAAATGTCTTTCATAGTCAAAAAATGGTACCTTAAGTTCAAGTCCTTGCCATATTGCTCAGGTGGCTAGATGTTTGCACTTGATCAAGTCAAGTGTTTGAGGGTTGGCAAAGAAGCAGAAGTAAAATTAAAATGTAAAAATACTTCCAAAATAAAAATAACAATAACATAATCAGCAAGATCAGGCAAAACTTAAAAATAGTTGACTCAATAACTTTTTTTTTTTTATTATTGTTAGTTTTTCTTACCCAGTTGCCTTTGTTTTGAATCCTTTCATTTGTTTCACTCACATAAAAGTTATCTAATTTGATCCGCTAAATCCTTTCAATTATTTTGATGAATCAAAAGGTGTTTAGGACTGATCATAAAAACAATAGTATAATCACCAATTAATTAGCTAGTGAACCTCTTCTCAATGTGAATTTTAGTCATTTAGAGTATTAGTATTCATAACATTACTCAAATTTTCGAATTCATAATCTTTAATTTATTTTTACTTCATTTTGTTGGATTAATTACTTGTTTGTGCTTATATTAACATTTTTTTTTAGCTAGACACACTAGTGCCTTTTTTTTTTCTCAAAAATAACATGTTTATAGTACAACACTTCTGCCAATAATGATCCACTGTCAAAAAGTAGAATTTGTTATTCCATAATATCAAAAAATTTCATCAACCAATTCACTCTCCATCAAAATATTTCAAGTCGCAAAACAGTCTCTCAAACAAAGTTGAGCACATCTAATCTTATCAAAAACTCAGTGTGTGGGAGACTTGTGCACATAAAACACCCTTTTTCTTTTACGAACTCAATGCCTTCTTTTTGTTTTAAAAAAAATAATACTAATCATTTGTCATATGAAAATCTATGCTGCGTGAAATAGCTTTCAAATCCAAACATGAAGATGGGGAACAAGCAATTCAGAAATGAAAATCAAACCTCCAAGCAAAAAGGCCAAATTTTACATTATGTGGCAATTAGAAACATTATTACAGTAATAAAGCACTGCATAGACTATAAATTGGAACAGCAGGCTTAGTTTCACCCACCTCCAAGTGCCTTTTCTTCTCGCTTCTCTAAATTATCCTTTAAGAATATAAGAAAATTACTCAGTGTTGTATGCCAATCACTGTTCAATCCCTTCATCTTGCTGTCTCTGCCGTCCGTAAATTACTCGGGCTTTCGACACGTAATGATGGCAAACTTAATCAAACCCTTCTTGTATCCTTCAATCATCAATGGCATCACCAATGCTCCTCTTATGGTTTTTAAACCTGACCAACTTGGGGTTAGAAAAACATATAGATATTAAGGCACATCAGCAGATAACTGCAACATGGAAAAATGCTCTCTTGCAAGCATTAACCAATTCACCAAATCATTTGAACATGAAACATCGTTCCATGGAAAGAAAACAGGTCATATTTTAATTCAACTTGTTTAAAAAATGTCAAGTTGGAAGTTTTGCATTCAAAACAATTTGATTAAATTGGAATGGAGGTAACAAAAAGATAACCATAAGAGGAATGTTAATGGCAAACAAGCATACCAGCACGGAAAAGGGAGGTCAACCCCTTCCATGTCAGTGCCGAGCGAATCACAGCTGGCCAGAAAGGAGCAACATGCTGAGACCAATCTGCTGTCCTGATATCCTGCAATGGCAGGAAATTATTACATGTTGTATGCACAAAAACAATGGCTGCCAATGCTGATAGCTACAACTATGCCATTATCAATCTAACCTTAATATTTACAGTTGTATTAAAGGAAGAAAATTACCTGAAGAGAAAGGGATTGAAGTAATTTAACATAGTCAGCAGCAGAACACCATTCGGGAAGATAATAAGAATTGCATATCTTTCTTAGATGCTCTTTCTCCCATGACTGCAAATTTTCTTCTGATGGGCCAAGATCCCTGTGGCACCAGGTTACTAAAATAATCGTGGCCCCTGGTGCTGCAACTCTAGCTAACTCGCTGACAAACTGCCAGTATAAGTAAGGAGAAAACAAGATTTAAGTTTCGTGCACACACAATATTGTGTTCTTTTAGCTTTAACAGACCAAAAAATCAAGGTTATTGACAACGATGGAAGAGCAATATGAAAGAAGAAACCTTTCTTTTGTCAGGCATATGCTCTCCACTCTCCATGGACCAGACTAGATCAAACTGCCCATCTGGAAATGGTTGCTCTAAAGCATCTGCAACTTGAAAAGAAACCTGCTAATTCATAACAGTCAAATATTGTTCACCCCATAGTGAAACTTTGAAGGAATCACCAAAACGCTGATGCCGTCACAGCCAACGGATGCCCATGAAACAAAAAAAAAATGAAATGACTAAATGTATTAGAAAAACTGCAGTTGCCTCGAATGGAACAGGACAATGGTACTGAGAGGTACACCACCAGGGAGGGGAATGGTGTCTTATAAAATAAAAGGGTCCGGTGGATACTACAGGAGGAGCTCTTAAAAGGCCAAAAAGTAATAATTTCTGCACACACCTTGTCAGCCAATCCTTCAGCAGCTGCGAGAGCATTGGCCCTCTGGGCTTGGACTGGACTCAAGGTGATGCCCCGACATTTAGCCCCATATTTCATTGCTATGTATCTGGAACTGCCTCCTATGCCGCATCCAACATCAACCACATTCTTAGGCCATCTCTTTGGGTCCTCTGAAGATGTACAAAAAAAGATAAAATGTGGACAAGAAGTTAGGAAGTTGTCTACATTAACCAGTGGTACACTTATATTTGATCTCACCATGAATTAAGCAAATTTTTACACATCACCAAACCAGGAAAGATTATTGACTAAGATTTTGGCAGTAAGATTGCTCCAATGCCACAAAGTAATTCAAAAGAATCAGAAATTTGACATTGACCAACAATTCTGTCAGCATGGATAAGAGAGATTCCCAAGAAGACAATTATAAAATTTTCCAGTCTGGCAGAATCTCAAGTAAGCGCACGAAAAACCAGCAACATAAATAATGCAGAACAAATGCCTTCAAGCTTCCTGGAAAGAATTTTTTCCCCTGGCAAGCAACACCGCCCAACCACATTCTAAGAAAATATGCCAATTCTAGTCTCCAAAATGCTTGCCCATCCTAAAGGGTAAGGGGTCAACAATATTTTTACAGAATTCCCATTTGCCTCAGTTCTTGTTCTTGGGAAATAGTACTAATCCCTCCCATTGATCATTAATGAAGGATGGAAGAAAACAGAATTCGGACATTTGCCATTAAGTGGCATATTAGAGGTATATAACATAGATCCTGCATTAGCCAAATTCCCAATGTCCTAACACTACAAATAGCCTAGTTTGGGGATAAGATTTGGAGTTCAAACTTAAAATCGCACTTATAATTAACTCTCCCCTCCCCCAATTTAACTTGACTAAAAACACACCCACACACACACACACACCAAAAAAACACAGAGAGAGAGAGAGAGAGAGAGATAATCTTCAATGTCCCAAGAAACAGTTTAAACTGAATTAGCAAGAGCACCAAAAAAAAAAAAAGATGTTAGGACGACCTCAACTTCATTGTCAATTGTCAAACATTGTAAAAACCAAAACATTAAATCAGACAACAACCCCATGACAAAATAATCAACTTTGACATCAATCACAATTCACAGACTTCGGGAACAGGTTAGTTTATACATTAATTAAAGACAAGACTAATTTTTTGGTTAGTAAAGGAATACCCAAGAAAAACAAAAGTCTCTTAAAAAAATTATTTCAGACAACAAAACATTCTCGGTTCATTACAAAACAAAAGCCGACAACAAGACTATAAATTCAAACTCCAAAGGGAATGATAGAGACAGCTCAACAGTAACTCAAAGCTGCAGCACTGAAAATGACAACTCAATACACCAGACTTTCACATTCTTTAGAATCTAAAGATAGACCGATGTATGCAGTCTTTCAGACTATTTTAGGATTCGAACCCGTGACCAATATGTCTGAACTGAAACCTGAAACGCCAAAAGAGCAGTGAAAAAGAGGATAACGAACCTGAAACGCCAGCGAAACGGAGGGCCTGCTCGATCATTCGGACCTGGGCAGCCCTGTGACCCGAAAGCGACCCGGAAACGTCGGAATCCGGGTCGTAAAAACCATGGTGCATGTGGTCTCCCCATATGTCCTCCCATATGCCGGACGACTCGTCGTACAGCTCGGCTATGCCTTTGTTGAGCAGCGCCGTTGGCATGCCGGTCCCCGACGCAGCCACGCGTGTCAGCCGGGAAAGTGAAGAAGTTGGTTGGCCGACGGGGCGACAGGTGGAGCGGCGTGGATGGCGGAAGGCAGAAATGCTCCGGCAGGTGCGGAAAGGGCGGAGGGTGGCGGGCTGGCACGTGGGGGCAGGGAACAGTGTCGGTGTCATGATTGGATGGGAAAGTAAAGGCCAAATGAAATGACCACTAATAATCGATTGGTAGCAGAGGAGTCTGTGTGGTGGCAACTGGCGGGTCGGAGAGATTTCAGAGTCCCATAATTGGACACGACTAGGCCGCTAGTGGTCTTCGAGGATATTATTAGTATTGGCTTACCACGTATTGTATTAATATCTTTAATTTTTATAAGGTAAAAGAAAATTAGTAATTCGTTAGAACTGGTTTATTTATATAATAGGTGATATTTTGGATTTATTTTAAAATTTTTTTAATAAATAAATTAAGTATGAAAAAAAGGTAAACTTAATTTGATTAGACTTTTAAACAATTTGTTTAAAAATTCTTGTGCATGATAATTAAAAAAATTATTTATTATGTTATAAAAATAATTTTATTTAACTTATTTTAAAAATTATTTATTACTTATAATTATATTTATATGTTAAAATTAAATATTTATTTTTAATTTATTAGCTTTTATTTAAATAAAAGTTGTTTTATTTTATGCATGTTAATAAAAAATTTTATTATAAAATTAAATGATTTAGTTCTTTAAAAGCATAAAATCTCAGTTCGATAACGATAGTTTCAGTTTAAAATCGGATCGTTACAAAACAACGTTGGCACCTAACTTTATCTTAAGACTCTTTTAATAAATGAGCTAACACTTCAACCCAGCAAATCCCGACTCAATTCGCTTCGTTTGCAATCAATTGAAGGACATTTGACTTTTTTTAGTTTATTTTTAAATTTAACTATTTAATACCTTATATATCTCTTTATGCTCATATATTTTTCTTTGAAGTTGGACTATCTAAGATTTCTAAATTGAATAAATGATTTACCCAAGTTACATATAATTAATTTAATAATATAAATATTACTATAAGCATAGTTAATATATAAAGAGTCCCGTTAGGTGGACGGGATTAAGTGGACCGAAAATGGACCGAAAATTTTTTTTGTGCAACCAAGTGACTTATTTGTGCAACCAGGCGCTTAATTTTTATAACGAAAAAATATATGAAAAAATACTTCAAAATTTGTTGCAATAATTTAGTTTCTCGTTGCACAAAAAAATTATCTAGTTGCACAAAAAAATTCCCACGTCTATTTTCCGTCCACTAAATCCCGTCCACCTATATTTTTCCATATATAAATATATTTATAGTTTATTTAGATTAACCTTTTCAGAAATAAAGAAAGAACATCGCGTAAAATTTTTTATTATAAAATTTAACTTAGTATCGAATTTAAGTGTGTTTATCATATTTGTGTGTCAGTATAACTATCTTCTACGCGCCCATTAAGCATTTTTTATTTTGTAATTGAAAATTTAGCACGGTTCTTTACCTTAGTCATCAACCTAATTTGGCATTTTGCATTAACTATTAGCATTAAAGTCTTCATAAAATTGTACAAACAAAATAAGATTATGCTGACATTTTTAATAATATATATATAATATATAATCAATTTAATAATATTTAATAATTTATTTATTTTTTAAAATTTAATATATTTTTTCAGTCCAACAATATAAATTAGTACATGTTTATTACCTATATTTAATTGAGTTGTCCTCCATATTTTTCCTTACATATTTCGATGCAGGGAGAAGCTACACAGTAAAAAGATTCTCATGTCAGCCTTGGCTACGGGGCCGGGAAAGCATAGATTCCCTGCCAATAATTGATCAAAAAAATTATACCCGAAGAATGGAATACTACTTGACCAGCACAGTAACGATTGGAATAAATTTAAGTTACCGATGAGTTACAGTCACATTCGTGATGTAAGTATTTTTATAATTGAAAGTCTCGAATTTAAGTTATAATTAAAATTAAAAAATAAAATGAAGCCAACTAAACTACGGTGACTAAAATGAGATTGACAGAGAAAGATGAAGCGATTAAAACAAGAGACACAAAATTGTCACACGTCATTGGTGGTGATCGTGGCGGACAAATTCGACAGTAAATTGACTTGGCAACGTCGTGGCTTGATTGTCTCAAAAAACAAAAAAAAAACAAAAAAAAAGGTCATGGGTTGATTTCTTTTCCTTTTCTTCTTTTCTTTTGGCAATATCATGGGTTAATTTCAAAAATAAAAAAGCATGTGAGATTCAATCTAAAATGTCTTAAACGAGAGGGTAAACTTCGGCTTCTTGTCATTTACATTTTACTATTAACTTTTGTGTTGTTTGTAATTGCTCATATTCTTTGATCATTATTCACCTTGTCACTCTTTTCTTGATTTTTATTTCTTATTATAATCCTTTTTTAATTGCTTCATTTTTCTTAAGTTAAAAAATGATATTTTTTTTCTTTTTCTCTTTCAATACTCTGAAGAAAGTTTGGTCATCGACTCCATGTAATTTAAATCTTTCATAAATGAAAGGTTTTTTGGAAAAAGGTAAAAACTAATAAGATTATGAATTCAGATCTTATGTATTATAGAAAATAATTAAAATGTTCAGGTCAAACCTTGTTAATATGATAAAATCTTGTGGGAAGCAATATGATATAAACAATTGTGTACAAATTTAAGGTACTCACATGCCACAAGTACCTACTACAATCCAAAGAAGATAATAAATCTTGAAAACATGCAAGAAATTTAGCATAAAGAATAGAATGCAAGAGAGGAAAAAAAAAAATTATAGCCATGTTTTGAGGTCCTAAAAGTAACACTCCACCAACAGACACTATCTAAAGGATCAATCATGTCTCTTTGCCTCCTTTTTGTACTCTTCCATCTCCATCAGCCACAAGTCTGCAAACTCACAATTCTTCCAAGCCTCAAACCAAGGCCCTCCGCGGGTATAATGTATGGCTTTAGAGAATGTGGATGCATGATCACCATCCACAACCTTGTTATGGCCCTGGAGAAAATTCCACACAAATGGGATTGATCAAATTTCTTCATCCTCCAGCCACTGAAACCTGTGAAGAAAAGCACCAGTCTGTGTATTCACAACCTCAGGCACCTTGTTCTTTGGATGCCCACAAGTATACAACACCATTGAAGACCAATGAAATTTTTGTCAGTGGTTATGGCCTCAATAGAGTGAACATCGTCATTGGTTTTTTTTATCATTCCAGCAGTTGGTTACTTGTTAATCAAGGGATCCCAGATTTGCTGCTTTTAATGTTAAACTAACTTAGAAAAACCAATGATTCGTATGATTAGAACGAAAAATTAATCAGAAAATTGTGTCAAGAAAACTCATTTAAATCTGCATATATGTCAACATATATCCAAATAACAACAAAAACAAATAAAAATAACGAGACCCAATTGAGCAAATGCTTTGAAAACATAGTTCTTGGAGCTTCTAAACCACAAAAAAAAAAAAAAGGAGTAGTTCTTTTAGCTTGAATTAATGGGAAATACGAGGAGGCTCAACAAAAATGGAACAATTCAAAAGGTTTTCTTCAAATTTTTTTCTTGATTGAGAGAAAAATATTGAAAAGAAAAAGAAATGCCAAAGTTTCATAATTGATTCAACAAAATGTGCCAAAGAAAACTAAATTAACACCTCTGAAATCCAGTTTACGAATTTACACATTGCATTTGATCAAATGAGAATGCAACATTCAAAGCCAAATAAACAGAGTTACCCGTAGTATATGGGAATAAAGCAGAGGTTGAAAAAAGGAAAATTGCAAGAATGCGAAAATGGTTGGAAATACTTGGTGTTTCTTTGGACTGAGCTTTAGTGTTTTCTTTTATTGGTAATGGGATTTTTTAGATTGTACAGATACGGACACGATGACATGGACATGGTAAATATAGATATGATGGTACATTAATTTTAAAAAAAATTAAGACTTAAATATGGTATAGACACGTGTATATATATATATATATAATAACACATATGTTTATATACATTTATAAATATAGGTAAATATTATTATTCAAAATAAAATATAAAATATAATTTATATTTTAGATTAAATTTAATTTTTATTGTTAAAATAAATTTTTTAAGTATATTTAAAATTTTATAATATATACTAAGTAATATGTCCCAACATAAAAAATATATAAACTTAACAAAAATAATTTAAATTTTCCCTCTCTCCTCTCACTTGAATTTAAAAAGAAAAAAAAAAAAAGAAAAGAAAGAGAGGATGGCGTGTCGCCATCTCATGGCCTGTCGCTGCCATCCATGGATGGCGGCAGGAGATTCATCTTTCAAATTTTTTTATTTTTTATATTTTTTTAAGTGTATCCAAAATATATCTTAACTTATTTTTATCATATCTGAGTTTTGTCTAATTTTTTTTTAAAAAAATTTTTGATGAATTTTTTTTAATATATCAATCACTTATCTGTGTCATGTCTGATACGTATCTGTGTTCAGCATGTATCTAACATTATCTAACATTTATATGGCTGCCATTTTAAAGTTTCCGTGCATCCTCGGGATTTCAATGCAGACGCAGATTTTCAACTAATTTCAATAAATTTTCAAGAGGCAGACAGAGAGTGAGCGTGGGTAAATTGAGCCGCGAATGTGGAGCAGGGAATACCGAATACGTAGACATGTGAGAGAGAGAGAGAGAGAAGGGCAAAGCTATCCAATTAGTGGGCTTTAAAATCAGGAGTCTTAAAAAAAAACTGAAAATTTTAATTAATTGAGAAAGATGAGTTAAAGTGAATTGAATTTTTAGTTTACCAAATCAAATTTATAAGTAGTTAATTAAATTAAATAAAAATTAAAATTTTTAATTTAATTTCAATTCAAAATTAATTGTATATTTCAATTCAATTAATCAAATTGGGAATACTCTTACTAATAACAAACTCTGAACATAATCCCATTGTTTTCGTATCAAGCCGACAAACCATTAAAACAGAAAAGATGGAAAAACTACCATCGTTCTAGCAATGAAAAAAATCGATTTTATGATAAGATTATAATGTCAATTTAAGTTTTGATAAGTGGACAGAAAATTTAACGGGAGAAGATAGTTAAGAATGTTTTTTATTTTTGTTAAAAAAACTAAACTTAAAATGTATTTAATGTTAGGTATTACCTTAATATTATCTTAAAACTTAATTTTTAATAAATTTTTTTTTATTTTTTTAATTTTCTAATATCATCCACAACCGACCAACCTTTATTATTTAATTTTAGGTAAATATACAAAAAAATCAGCACCTTTGTATTATATAATAAATTTAGCACATTATTTAAAAAATAATAAATTTAGCACGTCATCTGTTGACGCTAACGGAATTTGTTAGTATATACATATGACACATATACATGTAAATAATTAATTACGTGATATGTCACGTGTAATTTTAATTTAAAATTAATAAAAAAGAAATAAAGAAAAATAAAAAATATTTCAAAAATTTTTGAGAATGATGTGTTCTCTCTCTCTCTCTCTCTCTATCTCTATCTCCTTCACTCCCCAGCTCTCCTCTGCTCACACGAACCCAACGCCCTCCTACCTCTTACAAAGGCTAACTGTGCAATTCCAATTTGTTGTGAAATCGGACCACCCCTTTGAGTTCCTGGATTTGAATCCCTCCTGTCGAGAGCTGCTGTGGCGCCCCCTGGCCGGGCCACCCTATCCTCTTTGTGAGAACCGCAGGGACTGTGTCGAGGTTGTATATTGACTAATAGGAGCACTCACGGCAGGACCATTAAGCCGCTTGCTGTTGCAAGAACTGTCCAAATTGCTGGACTCTGGATGGCCCATTCTAGATGACCTTGTCTCCAAATGGTCTGCCATGTTCCTCATGTCCTGGCCTAAAATTGCGCTGTAATACAGAACAACAAAAAATTGGAAGACCCAGGTCAATGCAATTCCTGGAAAACAAGCAATCACTAAAGAAAAAAAAAAAATAGCCAGATCGCTAATTTTTTTTGTTTTACTTTTTTCTTATTTCTTCTCAAAATCACATATCCAAATCAAATATCCCCCAATTTTATTTTGAATTTTTAAAGTCAAATCTCAACCCAGACACACACACACAAACACTCATTTTTTCTCCTCGAATTTCCTATATTGCTTTCTTCAATTCTTTTCTTGTCTCGTTTTTTTTTTGTCGGGAGCGTTTGACAGCTGAGCCAATTCTTAGTGGGTCGTCTTCTTCTCTAGATGCCGACAATTGTTAGAAAGGGACTGGTATCTCACTGTTCTTTTAGCAAACAAATATTCGGATTGGTGAGGTTCTGTATGCCTTAACGACATGAGCGGGAAATCTGTTCAATCATCCGCTCATGCCCTCACCTCTCACATTCTTCAAACTATCAATTTCAAAAGACCAAAAAACAAAAAAAAGGCCGATTGGTCGGCTAATTTCCGGCATACTTGCCGCTGGGGCCCCGTGGAAGTGCTCAACTACCTCCTGGCAAGCATCCGCTCTATTATTGTAGCTGATGACACGAGTTTATTGGCTAAAAAAATTCTAACAGAAACGAATTAACATCCTGTTATTGAAGTTGAAAACAACAGAAAACTATAACGATCAATCAACATCATCTTCCTTAATATGTCAAACATTGAGACAACAATTTGCATAAATTAGCTTCCACGTAGAATGGAACATGGAAGTCCAAGAAAGCATGTGTACAGTACATGAATGATTCTCTTTGTTACAGTCCGAATGCCACTCTCTGCACAAAGTCTGGGCGTCTTTTGCTCGGCATGCGGAGGAGTCCTGTAATCTGAAGCTCTGTAACAGCCCTACAAAACCTTGCTCTGTACCAGACAAGCTTAAGGACCAACTGAAGATTTGCAGCTACTACAGATGATTTCAGTATTTCAGTTTATTCTGCTCTTAAGGGCAAGTAAACGTGGTGTTTGAAGATTAACTACAACGGTTTGAGAGAAAACTAACAATCATGTCAACACACGGTGACAGCAAGACGGACATTTAGAGTCAGGAATAACAATAGAACAGCTCTCTATGGGATCAAAACAGCTGAAATAAAATTCTTAACAAGCAGATTGACGACCAGCTGAGAACATATCTCCGAAGTTAGATGCACATTTTAAACAAGACTACCGTGAACAGTATGCAATGTGTATGCTCGACTAGACTGAATTATCTTACCAAATGAAAGCAAATGAAAAAACCAACTTAGGATACTGCATTGAAGCTTCACTTGGCTTTGCAGGTCCAGCCACAACTTTCCTTTTCTTTGGTGACTGGTAAAACTTTGACCTGTGTTTCCCTTTTTTACTGGGGCAAAGGACTATAGACTTGAAGGATTGATACCAATCATGGAGATTAATAAGATCTCCGTGCTCTTGAGCTAGGGCATACCTAAAAACATATTACCAGAATTCTTACTTAAGCAATGCATGCTGTTTGCGATGCCAGGAGACATGAGAATGTTTTTTGAAAGTGCCAATATAGAACTACCAATTCAACCACTGGCTAATCAGCCATACTCATCCTTCGTGAATCATTTGCCACTCCTTGAAATATAACTCATTTCATAATTCCAGGCAAACAAGGGGGGAAAAAAAAAGGGAAATTCTTACATTATTGAGGTGTCATGCATGGATGGCAACAGAGTGTTGCTACTTCTGCTACAGCAACTGCATTGAATGATGGTGGGGAATTCAAGAAGATCAACTTGAATCCTTCTCCTTGGGTCACCAACTAAAGCCTAAGATAATAGTGAAGCTAAGAATTTAGAGCAGTCTTAACCTCAATCTTCGAGGTTATTGAAGAGGCATTAGCAGCAGAAAATATGCCAATTTAAACAAATTTACAAATTGAATGCGAGTGCATGTCAGACAAGATCGATGATGCATATAGGGGACAATGCTGATATGGGCTCAAAATAATCTACGTATCATAGGAAATGAATGCCACGTTCTAACATTTCACAGTAACTTGTAGAGAGTCTACCAATTATATATTACACAGGAAGACAATATGAAGTTACCCAGTAACAATTAACAAACCTCACATTAATTCTCAAAATGAATAAGCTGTAAATAAATGCAGCATGAGTTTTTACTATTTTCTGACATCCTCAGGTGCCATAGAACAAAAACTCTAAATTAATCAAGTAATGCAAACAAATTCATCAGAGTGATTAATCCTCCAACACTTACCGCCTGCAGTTTGTCAACATCCTTAAAGCAGACAATTTCATGGAAAGTTATGCATTCAATCGGCCGCATATAGTCCCTGTTTCATAGACAGATTATAAAAGATCTGGAGGTCATGTACAGGTTGATAGAGGCACTGAAGCCAATTTTGAACTATAAAGGGAATATGAAGCTTTATAAAACATGGCGTCCCAGTGCATCGGGATCTCACAATGTGGGGTCTAGGGGGAAGAGTCAAATGTACACAGCTGCACCTTTGTTTTTACGAAGAAGCTGTTTTCTGTGACAAACACACGACCTCTAAGTCGCAATGGAGTAACCTTACTATTACACTAAAGCTCACCCTTTAATATGCAGCTTTATCATAAATGTAACATAATAGCAGTCAATCACTTCAAAATTTGAACTTCAACATGTCATTCAAAGCCATTTTTCACAAGTTAAAACCACAAATACATACAAGTGCTGCAGAACATACATGAAGATCACCTCCATTTCTTTTTCCAAATTCAACGTGTCATTGCACAAACTTATTCCCATATATATACGATTTATGCCAAATCTTGGCATTCACCAACTGATATGTGCATGACAAATTCTACTTTGATGAAGTCAAGACTACTTTCTTCTCTTAATCTAAAATATGGCACCATTTTGGTCACGTATCACAACTCTACCCTTACTCTATGACCCTGTAACTTGAGATTAGGCCGGTTTTGTCCATACAGTAATGTCAGTCTTAGGACCAATACTAATTTGCAGGTCCTCACTGGACAAAGAAAAGTTCCATACACGGGGGACCATCCTTGTATAATTTTGTTGGTAGGCCTTGTATTCATATATTGGCTTTTCTATTTTGAACGAGTACCATGCTATGAATCTGTTTACATCACACTATAGACACCACGGGCAGAGCCTTCTTAATTAAGGGCAATCCTCCTGGTTGATGCTGGACTAGATTTAGGATCTATTGAACTTTGAGCAAATATTTCAGAACAAGAATACTAGCAAGGAAACAATTTGTTGATGGTAGCAGATCAAGTTTTCAGGCTGCATATTTTCTTGACAATTTCATGTCTTAAGACTTGGCAGTAGGCATAAAGCAAAGTCAGAGTGTAAGAAGCAAGGACAGGCAAATAGAGGAACGATATTCTTACCTAACCATGGATTCAATCAGTCTTGCGGCATTTTCGTTCACCGCTTCCAAGTCTTTCCCAATATTCATATTACTCCGCAGTCTATGTCTTCTGTTGCATCTGATGGCAAGAAGCTATTAGAATCAACAATCCAACATCACCAATTCAAAATAGCGTAAAGAAAAGAGATCAAATGGCCCAGTTAGAAGAAACACATGGCATTCTGAATCTAGATCATAATTGCCCAACAGTTCGAGCTCTCAAAAAACATAAGTAAACGAAGTCTAAACAGACCACCTTTTGGGCTGCCTGGGATGCAGAAATTATTTAAAAGAAGAAAAGCAAGAAACAAAACCAAAGTTTTAAGCCACATTAAAGCAGACGCTCAATATTTAAACTACATGCCAGCGTTTTAAAGATTCCTAAAATTATATTCATTGTCTGTAACTCCCTAAACAATTTTCATCGCATTAGAGTCATCTTTAGGGCTAAAGATCTCAAGTTTGAGCTCCAATAAGAACCAATTGACAAGACAAAAAATGGATCATAGATAAAATACCTACCTGCAAGTATGAAAAAAAGGGTGGAAAAGGCCATCAATTTTAGAAATTAAGAAAGGCAATCCAACATATATGATGATAAAATAAATAAAAAATAGAGTTTATCTTAGAAGTCAAGTTACCCCTAATTTAAATTCACAATAGACAATCAACACAGAAGAAGGTGATTTCAAAAGATCATTATTAAACATGATAACATGATGATACACTCAGAGTTTATATGCATTCCGGAGGCTGGATCCAAATTGCTTGCTCCATCCATTTTCTCTTTCCACTACTTGTAATCAGGTGGGAAGATCTAAAACATTTCTACCATCCAAGTATATAAGCACATCTACAGTCCATTGGTTAAAGAAAAGCATTGAACTCACCACAGATATTTGTAAGATAGATTTACACTTCGGCCCTCTTCCACATTGCCTAACAGCAGAAGAGGAAGCTTCTGAATTCAGAACCATAAACTACAATGTACAAGGTTGCCTTCCATGCTATGAGAATCTACTGAGACCAATATACTACCAAACACGAGGATCACCTAAACAGAAAAAACTTCACTCCTGTTCTTCCAAGCAGTTTTTTTATTCTTTTGGGAAAAACCGATGAAAATGCAGCACATGATGTGAGCACACCATGTTATCCAACTGTAAAAGCAACATAAAATTGCAGAGGATTTACTTGGACATGATGACCAATTCTTCTTTCAAAGTCTTCCCATCCTCAAACTTGAACATGGATACCAGCTCCTTGACCTTTTTATGTATCTATAAGGCAGAAAGCCAATAGATAATTGACACAGCCTGAATGTGTTAGAATACATGCATTCTAGCCCTTAAAAAAGAAAGTCACATCACAGATGAGGTGAAAGAGGGAAATGATGATTGGTAGATTGCAGGGAAAGAAAAGGCTACCTCATTGGAGCATGTGGGGTACAATTAGGAAAGGGTTTCAAGTTACAGAAGTCGATGGAGGGAAATGATGCAATGATGCTTGTACCCCCAAAGAGTCATTTAGGAATAAATTTCACTGAATGATGCTTGCAACCCCACAAGATCACTCATGCAAAAGAAGTGTGAGGTCATTTTGCCACAAATCACCAATACCAAACTGCCAATATATATCTTGCGCATTGCAGCGCAAATTTATTTGCTTTGGTAATACAAGGCTTGGTAGTGGAGCATAACATTAGTATCAGGTATGCAAGGTAATAAGTACCTTTTTATGCATAAAGAATGTCAAGAAGTCGTTCAACCCAAAAACTTAAGCTTTTGGGTGAAGCCTAAATTGGATCATATATTATTCTAACACGCCCTGTCACGTGAAAGCCCAACTCTCTTGGGCTGGAATTGGGAACAAAGTATAGGCCCACCTTACCCGTGGAAACTCACAATTGATTCAGTATAAAATGTGAGGGCAGTGTATTCAAACTCATGATCTCTTGGTCATGAAGAATCTGATACCATTTCAAGAAACTGTTCAACCTAAAAGCTTAAGCTTTTGAGTGAGGTCCCATAATAGATCATATATTAAACTTTGACAAAGAACAAACTATAAACTATTCAATTTCATGCTTGGTCTCAACAAAGCTTAGATAAAACAGTCGATTAGCAACAAAGGCCTTGCTCATCCTGGCCAAAATGGTTGGATATCATAGGAACTGTCACAAGAACTACCATTTTTTTTTCCCCATAAAGCCTTATGTACAATTTAATTCAATTCTTTGCAAGCAGCCCCTGTAACTTACCAACCTGAATTCTACAAAGTTTAACACAGCAACCAGCAGCAAAGCTATTTAAAGTTTGAGCAAAAGGAGGATGATTTCCCTTTTGACACTAAGACCCATACCTGAGGAAAGTCCAATGTATGTCTTTCCCAAACCTTCAGCAACCCATGTAGCTGCACTGCTGGAAGATCCCTGGTTGAATTCAGACATTAAAATTTTACAATAGAAAGAATTAATTGACTAACCAATCTTTAATGATAAAAGGTTATGTGAAGTGCTAAAAGCTTTTTGATATAGTTGCAACATAAATTAAGAACATTAAGATCAATAACCAAGCTTCAAGGGCTTGTTGAACCATATTCAACATGCATAATGACAAGAAACAATCAATCTCGCATATTTTGATTACTATGAGATCAGTTTCCAAGACTCCTGCAAAATTCTTGATTTCCTGAGCTTCTTAAGTCTAGCCACATTTTCCTTGTAAAACCTTCAACATTTAAATCCCATCTGAGCCAAACTTGATTCTAAAACATGCTACTTACCTCACCTTGCGTATTGCTCGACTAATGAAGCCACCCTTTGGAGATACTCCACTATCCTGTCTTTTGTCCCTGTTAGTGTCTGATACCATTATCTTGAAAAATTCAGGATCAAGTGCTTCACAAAGCAAGTCCAACAGTTGGATCTTCTCACTCTTTCCAGCTTCATACAGACACTGCAACCAGAAGAGGGGTAATCAGTCCCAATAATCATTTCCAAGAAGTGAACTAGCCTGACCCAATCATGCAACAATCAATGGTGAACACCACAATATAACGATTTTTTTTCTCATTTATTCAGTGCCTGTGTGGTATGCTTATGGATAAAGAACTGAATTTCATGCCATAAACTGAATCCAGAACATGAGGGTGAGCATGATCAAACAGTATCTACAAGTTTAGTACCAGTCCTTTCTTTATGGTAAGAAAAAAGGCTATGCCAGTACTGATGCTATCACTGGCGCTTGAGTAATAGCCCATCGTGCGGGCCTCCAGCCAAAGCCTATGCTTTTTTGAACAAACTATTAATCTATTGGCCCTTCTTATAGGACACCATTCTCTGAACATAAAATATATTACTAGAGTTCTTGTTACACCTACTAATAAAGTTCAGATAGTAGGTAAGTATATACACCCAATATTCACAGATCAAAAGCCACAATATCAGGTGAGCAATGCATGCATCTCAATGCATGGTCTATGAGGAAGAACAACCAACTTCAAAACAGAATGTTGATCAAAATATTTTGAGATATTATCTTGGCATAGAAGTAGAGGCTCCTTTATTCCTGGCCAAATTTACTCGACATGGGATAGAATTTGGTAATGCCCATAGCATACATAGCACTTAATCAACATAAGACGAATCCCATACATTAGCATCAAACAGAACTTTACAGCTCAGAATACAACCATCTCCTAGCAATGAAAGGAATCAACAAAAACACTAGGATACACAAAGTATGTTGTGCAATTATTTTGTATCACTGGAAAGAAAAAAATATGATTATCACAACCAATGGTCCACTTCTTTCATGTGCAAATTAAGGAGCTGGCCAATGTGATGTCAATTCTGGCTTGGTGCCAGAGACAGTAAAATAGATCTAGAAGAAAAGATGGTTGGAAGGATGGAAAAGAGATATAGAAGGAAAAGGATAGCGAAAATATTGACAAAACCAGCAAGAAAAATCATAATCTAATTTCACAAATACAACCACTTCCAAAGCACATCAAAGCATCCTTGCATATTTCCAATCTCATGAAAAAAAAAAAAAAAAAAAGAGGTGAGTGAAATCTCCCATGGATAGTAGACCTACAAGAATAAGAACACCCAAACCCCTAATAGCCAAAGTTATATCCAAAAAGAAGTATTGCTTCATTCCTTTACTGCTCCACCAATAACACACCTGTTATATCTTCTGTAGCCAATGAAGTTTCAGCTAAAAGATTGATCACTTATATGTCCTCTCCTATATCGTAGGATTCAACATATTCTTGCCCCATGGGAACATGTAAATCCAACAAAAAAAATCAACTGAAGCAGTGATGCAGAAGGAAACAGATGCCACCAATGAGCTAGCTTAATTGGTACTAGAGTCATCTCCAAGGCTGAAGGTCTCGAGTTCGAGTCGGAGCCAATTAACTCAAAAAAAAATTAAAAAATAAAAGAGAAGAAGAAGAAGAAGAAGGAAACAAGTGTCAGGAAGTTGAAAAATATAGTTGCAGAAGGTTTTACAAATATAGAAAGGATCCCAAATTTTCAGAAATCTGAATCCAATGAATTTGGAGTCTACTAGTAATTCTCCATCAAACATAAAAATAATAATATTTTGGGGAAAGTTTTTGTAGATCCACCTTTGGAGAGCACTTCAAAATTTCGCCTTTAAGGATAAGGAAATTTGCATCTAGTAAGTGTTTGCATTAAAGATTCTACCAATTGAAAAAGGCACTATAACTATTTAGAGGATAAGTTTCAGCAGGGAGGAAACATCGGCAGCATTATGCAGATAAGGGGCCATTAATGAGTAACGCAAGTAGAAAATAGTTTCAAGATGGAATTTGATAGTCTATATGCAGAGAGAAACTAACTTTTACTTTTTCAGTGGAGAGAGAGGGGGGGGGGGGGGGGGGGGAGGGTGCATCTATGTTAAACCAACGCTCTAGTTTATATTATAGGATACAGCAGTAATAATTAAAGCCAACCTGAACCACAATGCTCCAATCACTCTGCAGTTTCTTCAGTTCTAACAACCCATCGACCAAAGCTTCACCATTTTGTTCCGCCAATTTATCTCTGGCAACAGATTTTGTAACTAAATTCAGATATTAGCTACCCCATTCAGATCCTTGGCCCAATACTGAAACATGGTATAATAAAGCTTTAGAGTACCTTCCGTAAGATGGAAGTTCAAAAGCATGCTTGAGGATCATTTCTTCCGATAATCCGTATTTTTCCTCTTTTAAAACCTTCGGTGGTAAAGCGTCAATATGCAAAGAAAAGAAAAAAAAAAAAAAAAAAAATCAAGGTCTGATGGTGTCAAGCAAAAGCTGCAAAAAATTCAAAGGAAAAAATTGCCAAAAAAAAAATTGAAAGAAGGAACAAGCAAACTAAACGAGTCTTTTGCACTTTCTTTTATGATAAAAGCAACAGGCAGAGGAAATGAAAAGTTAGAAGGTTGCAGTTGTTAATGCCCATATTGCAAGTGATTTGAAGAAAGAGGAATTACTTATCAAGCACTGCTGCTTTCTTTAGATCATCAAAAAAGATAGCTTTGGCTGTTACTGTTTTTGATACTTAAACTTCCTGAAGATTTCGGGAAGCATTAGGATGTTATATGGACAAAAAGTTTAATGCACGTGTATTTGATAGCAAGAATGTACGCATCTGATCCAACTTTTTTCTTTTTCTCTTCGTTTTCTTTAAGCCGCAAAATGGGATCGCTGGCTAAGCACCAGCTCAAAAAAGTTATCACAGTGACAATTAATAAGATAACTATCTTATGAAAAACAGCAACACAGATATGAAAATAACAATGGAAAACCTAACCTGATTGTCACCACCACAAAGAAACCACAGCAGTATGAAACTCAGAGGCTCCAGGGAGAAATGTTGAGCATATGCTATCTGAAACATATCATCCAAAAGAAAATGCCATCAGGCATCTGTCATATTCACCTGAGAGGGACAACTACGACAATGAAATAAGAGATATTTGACAACCTTTAAAGCTCTTACGAATGATGTTATTGTTCCATCCTGGCTTAAAAAGTAGTTCCGCATAAAAACTGCAACTTTGTGGCCTATACTGAACCCGGAACAGTGCTTCAGAATAACAGCCTCAACAACTGCATCCATTCTCTGAGATGGAGTTCCCAGCACAAACTTGCAAGGGCAGAGATGATGAAGAGCATGTGAAGGAAGAATATTTCTCAGAGAATCATGTGTTGTTGCCACCCCCATTATCAAAATGACTGGCATTCTCAACACCCATTCACTGATAAAGGAACACAACAAAAAGTCACAAGCTTAAACCTGCAGAGTAAACTAATTATGGCATAGGCTAGTAAAAGGGTACTCCAACTAATAGAGACATGTATGCTAAAAAAGAGTGACAACAACTAATGAATTACGGGAACTTTGTAGATCTAACAATTAAAAGATCCTGAATGCAAGGCTGCAGAAGGGAGTTTGAATGCTATTTTTGGTTAGGGATATTTTCAGAAGCAAAAAAAATCTGAGATCTTATATTGGACCTATGAGTAGTGCGCTACCAGCAAGCACAAAGAACTTCAGAAAATTAGTGGTGCCATGAAATTGCATTCTTGCTCCAATTGCCTTTTTTGTTCCCTGTTTCAGTAAAATTTACAAGCATCACTATGTCAAATGTTAACCTTAAACTCTCAACTGAACTCAATTAAATTTCAACCCAATTTTGATAAGTCAACCATACGGACTATTATTCTACATCACTCTATTGAAAATAAATTATCCAAGTCTCAAGGTTGATGGGTCCTTTTTATTAATTAAACCTCACAATGAATGCATGAGGTGGAAAGACGATAAAGGCAGGAAGCAAAAAAAGGAAAGAAACTAGAAAGCACCTCAGCATGAGAATGAAGTCAGACAAGACAAACCCAGAACACCGCTCCACATCATCTATGACGATGACAACTGGATTGTTGAAATTCTCTTGTTCTCTATACCATGTAGCCAAGACTGATATGTCAGGAGCCTACAAAAACACAGCATTGAAAACAAGAAGAGATCAATTACAAAACTCACCAAGGCAGAACATACTTGTAAAAAGAATATGCAGGTATCACTTACATCCAGAGTAACCATTAAGAATTGTCTCAATAAACTTCTTAGACAACCACCAATACCACTTTTTGCTGAAAAATCCAGCGAGGAAAGATTAGCTACATGGCATCCTTGAGACCTTAAATGTATGCCAAGCTCTTTGAACGTCATCTGATCATCAACAAACTCTATATTCCCTAGCAATCATTTGTCAATCCATAATTATTTTGTGCTAGAAAGAATGAGATGATGAGTGTTAGTATAGACAAGAGCAAGACTATCAACCGTATAGACCATGTGTGGAAACACTAAAAGATAGTACAGCAAGACAGCAAAGCACAATCTCAAAGCATGCAAAACCAACAAAGAGGTGCAAATCCTATGCCAGTATTCTTTCTCATTCCCTTTTCCACACATACATACAGCAGTTACATCCTGTCTTTGAGACCTGTAGAGTAATATACCAGCAAATAAGCTGGAACCATTTTACTATCTTATTATAAAAAAATTCAACCTTTACATTAGAAAACTTGAAAGAAACTATCAATACAAAACCAAAAGAATAAATATAGGATGGATTTCCATACAAAAATATCATAATACTAAAGAACAGAAGATAAGAGGGGAAGGAAAAACTTGGGTAGGAAGAGATGTTCCCAAATCTATTCGAAGGTATCAAAATACAACTGCAAAAATAAGAAAAATATGAAATATACATTAAACATTATAGAGGACTGAACTTTAATTTCTTACAATTCAAAAGATGGAAAAAATACTCGTTTGAATACATAAATTTTGTATGGTAGAAATTGTGGTCACATTTTGGATGAAAGGAAACACCCTAGCAGAGCTATAGCAATTAAATTCAAACCTTTCTGTGGCCTACCTATAGACTGAAAGCGTTAGCTAGCATGAACCACCAATGCTTAAGTGTTGTTGCTCGTTTAGTACAAGTAACAAAACCAGAAATATAGATTGTAACAATACAGATGCCAGCTTAATGTCATAATGTGGATATATCATCTGAAAGCTGCATTTTCCCATCCTAATCATCACAATAACACATGCAAATTCATAGGAAGGTTTTTCCAATCTATTCACTTATTCAAGTGCAAGTATCACATTAGCAAAGTAAAACTTGTTCTAATTTTTCTTGGCCGACTCAAGCTAAATTAATGGCACAAAGGAAAACTTACTGGTAAAAACCAGACCAGTGAAGAGTTGTTTAGAGGTAGCATACGTCACAATTGGAAAAGACTGGGTTGCTTCAGCAACGCCAAGTTTTTCAGACGATGAAATGTTGTTGAAGGACTCACAAACCCACTTATGTATCTCATTGAATACGTTGTTATTGATATCCCTCAAAACTTCCTGCAATCAAAATTCAAACAGCTCATTCTTCATTATAATTATATTGTTAAATCTGAGCAAATGCAGAAAAACTGCAAAGCACAAAATTCTTTGTTCCCATCTCACAGTGAAAAAGACAAAAATGGATTTTAATCAGTCCAAATAATGCCATTGCGACCAACTTATTCTTATGGAACTTTTTTTCCTAGGAGCTTCATAGAAGAGCAAATAATGTTCGGTTTAGTGTAGCTCAAACATAGCTTTCTAATTTTCCTGCCAAGTTCCAGTCGATCAAACAAGTTTTCTATTGAAAGCAAAAAAAAAAAAGTAACGATAAAAGTTTGAAATGAGAATGAACAAAAAGACAAACTTTAATTGTTGACTCAATTTTTGACCAAACAGCTTCAAAAGCTTCCATTCGCATATTCATAGAGTGAAAATTATCACAGCCTTCAGCTTTCTCAACATCTTTGTTCTCACTATTCTTAGGCAATGATGGAGATAGATCAATCCTCCTCCTGGCTCTCCCCGTTCCGGTTGATTTTTTCGCAGATTTCTGACACGACGGCTTTTGAAGAACAAAAAATGGCTGCAAAATAAAAGGAAAATTGTTTTTATTAGCAGAGGGATCTTTTAATAGCAAAGTGGAACAGAAACAACGAATCTCCATTGCATATAGATTTCAATTTTAAAATCTACACGTGCCAGATATGAAAATTCAACCACAACGTTTCCGAAATCGAAAAATCAGGGATTGAGGAACCACAGCCTAATTTTGTATACACAACTGGCATCGGTCTCATTCTATCAGATGATTTCGAGCTTAAACTGAGATGAAAACATCAAGTAGCCTCTCAAGGCCTCGAAAATTGAAGCTTTTCAAATAAAATAACAATGATATAAAAATGCAAAGGGACTGTCAAAGGCATGTGTTGACTAATCGGAGGTGGAGAGAGAAAATTCTCGATTTAAATGTTTTCCTGCGGATATTCTCGAGAAACAAGCAGAAAAATTAATCGGAGGCGGAGAAATAAAAGAGTACAGAGACCTGGAGATCGTTTTCGGTGGCCTCCGCTGTTGCAGGAGGTGGCGAATCTGAAGCACTCGTAGAAGGCGCCATTCACGCACGCAGAGGAAGCGAGTGAGAGAGAGAGGGAGAGGGAGGTTTAGGGTTGGGCAGCCAGAGGACGCACACTGGGGGCTTCCTCACGGTCGTTTTTGGCGGGAAAAGTAGCAAAGGGTAATCCTGTCTTTTTGAGGAATATGGACTGCTTTTGGGTCATCCAAATCCAAGTCCAAGTCCAACCCCGGCCCATGACCACTTCTCTTTTGTCCTTCTTTCCTCAATAATATTGTTTCACAAAGAAAAATGTATATTGTTGGTTGTAATCTAGTAATTAAAAAAATTATTTATATCATGATCATGTATTCAAATTTTAAAAAAAAAATCAGTAGAATTAAATGTATGTCTAGCCCCCAATTTTAAGGAGAGTCATTCAGTAGAGTTAAATGTATGTTTATCTCTGAATAATTCTGAGAGAGACTAACGAAGTTTATTAGATACAATGAAGTTTGTTCTTTCGTAGGTTTTATATAGCAGTTTAATCCACTATACGATGCAATTAAGGTAATTCTCTTACCCCATTTTATGAATTAACGAAAAAAGAAAAAAAGACGTTTTTCTATTGGAGAAAGAGATAATTTTAGCAAACAAAAACAAAATAAAAAAAATGCTATTCCTTTAAGGGTAAAAAAAATGTTATTTCTATCAAAAAAAAAAAATAGAGGAGTAATACTCTTCACTCTTTTTCCGATTTATCCCATGTGAAAAATAATTTTGACGGGTCTCTAACATTTTATTCCTAATGAAAAAAAAAAGAAAAATTTTATATTTTTGCACTTGTCGAATTAAATGGTCAAAATTAATTGAGAGTAAAGTGTTTAGAATTTCATGAGAAATCCTTATTAATACCCAGTTCATTAGTATGACTATAAATATTGTAAATGTATTTTTAGGTCCCATAAAACATGAAACATTTTTTATATCGAGTTGACATCCATGTTGGCGAATTAAATCCTATTAAGAATTTATGAGATCAACATTTTATCAAAATAGCTAAACCAAAGTGCAAATGAAATTTGAATGAGCATTTATAATTTGAATTATGATGAAATGATTTTCTTTTTAAGTTTAAAATTTTTAATTAGTCTTAAAAATTAAAAAGTGTTAACTTAAAATGTCATTCGTAATTTAGGCACCCCTCTAGCAGTTTTTTGAATTTCTCAATATGATCACAACTATTGTTTTGTCCTCAAAAAAAAGTAGGAAGTGGATACTATAAAAATCAAAAAAGAACTAGGAAATGGATGCCTAGGAAGGGGATGTCCCTCTCCAATTGTCCAATATAACTTACAAATTTGAGCCACTTACACAAGTTGTCCAATTATGACTGCTAAATTTTTAAGAGAAAAAACACATAAAAGGGATTCAAATACCTCAAATTATGGATCATGGGAAAGCAAAACATAGAAGAGTAAGAAACACAGTGTGGTTAAACAGTAGAATTGTTGGCTATTTATTATAATATTTTTTTCTATGTTCAAAGATTTCAGTTACATGGACGACTAGGATACATGGAAAGGAGACTCATTTAATAGAGTCCCCGTGAGAAACAAGTGATTTTTCTTTTTAAATTCAAGTTTCCTGCTAACAAATATTAATTGTGCTACTATATTGGATTATGTGTGTAATCAGGATGGTAGGGTATATAATAAGTAGTCAATTTATTTAACAGATTGTTATATATTTCATTAATCTGGTTAGACATTTATTCAGTCGTATTATACGTCCACTCATTTTTGACAAGAAACTAGAATTTCAAACAAAAAAAGTCAAAACATGTGGGATTGATTACTTTTCACCTCAATTTGTCACTAACCCGGCAATTTTTGCCAAGCCAAGTACGTTTTTCTGTGTTCAAAATATCCCATCCTCTCTCTCTCTCCACATTTCTAAATGGTAACTATACTGTTTGTTGGACACAATCCAATCGATACAAGTGTTGTCGCTGAGCGACTTTTATAGTGATATTTTTTCAATAACGAGCACAAGTATGTGCACCAAAAAAGCTCCACTAAAACTACCAAAAAATTCATAGTTTCACCATCTTGCTTACTCTCACTCTTTGAATGAATTGTAATATCTGTGCATTTGGTTGCTTTTAGAATTTTGTCCTGTTCTCAGGCTATAACCATTTATGCGGAATCACAAGTACTATAAATTGTTTAATTAGGTTTGCCATTGATCATTTGCTGCTGACTTAATTTATGTAATCAATCCATAACACGAGGTTAGGTAAAATAAGTTAAGTGGTATTTTTCCGATGAGCACCGTTATATGTGTTGAATTTATGTGTCTCGATTAATATTATGAATGAAATTAAAATTAATAATTTTTATAATAAAAATAATAAATTTTATTTTTTATTTCAAAAATTATTAATTTTTTTCAAATTATCAATCTTAATTTTATTTAAAATATCAATTAAAATACTAAAATTCAAAGCGCTAATATTTTTTCTTTTCAAATTCTCTGATCGGAGGCATTGTCCATTCTTTTTCTGAGCAGATGCATTACTTATGCTTATTGCACTGTCAAATGGCGCCAATGTGTTGCCCTTTGGCTTTTTTGTTGAATTGTACGGTCGAATGGGGCCAATCTGTGGCCTTCGGCTCTTTGGTTGCAAGAGTGAGAGCCAGCTACGATCTACAGCTATAAACCCATCTACGTAGTCGATGATCTTGTTGAGAAATTTTGAGAGAAATTTGAGTGAGGTATAAGTAAGGAAACAATAAATGGATGGATTTGATGTTGTATTTTAATTTAAAATTTTAAAACATAAAATTAATAAGTATCTAAATTTATAAATACTTCTTATTTATATGTTATTTATTCTTTCTTTTTACTTTTTAAGATATGTTTAATTTATTTATTATTAATTATTGTTGTTAATTATAATATTAATTATTAATTATTATTATTGATGAGTAAAATAAGTTTACTATTACTCCCTACTTTCTCTTTACTTTGCTCGTTTATAATTTGGCTCATCGTTCTATCAACACAAAATGTTGCTGGCTGTCTTCCAGCATCCGGGAGCAAGAAAGCCTTTTCATCATTGGCAACGGCCATAAAATTATTGATTTCTGCTTTCCCCACGGCCAGGTGGGCTCGTATTTTGAAGTTTTGATTTGACGCCTTTTTTCCCCCTATTTACAAATATATCCAATTGTAATGCATTAGGTTCTAATCTTTGATTTAGATTGTATTTATTTTTTATAAAATATTTTATAAGAAAAAGTTTTACAGTTTTTTTTTACATTTATTTTATGAAAAAAAATTTATATAGACAAAATTTAAAAAAAAATTTTAAATTTTCAGGTAAAATAACTTCTACTTTTGCAGAGTTAAAGTTATTTTTAAAAAAAACACAAACTGTGCTATAAGTAAGTGATAAAGGAAAATCATTATTTTCACTATAAATATTTTTTTCTACAAATATTTTATAAATATAAGTTATTTTATAACAAGCAAACGGACCCTTAGTCCCTAAACTCATTCCCTTGTTGACGATATATATATATTTTTTATTTTTTACTTTTTTTTTTTTGTGGGAAGTGATTTCTTCACAGATAATTAATTTGAAAATGAAGCGGCTCTCATTCATAATGCTACTACAAGCAAAATTTTCTTTCGGTTTTTGTTAGAAAACTTTAGGTAAGTAAATAGACATTAAACTTATATGCCAGAATAGGTTTTTACATTTTATGAACGCGGAATTTATCATCTTAAAAGACGCTGTGTTTCAAACTTGTTTACAAGTAGCTAGTTGTTTTCTTTAGGATGATATGAGACCAGGTTTTGGTTCGAATTTTGCCAACTCATACCGTTTGAATCTTTTTGTGAATAAACTTCAAAAAGAAGAGACAATGTATATTGAACATATAAATCGTGACTGTCTAAACATAATAATATATTATTATAACGTGATTTAGTATAATTTTTTTTACAAAATTATGGCGTATTACTTGTACTTTTTATTTGTTTAACTAAAATATAAGACAACAAGGTGGGCACACCCTTTTTGGGCATGCTGATTAATGGGCTGTTGCCCACCTTGTTTCCCAGCTAAGCTTCATGATGAATTTGTCCAAACCATATTAGTTCGACATGATTTAATGAAGATTGAAGAGGCTAGAACAAGGCAGGCAAGGAAAGAAACTAAGAAAGAATGGAAGACAGCTGTTTGACAAGATGCCATCCGTACTCTGCTGACAATTATTCAAATAATGCAGTCAAGTGCTTGCTTGAAGATGGTGACAGAATGGCACTAGCTAGCTACATCACTCGCATAAATGTTAGTAGAATCTCACAAAGACATTACCAAATCAGAATTTCGTATCAAAGGCGAAAAATGATTAATGTATTGATTAACATATCTCTGGTATTTTTTGTTTTCTTTTGTCTCTAGAATTTTGATACGAGACTACTATCATAGCACAAGGAGGACCTGTGTCTATTTAGTGTTGCAAAATTAAACTTTAATAATATAAGGACCACCAATTTTAAAGTGAGATTTGGAGTTAGAATTTTAGGTTTTACCAATGAAAAATATCTTTTCCCAAATTCAACTCGACGAAGGAAAAAAAAAAATCCCTTCCTTGCGTATCTTGTACTTCATAGAAATTATTTTCTTCCCATATTTTCTATTCATGAGCAAGAGAAAATTGATAATGATAGACGTAGCAACTGGTACAAGTGCACATACTACTAACGACCGGTAGTTCGAGTAATAAGAGACTTGACACCTTTTAACTAAGGTCTTAAGTTCGAATCTTGTAAATAAAAAAACGGCGTCGAGAGAGCCACCCTCAATATAGGTCCGACAGTGTTCGAACTGGATTAATTAGAAGGCCAATGAGACCTTCCAGATACTGGAGGAAGACAAAAAAAAAAACAAGTGCACATGCTTGCTTAAGACGTGCCCATTTCAAGAATAACCAATCAGCATATCTTTTGTTTACTTATCTACTACTAATCTATCAAGAAAGTGAGGAAGACAAAAAAAAACAAGTGCACATGCTTGCTTAAGACGTGCCCATTTCAAGAATAACCAATCAGCATATCTTTTGTTTACTTATCTACTACTAATCTATCAAGAAAGTACCACCGAAAGTTGTGGTCTAGCAATAGAAGCGTCGAATGTTGTCAGGTCAGATCCTAAGTTTAAGTACTTGCCAAGATGATCGGTGGGACTAAACATACGCTGTAGTTTGATGCGAGTCATGACGTAACCATCCAATCTGTTTACACGCACCTTAGGATCTGACATAATGTTCTTTGGCGGAACAAATTGAGGCACTACCTTCGCTTGCCTATTTTATTTATCAAAAAAAAATCTATCAAGACGGTGCTGTAAACTAAAAAAAAAAAAAGACAATGATCTTTAATTGAGAGATTTGAGGTTTAAACTCTAAATTCTTCTTTTACCGTCTTTTATTCCCTATCAATGAGCTACCAATTTTAAAAAGATTAAAAAAAAAAACTTACAAGCACATAATGCCTTTTTCAATTCATCAAATTTATTCATGGTTTCAAGATAATAGTGTTGCTGACTCATTGGCTACTTATACTTTTTCTTTAAATCAGGAGTTGCATATTTTTAGAAATAAAATTACGTAATTACATTTAATGAAATATTTAAAAAACACATAATTAATTTAAAAATATTTAATTATTTATTTATTTTTTAATTTTTTAAATTTAATTTATCTTTTACGACTTAATAATTTATATTAATACATATCTATAATACTCTTATAATTGTATGTCCGACAAATTTTTCTGTATTTTTAGGAAACCTCTTCGCAGATGCAACAACTGTCAAAGCAGGACTTAATTAGGGTGGTCTGGCCCCACATGATTTCTATGTAATTGTTATTTTTCAGGTGTAAATGTGTAATGTCTTCCTGTTTGGAAAAACAAACAATAGTGCCTATACTGTTATACACAAAACGAAACTTGGGCGATAGAAGACGAAAATTTAATGACAAAAGCAGAGTAAAATGCCCTTTTAGGGACTTGCTTGAAAAAATTATAACGATTAGGACCTAAGACAAAGGATATCAAAAAAATAATAATAAACCTAGGGAAAGAGTAATAATATTCCTTTAAATATTTTAATGAATCCACGTGGTCCCTACTCGTGACGATTACGTGGTCCTATAATTGAGTAAATCCAAAAGATGGTAGAAAAACATATACAACGACAATACAAAAAATAAATACTGAAGTATAATTATTAATATGTTGTTAATTGTAATTCTTATATATTTTTTTTTTTGTGTATAACAATCAGTAATTATAATTGAGTAAAGAAAATTTGTGCTCACCATTTATCGTCTCAGGCAAGCTTGTGTCCGAATTATATCCATTTTTCTTGTCTCCGATATAAAATTTATGAGTGATTCTTCGGTCTTCCATAATACAACCAAAACCCCAAAGGAAGGAAAAGAATGGAAAATGCACGTGAACGCTAGGTTTATACTTTGATTAAGGTTGGCTCCATGTCGAATGTCACCTCCGTTCCGGTACGCAACCGGTGGCCCTTTTAGCAGTTGCGTTAAGTTTTATTTTAACTTTTCTTATCTTCGATGATGAGTATAAGTGTATGCACAATTTATTAAATGATATTTGATGATTATTTTTTTATAATTTGTATTCAATTAAATTACATTCTTTATTTTTTTTTCCGGATGGGCCCAGTGACTCCAGTACCAATCCAGCCCATCACGTGTGGCTGCTGTCGGGAAAAGGGGTGGCAGCTGGTGGGTGAGGGAGCAACAAATGATGTGCGTGTTGTAAATTCCTTTCTTTTCTGCTGTTTTTTTTTTTTTAAATAAATATTCGTTTCTTCCTCTTTTTCCTTTCTTTTCTGAAAAATTCTCATAATGATTCGCAAACTTTTTTTTAGCAAATGGGGTGAGACTTCAGAGATTTTATTTGTAAGAGAAATTTTTGGTCACTTTGGTCATTAAACAGTTATGGTGCTACATGTGCAGTGGAACCATTCTTGTCCTGATATGTAATATAACTTTTTCTATATTAAGTAACCATGCATCATTGTTAGGATTAAGCCCCTCTAAGGGTGAACTTGGGTGGTTAGTAGGTAGAATTTCAATCTGATATGTTGTACGTTCGAATTTTCTTGTAACTACTAGCTCCTAGTAAAGTGGTATAATTATGTTTCAGTATATAGGTATGATAAGAATGCTTTCAGGAGTAGATGCGATGAATATAATATTTTTATTATATATGAGGTCAATAAGCCCCTCAACATCTCGAAAGAATAGAGAAGGCCTCAAAAGAAAAAAAGAGCTTTCTCTCCAAACGTATTCCCCTTTCCATACCTATTTAATATTAAAAAAAATTAATGTTAGGATTGAGCACTTACTATCATTGAGGGGTTGAACAAATTACAAACGACATAAGCCAGAATGGTTAGTGGACTCAAACTCACAATTTTGCTGTGATATTAATTGTTAAGATCAATTGCTCATCGCAAACTCATCAATTGTTTATTTTCTAAACCAACAGATAAATATTTGTTGAGTTTCCTTTTACACAATTTAAGTGAAGCATAATCAACTAAAGTTTAATTAATTAGTGGACCTAAAGTAAATTTTCTTCCTTATTTACATACAATCACTAATTATATATTTGTTTAAATTACTATCTTTGTATTCAAATAACAATTAAATAGAATTAATCAACAAATTTCATTAACTGAATAATTACAATCGAAGAATTTAATATTCCTATGGTTAATACTTAATACTTACGTATTTAATAGTCAAATTTTCATAATTTACCAAAACTAGATCAATAATTTAAAAAAGTTTTTAAATTCAAAACTATTTATTAAATTTCTTTGGCGATAGAACTGCCAATTTTTAATATTGGTTGAACCAATGACGCATAATTCAAAGAGAACTCGAACTTTAACTCAACCGATCAGATCAATTTAGGTTTTGAGGCCGATTTGATTCAATTTATATTCAAAGTCGGATAGATTTCAATCTAATTCTATTCAAACCAAAAATATAGTCAAAGCTATTTATACATAATATTTTCGTAATTTCACTTTATCTACTCAATTTCATGTTAAGAACTGTTAATCATTCGTTGAGCCACGCTTGATTAGAAATCTGTTATTTTCTACCTAAATTTCCACAGAGTTTTGGTACTAATATTGAAAGTCAAACAACTTTACAATTGTTGTTAAAAAAACAACTTTACCATTAAATTGTCTTTTAAGGGATATTTTAGTAGTTAAAATTTAAAATTTTTATTTTAAAAATCTAAGGTTTTAATTCTGATAGGTCTCCTAATTAAAAAAAAAACAATAAAATTACCATTGATGTTTGATTTAGAAGTCAAGAGAAAGATCATACAATATCGGTGGTTTTACCGAAGGAAGTATTACACAGACAAACCTTTTACTATATTATATTCATTATTTATTAATTTGAATTAAATCTGATAAAATTCAATGAGATATGCTCTCAACTAGAGAACCAATCCTTTGAAATACCTATCAGTCTTATATTATTAGGGTATATTTAGTTTATCTGCCATAAATTATTGCTATTATTGATGATTAAAATGAATTGTAATATTTGGTTAAATCATTTATTATTATTTAAATAATAAAATAATTATTTAGTATATTATATTTCTATTTTATGAAAGTAATATTAAAAAAATATTTTAGTCTTTCATCGGATAACTCGGTTTTGCAGAGAAATAGAGTGTCTAATCACTCTTAAGAAAAAAAAAAATTTATTGAGATTTATTTAAGCGCCAGTCCCATACATGACTTAGGACTTTTTTTTTTTGTTTTTGAGACCGTTCAATATCCAGTCCAATAGGCTGACTAATCTGAACTGACCTGAACAGGATCTCAAAGGGTGGCAAAGGTCTCTCATTAAGTATTTAACGCAACTGTATTTCTAAATATTCAAATTCAAGATTTCTGATTAAACGGTGACAGACCCCTACCATCTCTACCAACACTTGCTGGTTGACTTAAGACTTCTTGTTTTCTTGGAAACTTGTATTTTGGTAAACAATAAGCCCAAGCCTAGTCCTCAAATATATATTTTTTTAGTAAAAATAATAGGACAAAGCAATTGAAGTCTTTTGTCTTTTTTTTGGCCATTTTCAATCTTAGCCAAACCTTTCCCATACTTGATTATGTTATGGTTGCAATTCCTCTTTACCCCAGGAAATGATTTTTCGTATTTTTTTGGGGATCTTTTGAGGATTGTTTTGTTTAATAAAAACTAGCTTTTTTCCTTGTGTTTTTTAGTCAGGCAAAGGAACTTAAACATCATGATTATTTTTCTTTTTTTTCTTTGAAACATTTTAAAATTTATAATTTTTAAATTTTTATGGGTTCAATTATTTTTAACTCTAACAAAATTTTAAAAATAAAATTCCAAAAGAAGAAAAAAATAACCATGACAACTCAAAAAAAATAAATAAATCTCATAATATTTATATTTTATAAAATTTTTTAGAATTAAAGAAAGAAGTTTCAAAATTAATAAAATCATGACAAAAGGTCTCAATTACTAAAATTAGAAACCATAAGGGTCTTCAATGTAAATTGAAACTCTAAGAACGTAAATGGCAAAAATGTAAACCATAGGAGCTTAAATGCATTCAACCGAAAAAAAGGAATAGATATATATATATATATATGCTATTCTTTTGTAGTATAAATTTTTATATTGCAAATCAACCAAACTCCATCTCCTTGTAGAATTGCCTTTTCTTTTTTCGGCTCAGTTATAAATAAGTTACATAATATAAGTAACATTCCTTATATCTATTAATCTCATAAGTCAGGCAATTTTTCATAATATTAGAACCAGAAAAGTCTAATTATTGGTATCTTTCTTATTGGTGGGAAAAATGTGGCAAATGAGATTAGAAAATTTTTATGAGTATGTATAAGTGAGAATATGGTAAATACACCATAATTTAAATTATTAAATTATTAAAAATATATTAAATTAAAAAATAAAAAATAAATAAATTATTAAATATTATTCAATTAACTATATCTTTTCTACATATTTTACTATACTTACTTGTCTACGTAATCTTAAACAACGGAGATTGAAAGATGCAATAAGTAGGCATAGGCCTTGCCAACACTTGGCACTTGTGGTAGGTCCAATGCCTTAAAGAGCCACATTCCACAAGGCAAAGGTTAGTACAAAATCCAACAGCCCCATGTTTGCACTTCCCTTCTTGCCCTCAAGAACAGGTCGACACTTTCACTACGAGACAGAAAAGTGAAATAGCAATCCTAATGCATCTTATATGAACACAATTACGGCTTGTTTATTGTTAATTGCAATCATGAACATTAAAAAATTAAAAATATACAATTAATGGTCAAATCCCTCCTTTTAACGGAGAATTTCTCTTTTTAAGGGATTGAAATACTTGTAATTTATGCAATATTTATAAATTTATTTTTTTATTTTTTTGAATAATTAATTAATTATTTATTTTTATATTTAAAAAAAATTAGAAATAGGTATATGAAATACATTCAATATTTTTTTCATCGTATATATGTAAATTTTCCATATTAAAATTAAGTTTAACATGTAGTTGGAGAGTGCCTCATTCTAAATTAAAAAATATAATATGTGTTTGAAAAATATACAATAATTTGTTGTGAGTTAAACAAATTACAGAATAATCTAGTTTGACTCATGTTTTAATAAATATAATCTCATTCATAATTTTAAATTATATAATAAATAAAATTTATTTAAAATTTATGTAATATAATATTATAAATAAAAAAAGAGAATGAAAATAGCAACAGCGTTGTTGTACACAAGCCTTTTCATGGGTATGCTGTGAAAGACAACATCATCTTTTATGAAAAGCTTGGGCAAGAACTAAATTCACCCAATTATTAGTTGACTTTATTAGTACCTTGCTTCCCCACAATAAAATCAGACCAATCCTGGACTGGCCTTGAGGATCCCCTCTTCACGGACACTGCCTACTTTTCCCAACACAACAATCCATACAGGCACTCTGATGCTGAGCCACTGTTATATGTTAAAATACTAGATGGTTCAGACAGGGGCTGATCTGTGTCCCATGCCCCCTCTCTCTGGCCCAGTCCATGTTTGAGCATCTGGGTATTGAGTTATAGTGCTCTTCTTATAGTGAGTAGCTTTTGGTGCAGGTGGTAGGGGGTGGGGTGGGTGGGTGGTGGTGGTGGTGGTGGTGGAGATGAACAGTGGTGGGGTTGCAGAGGGTGGGGCTGGGGGTGGGTTGGCTGGTGGGGCTGGGACTGGGGTTACGGCGATGAGGCCTCCATTTACATTGTCTCAGTGGCAAGAGCTGGAACACCAAGCTTTGATCTTTAAGTATATGATTGCAGGTCTGCCTGTGCCACCTGAACTTGTGCTCCCCATTCAGAAGAGCTTTGAGTCCATTTCTCATGGATTCTTCCACCATCCCACAAGTAAGCCAGCTAGCTCTATATAGCACATAAGAAACATGGGAGTCTATGCCTCTTCCCTTTCACTCACTTCTTTTTCTTGGTCCTTTGATTTGTTGTCTTGGTTGGAATGCTTTCTTTTCTTAAGGAGTGTTTTGATTTGTTTAGGGAATTTTGTTTAGCATAAGTTTTTCTTTTTTGTGTTTAGGGTCCTTTTAAAACAGAACAATGTTTTGAATTTTTTCAATTATATGCTTATTTTTTGATTTTATTTCTCCTGTAAACATGTAAAGCTTCAATTTTTCTCATGAAATTAAAAAACTATGTATTTTATCAAAAAAGAATTCCTTTAGCTGTATTGCTCCTGGAAAACATATTGAAGCTTCAATTTTTCTCATGATATAGAGAACTATATTTTTTGTCAAAAAGTTTCCCTTTTTCTTGTTTTTAATTTTCTTCTGAACTGATTTGGTAGATATATAGAGTTGGATCTGATTTTTTTTTTTCAGTTTTAGAGACAACTGGAAAAACACTCTTTGCACAAATGATTTTTTGGCCTGAAATAACATTTTTCAAAAGGGTTACGGCTTTGATCTTTAAAATCGGTTTTATGGCTAAGACTGGACATTTCTTGCACTTCTGCAATGTAATATAAGAAAATCACCGTTGGATTTGAGTTCTTGTTCCAACACAAGATTGTTACCTCTGCACAAAAGTTTTCTACTTTAATACAAACAAATGACAATCTCTTGTCGCCCTTTGTATTTTGAGTTTTCTACTCATTTTTTTTAAGATGGTTTGATTCCATTGTTTATGTACTTCATCAGTGATCCACGCGATAATGTGAATATCTTGACGATGAAGTGCCATATCACACTTTGGGATATTGTTTTGTCTCTGCTACAGCCTACAGTCTTACATAGATGATTATAGAAAAAAAATGCAGAGTTCAAAGGTTAATGCATTTCTTATTATATACAGCTATCATTGTGTCTTTGACGTTGATCGGTATATTATGTTACTCGTGCAATGACATATGTCACATGCTTGTCTTCTTGTTGGCATCAAGTGCTTCGCTTTTGTCATATCACATTTTGAGTGAAAATTTGCAGTGGGTTATTGCTCATTCTATGGCAAGAAGTTGGATCCGGAACCGGGACGATGCAGGAGAACTGATGGGAAGAAGTGGAGGTGCTCCAAAGATGCCTACCCGGATTCCAAGTATTGTGAGCGCCACATGCATCGTGGCCGCAACCGTTCAAGAAAGCCTGTGGAATCACAATCTATGATGCAGTCTTCGTCCACCGCGACATCATTGACCGTCACTGGAAGCAGTAGTGCGACTGGAACCTTCCATAACCTTCCTTTGCATGCCTTTGGTAATCCCCAGAATACCAGTAGTACTGGAACCAACAAATCCCATTATCAGATGGACTCCATTCCCTATGGAATACCAAGCAAAGATTACAGGTATTGCTAATTCGGCTATTAGTTTGTTGGCTTTTGGTCATTGGGAAACATTAGGCAAGGAAACTGAAATTGTCATTGCAAAACAAAACAGAGATCAGTTGCTAGATTTGTGACTCAAATGGTGTAAAACTTTGATTCTTTCTTTTTTTTTTTTTTTGGCTGCCACAGTTGATAATAATTGCTAAAACTTTTTAAGGTGTTTCTGTTGGGCTTTGGGCCTTGGTGTCAAGAAGGGTGGAGAGGAAGTCTAACGGTGGAAAGGGTGCGCTTTTGTTTGAAAGTCTTTATCTCTTCTGGTCTGATGCTCTGAGTTCTACTCAGTGTGTCGATTGTTACAAACTTACAATAGTATCAACTGTGCTCAGTTCCTTTCTAGTGGAAAAGATGTGGGTTACAGACAATTATGTCCAGGAATGCCTTAAACTTTGAAAGAGTATGAAGCATTGGTTTCTACTTATTTTAGCGGTTGTATAGGAAGTTCTCAGAGTTCACTTGTTTATGAATTCCTTAGCATTGTGGGCCATGTCTGCCATACTAGGCTGCAAGAAATTAGATTCCTTTGTGCTTGATCACCAGAGCTTATAGTCATGCACATATATACACTTGGAGATACAAACACTTACCTCATGGCCTGCATATTTCTCCTATTAGTCTCCTCAGACATATTTCCTTGTACAATTGATTTTTAAAGCATTTGATTTTAGAACTGTTTCCAAATGTGGTGTTTTTTGAGCCCATTGATGAATTGCAGTAGGAATTTTCTCTTTCTTTTCTGCTTGGATCAGGTTTCTGGGCTCTGGTGTCAATGATAATAGTGATCACAATCTGACATCTTACGCAGAGTGTCCTTTGTTTTTGTGGTCTGCTGGTCTACATTCTGTTTTTGCTTTTAAATTTCTTTGAAATGCTGACAGACCTTCAGAATCGTCTTGAGCATGCCAATTGGTGATATCCTTTTTGGCCCTCTACAATCTCTGTCGAACGAAAATAGCGTTCTGCAGAAATTTTGCACTCAGAAGGACTGAAGGCGTAAAACATTTTGAAGTGCTTGAAGTGACAATTCCTCAACTCTGTCATGATTTTGTTCATAGAAAGAAAACCACTTGTGAAGCCTGTAATATCTGCTAACGTGCTACACCCCTTGATAATTTACATGTATTTTGCCAATTAGTAATTCCATTGGCGGCTGGTAGATATAAGATTTATGTTAGGACCTTTGACCCGGATCACGCTTTGGGGATGATCTGAGGAGGTAGCTTCTGGTTGCTAACCACTTTCCATCCCTCCATGTGAAGGCTTTCTTCCTTCTTTTTGTTTACCCTCGGAAAGAAATTTTCTATTAGGCTTTTGAAATAGAGAAGCCAAAAAAGTTAGGTCTTACAATGTAGATATCTCCATGATTTTAGGAGTTGAATTTTCTGGTTGCTGGGATTCATTGTCATTGATTGGGCACTTAAATGATGATGCCTAAGTGTTTGACATTTGAAATTTTTGTGTTTCTGAACAAAATTTGTAGCATTAATATATTTTCCCAACCATTCTGATTCCCAAATGTACTGTGCACTTATTTCAGGCATCTTCATGTAGTTTCCTGGGAGGTTTTATTTAGATTCCAGAATTCATTTAGCCATATCAATACTGTTTCTTCTTTGTTGGCACTGGTTTATTCTGATATGTCATAAGATCCTTTGCTTGTCCTTAAACTTTATACATTTTGATGCAGCATTCAAGATAACATATTAACTGCTATTGGTATTTTTCCCAATTCGGCATTTAACAAAAGTATGTATTTTACCAATTTATGGCAAGAAAAATGAATTCCATTTTGCCATTTGAAGTACTTCTTGAATGGTGCCCAGTATTTTTCGTCTTGCTAATAAATACATTTATCTTGTTGAAGCTGGTTTCTGACATGCTACATGGGTGACAAAACTACTTTTTCCATATCTTTTGTGCAC
Source organism: Carallia pectinifolia (assembly GCA_037832335.1). Taxonomy (NCBI): domain Eukaryota; kingdom Viridiplantae; phylum Streptophyta; class Magnoliopsida; order Malpighiales; family Rhizophoraceae; genus Carallia; species Carallia pectinifolia. The sequence continues at coordinate 6,860,199 of CM075444.1, forward strand.
ATTAATCCGGAGTATGTTCAGTAGCCTTTCAAAATTGTCTCCTCTGCATCTTGCACTGAATTTGGACAAAGAATAGTGGTGGATATTTGTGGACACATGACCAAGGTTGCAGTAGTAACGTTATCCAACTATGAAGCATGTGATCATAAATTCATTATTATCTTGTTATAAAGTACTGACACCCTATCTTGCAGCAATTCTCAATCTCTTCGTGGTTTGTTGCTTTTCTTGAGAAATTCAGTGCATTTTTGGTGATTCTCCACTACAACCAGGGGACCACCTTCACATGATTTTATCAACTGGGCTGAAAATTAAAAGAAGTTTTGTTTTCATTGAGCCAATACAGGTACGTTCAAGGACTTAAGCCCGAAGCCGGTGAGCACAGCTTCTTCTCTGGAGCTTCGGGAAGCGATAGGGCCCCTCCGATGGCATCACAGCTAGGCAACCCATGGCCTCAGATGCAACCTATAGTTTCATCTTTCCCCACATCAAAATCAGCCGACAGCTCAGGGTTGCAAAATGATTATACACAACATTCAACTTTTACTGGTGAATTTGCCACCGGCGAACCTTTGAAGCAGGATGGTCAACCTCTTCGACCCTTCTTCGATGAGTGGCCAAAAGCCCGAGACTCTTGGTCTGGCCTTGAAGACGATAGATCCAACCAGACCTCATTCTCAACAACCCAGCTCTCGACGTCCATTCCCATGGCCTCCTCTGACTTCTCCACACCAAGTTCGTGTTCCCCACATGGTGAGTTCTGAATGACAGTCCTTTCTTTTCCTAATGCTGACCCTTACATTCTAATTCCCGTACTTACATTCTCCTGCAGATAACTGAAACACTTCTCAAGAATTTACATAGCTGTACTGCCGAATAGCCTGGCAAACTTTTTTTATATTCGAGTTCTGTATGTGACAGTTTGGCTTTCCTCCATGACCATGTTGCTGTCTTGTGTAAGGCTACACTTGCAGGCTCAGGTTTTTAGTTGTGGAATAATAGAAACTCAGCCAGGTTGCTTTAGGAGTTGGGAAAATTATGGATTATATTGAATCAAAGGGCAAGAAATTTCAGCTTTATTTGATTGATTGCTGTTCTGTATACCAGATAAAATTGCTTGGCTCCTTTTTTTTTTTTTTGGCTAGTACATGACTCCGAGTGAAGTGCGGGTTTTACCCTCTCGCGTAGAACTTGGTGGTCACTAGACTATACCTAGTAGATAATAGGCTCGTAAATTTTGGTACTTTCATATGATCATATGGCCAAAAGATTAAGTTGATCCTTGCTTCATATTTAACTCTTCTAAAATTAAGGTTGTGGTGTTTTCGTTCTTGTTCTCAATTGTCTTTGCTAATGGTCTGTTGTTTAGAGCGAGTTTTAAGTCCCCGCCATCCCCCTTCCAGGATGGACTATGGCCTAGAAAACCAGTAAAAATATATTTTATGAAAATAAAGATGTTTACTTATGTAGTTCTTCATTTAGTGCGCAAGATAGAAGTTGTGAACATGTAAAACCATATCTGCATAGACATGGTCACCATTTTGATTCAAACCAAGGTTTTCAAAATTGGACTAAAAAAATAGGGAATCGGTTCAATATCCGGTCTAATTGGACTTTCAAATCATGCAATCTAACCCAAAAAAAAGTTTGAAAATGGGACTAACATGTCGATTTAACTGTAAATCGATGAATTGATCCTGATTTTTATTTTAGATTGTCAAATTAATTTTTTTATATCACAAAAAGAAAAATAAAAGCCGGACCATGCGGGACAGGCATCAGCGGAAGTCCACATTACATGAAAATGCCGACCGCCACTTCAACAAAGTCATTAATGCTTGCACATCTACCAACATAAGTATGTTGGTATTTTTCAAAAAAAATTTAATACACTACGGGAATAACTTTTTCAAAAAGCATCAACGGTCGTTATATCGCGGGCAAAAAAACGGTCGTTATATCAAGCATATTCTTAACATGTCTATAAATGCCAACCATCAAAACAATTTTTACTTAATTTGTTTGGCTCAAATTTTTTACTTCCATTATTACATTGCATCAACTAATTTTTAAATTTCGTTGTAAATTAAATTATAAATTACATGCAATTCAATCTAACAAATATAATATTTACAATATATTTAATATTTATAGAATACATGATTATATTTTAGAGCTAATCTACATAGCTCAGGACAGATGAGAAGGGCACAATGACTAATTCAAAACAAAGGATTGTGGAAAGAATGGCTATCACTCAATCAGATCAGCCGTCTACCATGAGTTATACTCAACTTTTGAAATTATGTTCATGCAGAGTCCTGGTTGTCAAATATTGGACAATCGTTTTTACTCCCCCAACTTCTTTCTTTCACTGATCTATGCAACTCACAACCTTGAACATTTCTAAATGGGATAAAACCTTGAACATTTTTAATTTAGATATAATACTACTCGAAGTTGTAATTTAATTGATGATCCGATATGTATTCTTCTGCCACTACTTGGGTTCATGTCCTAGTAACTGTGAAAGTGAGAAAATCCACTTCTTAACGCCTTTGGGCTTGCCGTATTATTATTCAAAACTCGTTAATATTATAGTTGAACAAAAGAACACCTACTTGTCTTCAACAGTATTCGAGTGGTTGATTCTCTTTATAAAAGTTGGTTGAACAAAGATAATAATGGTAACCCCAATATAGAGTCACAGGTACGATAATTGATATACTAATAATTTACTTTTTGTCTAATAAAAAAAATTACTGAAATATATTATACTCTTTGCTGGTTATAGACTATACCTTGTGAGACAGATAAAGGCGTGCTTCGGATTCCGGAATGAACCAATCAAAATCATTAAGTGGACTTTGTGTAGCTTTTTAAATTAATGGATGAGTTTTATTACATGAATATATAAAAAAATTTGTTATAAAATAATTATTTTATAATAATTAGTATATTTTATATAATTATAATTATAAAATATAAATTTAAAAAATATTATTATTTTTTATTACATATTTTATCATATGATTATACAATTTATTATAATATAACTACAGTATAATAATATTTTATATATCTATAAATATTTTCCCTTAATCAATGCCTTGAGGTAGTGAGATAGTAGTTGGATTGACTGCACTTTTCGATTGGGCTTTTGATATCTTTCTCAAATAGTTATTTAAGTAAGCCGCTAGTTGTTTGTCAGGTAGAGAACTGGAATTGTTATTATGAAAAAAAGAGTAATGTTAAATATTTTAAAAATTATATTATAAAATATTTTGAAATGTATAATTATAAAAAAAATTATTAATTTTTCTAACACCATCAAATCAAAAAAGAAAAAAAGTTAACGATTTTTTTTATAATTATATATTTCAAAATATTTCATAACATAATTTTTAAAATATTTAGTATTACTTAAAAAAAAAAACAGATCACGTGATTTTATTCCAATTGGTCCGGATTAATTAGTTTTTAAGTTGGATATCAGCAGTTTTAGATTAAAAAAAAAAAAAAAGGAAGAGAGAGAGAAAAAGAAAAAGGAAACAGATATGGTGCTGGCGAAATATATATGAAAAATCCTCTGCCTTATTAACTTTATTACAAAGTCAAACATATTTTACTGTGACCAATAGAGGATCGAAAAAATGCATAATGACGCCGTCGCCATCCTTCCCGCCGTCGCCGACCATCCTGCCGTTGCTGACTCTGACACCGAAACTCCTAGACCAATTTGTTGCTGCCTTTTGGGATGGAGTTTTGGTTGTGTTTTAATGTATTTTGAAATAGATGATTTAATGTGTTTGTTGTCAGATGCGTTTGGCTGTAGTTTAAAATTAAGAGAAATTGTTATCAGACATACTTAGTTGATTTCTGTTATAAGTCTGCTTGAATGCGGTATATGCTGTAATATGTAGTTTTATCTGGATAAAGTATAATTGCTTGAGACATCGGTTTCAAGAAAGATTAATCTCGTTTCGATTTCTTTTTTTTGTTAAGAGATCTTGTCAAAACAAGTCGTATACTCCGTTAGTCATTGATTATCTGGACCATGTCATGGATAAGCCATCTTGGTCATATTGTACTTCTATCTTGCGCAGGTTTTTCCGACACTCTTGTATTAGAATTATGTACAAAATCGATTTATATTAATGCAACATTTTTCTTTAGTCAAAAAAAAAAAAACAGAATGACAAGGTTACAAAAGTACTCGCACTGTCCTTCAGGTATATTTTAATAGTAAAAATTTAAATGTTTTTAATTTTAAGTAAGAGATATGAAATTTATAAAAAAAAATATTTTTTTATTATATAATTTATAATGTAACGCCTCTCCTAATAAATAAAAAAGTAAAAACATATGCACCTTATCCTCTCGTGTAAACCAAGAGAATTGCAACATGATAAGAGTATTTTAGAAGTAATTGATTAACGACTGTTTGTTTGATATAAAATAATTTATTTTTATAAAATATTTACAACAAAAAATATTTATAGTGAAAATAATACTTTTTTTTATTATTTACTTATAGTACATTTTATATATTTTTTTAAAAAAAATAACATCAGTTCAGCAAAATGAGAAATTATTTTCCTTAAAAATCTTAAAATTTTCATAAAATTTTCTGTTGTAAAATATTTTACGTTAAACAAACGCTGAAAAATGAGAAATTTTTTTTTTCTGTAAAATGTTTTCAGCCAAACAAACACACCCTTTATCTATGTATGAATTATTATGAATACACGCAGAATCTAAAATACGCTTAATACATTTTACTGGTCCAATAAAAGAAAAGAAAAGGAAAATGTACATTTATACTATTTCTCTTATTTTTCATATCAACTTTATTTTGTTGGCTCTCATCTAGTGTCTGCTCCTAAATTTGTCTTAATTTTGTGTGCCTGATTGAAAAGTGTCTATATAGATATTGAAATATTATTTGGAAGTAAAAAATAATTTCTAAATGTTCCTTTTTTACCTAGTATACTTGCCTCTCATTTCAAAAGGATAAAAAGAAATTTTAGACCCAACAATTTTCCATAAAATAAATCAAAAAACAACTTTCCTTTTAAGCTGTACAAAAAAGGCCCAAAGCTAATTTTAGGGAATAGTGAAGCTTCACAGGGTCATACTGTCCACGTGCAGGTAGTCTGCATCTTCATAACTATGTTTGTGCCAGCATAGACTGAAATTCCGTTATGTTCAATTCTGACCAGTAATAGATACTGGGGCTTTGCAATATGTGATTGATTGGTGCAATCTGAATCAAAATAAATAAATAAAGAGACAATTAAAACATTAAATTCCTTTAGAAGGAAAAAAAATAAAAGAAAAGAAAAACCCTAGTGTTAACGGGAAAAAATTAAGGAGATATACAAAATAACTATAGGATAATCACAAGTAATAGACAATCTTTTTTTAATGAAAAAAATTTTAAATTAAGATTTAAAATAATATTAAGTACATTTAAAATAATATTAAGTATATTTAATAGTTAATTTTAAAAAAATAAAATTTTTATTTTTTAAAAAACTAAACACATTTTTAAAACTATTCAATGGTTATTTTTTTATATTCTCCTGGGTGGGAGCTCAATGTCAACTGCCATATATGAATATCCTTCTAGAGAACATATCTTTAATCCTAATTAGGGGTGCAAATGAGTCGATCCGAGCCGAACTTTACTAGACTCGAGCTCGACTCGTTAAGAATTTTTTTAGGCTCGAGCTTAATTCGAACATTAAAAACAAAAACTATAACTCGACTTGTTACATTTTACTGAAGTTCGGGTTCGACTCGATTTTTGTTTTTTGTTGGTAATTTTTTTTTTTATCTAAGCTTTATATATATATATCCACATTATGCATCATCAATCAATTTACTTAATTATATTTTAATTTTTTCTAATCCAAAAAATTTATATTCTTTTACAAAAGAAAAATAAATATGTAATTTTATTTTAATTAAGAAAAAAATCAAATAAAAAAAAAGGGATAGGAGGAAATAATGGAAGAATAATATACTAGGGTTGGACTTGAGTCTTTCAGGCAGCAAGTTTGGTAGACTTGAGAGGTTGAGAGCATTTGAAGACAAATAAAAAATCAACCCTAATTTCATTAGTATTTATATTAAAAGTTAAATAATATAATTAAGTGTTATTAATATATTAAACGAGCCCACAATGATACATATTAAACGAGTTCTTAATGATATATTTATCGAGCTGTTCACGAGCCTGTACCAAATCGAACCTGTTATTGTTCAGGCTCAGTTCGTTTATTAACTAAGTTTTAGTTTTAATCTCGTGTATCGCTCATTTAGTAAATGAACAAGTTCGAGCCGAACCTTTACAGAGTCAAGCCACCGAATTTTTAACGAACGTATCGACTCGTTTGTAACCCTAATCCTAACCCTAAAATGAAGTTTAGGTGGCATCTTATCTATTCATAATTACATACCACATATGTTGGCCCTGGAGGGGCACACCTTGTCTTATAAATAGCTCTATAGCTCTTACTAGTTTGCCACAACTTAGATCTTTCTTCTACTTCTACCAAAAACCCCCTTTTGATCCACATGTACATATTGTTACAAAATCCTTTGGTGAAAATGATGGGAAGGAAAATACTGATCATGGCAGTCAAGAACTCGAGAAGTACAAATATCACCAGATAGATGATTTACCAGAATTTTGGGAGCAAAACTTGTTTCATCAACTTTTGCTTCAAGTTCATTTCGCACTTCACCTTCTGTTGGATACTCTTGAATGAATTGAAGGCAAGGGTAGGTTTTTGGAGGGATAGTGGCGGGAAGGGTTCCAGCTACAAGTTTCCTCCCTCTATTCCTCATTAGCTAAAGATTCAAGAACAATGATGATTCATGACTAATTGGTTTTGACACCTAGCTTCGGTTTTTCCATTTTTTTTTTTTGTCCGGCAAAAGCCATGTCTATTGCTCAATCTAATCATATGCATATATGAAATATTTTGGCTTTGTATAAATGCCACCTCTGTTGCCCATTTTAGTTGCAAATAATTTTGTAGTCACAACGTGTTACACTTGAATGCCTCCTTTGTTTTTTGGGAGGGAGAGGGGGTAAAAGGGATGTCTACTTAATACTTATTAATTATCTCACTGATATTGGTCTTATTTTATATTATTTGAAAAGCATAACTTTAGATTAAATAAAAGAATGTTTTGAAAATTTTCTTCACATATTGTTATAGGTTTAGATACAATAAGATCAAGCCTAATTACTGCATGTGAAGGACAAACTTAATTTCAAGCTACGTTAGATTAATGCATGAATTACCCATATTCATCTGACTTTACCACCAAATGAAACTTGTCATGACCAAATGCTAACACATTGATTCATAAACACATGCTAATTATTGAAGCAATAGGGTATAAATTAAATTAAGCATAATTAAATTTCCAAAAAGTGCTTTGAACAATTACTTTCACGTAAAATAAATAGGAATAGAATTATAGAAGGCAGATATTGACGAATCTAGAACTAGAACATGTCGATCTATCAACTTTTATTGTTCACGTACACCTAGTATTCCACAAAACAGCAAAAACTGCTTGAATTCGAGCAATTCCGCTCATTTAGATCTTCATCGCCTCTATCGCCATTCTCATTGGTACAAGGGCTTGAGTGAAAGAGATAGCGCAGTACCAAAATACAAAGAAAGAAGAATGAAAAGAGCATAGACAAAACGATGGCTCCCGCAGGTTTTTTTAAATTTATTTTTTTTTATTTTTTAATATTTGAAAATATTATTATTTTATTAGTTTCCTTAAAATTATTATGACATTAGCAAATTTAATGAGAGTCCACATGTATTTGCTGCATGGCAAAGTTAACAAAAGAAATTTAACGTGTTAAGTGAATTTTGAAAGGAAGAAAGAAAGTGGGCATAATTGCACAAACCCTCAAACATGATGAGTGAAATTAGTCTTTTTGCCTAAAATAATTTCTAACGTTAGAGGAGAAAAATTCAATAGTGATTAATTTGGGGTAAATTTAGCTGACATGAATACAAACTCAAATGTCTTGAAGAAGCCATCAGCATTGTTCCTAATGAGATGACCTAGAATGTTAATGACAAATCATGATTTCTAAATTTTGAAGCTTGATCATTCAATCATATGGACAACAAATCCTTCAAGGCCATGAACAACAAATATTATGCTAACAATCTCTGAATTTTTTTTTATCAGAAAAAAACAAAAAAAAAAGATATATCACAAGCATGTTAGTCATTGCTTTTGTGAACTAAAACCGAAGGTCACCCATTAGACGTTCTTATATAACCTCTTCTATAAGGTAGACCCACCACCCAGTTACAATTATACATTCACAATCTCGGGATTTAGGTAAAAAGAGTCCTTGTCATTAAAATGACCAGCCCCATTAAATCTACAATGAAGCCTCGTGGAATTTTGATGTCAAAACATGGGTTCTTTAACATTATCTGATTCCTTTTTCAAGTGAATAGAAATGTACAGGAGAACTATTACATGAGAAGTAGGAAAAAGCAATTATTATAAAACCAACACCAAGGATTCTGTTGCGCTGAAGAATCTTTGAGTGCAATTACTTTTGTGAATGTGCAGTTACATGAAGTTTTACTAATTGATCACAAACTTTAATTCACAATAATAGTTCAAGAAAAGCATAGTTTTAATTGATTCACTGTTGTAAATCACAAGTTTCTACGACATATTTTCTACCGTATTGATAGGCTAATAGCAGTGACATTTTTTCAGTGGTGATTGATGTATTGTAAAGTGGGCTGCTGTTTAATGAACCTTAAAAACCACAGGCATGCTTCAAAGAATAAATGTTTACATCGTATGTTACTTTTTTTTCCCCCTTAATTGGCTTGACTAGAATTCGAATTCGACCGACAATTCCAGTACTAATTGAGTAATAAGTCATTAATACTTCATATGTTACTATGAGAACAAAGACTAAAGAAATCACAAAAATCTGACAGAAAGATCTATGACAATAACCAAGAAGGGAAAGAAAAACGAACAAAAAGAATAAGATTCCACAAAAAATTGAATGTCTGAAGAAAAAAGGCATAACAAGATCTGCAATGAAGCCGGATGAATTTTCAGTGTCAATGCCAATATTAGGTCATTTATGATCATCAAAATGCCATAAACAAGTAAGCACTTCAGATACAAAATATGAGGTTACATTGAAAGCTTTCAATAAATAATGGCAAGGAGAAAAGGAAAAAAAAAGGTTCTCACCTTCCTGACCAATATGAAGTGTTTTTTGGTCCAGAATCAGGGTTTCCTTCCGCAGACAAAGTATGTAGTAAGCACTAACATCCCATCACCGCACAGTTGTAGACGAACGAACCTGCGCGCTCCTTGACAGCAAGAATGTTCCATTCCGATCCATCTGTGCTTCTACCCGGCGGATCCCAAGAATGTAGCACAATAACTTCACCTTCAGGGCCTCTATGTCCTCCAATAACTAATAGGCTGCTGCCGCATGCTTTGAATGCTAAACCCCAACCGTTAGAAGAATCGGCCCGAACTGGCAACCTCTTCACGACACTCCAAGAATTATTAGTCTTATCATATCTCTTGACCTCATTTGTTACTTGATCAGCAGAATAAAGTTGATTATTAACAACAGCAACTAGGGGAGGAGATCGCATAGCAGGATGACCGACATTTGAAGCAGGGTACATGTTCTCTATCCTTCTCCAGGTCCTTGTCTCAATGTTATACTCTTCACCACAAGTTAAGCAATCTGTTTGGCTTGACATACCACCAATCACATAAAATTTCCCATCCATAAAGAATCCTGAACACAGCTTGCGCTGCATGTTCATATCCGGCAAACGCTGCCAGTAGCCCATCTCAGAATTGTAAAGCTCAGCAGATCTTAGAATGCATCCACTCTTGTCAACGCCTCCAGCAACAATGGCAATTTCACCGAGGCTGCTTGAACCAAATAGACACCGAGGTAAGTTCATTAATGAACATCTAGACCAGTCATGAGTAAGCAAGCTATACATCCAAATGGTGAATCCTGACAATTCACGACCAAAAACAAGTAGCTCAGTCCCCACTGCAAGAGACTCCTTATCTGCATAAGTAAAACATTCATCACATGGAATCCTAGGTAATCGCATCCATCTCTGCCTTATAGGATCGAAAGCTTCCCAAGGCATTAAAATACAGGCCAAATAAACCCAGTGTTCAACCATCCCAAGCTGCCTCCTCACTCTGTATATGCACCCACTTCCTATTAATGCTCTAAATTTTTTGTTCACACAAGCCAGATTCGAGTAATCTGACCTGCAGCTCCAAGCTAAAATATCTAAAGCGGTGTCATCAGGAAGACCAGGCAGAAGACTATCGTCAGATGCATAGGCACTACTGTTATCCTCCCCACCTTGTACCAACACAGCAGGTTTCTTATCCTTCAGTCTTACCTGGTCAAAATAAAAAACACCCATCTCACTTTTAATGAAGCCTTTGACAACCACTGTCGGATTATCACTTCCAGCTACAGAAATATAGGAATACAGCTGCCCATTTTTCTGGATTACCTTTCTGTGAAAGGGTGCGGGAAACTGTGATAAGACACAATTCTGCAAGCCAACTGCAAGTGATGAATCACATTCTGCCCCTTCCAGGTTCAATCCCGGCTCCTCCAGGGGATCCCTGAACACCATTATTCTGGCCCAGCATACAAATGACATAGAAATGAATATAGGTTAACCCAATTCACAAAAACTGAATCCAACCCAAGAACTCACAGTTGCTGATCCATAACATTCCATTGTCAAATTCCAAACAATCTAACATATGCCCAGAAAAATAACAGCCCAAAATATAAAATAAATAAATAAAGAAGATTATGCCAACAACTGAAAAGAGAACAAAACAATAAAAGGGAATCTGAAACCAAGTATAATTAAATTTCCTTCCTTTCCTACTTCAAACAGTTCCTTTAAGTTAAAAATTAGATCATAAAGCTGCAAATCAAAATGAAACATCTAAAATTTCAAGGCACCCAAATTCAGCAATCCATATGCCAACATGCAACATCAATTCAATGTACAAACCCCCCCACCCCCCAAAAAAAAGAACAAATCCCAAATCTCAAATCTTTTTGACCAGAAAAAAACCCAAAAGAAGAAAAAATAAAATCAAATTAATATAAATCCACCATCAAGCAAGACACCCAATAAAGAATACTCAAATACTTACCAGTCAGATGATCGTAAGCTCTAAAGAAGATATTCTCGATGGACACACGCATACATGTCTAGAGAGAGAAGGGAAGAGCATAAGAGAACGAGAAAGAGAGAGTGGTCGTTATTTATCTAAATGATGTGGGCGTTCTTAAGATCACATACATTATATTAACTCAACACATGAATAAAGTTGGTATCAAAAATAATAATAATGATAATGAATAAAGTGGAGGTTTCCTTTGTTTCTTCCTTCTTTTTTTTTTTTTCTTTTCTTCATTTTTTCTCTCTCTTTCTTTCCTTTTTTTATTCCATTACATTGGACGGAAAAAACCAACTAAACAAAAACCACAAGAAATAGAAACGAGCAAACCTACGATAATTTAATTAGTGATTTGTTGTGCTTTTTTTAGTATTAATTTGAGTACGAATTTGTTATTTGTTTTTAATTAATAAGATATTTTTATTAGAGGTTGATGTCAAATTTTAAATTTATTAGCATAGTTATTAAACGTATATCAAACTTAACAAAGTTTAAATAATAGATTCTACTTATAAAAATTGATTAAACGTGGACATTCATGCACTTGAAAAAAAAAAAGCATCCTACTTCAAATATATTGACTTGTAGCAAAGCTAAAATATGGGGAGCATGCACTCCTAAAGTTGCCATAAAATCAGTGTAATAGTCATCTTCTAGTAAAGTATGTTATAGAGGACACTCGCAAAACTGATTGATGAACCGCAAACATTTAGATATTACAGGGTCATACTAGCAAATGTTGATAGAGATAATAAAAATTTATTATCGTTTACTCAGAGATTTCGAGTTCAAATATTAAGAATGCAATCGCGTTAAATATCTATTGGAAGACATTTGTCGTTTTTCAAAATCTTATCTAAGTCGATATAAATTAATCAGTCTAATAGATTGAATACTAGACAATACTAGACATGAAAAAAGAGATATGATAGGGCATAACAATTCACCTTGCAGTCTTTTTCAGAGATTTTCCGTAGTACCAGCAAAGAATTTGACTCTACAATAATCCTTTGTAGCCCCATTGCCAAGCTGTCTGCAGAGCTGCACAAATAGTCTGAAGTTCCACTCCAATGGCAATACTGATTTTCCTGCATTTCACTCTAACAAACTGTACTTTTTTTTTTTTTTGGTTGACATGTCAGATAAGGCCATTTAAACGTTGGTGAATGGACTAAGGTCAGACGCCAAGTCATAAATAAAATCATGGTAATATATTTTTAGTTTTTTAATTTATAATTATAATTAATAATAAAATTATAAATATATAATCAATAATTATAATATAATAATATAAATTATGTAAATTTAACGGCGTCTATTTACTTATCTGTGTCTGTAATAAACTCATACAGCTTCATCCTGGCATAATCCGAGTTTTTTATGGCCCTACCCCAACAAACTTTCCCTTTCTTGACCACATTAAATTTTACCTGCTTTTGGCGTTTTCCTTTTACCTCGCAAAATTTGACATGTATTTTGTTTTCTGTTACAGGTTGACGATCCTTCAAGCTAAAGTAAGGACTAGGGGTTGGGAGGAATTAATGTTTTCAACTTTGGCCTCTTCTATTTCCTCTTAATTTATTCTTTAATGATTATTAATGATTAAAATTAGCAAAATTTTTTGGTGTTGTTTCTAAAAGTATGAGTTTAAATATTTTCTATACAAGGGATTATAAGACGAAAAAACATAATAGCCTTTTATAATTCTTAGTGAGAAAAAAAATTTTTACTACCGGTTTATCATGGTGCTAAAGAAATCCTTTTTTTACACCAAAAAAATAGAAAGTATGAGTAATACTTATAACTTGGTCGGAGAATATTGCGTCCTATTAAAACAATAAATTTTAAAAATGTATATTTAGTTTTATTAAATATTTTGATAAAATTGGGAGTTAGAGCCTATTTAGTTTGCAGAAAATTATTAAAAAGAAAAAAAATTAAAAAATTTTAGTTGAAAAAACATCATCGTTATCTTATTATTTTCTCACAACTTTCTAATCAATTTAAATAGTATTATTTTCTCACAACTTTTTCTCTCACAAATTACTATTCATTTTTTTAATTATTTTCTTTTTTATGACTTTTTCAATAATTTAAACAATTTTTTTTACCCAACTTTTTCTCTTATAAATAACTATTTCTTTTTTTATAATTTTCACTTCAATTTAAATAATTTTATTTTTTATAATTTTTTTATCATATTTTTTTTTTATAATTTTTTAACAATCCAAACCAATAAGTATTACTTTGACTTGGTAAACAACGAACTCCTTCGCCGCTAGAATTGGGAGGTCTCGATCTTCCCCCTTTTGACCAGTCAGTGTACTTTTCTCCCTCTGCAAAAATAGTCCGTTTTAGTGACGTGCATGTGCTCTCCATCCTTGCCATCTCTGGCTTGGTTTCTCTCGTTAGTCTTTTCATTTCGTTTTTCCTTTTAAATTTAATTTCTTTTCAGGCGAAAAATGATTACAATTTTCTTTATAATAAAAAATCTTTCTCACCAAAACTTTTGATTGCTAGCGTGGCAGTTTAGGTGAGTCAGCCAAAATGGAGAATTTCAACCATTGTCCACCTCATTTAAATATTGTTAAGACTATGGGCTATTATATGTTTTAGAAAATGATAGTGACCATATTATCGTGTAGTACGTTTTAATTATATACAATAATGTTTATAATTTTTATAACAATAACTATATTTTTTACAATAAAAAGTTACAGTTTATTTTTTTATTATAAAAAATATGTGTGTCAGTACAAAAAATTTATACGTTGTTACAGTATAACTGAACATATAGTTAAAATATAGGGCAACACAGTATGCCCAGCTAATGAAGCCCTATATGTTTATGTTGATAACAAAAACGTTACTTTCATTAGCATGATTCTTATTTTCATAAGTCGAGCCAAATCAATTTTTTTTGTTTATTCAGACTCGATTTTTTTTGTTTATTCAGACTCGCTTGATAAGTTTCAATGGACTCAAGCATCCTAGATTTGAACTCCAACTCCAGCTGAGTTAAATAAAAATTTATCAGAATAGAGACAAATATTATAAAAAAAAATTTATAAAATTTTACAAAAACTCTTATTTTTTACAATAACATTAAATCTAACTTAAATTTAGTTTTAAAAAATAAAAATAAAACTATAAAATATTCTTGACCACATCAACAAAAAAAATTAATTCGTGAAAAATCGCAAAAAAAAATTTTGTGCGATATATTACTGCTCAATTTATTAAGTTCGGGCATGACTCATGCCCCATTTCTGGATTACAACGCTTAAACTGCAAATCGAAGTGCAACCAACAATGGCGGAGCATGCGAAGGCTTAGGGAAGTAAAGTTGTGGCAAACTACGGAGGAGCAATGAAGGAGGTGACAGTCAGAATCAAAGCAACGAAGCAAAGAAAAATGGAGGGGCCCGTTGGGGTTTGTGAGAAAGAAGTAACCCTAAAATTTATCTATTTCTAGTTAGTTGAAGAATCTTAGTGATCTTGTAAACGAACTTAAAACGAGCCTCTGAACCGAGCTTTAATGAGCTTAAAATGATTATCTGAGACGAGTCTGTAATGTAAGCCGGGAACGGACCTTAAATAAATTATTCATGATCATAACCAAGCTTTTCAAGTTCAATTTGTTTATTAAACGGATTTTTAGAATGAGGTTAAAAATTATTTATGTAATTATATTGTCAAATAAAGTCTTGAAATCTTAAATTTATCTAAAAACTTAAGTTCATAGGTAAGGATAAACCTAGTAAGTGAGAAAGTCATGTCAGTTTTTATGTTTAATTAATATAAGACTTTATACTCTTTTATACGTTCTCTTGACAAGTGATCGACTGATTAGCATATAATACAAAAAAATTGAAATGAAATAAGTCAAACTCATATATAAAGAGTCAAACTCCTTTTGTAATTAGTGTATATAAGAGGATAAACTAAATTCTACTATCATATCAGATTGAAATTTTAAATCTACCTAAAAATTTAAATTAACAAGTGGAGATTGCACAAAATCTAACAATATTATAAGTCATATATAATTTTTATATTTTATCAATACAACACTTTATGCTCTTTAACATAGATTAACTGAAGGAGCTGGCCTTAATTAACTATCATATTGGTTGTTTCAATTAAAAAAAAATGTAACATATTGGTTCGAATACAGGCCCCTGGGCATGAGATGCATATGTACAAGGTTTTACAATGCTGGAAATGGAGTGCTAATTTTTTTTCCTTCCTTTGGGCCTTCTCTCTAGCCCATTTGCAACATTTTCTTTCATTAATACGAGGACTGGTAGTCAGGGCATTAACAAAAATACAATTTTTTCTCGACCAAAAAAAAAAAAAAACAATTTTTTCTACTAATTCATCAAAAAAAAAAAAAGGGGTACTAGTTTTAATAACCAAACACAATAAAAAAGCTATAGCCATACGCAGGTGACACCCAAATTCAAAAGATAGGTTGTTTACAATCTATAATGCCAAACAATCTCTCCCGATAGTAATTAGACTGAAATTTATAATTATGCTTAATACTAATTGTTAGAGATTTTTTTCCTTTTTGACAAATCAAAATTTTATTCATTAGAAGAGATCATGCAGGAGACTATATTGCAACTCGTTGTTTAAAGCTCGATTTTATTCTTGGTGATGTATGAGCTGATGGACAACGTGAGACATGAAACTGCAAGACAAACGTGGGAGCTCCAGGCAGTAGACCATCATAGACATAAACATTCGAAACTCAAAAAACGTGCAAACAATGAAGACTGCAATATTTAATGAAAGCAAAAAATTTAGTGGGCAGATGAAATTTTTGTATTGCATTTATATGTGTTTTTTTTGTGTAATTATGAGCGTTTTTTGTATAACTGTAATGATAAAAAATGATACAAAAAGTATTACTATTTTTTCGTTTTATATTTTTTTTTTATGATTGTATAAAAAACGCTCGTAATTGCATAAAACAAAGCGCGTATGGATATAGTGGGAAAATTTCATCTGCCCATGTGATAGAACCCTGAATGAAAAAGCCCCCTATACATGTTCCGATTTTAGTGTTTCAATTAATATCATAAATATAATAAAATTAATAATTTTACAACAGAAATTAAAATTTATTATTTTTTATTATAAATATTATCAATTTTAAAATATCAATTATCAATAGTATTTCATTCAGGATATAAAAAAATTTCTCTAAATAAAAAGGACAATACTATAAGGCTTTTGTGCGATTGGAAAAACTGTCTACCCTTATATTCTTTCTAGGCAGTGCGTACTCGTTAATATGTTTTGGTACACAAATACATATAACTGGAGCAGGAGAGTCTCAAACTCCTTTTTTTTTTTTTATAATTAATTTGAATTTAACACTTTCAATTCTTAAATTAATTTAAATATTATTTGAAATAAAAAATGATGCATAAAGTCTCATATTTTTTATTTTGAAAATCGAAACTTGATTGGCCGATCATACCGAAAAAAAATATAGGAACTAGTTGGATAGTGGATTCGATTCACTCAAAAAATGTGAGAAAGTCAAAATCGATCAAACCCATGTTTATCTTTTTTTTTTTGAACAGAGATCAAACCCATGTTGAATGGAGAAAACTGACTAAATAAACTAAGAAAATTGGCCCATTTCATGGTCATACGATTTTGAGTTTTTGACTTTAAAATATTAAAATTACAATTTAATCTCCAAACCTCCTTTAACAGTTTAACTTATAATTGAGTTTCCATTTTATTCAAACATAAAAAGTTGACTCATAAACTTTATCTGAATATGTAATTTAGTTATTTAAAATAAAATTAATAATTATTTTTTTATCAAAAACCTTTACATGCAACCATTAAAAATATTTTTATCCAAAATCTTTGATGTTATTTATTTTTTTCCAATAACTAAAGAATAAATGTATATTTATTATTAAACTTCGGCTCAACTAATTAAACCTTGAATATCGGATATTTTCAATCCGATGATCGGTCAAGTTTCAAAAACATTAGATGTCAGGATAGGGTTAATGTTAGGTGCCTCGTAAGTTTTTTGCTTTTGAATCTTAATAATTTCATTTTAAAAAGATCATAATATTGAGTTTTTTTTTTTTTTTATCACTGAAGCTAATAATTTAGTAATAACTTATAAAATCTCTCCCTTTCACGATTTAGGTACGAGTCTTCTCAATCAGTCTGACTTTATATTATTAAAATTTATGCTGAGAGTATACTGTTGAGTTTTTATATGCAATAACTAACACACAAGCTGTTGATGCATCTTTTGTTTGTGAACTTTATTGCGCGCACGGAAAAAATTGGAACATAAACACAGGATGCCATGACGGGCCGGAGACATTTGGATTCTCTCCGTATTGGTCATGCTTTGCATACTTGGATTGTGAATACCAATATACGACCATATCAGATATAAACAATAATCTTGCGTGTAAACATTGCTCTTTCATGTCGTCTTAGTAACGTTTCCTTGTTTAATACGCGGAAAAGTGATAGAAAAGGAACACGATCTAAATTGATCATTCTTGTATTTCTAATATAATTAATTAAAATAATTTTGCTTTTTTTTCTTAAGGCAGATTAAGACAATTTTGTTTGTTTTGTTTAGTTCCGTCTTTAAGTTTTAACGATTTTATTATCATTTCCTAACTTTTTAGTCTTTATTATAATAAAAAAATTGATGACTTTGTGTTTGGGAGGCTTGGACTATTAGTTGCAAAAATCTCAACCACCTCAATGACGATATTGAGACATCTTGTCCAAATCTAACAAAACTTGCAATGACCAAGCTTGTTCAAACATGTGATTTGACTCCCCTTTTCTTGGGGATATGATAAATGAGCAACAGAAGAAAATGTAAACTCAGTAGGGGCAACCATTTCCTGTTGCAAACTTGATATTATTCTTTGATTAAAGAAAAAAAACTACTTGTCAAGTGTGGCTTATATGATACAGCTGGTTTAAGAAGTTTGATTTTGAGTGAGATTGTTCATGATTGAATCTTGTTAGTATTAAGTTGTTAGTATTAAGTGGTAGGACTAAATTTATGATTCACCGTTTACTACAAAAAAATATTGTAATCATTTGATCGCTTTACACTCTTTAAGCACATAGTTTCAGTGTTTCTTAAAAAGTATTACTGTTACTTTCCTATTTTTTACAAAAGAAAAAATGTTATTTAATTGGCAAGAAGTTGCTCAAGAATCTCTACCGAACAAACCTTGGACTGGTATACCTAACTAGTCTGTGTTCAACTTCAAACTTAATTAGAGACATAATAACACTGCTGAGACTGAAGCAACTTCCATCATGCAGTCTCTTGTGTTTTTTTGTTTCACTAGACGTTGTGCATGAGCATCAGGATAATTTTTATAGTATCATACGCATATATATGCGTGTATATAAAAGCAGGGTTTTTCAACTGGAGAAGTCTTTTGGCCTAATTGAACTCTAACAAGAATTAATACATCAGGGTGTTGTATATCTTTTGGGAGCCTAAAAAAGATACCGAAGGTTGAATTTTTGTGTTTGGCTAAAAATGATGCCAAATTTTTTAGAGATTCCTTTTCAATATCTTTGAATTCAGAGATAATATTCCTCAAAAAAAAAAAAATATCAGAGATTATAAGTTTTTTTCCCTTTTTTTTTTGACAAATTCAGCCAATTAAATGAATTATTTAATTCCATAATAACTTTAGCAGATTAATTATTGTACGGGTCATTCTTCTTCTAGTTAACTAGATTTCTTTCAACAGTGATACTTATTTCAAAAAAACCTCATCATTTGTTTGTGCCCGTAAAGTATGCTAAAGCCCAACATCTTTAATTCGTTGTAATAGGCTCTTGCAATCAGCAATTAACGGGCGATAAATATTAATTTCCCTAATTAACGAAAATTATTTGAGTTGGTAAGATTTTGAACTTCTACTTGAAGAGTTTGAAATTCGAGTCTTACCAGCGGTCCTTTTTGATAAGTGATATATAAGTTAAATATAATTTTTTTTTGAAATCTGTGACTTTTCTTGACCCTAAATTAGTCTCTTATCATCTAAACTTTTTTTTTGACAAAAAAAAAATTTTAATTTCCCTATCATCCCTTGGAATTTTCTAGAGAGCAAGCTTTGCGTAGGACACAAGTTTAAGTTATGTGTTGTAATAAAAGAAAAACAAAAGGTTTAGACCATCTTAAGTGACCCCACTTACTTAACATTAAATTAATTGTTTGTGACCCACCTTTTGTACTTGTCAAGTTAATTTAATATCAAATTTTATTAGAAATAAAAAAATTAAATGGGATTCAATTGAATTAAAAAAAGAAAAATAAAAAAGTTGTTTGTATAATTTAAAATTATACGTATATTATATTTACAAAAAAAATTAAGTAGCCATATTTACAAAGTTTGGCAATAAAGCTGCCTAATTTCTGTATTGTGCGAAAAATGTTTTGACATAAAAAAAATCAATTCCTTTTTTTTTGCGCACAAATCCATCCTTTCCAAGAAAATTATTAATTTTTCTACTTGGTTCATGACTACTATACTCATATTAACCTTTTTTTTTTATAAAGATATATATTTTTAAATATTTTGTATGAGAATAAATTTAATATTGTAATAAATATTATTTTTTCTCAATTTTTAAACAATTTTTTTTCTCTCTCATATCACTCTTTTCTAATCATAACAAATATTATTTTTTCAATTTTTTTCTCTCTTATTTTCTTATCTTTTAGGTTCAAATTTTAGTACAAATAAAAAAATAAGTAATTATATCAAGTTTCTATTTTTTTTTTCACAATAATAATTACAAAATTTGACAAATAACAAAAAAAAAAAAATCAAAGTTCTCGTCCACCTGGAGAGAATTTTGGCGCATAAGGGCCCCACGCCTTCATGGTCGCAGCGCACACGACATTAGAAGCCCCCAGGATGTAAACACGTGTTACCCTCCTTGCCCTTTCAGACTTTAACCACTCACACGTGCCTAGTCCAAACACGTGTAAGACGTGACAAGTGACGCCCTACATTGTACCCGACTTCGCCCGTGCGACTCGGCACGCACACGCTCTCTCGCTATTGGCCTATACCTTCCGTTGCTTTCGCAATTTAAACCTCCCAAAAAAAACAACCATTAAAAAAAATTAAGAAGTATATCACTTAATTAAAAATATTATTATATAACATATAAAAAAAATTACGAATATAAATTTTATCGAATTAAGTAATAATAGTATAAGAAACACTCGAAGAATACAATAATTATATAATCATCTCGTATTTCTTAAACAATAAAATTATAATGTTTCACAACAAAAATGCAAAGCCCCAATATTTTTTATAAGACAACATCCCTATCTTTTAATTTTTAATTCAAAAATAAATTATAAATAAATTATGAATTATTAAATAATTAAAATTAAAAAAATAATTTATTAAATAATATTAAATAAGTAATATAATTAATTTATTATTATTTAATTATGAACAGTAAAGATTTAAATAAAAAAGAAAAAACTGGAACATCTGACGGGGACCGCCATGAAAATTGAGTTTTTAACTCATTTTCCCTTGAAAATTTGGAAAGAAAATTTAGAGAGGGAGAGAGAAAAAAAAATATTCATTCATTGTGGGGAGAGGAAATCTAGAGAGAGAGAGAGAGAGAGAGAGAGATTTTCCGCACATTTTTAGAGAGAGAAAAAATCTACAGAGAGAAAAACTCCAACACTGTTGAGACAGACACAGGGGAATATAGAGAGAGAGGGAGGCAATTTATCAACTTTTTTTTTATATATATTAATCAAAGCTTGAAGATGATTTTGGATTTCTCTTAAAACTCCACCATTTCAAGCCATTTGCTCCAGATCATATTCATATTACTATAATAAATAAAAAAAAAAAAATATATATATATATAAATACAGAGAGAGAAAGTCTTTGTAATTTAATAGAGAAAGATATAATCATAAATATTCTGTGTGTGTGTGTATATATATGTGTGTGTGTGTGGGGGGGGGGTGGGTTGGTGTATCAGATCCTCTTGTGAGAGTCAGTAACAAAGAGCGTTGTTGCCTGATTGTGGAGTTTTTGTGTTTGTTGATGTTGGAGTTTCAATTTTGGGACTGAGAAATTAGGTTAAGTTTTAGGTCTTTTTGCGGGCCGGGGTTTATTGGAAGCAATTTGGAATTTGATGTTGTTGGATTGTTCTGGTGGATTGTGTCGGCAGCGGTGGGGATGATGACCGCTGTGAAGAGCAGTAGAGACCGGAGCGCGGAGAAGGAGGAGCTTTGCAATGCGCCGGAGATGATTGTGGAACCACCCAAGGCATGTTATA
The DNA here is from genome assembly GCA_037832335.1 of Carallia pectinifolia. Taxonomy (NCBI): domain Eukaryota; kingdom Viridiplantae; phylum Streptophyta; class Magnoliopsida; order Malpighiales; family Rhizophoraceae; genus Carallia; species Carallia pectinifolia. The sequence goes on from CM075444.1 coordinate 6,881,843, forward strand.
TTTAGGGTTCTTCGTTTTTTTATTTTGGTTTGGATTTTTTGATTCTGAAGGACTGATTTTGTGCGAATTTGGATGTTTTCTCTGATTAATTTTTTTTAAGTTATGCAGTCTATTTAGGCACTATTGACTGATGTGGGTTTTGATTGTGCCATTTAGATCACACCACTCATGAGAGGGAGGAGTTGCCATATGCAAGGATCAATTGATGAGAGTAAAAATAATATCGAGAAAAATATGGTGAGGAAAATGGGTAATTTACATTCTGTTTTTCTTCTGTTGTACCCCAGTTGATGGAGTTCAAGACTGGGGGGATAACAACTATTTTTTTGATGCACGACATGATTTGGAAATAGGACATATCGTAGTTTATCTTTTCATTCTTTGTTTACTGCGGGTTGGACATTGGATGAAGAAAGTGGTAGCTTTTGCTTTTCTAGAAGTTGCTAAAATGGTGTCTGAGAATTAAGAATCTAATGTTAGTGTCATTGTTTTTTAGAGAAAGGGAGTCCATTGCATGTGTAATTAGTACTTAGTAGCATGGCCTTTTTCTTCCCTTGTTGAGAAAAAATGGCTTTTCCTAGATAAAATGAAAATTGGATTGATGTATGTAATAGGCGAAAGGTTCATTTTCTTTTTTCCTTTTCAAAGAAGTTATAGGTTCAAGTTAGCATGGAAGACTGATTTAACATTGTTAATAGATGGAATGATGAGAAAAATTCATGTAGCCAACCCCAATTAAATTTGAGATTAAGGCATTGTTGTTGTTGTATTGTTAATTTAATTTCACAAGTAAATTTGAAATTAAGGCTTTGTTGTTGTATTGCTAATTTAATTTCAAGTACTGATTTGGAGCAGTGGTTTGAGTTTTACTATGTTCACAAGGATATTGATAAGGATTCCATTAAAGTTTTCTTTTCATTAAGGCTTTCTTGTTATTTTATGTTTTTTAACTAGGTACCATTGGAGGCTGAAAAAAGATCTGGTAAGCGTTCCATGAGACGTAAGTGTCATACAGGAGCAGAGTCTGGGACCTGTAATGTATGCTCTGCTCCTTGTTCATCTTGCATGCATCGTAACCTAGCCTGTGTGGGGCCAAAGGGTGATGAATTTTCTGATGAAACTGGCCATGTGACAGCGATAAGTCATTGTTCTGTTAACAATGGTGATGTTCACACTGCCAGTGAAGCAAGTAATATGCTCAGTGTCAATTCAAGTCATGATTCTTTTTCAGAAATTGCAGAGAGCAAAGTGAATATCGGGTCTTCTGATACAGTTGATGCCTCTGTTGAGTCAGAGATGCTTCCTAAACTGTTTTCGGGTGACATGTCAAAGGATAATCTTTCTTCAAAGCCACACCATCTTTTGGATCATAAAAATTTCTCCAATTTGCATGAGGATTCTGAATCTGTACTAGCTGATGATGACAATATGCAATGCATTAGAGGCAATGATGATGCAGGTATAACAGTCACATGTCGAAACAAGAATATGGATAAGAAGAAAGCGTCATGTAGTTCAGCCTTAGATAGTTGTTTAGAATCTGAAGGATTGGAAAAGGCTCTATTATCTGACAACTCGGACCCCCTAGAGACTTCTTTGGATAATGTAAATGCTGGTGTTAGCATACCAAAGGTTCAGAGAAAGTATACTTCCTGTAGTGGAAATGGTACAAATCTTGAAGGAGGTTCCTCTTTTCAGGTTAAGCAGGAAATCACAACAGAGCATCCCAATTTGCCATCGTCAAAAGGAGCAGCAAATTATGTTGATGGTGATGACAATTTGTCTGCACGTTATATTGCTGATAATTATGGTAAAAGTGCTTCTAAGGCTTCAAGTAGGGATAATCCAAAGCTAGAACCTGAGATCAACAGGATTAGTGGAGATGAAGTAATTGAAGATTTCAAATATCCTGAAAAAGCCGGACAAGATGAGAAATTGAATGAATCAGCTCAATTGCCTGACAGGCAGAAGCCTCTGTCATCTTTATCTGGTGATGAAAGCGATGAATCAGAAATTTTGGAACATGATGTAAGTAATATTGTCCATTTAGAAAGATTTGTAGGCTGGACTATCCAGTCAGCTGCACATATTTTGGTACTTTTGGGGTTGCAGTTTGTATGACTTGCATTCTGCTTTGTGTAAGAAATAGCCTTCTTATCATCCAATTTACATCTTTTTCTCATGCTTGTTTTGTACATATCTAATAGCTAAGTAATTTTTGATAGAATTAATGTTTTTGTTTAGTTTAGTTTCATTTTGCAAGCTGAAAATGCTTCTATTAGGAAAGAAATAGCTTTCTTATCATCCAATTTATATCTTTTTCTCATGCTTGTTTTGTACATATCTAATACTAAGTATTGATTGATGGAAATAATGTTTTTGTTTAGTTTAGTTTCATTTTGCAAACTGAAAATAATTCTTATCTAATAGATTTTGTCAAGAATCATTTTCTCCTTAATAGATTTTACTAAGATTATTGAGTGACAAGCACATTGGTGCAGGTCTAGGCATTGCTTTTCCCTCTTCCATTTGTCTGCGGAGTTATTGTTGGGAAGGTGGTCAGTTAACCTTAGAAATCGATCTTTCGTGGAAGACATTGCATTTAATGTGATGAAGTGTATTTTACAATGAAGACGGAGGTCTCTAAGGCAATTGTTTGTGGTAGTAGGAACAGAAGTCCTGACAATTGTTAGTATTTGGATAATAGGGATTAGTTTTGAAGGGAACGAAATACAGCTTTGTTTCGTTGTTGATTATGTGGCAATTCATTTGGGATGTGTTGAGTGCTGTTTACTTGAATGTTCCATTTGTTTTAATCATTTTCTTGCTTTTTAACATTTCTATTCTCTATGATATGTATCTTTCTGCCCATTTCCTGATTTGTTTGTTGACCTTTTGTCTTTGCTTGAAACAGGTAAAAGTGTGTGATATTTGTGGGGATGCAGGGCGGGAGGACCTGCTTGCTATATGTAGTAGGTGCAGTGATGGTGCAGAACACACGTAAGCACTAAGATATACATATATATATTCCAGTTATCGGATTCTGGACTTTGTTGATGGATTAATGTAGTTATTGTAATTAACCAGGTATTGTATGCGAGAAATGCTTCAAAAAGTTCCTGAAGGCGAATGGCTTTGTGAAGAATGCAAGTTAGCTGAGGAAATTGAAAATCAGAAACAGGGTAAGATGGCAATGCCTTTCCTATTAGTGGAAAAGGTCATCTAAATATATAGGCTTCTCATATGTAGATATTGTGTGTGTTTATTTGTTGATTTTATTTTAAAGGTTCAGATGTTGAGGGAAAAATGGTAGAAAAAGCAGGTGCACAAAGCTCTGGGAAAAGACATGCAGAAAACACAGAGTTTGCCCCGGCTTCAAAAAGGCAGGCTATTGAAACAAGTTTGGGATCCCCAAAACCATCTAGCCCCAGCAAATTACCTGCACTATCACGGGATAGTTCATTCAGGAATTTAGATAAAGGGATAGTAAAGCCAGCTCGTCAAGTATCTTTTGGAAATCACTTGAGTATAGATATTCCTGATATTGCTCGCTCGTCATCCACCAATCCACGGCTTCAAACTCCCAAGGGTAAGAAAGTTGCATTGTTGGTCCAATTTATTTCTTCTTGTAAATCTATCAAAGATCAAATTCAACATTGTTTACAGAATTTTGCAGCATTCCAGAAACCCCTTAGCATTATATGAGTGAACTTTCTTTTCCTTGTTGCACATACATCTCAGTTGATCCATTGATTGTTACAAGGTTTGCATTTGTGCAAATATTTTGTATGTTTAATATTTTGTGGTGAGCATGTGTTACAGCATATAGGTAATAGCTGTTGATATCCAGTTGATATGTATGATCCATATTGAATGATTTTGGGTCCAGAAGTTCTGATGGCTATATGATAATGCAATCATTTTGCAATGGTACACGTGTTCGTTTTACGCTTGGTGTAATTATAATCTATATATTTATGCATGTATACCTAGATATGTGTGTGTGTGTTTGCATAGTTCAACATGATGGAGGCCAGTGTGTTTGGTGAAGCTCGTGTTCTTTACCGATTTTAACTCTCTTGAGCATCAATCCAATGGTTGTCTTTTTACAGGTACTTTGTTGAAGTCCAATTCCTTCAACACTTTGATTTCCAAGTCAAAAGTGCGAGCTGTTGATGAAGTTCTTCAAAAGAACAAGGGTGGAAGTGAAAATTCTTCTCTTGATGTAAAGGACCCGGCTAGGATAATGAAAAAATCTATGTCGTTTAACCCTGGTCGTTCTAATGTTACTGGGTCAAAAGTTAAAATGCTTTCTCCTAAATTTTCTCTTGTTCAAGATGTGAAAGGACTAAAACAAATGAAAGACAGGAATTCATTTGAAAGAAAAAATTTGTCTAAACTGGATCGACCTCCAGTTAGTTCAGTTACAACAAATTCTGGTGTTTCAATGCCCAAGGCTGATCAGAAACCCACACCTCGTGGTGAGAATAGTATGGTAGAGTCTGCTAGCAACAGCAGAGATTCGAAGGCTGCACAATCGGATTCGAAACTGGGCACTTTGTTGAGATCAACCAGCAGTGTAGCTCGTAAAGCTGCCGAAATTCCTGTTACTTCTGGTATGATCTTATCCTCTTTGTAGGGTCTCTCAACTTAAACATGATGGCATCTCATGGCTCTGATATTTCATTTCAAAGTTGATTATTTTTGTGAACTTTATTGGTTTGATATCGTAAGGTGAGATTAAGGGGCAGTTTTATTGTTTGCCGGTGCAGCTCGTACATCAACGACTAACATCGCACCTGTTGAACAGAAGCTAAGCCAGATTAGCCCAAAGGATGAGCCTTCGTCTAGTTTTTCTTGGACTATTGGGAGAACATCCAACAATGCTAATGAAAACTTGCAAGATGGCTTACCTCAGTCTCGTGAGTCGTCAAGTCAGGGTGAGAAAACTAAGGAAAGTGCGGTTAGTTGTTTGAGGCCTACTGTTACCTCTGGGCAAAAGAACACTACCTGTCAAAAGTGCAAGGAAATTGGTCATGCTGCTGAATATTGCACAATTTTCAGTTCTCAGGACTCTGAGACAGATGTACGTGCTACAAAAAGTGTGAAGGATGGGAGTAGCAAAGTTAGTATGTTGAAACCCGCAATTGAGGCTCCTATGCTTAAGAAGCCTGGTATATATAGAAAGAGGAAAGAAAGCAATGATGTGTTGTCCTCATCAAACATGGATGTGAGTGGTGAAATAGCTTCTTCTGATCTGGTTTTAGTTTCAAACAAAATGAAGGATAGTGTTTCCGATGGACAAATTCATGAACGGGAAGCAAATCTTGGGACTGAATCTCACAAAGTGAAAAGTTCCAGCACTGTGAAGCGGCTTAATATGCTGTCTACAGATGTAGTTTTTCCTTGCAATGCTGTGAGCTTGGACTCTATTTCTTCAGTTGGAATGAATGGTCAGGGTTTGGCAGGGGGCCCTGTCTTCCAGACGGTATCGGCCATTCCAGATCATGAACACATCTGGCAGTAAGTTTGTCGTCTTAATATATGTAATGCTGACATTTGCATTTGTACATCTTCTGCCTCGTTTAAGAGAAAGGTATTTAAGCTTCTAAGCCTTCATTCTGTTACATACTTGCAGGGGGACTTTTGATTTATTCAGAGCTGGGAAACCTCTGGATATGTATGGAGGAATACAAGCACATCTTTCAACTTGTGCATCGGCTAAAGTTCTTGAAGTTGTGAAAAAGTTTCCCCCTAAACTGATCTTTGATGAAGTTCCTCTCTTGACCACATGGCCAAAGCAGTTTCGTGACGATGGTGTAAAAGAGGATAACATTGCACTTTACTTTTTTGCAAAGGATCTTGGGAGGTACGTCTGCTCTGTATTCCATTCTTTATGACAGAAAGCGATCTTTTGGTACATATGGCTGCTATTTTCTATTTGTTTTTATGGTTTCATTTTTTGCTTCTGACACAGTTATGAGAGCTACAAGGGCTTGTTGGATCACTTGATCAAAAAGGATTTGGCCCTTAAGGGATCTCTTGATGGTGTTGAACTCTTGGTATTCCCATCAACGCAACTTCCACAGAAATCCCAGCGTAAGAGTCATATATTGTGTTTTTGCTATATTGCTGTTAAATTGTGATCATTTAAGTAACTAATAGGTGGGATTTCTGGTTACACTTTATATTTAGATTTTAGATAAATATGACGATTAGTCACTCCATTAGTGGGAATGATGATCTTTTGACCCACCACAAAATATTGCTGGATGCGTTGATTGGCATTGAAGAAGCAAGCTTTCCTAATTTTTTAAGTTCCCACTCATGGACTGTCACTGAAAGCTTTAGCTAGATTCCAGTATGAGCATATTGATGAAGCATGTTATTAAACTTTACTAACAGTCCACTCTTGTTTGACTTTGTTTTGTACATCCCAGAAGCCGATAAAAAGTTTATATTCCCTGATTTTGAATTATTTTTTTTTTCCATTAGTTGCTTTGTCAGGTTGTTTTTCTGCATTTTTCTTGTTTGCTTATTGCTTTTGAATTATTGCTTGTAAGCGAGTCTACTGTTCTTGGTTGCACTTCCTGTCCACTTCTTTGTGGGGCCTACGTCAATGGGCACTGTTGAGTTTTGGGTTCAGGTTGTTGATTTTTCGTTCAAGATGACAACTACTTGTCGGATTGCGTACAGAATTACTTGGGAATCAATTTTGTAGGCTAAGTTTATGTACTGCTGCGATGCATGTTTTAGAGGCTATGTGCTGTAAAAAGTTATTGTTGTTACTTTGTGTTTGGTTTTGATGGATGTCATTTAATTCCTATAACTATGAAATAGCCTGCATTCTACTGCTCATCTGAAATGGATAAACCTGCCTTGAACTGGGTAACTGGCAGACTGGTTGGAATCAGGATCTTAGATCATGAGGTGTTGAAACAGAAAATAAAAAATATTAGGTATATCAAGTTTGCGTATTTTTCCCTTCTTGTGTTTGTGACTATGTGATCATTGAATTTGCTTATATCCTTGTGTTGTTGGTTGTTTGTCTTAGAATCGTTATACTTTTGTCATTTAGTTTTGTTGTGTGCAAACATTTTAAATTTAAATAATCTTAATTGACCTGATGCGAATTTTATGCACTCAAATGCTTGAAAGTTGTGGGACATTGGGTTTTGGTTTTACCTAGGTTTTTATTAGTTTAGTTCTTAAAGTTCTTTGAATACTGTTTGCAGGTTGGAACATGCTATTTTTTTTATGGGGAGTTTTCAAGGCAAGGCGGTCAAATTGTTCGGATTTCTTAAAAAAATCTGCTATCCCCAGTTTGAATGCACCTGCTTCAGTCTTGCCTTTATCTGACAATCTGTGTTCCAGGGAAACAGCTGTATGTGACAGTTCTTGTGATGCAGCCATGGCATCATCTGCTCATGATGAGCCATATATGCCCTTGCTTCAGAATCCTGATAAAAAATTATTTAGTTCACAAACAAACTCAGAAAAGCAGGGTAGTGGATGTGATTCCAAATCCTTGTCCAATTTTGCGGCAAGGAGTGCATCATTGTGGCCAGGAAAAGGATATACTAGTTTTTCCCAGGTATTGTGTATTCATTTGCTTATTTTTGCTTCAAATATCTGTGGTCAGACAATTGCTCCAGAGTATTTACATGTGCTTATTCATGGTTGACTTGTGGGCTGGGTAGCACAGCCTGTAAATCACATTTGCCTGGCCAAAAGGAGATAATTTGGCGGTTTATGTTCTGAGGAGTCAAACCAACCTTGTGAGCCAGAACTTTATTTGTTTACATATTGGGGTCATATCATTTGAATTGAAAAATTGTGGCATTAATAGCACTTTCGTCTGTTTTTATCTTTTGTTTAAAGCGAATGCACACCAAGTTGGAAAGATGACATTGTTTGTGTAACATGACTGCTTTGTTGTAGCACGAGATTTGAAGAGCAACCCGTAATATTGGGAAGTGTGACAGGAAAATTGCTAATAACCTAAGTAACTTCCGAAAATTCCCATTGAAGTCTGCCTTAATATAAAAAGTATACGTTTTTTATTCTATTCCCCCCGTGAGAGTCTGTGTCATTAGTGAGGTTATGTTTGACCCACATTTTCTCTGTGATGTTAATTTATATTTTGTCAAAATTAACATGTGGCTTCCTCCAACTTTAGGTTTTGTGGGCCTGTTATCATTGATAGTGGTGCAAGTTCCCTCAGTTTTACAGCTGTTCAATGCTTGGGTTCCTAACATGGTTATAACATTGCCATCGCTGTGCATTTTTCCTTTTAAGAGTATGTTTAATTATCAAGTAACATGAAGAGATGGTTTTGGCCTTGCTTGTGTCTCTTGCCTCAGCACAAATAGGGAATTCTGATTAGGATTGGGGCTGGGCCTGGGTCTCTCTTGCAATTGTCTTCTTCAGTTCCTGCTACATGTTCCCTGCAAATGCTTTGTGCCTTGTTTATCATCAGTCTACCTCAGTGTGATTTGATGACTTTCACACTAAGGTGAGTAAAGCAGGATGTCTTTGACGATGGGCGTACAAGGTGGTTATCATGTGATTAAAATGCAGGGCACAGGGTTATTTGCCTTTTTCTGCTACACTACTGTGGTTAGGATTTGGTCTGCCTTCATTTTGATATAAGCTGGCATTGAGCTTCTTTCTTGTACTGATGTTATCAATCGGATAAAACGCCCACACAAGGGCATGAGAATGAGGATTGCAGATTTCTAGCTCGTCCTTTTCTTCCTATGATAGATGATTGCTCCCATTGGGATAATGGGCCCAGCTGGCAGGAAGGAAGTCATTGAGTCCCTAGGAGATACAATACTGCATTTCATTGATCTTGTTGATTTATAGTTCTCCACTGGTGGTTTTGCTATCGATTTTGAATTTTTTCACATGAATACACAGAATTATCTACAATGACGTTTCCTTGTGGTCGTCTGACAGTAGAAGGATGATAAGTTCCGTATGACCTGGATCGCTTGCATATTTATTGAGTTTTGACGTGTGCTTAGCTGAACAACACCCCTCCCTTCCTTCATATGCAGTAGCACCAAAACCAGAAAAAAGAAATCAACAAAAAGTGACTTTCTCGCAAACTTGCTTACGACTCTCATTCATATTTTTGGCAGGAAGAAGGCAATATTCAGGAGTTCAGATTGGATACTGAAGCAAAACCATCTGCTTCAACCAGTAGTAGTGTTACTGCTGCCATGGAGACTCAAATAGATATGCATGGGGATGGTTCGCATGCTAGAGAGTGCACATCATCTTTTAAGGTTAATCATGTAAGTAATGAAGATTTATGTGTGGGGGCGACTGGTAGCAAGGAGGAAATGGTGGATGCAAGGGATCATCACACAGACAATTTCAAACTACGAAGGGATCTGAATGAAAGCATTGCCGACATGGACATAGAAGCTCCCCTAGAGATGGAGCAAACCCGTGAAGGGTTTAACAGCTGGCAATCAAATAGTGGGGAAAGAGGATACTTGTCTCTATCGGAGACCGGCACCCAGACTTCTGGTAGCTCAAGTCAAAAAACACCATGGAGTAATGTAGATGGTATATGTGCCGAAGAAGTTTACAGCAAGAAGCCAAAGACTCATTCTAGTGGACAATATGGTTGCAGTGATTCGAGAGAAGCAATTGCGTTGAGTGATACTTTTGCTTCACAGTTGTCTAATTTGTGTTCTAGTTCCTCAGTCGAGGAAAAACACGGAAAGGCTTCTGTTGACAAAGTTATCACAGACGACGTCGGAACTGCTGAAAGGTACTTCTTTCCTGTGGCGTCGCATTGTTCCAAGGATTTTTGGTTGGGGAGCCACTCCATGCGCGGGAAAGAGCGATTGTCAGAGGATGTGGATCGTGCTCACGATGGTGCCCCGAATCTCGAGCTTGCTTTAGGGGCAGAGACTACATCCCCAAGTAAAGGAAACCTGCCTTTCTTAGCCGGGATGGTTGGGAGAAATCATAAGCAGAGCAAGCCTCCAGATGAGGTGAAAAGGAAGGAAGAGGAGGACGGGATTTCTGCTTCCCTCTCACTCTCTCTTTCCTTTCCATTCCCCGACAAGGAGCAAACTGTGAAACCCGTCTCAAAGACAGAGCTCCTGCCCGACAGGCGCCATGTGAATACTTCACTGCTGCTCTATGAGAGATTCTCAGATAAATAGTCCTAGAGTGCTCTCATAGCATGTCCGTTATCATACACCGCTTGGACGCGGTCAATGGTCCTGATCATGCACAATGATCTTTCATGGACTTTATATTATAGGGGAAACCAAATCTCCATATGTTCATAACCAACACAGAAGTCGCCAATAATTTACCCCGTTTCTTTTTTGTTTAGATCTGTTTTGGGTGCATAGTTACTGGCTGTTTGTATATACAGAGGATTAAGCCGCCGCAGCTTTAGAAATGCAATGAGATATTTGCAACTGGTGTGATCTTGATTATTCTCTCTTTTTGTGATCCTTATGAAGGTTTTATATTATGTTTCCCTTTGATTTTCTTATTGCTGTAGCTGCAGCTTTCAAATCTGAACTGTTCGATAGGACAAAGATGATGCTTATGATGTGGGCAGGCAGCAGGAATTATCTCTGAAATGGGTACAAGCAATGGAGGCGGCTGTCAGAGAGGCAATATTGACATTGAAGCAGCATCCGTTGTCGGGGAGAATTATAAAAAAGAAAAAAAGATTATCAATTTTGTCATTAGAAATTTGTAGTCACTGTGAATTTGGAAGAAATGGTTTTTAAGAGCATTAATAGGGGTACGTCAATTTTCACTCGTACATGGGCATATATAATAAAATTTGGCTTATGTCTGTCAAAGTATTTAGTGAAGTTAAATATATGTGAATTATGCATAAGATGGGGGAGGACGATGATATCAAGTACTTTTGAAATTTGCCGTTTCATAGGTTTTGGTGTTGTAACTCAGTTCATTATGGGGGATGCTCAATGTTACACAATTCTCAGGCAATTTTGTGACAATTATTTCTGTTTTCTCATTTCATTTAAAAAAAAAGAAAGACAAACCAAAAAAAAAAAAAAAAAGAAAAGCCAAGGGATAGAATGTAACAAATGTAATCAGATTGACTCTTATGGGCATTTGATTAATTAAAATGGCTTACAAATTTCCTTGCTATCATCAAGAGGATAGTGGAATGGGCTTAGAGTTCAAAGATTTGGGAACATAAAGCGTTTATACACAAAAAGTAGAAACTTTGGGATAACAAAATTTGTAAAATGAAAAATAGTCCAAAAAGGAAAGAGGGTGTTGTGTCAACTAATTTGTTTCAATGAGATGAAAGTGATATATGAATAAATTACTCTTATTGGAAGTTAGTTGAAGGCGGATCAATCATGGCATTTTTGGCTTCGGCCTTTGGGTTTAACTAAACGGCTTTGGTAGTTGCTGTTTCACTGGAAGCCTACTCCCTTGCACTCTTAACTTTGTGAGCCCCGTAAGCAGCATATTCCTTTCTTTGTTTCACTCTGTATATAAAGTATTCTCTGACTTAGTGTCGAGATAAGAGAAGAATGGGTGCACATGTACACAACATTTGTCTTATACTTCTAATAAAAAGTTGTTTTTGCGTTTCAAATATTTGACTTCAAAATTACCAAAAGAACAACTCAACCGTTACACCGAAACTCATTTTCTAAAATCTCAGTTTTGTATTTGGCCAAAAATACAAATCTGACATTTTAATTTCTTTGCAAACATTAGAAAAAAAAATCTTTAAATTCTGTAAAAGTAACATGTAACGCTTTTTTTATTAAAAAAAATTTATAACTTATTTAAATAATAATATAATAATTCATAGAAAACAAAATTATTTTCGACAACGAAATTAGTTGAAAATTGGTTGTGTTGGAGTTTAGTGACTTTATTATATATTGAATAGTAACAATTAAGTAAATATAAAAGAATAATAAAATAATATATACTGTTTTATAATTGAAATTAGAAAAAAAGTGAGATATCTTTTTTTAAATTTTTTGAAGCTTGCCTAGATTTAGATCAATTAATTAGAAAAGAGAGATAATTAGAGAGATCAAAAATTTATATTTTTAATCACTCATTTACTGTTGTAATGTTAATACTGTTTAATTTATAAACTTAGTTAAAGAGATTTTTTTTAGATAAATTACATATTAATTTATAGCTATGTAATGTTAAATGGGGACGCCGTGAACTTCTAATTGAAATAGTATTGACAGTATATCAGTAAATGTGAAGTCGATGATGATTCGAATTCTCAACTTTCCTAAATATTTTTTTTATCTCAATTAGTTGGTATAGATTTAAGAAAAAATAAAGGAAAAAAAAAAAAAAAAGTTAAATGGGACAATGGGCGCTCAAAGGCTGCATGCAATTCCGTCGAAAGTGGAGGGGTAAATGTGGCAATGTGAACGATATTTATATCTCCTCCATGCCTGGGCCCTCAACGGAAACTGCCTTCCATCTCTCTCTCATGGCGGCCAGTTTAGCTCCTGTGTCAGTCTCAGCCTCAGGTACTCACTCACGTCTCTGTATTTCCTCTCCCTGTTTGGTTGCTGAGAAAACTAGGCAAAAAATGAAACGGAAGTGGCTGTTTGGTTGCCGAGAAAACTAGTCAAAAAAATGACACGGAAGTGGCTTCGTGAAATTAAAACGCACGCGTTTCTCGATGTAATTAGGGGTTTTTAACATGATTATGGTTTGATCTAGGGTAATTTTTAATTAGTATATTCGCGTGGAGATCTGATTAGAAAGCCTCTAATTATTGACAATTTTTTCCTCTTTTTTTTTTGTTTTTGGATTTTGTAGAAGGACGAAAGAAGCTAGTCTTTAAAATTTGGCATATCTTGTATGTAATTTTTCTGTGAGTTGCTCAACAAAAAGTTGTCGTTATTATTATTGTTGTTATTTACTTCAAAATTTGCCAATTTTTTGGTCTTTGATTGTTGTGATTGGGGGTTTCCTGTCTATTTTTAGAAAAATTATTTATAGTTTCCGGTATTTACTGCATAATAGAATAGAATGGAGTGGCTGAAAGAAAAAAATGTTTGTGCGGTCGATTGATATTTAGTTTGGGATTAAGGCTTTATTGTTTGTTTGTATTTAAAATCTCCGGTATCAGAAACACTAATGTTTTAATAATTGAAATAGTTTACAATAAATTCTAAGTTCGTATTCGCTAATTGGTGCTTAAAGTGAATGTTGTTAACTTGGGAGATTCTAAAAGGCCATATAGATTATAATTTCTATGATGAATCCCAAAACATACCATTTCAAGTCTCTTTACTTTGTTTTAAGATTCTTCAAACTACACAAGGGAACAAGGGTCTGGGGTAAAGAAAATAGTAAATCACAAGTGCTTTTTTATTTCGTGCAGTTTATTAGACAGTACTTCATATGATTGGCTTGTGTTTTTGGTACTTTGTTGCATCAAAATAATGTTTAGTTGGTTTACCATGAATTGCAAGCATGTTAATGCATATATGTGGGCCAGAAATAAGTGGTAAGTTGATAACTAGGGTTTGATATCTTTAAAGGAATATGGTCTTAGCTACATTTTTGCTTCAAATTTGTCTAATATGTCTTTTTCTCTGTGTAAATTGTTTGTTTTACATTGGGATGTGAAATATTATGGAATTCACTCATTTTGTGTCTAGGTGGATCTGGCCTTAAGCCGCTTGAGTTTCGGAATGCAAAGTCTAATTCATTTGTGGGAACATCAAAACTGGCAGTCCAAAGGAAGTCAAAATCAGTGGGAACCAACCGTAATTTGTCAGTTTGTGCTGAATACAGGTATGCTGTTCCGTATTCCTGTATCTTTGAAAGGAATTTAAATAAATTCGTGACAATCAAGAAGGCATGGAAGTGGAATATGAGATGTAGCAATCTTTGTCATAGTGGTTGTGATAGCTTTTGACCTACTTGTGACGTGATACTTTTCATTTATTCTTGCATGGATAATTGAACAAGGTCCTTTTTTGTATTTTTGGGTTAAATTATTGCTTTCTGTTCCCAAATTAGTTGCTTGGTTCCTTTCAATGATCAAGAGCAATGATATGCAGTTGTAAACTTGAGAAAGTGAAGAACACTGTGACTTTGAGATAACTTGGTTTTCATTTATTTAGAGAATGCATATGGAAATTGATGTAATATTTAGTGCTTTAATGGTCTGATAATGTCAGTTCCCTATGACTAACAAAATTGAATTGGATTAAGGACAATAGTATAGTTTAGGAAATCTGGAAGCCTTAGTAGTTTTTCCCTTTCTTGCACAATGTTTATAGTTTTGATATGGTATTACGCAACATATTATTTTCTATATGGAGGATCAAAGTTTCTATTTTCTCATTAAGTGTTGTGCCCTTTTTCTCATTTGTTTTGAAGAATTGGTTTTATGATCTATCCTAACCTCACCTGCCTGTGGCACCCTTTGGTATGTAAGAAACCTGCCGGATTGATGGCCTCCCAATTTCTAATATGGAACATCTTGGCTTCTCTTGTCTATTTCTCATGCACAGGGATGGTAGAAGTGGTGCAGGAGATTTTGTTGCTGGTTTTCTATTGGGAGGTGCAGTATTTGGGACCTTAGCGTATATCTTTGCTCCTCAGGTGATTGCATATCTGAATCTGACCTCTGATAATCCCTAGGAATATCCATGTATATGTTCAATTGTAGAGTTTGAAAGGCTCGCAGTTGAGTTGATGACAGTGGCATAGAAAATGTGATGCCAGAATCTGAATTGTTTGCCCAAATTATGTGGGATGGCATTACATTTCTTTAGAGTCTTGCTACTGATGCAGTTGTAACAAGGAAGCCTAATCTTTATGATTGCTTGTGCACCGTATTGCTATTCATCAACAACATCATATGTTACCCCCATTTCCTTTCTGTTTATGTGGGCAAGTGAGACATGATCGGTTGGCCAAGCAAATGAACATGGCGCCTATCACTATCAATCTCTTTCTTTTGGTTCTGTGCCATCATTTCTTTTTGGGGTGTGGGGGAGTTATTCTTCTTGATTGTTGAGACGTACTCAGGCTTTCCATCAACTAACATTACACCTCCATTAGCTTTTTTTTTTCATCATGCATACTTTCAGTGGATTGCAGCTTTCTACTTCTCACCATAACCAACACCTTGTTATTGCCGATGATTTTTTTTTTATACACTTTAAAAGAAAGGATTAAATGTAAGCTTTTACGCTATATTGCTTTTGGATGGCAGCAATGGTGATGTCCTGTTGTTTCTTGCATTATGTTGACATGTGTTCTTTGTTTTTGGTGGTCATTTTGAACTTCTGATAGAACTTCTGATATATGAGAGGTGCTTCTTCATTTTTTTCCTTCTTCCGGTTCTTATCTTCTCAGATAAGAAGATCCTTGCTGAACGAAGATGAATATGGGTTTCGGAGGGCCAAGCGACCAATATATTATGATGAAGGTTTGGAGGTAATAAGCATTGTAGTGACTGTGAATGCTATTTTCCTTCTATTTGAAATCCCCTAGTTCATTGCTATGATTCCTCATCCTTTATCTGTAATATGCAGAAAACCAGGGAAACCTTGAATGCTAAAATCAGCCAACTGAATTCTGCTATTGACAATGTCTCTACACGTTTAAGGGGTGGCAATAGTTCGTCTCCTGCACCTGTTGAAACTGATCCTGAGGTGGGAGCTACTATGTAAGGTTTGTTTCTGCTCGCCACTGGGACCACCTGATGTTTGAAGATCAGATATGCAACTGCCTGTTCTCGCCAATATGTGATTGGAGATGGCTTTTTGATATTCGGCTCAGAATATGAGCGGTGTAATTAGCATCAAGACTTTCAACTCTGAACCTTCTTCTTGGTTTAACAAATTAAACGAATCTGTGATGGGCTCAGAAGCCTCCTATAGCCGTTTCTCATATGAATTTCCTTTTGTTTAATAAGCTAGACCAGGTCTTGAATTTCAAGGCGTTGTGCATTCTGTATAATCCCTCATTTAGCTATGATATTACCTTGTTAATATTTGATAATATTTGATGTATATGGGGCCGTACGCAAGCTCCAAATCCATCATTCCACCATCAATGGTGCATGCACATTCTGTGTATATCTTCACTAGGTTTGGCTGGAACGGTCGCTTTTCTATTTTCCCTGTCAAATTCTGGAAAGCATCGAGTTGACTGTTATATATGGAATTGACAGGTGCTAATGGTGTGTTCGAGTTTGACGATCATAATAGGCTATTAGGAAAATCCCATTTGAGTGTGTTCTCTGAACGCTCTTGAGGTAAGATACATCCATTATCATCGTTTATGATCTTTTACGGTATCTTTGTTTGGAGTAGTAAATTTAGAAAATTTTATTTGCCGGACTCCAAATTTCCAACAACAATTGCTGTAGTCACACCTGAAACAACTCAAATCTTGATGAGAACTTTTACGCAATCTGGTTGCTTCACTAACTCAAATGCTTTGTCTATGTCTTGCAATGCAACTTCGTGAGTCATAAGTTCATCAAGATGGAATTCCTGTCACGTATGCGAAAAAAGCCTCATTTTTGCAACACTTCATACAGCGAGACTCTAGCAATAAGAATGTGGAGTTGTATAAAATTAAAACGCACCTTATTTTTGCATTTTTCAATTGCAGCAGGCAAATCAGATTTAGGTTTGAGCCCTCCAAAGATGGACCCCATGAGAGTTCTGCCGCAGAGAATGGGGAAGCAATCGATCTGCACTGTGTGGCTTCCTGTGCCTATCATTATTGTTTTTCCTATTCCCTAACAAATGGCAATTAAAAAATACATCAAAGTGTAGTAAAACCTCATCAAAACACTGGAGGACAAATAAAACTACAATGGAAGATAATGAGCTTGTGATTCAAATTTCCAGTCATTATTTGTAGCAAAATCAATAGAGTAAAATGTTAAAATGCACCAAGCCGATGGGGGAAGCTACGCCCTTAAGATCGTCTACGAGAGACGATTAAGGAGAGGAACATTGAAGTTAATAGACATACCACTCTGGTGGATTGAATTCCTTCATTAATCAAGGGTGCAACACCAGTGCACTCAAAGCAATAGTCAACTCCTATGCCACCAGTCAAGTCTTTCACCATTTGTGAAATGGGTTTATCATGGTCATCTGGGTTTATGAAATCAGTCATTCCAAGAGCTTGTCCCTTTTCCCTCTTCATTCCATTCTTATCTACTCCAATGATCTTACTTGCCCCTTGCATTCTAGCACCTTCAATAGCCTGAAATCAGAAGGGTCTCGAGTCTTAGACATAGCATGAAACACACCAAACCAAACCAAATTCCCCATCCATCATGCAATCCAATCAAAACATGACTAAACTATTTGTGCACAGCTCTTAGCATTCTAATCTCAAAAGTAAAACTGACAAGCCTTGTGATGTAAAATTAAGTCCTGTGTTTGCTTTTAGTGTAACATTAAATTTCTTGCATACCAGAGTTGTCTGCAGGACTTTGCTTCTCTTATTAGCATGTGTAAGCATTAAATCAAAAGAGCAGCTCTGCGTAGCTAACCTTATTTTTTTGAACAACATAAGCGACATGATAGGCATAAGAGGGCATTAAGTAATTTTTCTACATTCAGCTTCATTTATTTGTAGGATCAAGTGACATGTGATAGGTTCATATTTTTTGTTGCTCCCATATTGCTACTTAAGTGTTGCTATCTAGCATTTCTCAAATCGAAAAACATATAAGAATATACCCCAAGTCCTACAGCACCAAGGCCAAAAACAGCCACACTGGACCCCATCTCGACTTTAGCTTCCTTCAGAGCTGCTCCATATCCAGTTGAAAAACCACAGGACATGATACTTGCATGTGGCAGAGGTACACTTGGATCAATCTTGACAGCAAAACTCGAATCAACGACCATGTATTCTGACCATGTGGAGCAAGTAAACAACTGGTACAACTTCTTGCCCCCAATGGACATTCTGGAAGAGCCATCAGGCAGTAAACCTGAGCGGCTTATCGGGTGCTTTAGGCACAGATTGGTCTCTGCTGATATGCAATTCTCACATTCTTGACACTCCCCAATGGCAGTTGGAATCACATGATCTCCTTCTTTGATCCCTTCTACTTCATCACCAACACTCTCCACAACACTTCAATTGTACAATTCACTTTGTAAGAATGTATGAGAAAAAATAGATAATTTCCACAAATCAACCAATTCTATTAGTAATAAATTCTCTAAGTAGATCATATACAAATAGACTTATGTCGGGGTTAGTTGGTGCAACCGGTAACAACGAACACGAGGTCCAAGAGGTACATGCGAGAGAAACTTAAAAATTCTTACAACTCAAATTATGATAACTTTTCTTTAGAAAAAAGAGAAAAATTCTGACATTTATGTACTTAAAAACGGAAAGGGGTGCTCACCCAACACCTTCATGTCCCAAAACTCGAGGAAAAAGCGGCTGAAACAAAAAAAAAAAAAAACAAATATGAAATTTGGACAAAAGGGCTGAAAAAAAAAAAGAATAAAAGCTTAAACATAAATCAAAAGATGAAGCCTGTAATCATAAGCTTTTTGAGCATAAACAGTAAGCAAAGAGCAGGGATGATGGACCACTAACAAATGGGTATCCGTGGGCACGGGAGATATCAGTGTGACAAATACTAGCATAAAGCATCTTGACTCTGACTTCTGTGGATCTTGGTGGCTCAACTTCTATCTCTTCCACCTTCAATGCCTCCCCAATTCCCCATATTACTGCAGCTGAGATAACCCCAAAATAGCCAATTATCCCAAAATGTTATCTTTGAAAATTTAGAACTAAATTGTGGGGGGCGTGTATTTGTACCTTTGCATGTTTTCACTTGGGACTTGCTCCTGGACATTGCTGAGAAGTTCAAGTGTTTGCGAACACTTGACAATGAATAGTGTCCTGAAGTCAACAGGGGCAGAGGTACATGGCAAGTTGTGGGGTTGTTTGGCCCCACTGAAATCGGCATTCACTATATTAATTATTAAGAATTTTTTATTATGCCCCCATTAAATAAATTTTTTTTTGTTCCCCCAAAGTTTTGAAATCTAACAAAATTTTATCAAATTCTTTATTTTTACTGAGGTAGGTACTAATTATAAATGTTAAAAAAAAAGGTTAATTAGCATGTTGTATCGATTTTGTATAAAATAAGAGAGTTTTTTTTTGTTTCTTTGAAAGAATTATTATTGGATATAAAAATTTCACAAAAAAAGTTTAAAAAATATTTAAAATTTAAAAACAATGTTCCTGTACAAATGTTTTTAATACACATATTATGAATTCAAGATTATTTTTTGTTGTTTTTGGAAAATATAAAATTAATGTTTTGAATTGTGTATATATATGTGTGTGTATATATATAAACTCAAGAATTGTATATTTTACTTCCACTGTGAGCAATTTTTAGATCTGCCCCTCCTTGAAGATGTCCATTATGCGACAATTATTGTATCTGGGTAAAATATATCATAGCATTACTCTACTACATGATTTTATCTTGCAAATATCAAAACAATTATATAGTTCATCTTCCTGTTAGCTAACTCTGCATGTCATCACCCAAAAATCTACAAATATTTTCCATTATAATAAAATTACAGATTCCTTGAACAATTATTGATCCACTTTCCCCAGTGGGCCATTGGACGGTGTCAACAAATGTGACTCAGGTGTTTTTTTTAACGAGAAAGTTAAATGACAAAGTATAGACAAAAGTATAATGTTATGATAAAAAAAAAATAAAAGTATAATGTATATGTACTAATTTAAATTATTAAATTATAAAAAATGTATTAAATTTTAAAAAATAAAGACAAGATAAATCGTTTAATATTATTGAATTTATCGCGTGTTTCTTACATATCTCACTAAATGTATTTGTGTAATTAATTTTTTTTTTAATTGAGAACTGCCGAATCATAAATTTCAAATTTAATCCGAATTTTTAAAAATAAAACTTTTAATTTTTAATTATCAAAATGTCTCTTGGAGACTCTGACCAAGCCTCCGGGTGTTTGGAACCATTCGCAAGAATCTTTGCATGAATATTGAACGGTATCTTCTCTGGCATTCGGCTAGAATGATTGATCACTCTCTTTTCCTAATTATTAAAGAAAAGTGTTGGGTGCACTCAAATTTTTTCGCTTATTAAGAGTGACATGAATCCATAAAAAAATAAAGTTTTAAAAGCTGAACATGACCTTAATGCAGACTGGTTTTTTTTAAGCGGTTGAGTTAGTAGCTAAACAGACGGGGCAATTTTTTTTTTAAAATTATATTATAAAGAATAAATAAAATAAAATAAAATATAACCCCCCTTGTCACACATAAACAACTATTTTTAATAAAAGAATATAATCATTTTTTTCATAAATAAAAAATAAATGTTCAGTTTTCTCAATCCAACCACTCAGGCGAACTAGCTAGGCCAATCATGGTTAAACAACCTTTTTTTTTTCAGTTTAATGTCTTTTTTTTGTTTTTTTTGTGTCTTTACCCTAGTGACTAGAGAGCCTATAAAAATTATGAAAGCATTCGGAGACGGGATGAGGACCAAGCGTGAGTTTGGATCCCGCCTGGATAGTGTGTAACACTTCCCCAACTACAGAGGCCACGCCTGTCCACTTGTGGAAAAAAAACCTATCCTGAAATTGAAACTCACAATTCAAAAGGTAGCGCCTGAGTTTTTAGCTACTGGTATCCCTATAGGACTGTTTTACGGCCTTCCTTTTGCGACCTTTTAGCCTACGTGGGTTCCATGAGTCCTACAAAGAACCCACGAGGCCACAACCGTCAATGGTGCATGACAAAAGGTGGTTCATAATTCATGAGGGCCTGAAGTTAGCCTTCTCCTGAAGCCATTGGGCCCAATCTCAATTTTCCCTCACTCCAATTCCTTGTTAAAAGCCTTGGGCAGGTCCAGCAGGTATTGGTACAGATAACGGAATCTATTGTCGTTTAATTAGAGATTTTAAGTTCGAGACTTAAGAATGTAGTTGCATTAAATATTTATTGAGAGGCTTTTGCCGTTTACGTGATCCTGTCCAAGTCGGTCAGAATTAGTCAATTTTTGAATTGGATATCGAGCAGTTTTAGACAAAAAAAAAAAAAATCCCTTTGGCAGGCAGTGCCTTTTCTAACACTAACAGCTCCAATAATTATGTTTGAAAAAAAAAATTATATGGGGGTAAGGAAAATGAAAGGAAACAAACTAAAAGTTAGCAAAGTTGGAGAAAAGCAAAATTTTCCATCTTATTCTTATTTGAAAACGTGTAAATAAGAGAAATGAAAATGAAGTTGTCTTACACAAAAACAAGTTAATATGTCCTCTCAAAATTGGAGGGATTAAATTTGGTTGGCTCAAAAAAATTTCAAATTTTATGTTTTCTCTCTACCCATATAGAATATCTCTCAAACATGAAAGTTTCTCTTTTCTCTCATATTTTCCTCTCTCTCCAAGTTATCCCTCTCATGAACGTAGTGTTACAGTTTGCGATTTTGCGTATTTTACTAATAAAATTTACTGTCTTTTAATCTTGACAATTAGATTAGGGATCAAATTATGTTATGAACGAACAAAAACAAACTTCATTGTCAATTTTCCTCCATTATATTGCTGTACATATCCCATCAAACAAAGTTTACATTTTTTTTTTCCAAGTAGAAATTTTTTAGAAAGTAACTTTGAAAAAGAAATGATTCTCACCTTTCTAATGCTAAGCTTTTCAAATTGAGACAACAGAGAAGCAAAGTTTGCAAGCCAAATCAAACCAAGTCCTTTTGAAAAAAGTAAATTGGAAAAAGAAAATGCCTTGGAATGAACAAATAGAAACAAAAAATTTAGAGAGAGGCCTCTAGAGTCCAAGAGAGAAAAGAAAACCAAGTGAACAAGATTGATGACTGAGGCAAAGGGCAGGGACCGTATACCATAGTTGCTCATTGTCCAAAGGAAAATGTAATATTTTGCTCGGTCCGTGTATTGATTTTGATTATTTTAATGCTTTTGAACATATATAATTCAAAATTTACACTTTAAATTTTAAAGTAATATTCATTTATTTTTAATTATTGATTTTATAAAAAAAATTAGATAATTTATTAGATCGAATTACATGAATTGAGATTTTCTCAATCTATGTAGCCATGTATTTAACCAAAATCAGGCTTCCATCACATCAAAAGGGAGCAGCATCAAAGCTCCCAAGAATAAATGGCAAATAACAATCAACTACACCAAGTGGATTGGAGTCGGAATCTCCAAAACCTATTTTAGTACGCTACTATAGTGACCAACTGGCCCACATGCAAATGGCTGTTTATTTATCTTCATGGCAATAAGTGCATCAATTTTATTTTCTATAATAATATGATAGATTAATTATAAAATATTATTTTAATATAATTTGATGAGTCCTGAACTAACCCATTATTCGGAAAAAAAAAAATCAGTTGGAGAGAGGACTGAGGAAGGAAAATAATTGGGATGACAATTTAAAGGCAAAATTTTTTTTATTTTCTTTGTTTTTGTGTTTGGGTGAGAGTAATATGAGAAAAGAAAAAAAAAATATTTTTTTGCATAGAAATGAGCAAACTAAGATAAAAAAAAAAATAGGTATAAGAGAGCCAATTTTATTTTTCATATCAAATGAAACTAAATAAATTTTTGTTAAAAATAGGAACAAAAAAAATGCTTTGTCTTGAAGGCACAAAAAAAAAAAAAAGCTTTGTCATGACTTGCCTTTTGTGATGCCTACAAATTAACGTGATCCCTTCGTTAATAAATTAAAGTGATGGGAACAAACGAATTTGTTAAGGGAAATATTAGGTGAATTTTTTTTTTTTTTGGTGGGATTAAAGTAAGACTATAACGATTAGGGCTGTTAAATAGTTAAATTTAAAAAATAAAAAATTAAATAAGTTATTAAATATTATTAGATAAATTGTATATTTTTTTTTCTAACATATACCTACGTAGGGATCACCATTTATTGAATTTTAGGGAAATCAAGATCCAAGTCTTCTTGTTGCCACAATCCAACCATTCCAAAACAATGGCGATAAAAGGTCAAAGCAGCTCATTTCCTACTACTTTTCCCCCGTCCCCACTTTCATAGCTCCCAAACACTAGTTTCATTATCCCAGTAAGCTGAGCAGTTGACCACACATTGAGTATTATGTAAATCTCCATCTTTTTTTCCCCCCTATATTTCTGGCATAATTGTAATTATAAAAATATAGTAGGACTGTAGGAGTAGTCTAATCTTTGCATAAAAAAAGAAAACGAGTGTTTTCCATCAATTCTAGGAGAAGCAAGAAAGTAGGGCAAGGAAAAAGGTGGAATTCACTCTGCCCTACCCGACAATCCTCCATTCTTCCAAAGTATTTTGCTTTTTCACTTGCCTCTCCTCTCTATCTTTTCATTTTCTCTCATTCCCTACAAAGTATAAGAGTTCGACTTAACATCTACAAAATAAGTTGGACTGCGAGTTCAGCATCAGCCCTCTAATATTTAAATTAATCGATAAAATAAATGAAAAAAATAAATTAAAAAATAATTCCAGAGACTCACCTTAAAGTATGAGGCTCTGACGTGTATAAAAGTACCTTAATTTAAAAGTAGGTTTCAATGATAATACAATAGTTGAAATGACTTGGCACAATTGGGTGATCGTAACTACTCGATATGATAATTTGGTGATAATTCAGTGATTTTTCTCCTACGAAGATCTGGGCTCAAGTCCCTGCAATCATGCCTTTATCTCTAAAAAAGTTGTGAGTTATGTATTATTCGTTCCAAATTTATTAACACCATGATCGAATGTAAAGAGATTTGTTGCACCTAACAGTACTCGATTGATAAATCTTCTCTATAACACGTGGTTAAATGAAATAGCAACAAATAGTCTCAATCTTTATAAATATGATAATTGACATGTTCCTTAAATAACTTTTGTTGCGTTAGAAAAAAGCAAACGTGTATGATCACAAGAGTGGGGTCATACGCTCGACTGCTAACGACCAGGGCTACTAGGTCTACGTGCAAATTTTTGGAGCCTTTAAAAGGGGTTATAGGGAGGTTTAGGCGAATTGACCCTTGAGGTAACATCTTTTCCTTTTATTCTAATTCTTTATACTGTATTTGAATAATAAAACAAAAAAGAGAAAAATAAGCAAAGAAAATTAGAAAAAGGAAAAATTCTCATTATTTTTTGTGTTTGAAAAAAGGTAATGAAGGAAAAAATTAACAATTTTTTACTTAAAAAAAAGTGAAAAGTCAGGTAAAGTAAAATAATTTATAAAAAAAAGTCAATTTCACCCGCCATAATAAAAAAAAATTTATGCATACTCAAAGTGGACAATAGTCATTTAATACAAGAATTAGAAGAATCAGTAATTTTCCTTCCAAAATTTGAGAGAAATAGATTTAGTAAGCCAAAGAAAAAAAATTAATATTCCTCCCCCCTGTTTTTTTTCAAAGATATTTTCCAAATACAAATATTAACCATTTTGTCTCTATTTAATTTCTTCTTCGTCTTGCCCTTTTGTACAGGTTGGTCGGCTCTATATATGACTTTTTTATTTTTTTTGAACAACTTTATATATGACTTCACATATATCAAGTCCCACTGTCTAATAATAATACATAAATAGTTGAATAATCTTCCTATGTTTTAGACCAAAAAGTGTCAAGTTTCAAATTTTCTATTTTAATTGTAAACTTTATGTAAACACTCAAAAAGCCCGAATTCTTGTAGTCACCCTAATTTCATTCAATTTTATTGGCACTGTGGCTTGCGCATAACTTTTGACACGACCCAAATTTAGGTTAAGACACAATTAATGTTAACTATTAAAGTTTAAGGGAGGTCATCATCAATTTTTCATGTAATTTCGTTTTTTTCTTTGAGTAATTTTAGAGAGTGTAATTTTATTGAAACACATGTAAATATGTAATAATATATATATTATTAAATACTTTTAAATAGATTATGTATTTATTCATATTTTACTAAAATTAGCAATGTTTTGATATTATTTTTATAAATGTAATTTTGGTTTGACAATCTCATATTTTCGTTAGTTGACATTTATGCGTCAAAAACTCAGAACACAATTAATGTACGAAATTGACGTGGTAGGCTCCTAACAGTCGAGGAACTTTTATAGAAGAGGACCACCGCTAGAGAAAGGACCGGTCGATTATAGTAACCAAATTTTTTTTCAACTAAAGAATATAAATACATTATTAAGAAAGTAGTATATTTTTCTGAAATATATCCAATATAATTTTGACAAAGTGCATCAAATTTAATTTCAAATACGATATATATTCTAATTGTTTTAAGAAAATTAATTGATGTTTAATGAACCCGCTCCATCAGATAAGCTAACCTAACTTTTCAAAATGGAATGTACAATAGCAATTTATCTAGGATAGCCTTCGGTCGAATCCAACAATTTTTTGTGCTTTGTCGTTTAGGAAACACTTAAATAATTAAGAATTTAAATTTTTATATTTGAAATTTTGGATTTTAATAATGAAAAGAGGTATAAAATTTATATAAATGAAGATATAAAATTTATATAAATGAAGATAGTTATATTCCAATTATATAACTTACGGACCAAATACAATCTCTAATAAAACAAGAAAAATTCTTGTATTTTTCATCAACCATCAAATAATAAATTCTACTGTATGAATTAATTGTTCCACAAAAGACAAAAAAATAAATTATAAATATATTGGTCATCGCACTTATAAGTTGATATTTAAGGTCATCAGTTAATATTTTTATTTTATTTTTTCAATCTAGAAAATTCATGATTTGAGAACTATTGGATTTGAATTGACTTCTCTAAATTTAGTTACAGTTTTAAGAAATCTAAAATTTAATATTATACTCTCGAAATAAATCCTATTTATTAAGTGATAAACAAGAATAAAAAAAAACTTGAATTCAAAACAATACAAAAAAAAATACAATTGATCACCGATCAGACTACTAAACTCCTAAATGTGGTTACTATACGGATTCCTTGTTTAGGTTTTTCAGTGCCTCACCGCAAAAAATTTCAATGCACAGCACAGCATAAACGTCCAACATAGCATTCTGTGCATCCTTCTAGCATTGGCGATTCATCAGTTTCCCACGTGTCCAAAACTCGACCCTCCAAGTGTCTAAGTCCTATCGCTGCACAGCTTATCAAAATATTCCGAAGTCGCCAGCCAAGACCTAATAATGTCCAAGTAAAAATAAAAAACAATTTCCTGACTAGAAAACTGTCTATTAATAATGACAATTATCAACATGTCCAATAAAGAAA
Source organism: Carallia pectinifolia (assembly GCA_037832335.1). Classification (NCBI taxonomy): domain Eukaryota; kingdom Viridiplantae; phylum Streptophyta; class Magnoliopsida; order Malpighiales; family Rhizophoraceae; genus Carallia; species Carallia pectinifolia. The sequence continues at coordinate 6,908,207 of CM075444.1, forward strand.
AAAAAAATTTTGAGAAGGAAAAAGAAGGGTCAGTGCCTTGAACCAAACGCATCTAATATTATTTGGTTCAGGTTCGGATATAGGTTCGGTGGTAGACTTTTAAGCCCAAGATAAGCAAGCACCTCCCATGCCATATGCGCCACCATCATCCACCACTACAAGATACTAACTCCACACCCCCTTTTTCTCTTCTCTCTCTCTCTCTCTCTCTCTCTCTCAAAAAGAAGGCCAAGAAAGTTCCCTTTTCTTTCTCCAAAATAGTCCGCACAGATGATCATCAATGATCAAGAAACCACTGTGAAGGAAATCAAACCCAAAAGCAGGAGAATCATGGTTAGTCCTTCGCACGCACACGCTCACATAAGTTCATTCTATATTATTTTTCTTTGTTCTTTGCGGGAGCCGGACGGAATAAGGAGAGACTAAAATTTGAATCTTAGTCTCAGTATAATATAGGCTCGTTTTATATTGTTCAATATGACTTGATTGTAATGGGATAATGACCCCTTTTTTGTTTTTCGTGGAAATGATATGTAACAGGGAGGTGGAGGTCCAGAAGAAGATGAAGATGACAAAGAAGATATCAAGTGGCCAACATGGCTTCATCCACTCCTCCAAACTAGCTTCTTTGTTCAATGCAAGCTCCATGCTGATGCTCACAAGAGTGAATGCAATATGTTTTGCTTGGATTGCATGAATGGAGCCCTCTGCTCTCTCTGTCTCTCATTTCACAAAGATCACAAAACAATTCAGGTGCTATATTTGCGAAAAAAAAGGATATCTTATTACTCCCCCAAAGATCACATGAATTCACATTGGTTTCACCAATGGCATGTGTATGTGTCCCAAAACTTTGGCTTTACAAAAGGACAGAAGCACATGATTGCATAATATAATAATGAATCATGTTCAATTAAAATGCTTATACAATTTATGGTATTGTAATTATGAATCTGAATTCCAAATTTTACCAATATACATACAATTGGAGTAAATTACTTTGTTAATAAGTTTGTGGGTGTCTTTTTTTTTTCGTTAACCTTTTTGTTTATTTTAGATAAGGAGGTCATCATACCATGATGTGATTAGGATGAATGAGATTCAGAAATACTTGGACATCACGGGGGTCCAGACCTACATTATCAACAGTGCCAGAATTGTGTTCTTGAATGAGAGGCCTCAGCCTAGGCCTGGTAAAGGTGTCACCAACACTTGCCTTGTTTGTGAGCGCAGCCTTCTTGATTCCTTCACTTTCTGCTCTCTTGGCTGCAAGGTGCGTAATTTTTACATACATAATTACAAACATACATATAATTATTATCTTCAATTTTATGTCTTTTCTATTTTTAGCTATTTTCTTTTCTATTTTTTTTAATTAACGAGATTGATAAAATTCAATACATTTATAGTTTCTTGGAAGAGATTTTATTTTTGTATTGTTTTTTTCACTAAATTTTTCCACACAGTTGTGGTTTTTTAATTCTCTATTTCTATGGGAGATCCGAAGAGAATTTTGTTGTCTTCTTCTTTTGAGTTTTGTCTAAACTTGTACTTGTCTGCCCTTATTTTGGTAAAGAAGTCAATGGTAAAAATTCATCAAGTGGAAAGGAGATTAATTTCCTCCAACGTCCAACTACCACCCTCCCCTACCCAATTGTTTTTTATTTATTTATTTTTTATTTTTAAAGGAAGAATTGCATTATTCATTTGATGGCTCATGAAAGAAAACAAAGTTGCAATTTAGTGTGAAAATGTCTCGGAGATATGATTCATAATATATGATTTCAGATTGTTGGGACATCAAGGAATTTCAAGAAAAAGAAAATGCTGAGGGAGATAAATGGGTCAGACACAGAAGAATCCATGAATGGCATCATCAGCAATGGGAGTACTAATAGAAGCAAAAGACAAAGCTTTTCACCATCAACACCACCACCAACTTCTGCGAATTACAGGACTGCCAAGAGGAGAAAGGGAGTCCCACACAGGTCTCCAATGGGGGGAATTTTAATAGAATACTAAATTATGAAGGTCCAATTAATTAATATACATCAAAATATATAATGCTCAAAAGGGGAAACAAGGGAAAAAAAAATGAGGAGCCTTTGCATTGCTATTTTAGTTTTTAGTTGCTTTCTTTCCAAGTTGGTATGCTATTTTAGTTTTTAGTTGCTTTCTTTCCAAGTTGGTATCTCCTCGTATGTTACACAAAGTTTTCAAACATCTGAGCCTTGTTCCAGAAGGCCGGTGCTTGGGGAAGGATTAAGCTCTATGTTGTACATAGAAGAAGGGGGAAGGAAAAATAAGTGAAACAACGTAGCCAAAGAATTTCATTACCAAAAAAAAAAAAAAAAAAAAAAGGTTGTTGAGATCGGTGCTTAAGTAGGACTTTGTTTAATGCGTGGTTTTGATAATAATTATAAAGTTTACGATGTACATATAATAGTTTGTTAGTAATAATATTTCTGTAATAATTATGTGAAAATTAGTGAATGATGGATGCCTATATGTAATTGTTGTGAATTGTTGCAGAGAGAAAGAGTGTGCGTGTGTACACTCTCTTTTGGGAAAATTTGCCATTTTGGCGGGGTGCAGATTGCCGTATGGAAGCCATTGGAAACGTTGTTTGCCTGTAAATTTTGGTGGCCTTGAATATTCAAGAAAACGAGAAGCCATAAAAGCGGGAACCATAAAATGGGGTTGTGAATTCTTTTGGTTGAGCAATTTTGGAAACAATTAATTCAGAGGATTTTTGTTCTTTCTCACAGAAAATTATAGATTGTAACGGAATTTTGAGTACGCGGTAAATATGAAGTAATTTAAGACATTGAATTATAATAGATAAATTAAATTGTAAAAAAAGAAGTGCAGTGATTTGGATCCAAATCACGGTCCAAATAAAAAAGAAATCCTTTTGGATAAATAATACGGTAAAAATATAGTGGTCATTAAAATATTGCAGGATTGCTTTCAGGGAAAAAAGAAGGGTGTTTGTTATTTTCATTTGATTTTTTAATATAATTTATTCAAGATTATATATATATATATATATATATATATATATATATTATGTAGACATCACTTATTTTATAAAATAAGATTGTAAGTGAATTTTATTAAAAAAAAAAAGAATTAAATTAAAAGTAAAAAAAAAAATGTCAACTTTATGCCTGGTGAGGCACGAATGTCTTTTATCTTTGCCAGTGTTCGTGGATTGATGCACTCCCCTTTTTATTTATTTATTTATTTTTGATTATTCTGTCCAAGACTATCAAACTAAGAGTAGTTCGCCTCTTTTTATCAAGCGAAATTATACTAATCAGTTAATTGTTTCTCTCGAAAAAAAAAAAAAAAAGACGTGGATATACATTGAGAGAATTTTATTCAATTTTTATTTGATTGACGCGTTAAAATATAACAAATTTTTATTTTTTTATAACTATATTGACAAAATATAAAATAAAAAAAATATCTTATTGCTTTATTTTATTGTTTCACAAAATAACAATATAATTATAAAAATTTAAAAGTTTGTTACATATCAAAGGATTAGTCGAGTAAAATTTTCAGACAAAATCGTGCCGATACCTACTTTTTCCCTAAAAACACTCAACATTACTTTTCTTATCAACCACTCATGTTGAGATCAAAATAATATCCTCGACAGCATAATAAAAAATTTAATCAAATACTTCAAAATCCTACTATTTCAATTTGAAAAGCAGGAGCACTCCTGAACGGCAGGGACAGTTACCCCTAAGATGCGATTGAGCATTCTTATATGGTGAGAAGATTCAATCATTTGATAAAAATAAAAAAAAATAAAAAGATTCAATCAAAATTCAACAATATTATGTTGATATCAATTTTAATCTTATAATATCATATGTCAAATAATACAATGTCACATGAGATTATAGTATGATATTCATTCATTATGCTTTTTGTATTTGCTCGAATTTAAGTTCCTTACTGACAACTACCCTAAAATTTATGAAAATTTATGATATAATGAGATAGTGAATTCAACACTCGTTTATATCAAAGTCAAGTGTGGAGAAGGTTCATACTGACTTAATAGTATTTAGATAGATGATGCCCTCTATAAAAAGAACATTAAATGAGAATGTTAATAAGTGTTTCTCAATCTCAATTTAAAATATAATAATCTACAAAACTGACAATATATTTTTTTGTTATGAAAAAATATTTAATAGTATGATATTATACTGAATTAAGGTAAAAATTTGACATGGCACTTGGTTAAAAAACAAAAAGGTTTGACCTGGCACGGTCACGGAGGTGAGGCACTCTCGGAAAGGACGGAAATCGCCTGATGTTGATGCGTGCTTTGTCCTTTTACCGGTATTAACAGACTCAACTATTCTTTTCTTCCTTCATGGAAAAAATAGGAGACAAGATGAGAGAAACAAATCATGGAATGGGATGGGTGCTGCCTATTTTTTCCAAGGAATCGGCGTATAATTAGAGGAAAATAGAGATAAATAGGGAGAAGAAATATTTAAAATATAATAAATATTTATATGCGTATAATTAAATTGATAAAATATAATACAGTAAATTATCGTTTTATTTTTTATTATAAAAAAATTAAAATAATTACACAAATAATCAAATTTATTATATTCTGAACATTTTTTTTATCATTTGTCTCTAATCATTAATCTTTTTCCTTTTTTTAGTTTAAAAAAAATTATGCGTGTAGTTTATATATATATATATATATATATATAAAATCGAAAATGTCCATACTAATTTTTTAACAGAAAAAAGCACTTATAAATATATTAGTCATGGTATTTAAGGGTAAAGCCTATTTGGTGACTGTTGGAAGCCAATATTCAACCACTTAAAATGTAGATCTATCATTTGAATACTGTTAATTTTGAATAAATTTTATTATATTTAATTATAATATTAATAAGTCTGAGACACAATATTATGCTCTTGACATTAATCTCTCTTTTTAATTAAGAAGAGAGTTTTAATGAGAAAACTCAAATTTAAATATAAAAATAAATATATTAAATTATTATTAAATTATTACGTCATATGTCATGTGCATATAATTTTTATAAATATTGTTTATATATATATATATATATTGTATTTAATTGTACGATCATAATAAAGATTTTAATAAAGAATAATAAAATATTTTGTAGACACCACTACGTATTTTTCGTCTCTCGCTTTTCTCTGTTCTTATAACGGGACTCTCTTGTTAATTGTTATTTACTTTTTCGTTTTTCTCTTGGAAATTCTTGGAAAAGTGACGCAGTACACGCCACGCCGCCCTTTACAAGTTGCCGTATAGGAAAAAGATCGCCGTCACTTTCCAAATCCCCCATTTGCTCAGTGAACGCCACGTATCCCATTGCCTCCCCCCATAATTGTACTTTGGCCGATTCTTGGCCGTCCATTTTTTTTCTTTTTTTTTTTTGACAACATCTTTTCTGTTGTACTTTATTGAAAAAGTTTGCCAAAGCCACTGAGAAAAAAAGTGGGGTTTAGTGGAGGATAGTACTTGAGAATTTTATGTGTTGAATATAATATAATATTCAAAGGTTTTTCTATGTGGGAGTTGGTGGTTCTTCGCTAACAGGCTTACGGCAGCAAAATTTGTGATCGTGGATGGTCATTTATTTTTTTTTAAGAAAAAAAAAAGAAAATTAAAAAGTAATCTTTTATAATTTTATAAAAAAATATGTTATTATCGAAAAATAGTATATTTAATTTTTTAAAATATTTAAATAAAAATTTAAATTCATAACTTTTAACATGATATTAAATATTTTTCTTATCTTTAGAGTATAGTCAGTGATAAATTTAAAAACTTTTTGCTAAAAGGGACAGAGTTTATGTACACATTTTAAAAAATAAAACAAAAGACAAAAGTGGTGACTTTAACAATAATAAAAAGCTTTATTCTCTCTGTTTTTTTTTTAATGTGAGACTAGTGTTTTTTTTAGAATAAAAAGTATAACAAGTTTAAAAGAGTTAAGAATAAAAAAAAGTAATTACTAAAAAAATAAAAAATAGTTAAAAATAAAAATAAACATACAATAATATAAAATATGAGTAAAAAATTATAATATGAGGGAATATAAAATTAAGTAGAAATAAAACTCTAATTTGAGAGGAGAAATTAATTAAAATTAAAAGAAATTGTACCTAAAATTTTTGTCTAGGGTGGGGCCACCCTGACTCTAACGTGCATTCGCTGATGACCATAATGTTCGATGGTATATGATTTAAATTATGTACTGGAAGTAGTAGTTTAGTAGTGATTTAATGTATTGTTTTTAATATTGATTTAAGTTTGAGTTTTTGGGTCTGTATTCTCCCCAACAATTTGGAAATTAGCGTGAGTGTAATGTATGAATTTAAAACTCATTAATATTGTTGCCGAATTTAGAGGATGACTGTTTGACATCTAATAATACTCTAATAGTTGGTTTATCCTATGGAGGATATTAAATAAGAATGCTAATAGGTGACCTCTGATCTCGGTTCAAAGATCTCATAACCGACATTTTGTGAGGTGATCTTTTCTTGTTAAACAAAAAAAAAAAAATAGAAGAGTTTATTTTATTTAGAAGTGCAATGTGAATCAGAAATTCAAAATATAACCATTGTAGAATAGGAGATGCTTTGAATTGTCAAGTAGAGATGAATCAATTTTAACCTGAATTTCTACTAAATTAAGAAAAAAAAAGAAACTGTTTAGAATCCGTTAGCGTAGTTACATCGACGAATTTTTGGTGGCATGTCATTCTCCTCTATTGGAGAGGGGAGAATCATTTCCTATTCCTTATTATTCAATCCTAACATAGTAAAAGAAAATTATAGCAAGTACTATTGATAACCATAATACCCATCTTTATGTCTCTATTAGTTAACTACTAAATGCTTGATATGGAATTGGCCTAGCCTAGATGCTATTGGCAAAGAATAATCATGAAATGGAAATTCAAAAAAGAAAAAAAAAAAAAACAAACAAAACAAATACCAATCATCGATTTTGTTACGATTTTCAAAAGTCCTTTACTATGATGTATCACCAATTCAGACTATCAAATAAACTATGGATTAATTATATGTGAGTGTCGCAAACCCCCTTTATTTTTTCTTTCCTATACATTAGAGTTGATAGTCCAGTAATAAGGAGAGAGAAATTGAGCGCCGAGTTTGAGATTCAAATCTCAAACTTGAGAGATGGAAGCACATATTTTTAACTAACTAAACTAAATTCAGTACTCCAAATATATATATGTTCTAAATAATAGACCTAAAAACAAAGCTATACTTTCAATAAACCTCACAAGTTAAAGACTATACGCCTGACGCTCCATTGGATGCACCATTTGCCAATGAGATTGCTGTTGTGGGCTCGATAATAAGAATTTACCAGAAGGTAATGAAAGAAAACACGGAATTTTACTAAGTCCAAGAATGATAGCCATGGTTGAACTTTTGTGTTAAGATTTCCAGCATTTGAAGGTTGTTTATTTTTATTTTTATTTTATTTTATTCTACTATATTTTTGGCCCAAGCTTGTTGGATTAAGGGGGGGCTGCAAAACAGGCAAGCCCTTTCTTTTTTGTTTTTTTTCTTTCTCTCTTTACCTCTAAAATCTTTTGAAGTGTCCACCCTTGTTTGCACCAAAAATCTAGTCAGTGACAGTGGCTATCCAACTCGCCGGCCAGCCACTCTCTTCCTCTATTTTTTTTCCCTCTACCTCTTTCCCTGGACCTTGTCACCCCTTCCATAATACTGCCATATCTTTTTTCTTCCATCTCATTTTCATGTTTTGTGGTCTTTCAGGTTAGTTTTTTGTATATCTAGATCCAGTAAGGCTTTCCATGGCCCTTCTGTCCTCAAATTTAGCTCTCTCTCGAGACTGTTGGCAATTTTACCTGTCTAGCCATCAGTTTTGGTGACGGTGCTGCCGTGCTGGCTGTCGCCGGTTGCAGCACCACCAGACTGGCTGTTGTGACCACTGCCATCCCCAATGCTGCCAATGGAGCTGTCGATGCTGCTCTCAAAGCCTTGAGAAATGGTGCAATTGTTGCCCACGTCACCGGCAACCTCCGCCACGACCAATGTGGTCGGTGCCGCCTCTGGAGCTGCCACTGCCACTGCCACAGTCTACAACACTAAAGTCGTTGTTGCTACCTCATCTACCATCCGCCACTATCACCTTTGTTTTTGATGAGTTGAGCCACTATGGTTATTTTTAAGTTGAGTGTACTGCTGTTTGTGGATGTTGGTTTTTGGCATTGGAGTTGAATTATGTCTATGTTTAGTATGTGTTTCCGTGTAGGTTAGGTTTGAAGGAAATTGTTGCCAAGCATTTCTAGTTGATTTCCTTCGTAAGTCTGCCGAAGTGTAGTTCGTGCTACCATAGGCAATTTTCTCTAGACGAGTTAGATTTGTCTAAAACCTTAGTATTAAGTAGGTTTAACTTAGTTTTAGTTTTTTCTCTTATTAGAAGGTTTCGTCTAATTAGGCTTTGAGAATAGTTTTTTCGTCTAATTGGGCTTTGAGAATAGTTAGTTTGTGGTCCTTTTGATTTAGTCAATTATATGCCATTTTGACCGACTGTTTCTCCTACTTCGTATAAATTTCCCTGATACCCTTACGTTGATCTTATGTATGAAATCATTTTATATTAATGCAATGGTTTCTTTTTAATTAAAAAAAAAATTTACCAATGAGATTAGGCTTGATTTACATTTTTTTGGGGTACAACTATTTATAGTTAATGATTATAAAAAGTCGTCTCTTTTTACACATGATATTTTTCTTCTTTTGAAGTTAGTAGTCTAATAGTTAAACAGAAAAAAAAAGTGATGATATAAACAAAAAATCAAATTTTCGTCCATACGGTTGAGATGCATTCTCTTGTGCATTTTAGTTGGCTGGTGACGCGGGACGGAAGCATGAAATATAGGATAAACAAAGATCAACACTCGATTGAGCCTTCAAAAGGATTTTTGGAATCTATCAGAGAAGAGAAACGATTCTCAATAAAGAATTTTCATTAATAATTTTCTAAAATTGATAACAATTGTCTGCAATAGAAAATCTAAAGACCTATTTATAATAACTTCTAAACTTAGTGATCAAGTAAACTTAATAATCAAGTAAAACTAAAGAAGGAAACTGAATTGATTTTTTAAAGATTTGTTTAATAAGGAATACTTGATAACCAAGTATTCTAGAATAATCTTACGAAAACTCCTAAATAACTAAAACACTATAAAATAAAAATAATTAAAAATTACAACCAAATTAACAAGACACTAAATAATATGCTTCAGGACGTGCCCTACGTTAGACCCCTCCACTTGAAAGAAACCAGCCCTCGAGTTGATTATGAGGAACTGTCGTCTTCCATGCCACAAGAACAAATACTTTGAATAAATTTGTGTCTTCAACAAGAACCAACAACTTCTTTTGTGAACCATAGTATGAGCAATGATGCTAACTACTAATGCTGTCAAGCCAAAATTCTCGCTTGGTTGATTGTCCACCCTAATAAAATCAATATAACATGTTGATATAGATGTATAATCAATAAGATCCTGGGACCTGTAAGTTATGGGTCCATCTCTTTGCAGTTCACCTTCTTGCTTAGAGGCCGATAGTGTAATAACTTGGTGCTCATCGAAATCTTCGCTAGCACACAAAAAATCAATAGGCTTGACCACAATATCATTAACAATTGATGTTTCATCTTCTTTCTGATCCATATTCTTTTGATCAACAATTGTTTCTTGACTAATAATCTGGTGAAGGGATAAGCTGATATATCTTCAAATTTTAAACTTGTTCCATAATTTCAATAGGTAAAAGATAAGAATTAAATTGTTGTTCAGCTCGCCCTAAAATCTCATCAAACATATTGTCGCCATAACATTCGATGACTAATAAATTTCTCATTGTTACCCATAAACGAATTTTCAGCTTACCATAACTCAACGTGTAATATTGGGTTTCGTTCCACCAATCAGCTGCACCATCTTTGACTTTTAAATACGCAATATTCATCTTATCTTCTTCACGAATATTATTGTATTCGAAGTAGACATCCAGTTTTGCTAACCATCTTACAAAATCTTTAACGAAGAAATCTCCATCAAAGACAGGAATATTTTTAAAATTAGGGACTCGTCTACGAACAAATTGACTGCAAGCAATACCTCTAGTACAAGATTTGTTGCATCTGCAATCCACCGATGACACTCTAGATAGAGTATTCCTTTCATGATCATCGTCATTGAAGAGGTTGCTTCGGACTCCGTAAAATGACATCTTCATAGGCCAAATCTGCTCTGATACCAAATGACGCGGGACGGAAGCGTGAAATATAGGATAAACAAAGACCAACACTCGATTGAGCCTTCAAAAGGATTTTTGGAATCCACCAGAGAAGATAAACGATTCTCAATAGAGAATTTTCATTGATAATTTTCTGGAATTGATAACAACTGTCTGCAATAGGAAACCTAAAGCTCTATTTATAATAACTTCTAAACTTAGTGATCAAGTAAACTTAATAATCAAGTAAAACTAAAGAAAGAAACTAAATCGATCTTATAAAGATTTGTCTAATAAGGAATACTTGATAACCAAATATTCTAGAATAATCTTAATAAAACTCCTAAATAACTAAAATACTATAAAATAAAAATAATTAAAAATTACAATCAAATTAACAAGAAAGTAAATAATATGCTTCAGGACGTGTCCTACGTCAACTGAAAATTCACAAATGTAATTTAAGTACTATGTGGTTCCTGATATCATCAAAGTTCTTGTTATGCCCAATATACGTCTCAATCAAAATTACCTCGCCTGAGACAAATTTAAGTTCATATCACTTTAGAGATAGTTGCCAAAAATCGATAATTTTTTTCTTTTTTGTGATGCTCGGGTCTAGAGTATCTCACTTTATCCATGAGTAATCCATGTAAGGAACTGTAAAAAAAAAAAAAAAAGAAAGAAGTTACAAAACCCATGCCTAAAAAAAAAAAAATGGTCCCCCCAATTTTCAAATGTAAAATCAAATATTGTGTATTTTTGATACTTTTCCATAAAAGAGTAACTGTATAAATTTTTTATAAAAAAAAAATCCATTACGTTATTGGTTTTTCTTTAAGCGTTTCTCGAAAAAAAAAAAATCATATTTATCTTAAGTTTTCAATTTTAGATAAAAATTGAAAAGATAACTTTCATACACTCTTGGAGTTTATGTTGAAAGTTGAATATTTTGAAGATAGCTAATTAAAAAAAAAAAGTAAATGATGCATGTTTGCTATAGAATAGTGGTTCGATTTTGCATTTTAATCTTCTCAAGCTTTATGTCAAAAAAAAAAAAAATCTTCTCAAGCATTTTTTTTTGACCAAAAGAAACCGTTATATTAAAATTCAAATTCATCCATAAATTCGATGTAAATATGTCAAAAAGATCTGCACAAAATAAGAGTATATAATGTCAAAAGCTTACAACTAACATGGTCCCAAGGATCATGACTGAACTGGGCACATGACCCTTCTTAACAAATCCCTCTTGCGGGAAAAAAAATCGAATTGAGACTAGACCGACTTAAAACCAAGTTCTTAGACCGATCTACCTCATTCAGATAAAGTTGTTTAAAACAGCACATACCGCACATTGACAGACTTATGACGGAAATCAATCGAATATATCTGACAACGATTTCCACCAATTCTAACCTACACCAAAACCCAACAAAAATAATAAACACAAGGCACACATCCGATAATACACAAACCAAATATAGCCTAACACCCAATCCAAAAGTAATCCACTAAAGCTAATTCTGCTAGGATTAAGAGCTGTGACGACAAGGGGGAAAAGGTGACCGGAACAGACGTGTCGACAGTATAAGGCATGGCAGTGGCGGCATCGGCGACGCTGCCACTAGTGGCTTTATCGCTAGAGGCTACTCTGGCAGCGACGGTGGCATTGACTGCAATAGTGGCGTCATTGATGATGCCGGTCCCAACGATAGGAAAAGCAACACTTTCAGCAGTGGAGGTTGCATCCTCTTCATCTTCAGTGGGGTGGTCCGGCGCGACCGGCATAGCGACACTGGCGCAGGAGAAGATAACCGAATCAGTGAAAAAGATAGCGGCGGTAAGGAGAACCTAGATCCTAAACTAGAATGGCCATGAATGTCTTTATTTGGACTAAATCTAAAAAACAAAATAGCTAAACTACCATTTAAAAGTAACAGAGGATGGACGAGAAAAAGGGTGTGGTACAGATGGAAGAACAGGCACCAGAGGGGAGATAAAAGGCAGAATAAAAGAGAAGAAACGAGGATAAATGGTTGGCCAGCTAGCCACCGCTGACCAGAGGGAAAGGATTTTTGTAAAAGCTGCAGAGAGAGTGGATTTTATAAAGAAGTTAGAGAGAAATCAGGCTCTCTTCTCACGACCTAAGTCAATTACAGTTGGGCAATTTGAATAAAAACCTAGTCTAGCTAGATAATCCAACATCACATGCACTTTTTCTTTTTTTTTTTTTTGGGCAAAAAGGAAAGGAATTAAATAGGAACTGAATTAACTCTTAAGAAACAAAGCTCTATTTTTATCTCCATCAAGCAGAGGAAGTAGACCCATAAGTAAAGAAGGAAGTGGATTTGTAGCAGCAGCAATAGAGGTGACTCTCATTTTAATAAAGAAGTCTGTACAAACGTCCTCTCTGTGGAGGATATGTTGCAGCTTTAATGCCAATCTCTAGCACATGAGATATTTCCAATGTTCGCAACATAGCACTAATATGCTGAAACCACTGCCTTCCTCACTTAAAACCACCGAGAAAAAAACAAACTGTGTTAAAAAAAAAAAAGAACAAAAAAAAACGAATTCTCTCATTTTCTGGTGGGCATCTTTGTCACCGTCAGACCCCACCAAAGAACAACACGATATTATTGCACTTAAACCGGATATGGATTAGGTCATGTTCTGCTACACCCATATTCTTTTGGTTTTGGTGCGGGCACGAGGGTTTGAAGTTTGAACCACATGCACATGAAATTAAGAGTCTAGACAGCTCGTTTTAGTAAACTATATGGCCATTGGTACACCCATACTCTTTAAATGGAAAATAATTACCTTTGTTTTTGCATATGATTTATGAATAGGACATCAATACATGGATGCACCTTAATAGACACAAAAATAGATATAGATCTAAATTAAATATTATCACTGTTCATTGTATATTTATGATTCTCATTATTAATTGAGGTTATTCATTAAAAATCTAACAATATAGAACAAAAATCATGATTGTGCGATGGATAAACCCATGTCTGTCTAATGAGCATTCACTTACATTCATCTATCCATTCATCAATCTTTTCCCTTATTATGTCAAAAAAAAAAAAATCTATCTTTTCCCTTATGAATATCAGCGAATTACCAAGGAAACGTTGATTTAGAAGGATGTTATCCATAAAAAAGAAATATATATTATATTGATAATGAAGATATTTCTGTACCTGATTATTATTTATATTCCCATGTACCAAAATTAATTGTGCCTGATTTTTGTACGTAAGTAAGGTGCCTTATATATGTGCCGACTGCCAATGAACTGGCTAACTAGGCAGTCAATTCAATAAAAAACAATTATCAATACCATGTACGTGGCATCATAGCCTAGTTCAGGACTCGCAAGTAGAATTGTGTTTTGCTAAAAGAATGATATAGTGAAATCATAACAATTATGAGGTGCCTTTCATTTCTGGTTGCAATTTGCTGCTTATTTATTGAGCTAAATACAAACTTTGCGGCGATCAACCCACTGTTAGTGGGCCCTCAACATTTATTCTGGGATATTTTCTATATATATAGATATATATTTACTGTCACCCTTAAATAACTATTATTTATTCCTTTTCTTTGGGTCCACTTGCTCCAGCATGAAACCAACTTGATGTCATCAAAGATATGGTTGAATTCATGGACTGCATCCTTTATTAATACTTTGCCTAAGCCGCGAAGCTAGTTAGTTACATGCCTTTAGTTTCCGGTGTTTGTTATTCTTATTATTTTTTAAAAATATAATTTATTTATAATTTTAGTCCCATTTTAATACTCATGAGATGAAGAAGTTTATACAGAAAGAGAAAATTCGAGGAAAAATTCTTTTATATGGGAGTGTGATATAATGGGAGTCAAAATAATTATAACTGGGAAGAATTTCTGTTGTCAGAATTTTAGAAATACATCTGAAAAAATCCCACCATTGGAGGAACTAATTAGGAATATTTTGGGGTTTAAAGGTACTGTCAAAATAGATGAGTCAAGTGTGACTCCTTTTAGAATTCTGGTAATAGAACATATTGAACCAGGCTTGTTTATAGTCCCAATAGGAGAAAGAAAAATTCTTATTGGGATTTTCTTCAAATTCAACGGTATCCAAAAGAAATGGAGAACCGTATTGTTTAGGATGAAGGAGATTTAGAATTTGACAAGTGGAATAGTCATAGTCTTGGAGGGGGTTGAAGACAGTGTCTGAAACACGTTGCCATTTTCCATCTTTTTTAACATTATAATTGAATTTGAATCTAACAGAGGGAGGAGTGGTTTGAGAAAGGATATCCATGTAATAGGATACTGGTTTTCTGTAATCCCACGGTTTATATTCCCATGTAGGTCCAAAAGCGTTTAAAACAGTGTCATAAGGCAAATGCCTATGTTCTCCTGAAGTAGGAATGAATCCTTCTTCAACAAGAAATAGGTTTTCAATAACTTCTTTTCTTTCAAAATTTGTCCAACTGTCAGAAGACAGAGTTTTAGAAATGGTTTGAGATTGCTCCTGATTCAGCAATTACTTCAAAAGGATCTCACTAATTCTGATTCTAATTCAGATTCAGATTCAGATAAAACAGTAAACCAGGATGCAACGCATCAAGGTTTACAAGAAAAAACAGATTTCTTAAACGTTTTACATGAAATTACTTCTCGAAAATATTTGACAAAAGTAAAGATTGTGTTTTCAAAGGATTTTTCATCCTCCCCCTTCTCTTTAAACTCCTTCCAGTTCTCTAGAAACGATCCATCCCCCTCTGTAAGGATCTTTTCTGTTTAACCTTCTTGTATATGTTCTCCCTTTAATAATATGTTCTTTCTTTCTTTCTTTTATTTTGTGTTAAAGCACCAGACGTGGTAGGCTTGCCTCCCGAGTTGGTTGCTCTCATTGTTTACATATTTACTGTTTATGTTCTTATTTACTGTTTATGTTACTATTTATGTATGAATTTATCTTTTTATATTTTATTTTAAGTACACTTTACTTATTATACTATGAGATCATTAATAAATTATATAAAAAAAATAAGTTAAAATAAAAATTTCCTATTTGTCATCATATAACATGAGGAAAATAAATGGGCTTGACTTCAAATTGATTGGTCAGTCCCTCCCATTAGGTCACCCATATATATCAACAACCCTGGAATGCTAAACTATATGAGCACAGGTGCTTCAGTTGTACCAACAATACTTAAAATTCTTTTATTTTTTTCCCTATCAAAAAAATGACCGACTTCCATGGGAGACATATATAATTTGCACGTCTAATTAAGTTTGAAGGGATGCATTAATCAAAAGACATTTTCAACGGTACCAGAAGCCTCAATTTCAAATACTTGGCCATTTTGCACCCCCCCCCCCCCCACCCCCCAAAAAAAAAAAAAACTCAATTCTTTTGGCCACTAAAATGTCCCCAATAGAAACGTGGACTTTTCAACATAAAAAAGTTGAAGGTGGCTCTTCCACTTTATAAATATTTTTTGTTAATTTCCTCTTTATTTTTTTTTTGGTTTAATTAATTTCCTCTTTATTTATGTTAAGAAATGCTGACCCTACAAAATAGTTTCATTCGGTAATATTATAAAAACACAGTGTTAGGCCCAATCAATTGGAAGTACCCCGCTGTACGCATCTGATGGAATTGGAAACAATAGTGATGTGAGATCGCCAATCCTTTCAGATGTGCCATTCTGGCCATAGCTAAGCTATCCATTCGGTTTCAAATGAATAATTAGTTAGAAATTTGTGAAAATGGTGATGCCAAGAAGTCGACGTCCATGAATTATATATATGGACTGCCAAATTAAGATCTAATTAAATGATTGATGATTAGGCAAACCATTTGGTAAATCGAAAAGGCATAGCAATAATCTTTATATGATGATTAATTATAAGATAAAAATATTCTGCATGTTATAAATTTATAATTTTTCCGCCTCAACTTCGCACCATTTCGACCAACCATGTGCACCCATATCAGCTTCTGCTCATGCAAGAATATATGGTTTGTGTGATAATTAAATTGTGTCGCACACCCGCCATACTACGCCAAAAAAAGTTGGTAGACAACTTAAATGTAGCACGTATATATAGTTTCTTTCACCTAAAGTTTTATTATATGGATGCAATCAACTTCATTATCTAGTTTAAATGTAGACCACATTGCACTGTAGTTATGCATATTTACCGTCCCACCGCTAATTGTAATCATGTATTGAAAGAAAAAATATGTGCAACGAGTGATCATGATGTAAAATATCTGAACCAATGATTGTAACGTATTCATACAATTTTTCATATTCAATACCCGCTCAAAGAGACAGACAAATTTAATTTTCAAAATTTTAACTTTTTAATCCGTGATTTTACATAATATTTTATCAATGATGAACCTGATTCGTAGACCTATACTATCTTATAATTTTTTGTTTCAAAGACGTTAATTTCAAGAGGAAGTAGGAGACTGATGACATTGAAACTGTCGACATTTCAATATTTCTTAATTTGATTTTTATTACAAACAAGAAAATTTTTATATTTCTTACTTTGATTGTCATCATCATCAACAATAGTAAAAGATTTTACATAAAAAAAGGAAAAACAACAACAACAAAATACCCGAAGCATCGTGCGAATCAATGACCATATCTAAGCCCATGATTGATATGGGCTCAGGCCAGAGTGCCTCGATAAGGCCCAAAAACCAATGTAGGTGCAGCATTTTTGCCATCAATCAACGTTACAAAGTTGTCTCATTAAAACAGGCAGCTAAAGCAATTGGTTTGTTACTACTATGGCAAAGAAGAAGTCAGGATTTTGACTCTCATCTTTTTCAAATTCTATTTCTCATATTTTTAGTACGGATTTTAACCCTTCCTTAAGATCTAAAAAAAAGATAAGACAAAATTATCTCATTGTATAAAAGTATAAAACTGCTCACAAACTTGCTTGGGTTTCTTGTTCTGTGTATAAGGTGGCCTGCAAGCCTGCAATTTTCTTTCCAAAGATAACTAGTTTCTCAAGTTACCTATGATCCATGTACTCGGGACCCGAAATGAAAATACAACATAGACACAATGACACGAAAATTTTTAAAAACTTAGAAACAGGTAGGCATTGTTGTAACTATAAAATATATATTAAATATTACACACATCTATATACAATTTAAATATTTTTAATCAATTTAATATTTTTTTACATATAATTTATAATAATAATAATGATGATATTTTATCATATCATTTGTATTTTGTTAAGAATTTTAATATATATATATATATCTCTCTCTGTGTGTGTATTAAAAGAGTCTGACACTTATAATATATTCAACACACAAATTATAAGTATTCGTGTTTAAATTTTTTTATTTTTATTTTTTTATTGTACATGTTTTAGAGTATCTGACATATGTATGTAGAGTGTCGGATAAGTGTCGTGTTCGACACATATGTCCGATACAAACACATATTATTTTAGAAATGTGTGTACATCCTCACAAGTTACTGAAAATCATGAGTAAATTAGGTTCCTTAAATCTCCGTCTAGATACGTCTACTTCCAATCCTTATTATTAACTGATTTTTCTCTCAACAAGTTCTGAAAAAAAGAAGAAGAAGAAGAAGAAGAATAAGAAGTTAAAAAACCCCTTTATCTGTTACCTTGCTTCCTGGTACATGCTTGGAGGATGGGCTTCCGTTGCTAGCTGGCAAAAAGTCCTGTCCATGCCATACAGTTAATTTTTATGAATTACGTAGAAAATTAGTCCTCTACTTTTGAAGAGTCAAAGTAGCCCAGTCTTTCTCCCTCTGGTGCTGGACAGCTGGTCAATAGGAAAGTAACTGCAGGAAATTTGAGTCTGTTCTTGCTTTGGGTCCATTTTTCAAGTCTTCTTTTGCATAAAAGTTCCAAGTCAAGCAGTTGAATGATAAATATTTGCTCCAAAAAGAAAAAAGTCTAATGAGAAATGTAATTAACCACCGCCCATTTAATTGAATTGCTTGAAAGAATCAAAATATGTGTAAAAAATTACAGATTTAAAGCTTACTAAATTTAATTAACGAGACTAAATTTACGGGATCATCACCTAACACAGAAAATGACGTCCAACCGTTGATTACATACTCGTAATGCTTTCCCATTGTTCAGATCACCATAACGCGCACAAGGGAGAAAAATACTTGTTATGTGCGAAATTCATTCTGTTATCTTTTTGAAATCCCTTGTGTTTTGTTTGCAATGGCTGCTGCTGTCTTTTTGTTAGTTATCTTTTCCTCCTTTCACTCTGTTCTTCCTTCCACCATTGAAGATGACACTGGGACGTTCAAGAATTGTTTGCCCTTATACTGTGGAAACACTGAGACAATCAATTCCTTTCCCATTTATATCGCCCGTCCTTCAACCTGCGAGCCCTTTTCCGCTGTTAATTGTGATGACGGACCGCCACTTTATATACGTCTAACAGGGGGAGGAGGAGTAAGGTTATACGACTTTGGAAGCATCTCTAACGTTTCCCTCAGTTTTATTAATAAGAACAAAGAATTCCAGGGGCAACTGAATTCTACCTTATGCAACTCCTTCAACAAATTAAATCTCTCGGGTCTCAATGATGCTGCTTCCGGTGTCCTGTCCGGCCTAAACATGTTCGTTTGCAACCGCAGTGTGTTGAATCCTTCAAGTCAATGCATAAACGTCAGCATCCATTATATTATTAAGAAGATCAATCAAAGTTTTCCAAGTCTTCCGGCTTACTGTTCGGTTGTTAATCTCCAAGTAAGTAGCTCCAATTACGATGAAATATTCGGATTGATAACAGCTAAGGTCGGCTTTGAAGAGTACATGAGGATCCAATGTCACAACTGCCGTTCAGCAGGGCGCAAATGCGAGGCTCAGTGTGTTGGTGCGAATGGAAATGAGGTTGTCAAACAGGAGCCCCAAGCACCAAAAAGTACGCATGAATTTTTTTTTTTTTCCAAAAGTACGGTTTTTTTTTTTTAGTCTTTCGTCTAATAATTAATTGATTATTAGAATCTTAACTTATCACATTTAAATCTGTATAATTATCTAATTCTATAATTACGTTTTCTTTTTTTGATAAGAAAAACAGAAAACGTTACCTTATTCTTCAGGTAAGAATAATTACGTTTTCTTTTTTGATCCTCTTCGTTTGTCTTCTTGTTTTGTTGGATATGGAGCGTCTTCGAAGGGTTGGAGTGTTTAATTTAGTCGTGGAACCACAACTTGTTGGTTGAAATGCCATCACCTGTTTGTTGAAATGCCACAGTGAATGGTCCTCTTGAGGAATCACCGTTGGTTTTGGAAAATTGGATGTCTGTTTGCAGTTTGAAATTGTGGCTAAGCGTACAGTTGTCGTGTTGTGATGACTCGCTAGATAAGAGAGATGAAAGGGATTATTGTGTGAAGGACCTGTTCTTCTACAGTTATTATTATTATTATTATTATTTTTTAAATAACGGCTTGACCCGTGGGTTTATCCGAAACTAGCCCGACTCAAAATGATTCAAACCGAAGTTACCCAATAGGCTGACTCAACCCGAAACGACCCAAGACCCGACAACATATCTTGGCACCTCTACTTTTATGCCTTTCTCTTGCTAAGATATTCTGGAATGCCATATATTTAAAGCCATGCATTAGTTTACTCGTAAATATTAGAATTAGTGCCATAATTGTCTTTTCTTTTGATTGATGTGGCAGGGATAGAGGGCAACGATACTGAAAAGTGGCTAATAATAGGTAAACTACTTTCTCGGAGCATCTCCTCATCTGAATTTCTGACCTGCATATAGAGTTTTTTTGTTTCGTTACAACATTGATTAGTAAATTTTTGGCAGTCTAGACTGCTCACGAAAGCACCTAGATACTTGTTTGTGAATCAGAAGATGCCATGAATGTTCTATGTTAAGTCTCTGAACGAGTGGGAGCACACGGAATCTTATGTCTCCTCTCTCTATTACAGCTCCTTCAGCCGCTGGAGTTGGTATTATAGTGATTGCAGTCTACTGCTGTGCGAGAAGATTGTCATCCTATAAAAGCAAGGACAATAATTGCATCAAGGAATTCTTGAAAAACTATGGACCATTAGCACTGAAAAGATACAGTTATTCAGAAGTTAAGAAAATGACATGGTCCTTCAAAGATAGACTAGGCCAAGGAGGTTATGGAAGCGTGTTCAAAGGGAAATTACCTGATGGTTGTCTAGTGGCAGTGAAGGTCCTAGAGAAATCGAAAGGCAATGGTGCAGAGTTTATTAATGAGGTTGCAAGCATTAGTAGGACTTCCTATGTCAACATTGTTACTCTTTTAGGCTTCTGTTTTGATGGTTCCAAACGAGCTCTCATCTATGAGTTTATGCCTAATGGATCTTTGGACAAGTACATATACAAAGAAAATGCTGCAATTGCTGGTCATCAATTGGATTGTGAAAAGTTGTACCAAATTGCGCTTGGCGTTGCTCGAGGATTAGAGTACCTACACCGAGGCTGCAATACGAGGATTTTGCATTTTGACATAAAGCCTCAAAATATTCTTTTAGATAAGAATTTCTGTCCTAAAATATCTGATTTTGGTTTGGCGAAAATATGCCCCAAAAGAGAGAGCAACATATCAATGAAAGATGCAAGAGGAACTATTGGATATATTGCACCTGAAGTATTCTATAGGAATTTTGGAAAGGTGTCTCACAAATCTGATGTTTATAGCTATGGGATGCTGGTTCTTGAGATGATTGGAGGAAGACAGAGTCCCCATATTGTGGTTGACAATACAAGTGAGTTATACTTTCCGGATTGGATACACAAACGCCTTGAGTTTGGTGAAGAACTGGGACTTCCTGGAATCGATGGTGAAGAGGAAAACAATGTAGCAAGAAAAATGGTATTAGTGAGCTTGTGGTGCATACAAACCAATCCCTTGAATCGGCCACCTATGAACATAGTGGTTGAAATGTTGCAAGCAAGCCTTGAGTCATTGCCAATCCCTCCTAGGCCTTACATGTCTTCCCCTCCAAGAGCCCCTGAAATTTCAGGGGCAAGTTCTCATTTACTCTCCTCGGAGCTGCTTGATTCTTGAAGGGGTTGCAATGTAATCCTTCTTCACATGGGCCATTTTTAAGCCATGAAGTAGTGTCCAATGATGTTCAAACCCCAGATTGGGGAAGAGGGTATTTTATATAAGTAAGGTCTGGGGTTTGAATTTTATATCTCACCCTATACTTTAAGTGTAGATATAGTAATTAATTACTAGCTTTTTTCATGGACAGCTAATTAACATTAAACTTGCATTAGGGAAACTTGGACAGGTCGAGGAATATACAATGCTCTTCTTGTTAATGATTGATTGGGGTTAGCGTTTGATGTTCTTTTAACCTTTGAAGGATTAGTATTCTGCAAGTAATTCTATGGACTTGTGTTTGGATGAATGAACTATGAATTGGCCTCTTGTGCATTTTACGACTTGAGATTGGTAAAGAACTCAGTTCCATGTATTGCTTCTTGAAGCAAGACTTTCTTACTGATGCTCAATTGTTATGGTGGCATGGTACAAAATATCTGCCAGTTAGGTCAGTGCATAAGCTATTTTCTTTTTCCTTCATTTGAACAATGTATGCATTGGTGCCTGTGTTCTGGGTACATTGTTAATGACGCCACTGATGGGCTATTTGCCATGGGTAAAATTTGATGGTTTTTTATAGCACAGCACGCATGACGCATTCCTGTTGGACTCTCTGTCAATTAGTTCATATTCTGAATGGGTTCTCTTTGACAGAGATCCCAAAGTTTCCCCAAAAAGGAAACAAAAGGGTGTGGAAGTTTTATGATAAGGGGGATAGGGATCACCTGGGTATAGATCATTGGCCTGCCATGGATTGGATGCACTGCAGCTTGCAAATTTCAGTCTGGGTTCAGTTTGACTCAAATAGTTTTGTACTACTTTAGTTTGTAACATTTTTGTATTAGTCATTTAATCCCCACCATGTTTTAACTCGAGACTCGAGAGTGATGCTGGTTCATAGAAAATGTAATTAAAATCTTTTGTTACATAAGAATGATACTATAAATGTGTCTAACAGCTATAACGAATTGAGTTTATTATGTAGTCATATAATTTATGTTATATAGAAGACATATAATTAATTTAATAATTTATTTATTTTTTTTAAATTTAAAATACTTTTTACAATCTAAAAACTTAAATTTTCATGTATTAATTTTGTATATAATACTGTATATTTACATAATTTTTTTCTAATGAATTACACTCTTTACGAGAGGGTATCAAAAACTCCCGTTGAACTACCATTTTCGTCTTATTGAATAAGTACAAAGACGATCAATTTAGCTTGCACGGAGGATACGGTTAGGCCATCTTGCTCACATACTCCGCCCGCCATTCCTTTCCATTGCAAGATTTTTTTTATTGCCATAGTGGAAGACTGAAAGTCATAGTCAACCCTCTTGTCCTCTTCTTAGTTCTTAGTGAAGTATTTTAAAACTCGACTCGATAAAAAATAATATCGATTAGACTGTACTTATCACCTAAACAATTCAAATTTGAATACGTTAAAAATTGACTCAATAGAATCGTTGACACCCCTACTTACCTATGGCCTCCCTCCTGGCAGGGCAAGGCTCCCTTTTCAATATCACGACATATCCCGTCCAAAAATGAAACTCATATTCGTTTCATTCACACGCAGACACACATGTTTTGATTAATCAATATGCGGGACGTTGCAGCCTTCCTTCCGCATTTCCATCTCTTTCACATTCCTAGGAAAGTCATCGACTCAAGTCGTCCCTCAACAATATATTCTGCAATCAAATGCCACCTCTTGCCAATTCCTCTGCCCCAGGCGGGACGGAAAAAGAATGTCTGCCCATCTCTTATTTATTTTAATCTTTCCCCCAGCATATTGCTGTGAAAATAATCCAGACTACACAGCATTCCAAAGGCCTTACAACTGTGGACACCTGGTCAACCTTTCCTACTCTTTTCTTGGGGGATTACAGGCCTGAATTCTGCGGCCATGAAGGGTTCAGGTTCAGGCACTGCCAAGACCAACAATGTCCTATTATAACCAGTCTTGAGCAGGATTTCCAGGCGATTCACGTGAACCGACATCCGAACATGAAGAACATAGCAAGAAGGGGCTTGTACGATGATGTCTGTCCTGCAATTCTCGACAACATAACTTTCCACAAAACACTCTTCCGATTTGTCCCGGAACTTGGGAACCTGAGCTTGGCTTACGATTGCACAACATACCCGTTCACAACAACAACGGCCCTCAATTATTGGCGCACCATAGACGGCGCACAGGTCCCTGTATTCTATGGAAGTGAGCAGCTCTGGAGGCAAAATGACCTGGTGGACATCGGGCATTTGTGTGACAAAGTGGAAGTGCCTGTTCTATTAGGTACGGAGGCTCTTGAGGAAATTATTAGGTGGTATGATTCAGATAGAAATGGATTGAAGGAAGTAAGAGAAGTTTTGAGAAATGGGTTTAACATATCCTATGACTATCACGAGGATATTTCCTCCCGCAAGGACTGTGAGGCTACGGGTGGGATTTGAGGCACCAACTTGAATACCTTCCGTTTCAATTGCTTTTGCCTTGTCGGTTACAATTTTGGCCACAGGTGCCAAGAATTTCCTGGTCGGAATGCATTTTGAGCACCGCTGCTTCTAGGTTAAGATAACACAGGTAATTACATAGTCTATATTTAACTAGTTTTTTATTTTTTGAATTTAACTATTTAATGGATTATTATATCAATTTCATCTCATCCAACTGATAGGGCGTGGTTTACATCTAATAATTTTTTTTTTTTTTTTACTTCAACTATCCAATAAGTTATATCATTTTGATTTATATTTGATCTCGTCTAACTCATATTCACCAAGTATTTTCCATGCATTTTTCGTGCTCTTGATTGATCAATTGCCTGCACTTTATTGATGAATGTGTGTTGTAGATTGACACATGGCTTGTCATATTATTCATGATTTCATGGTTAATGAAATACAAATATATATCTAGTGGAAACAGGTTATTTTCCCACAAAAAGTAGAGAGTCCTTCCGAGGGTGTAGATTAGGACTTCCTCGCCATGTTATTTATCTCGTCCCAAAAAAATATATAAAAATTAAAGTAAAAAGCTTGTTAGTTCTATTTAGATAGTTTTAAAATAATTGAAGAATAATATGAGACTATTAGATGATTAAATTTATAAAATAAATAAATAAATAAATTATTAAATACTGTTGGATGAGAATATATCATTACTTGTTATTGTTTATTTGAAATCATATGATGTTATTTATAAAAAAAAGCCGTATAGGTTATGGAGTCCTAGATTATGCAAATATAGATTTAGTGTAAATTCTAGTTGGCAGAATTGGCATATGTCCTCAGAGAGAGCTAATTTGTTCAAAGGGAATGATATCAGCTATTCCTGACAAGCTTTTGACTCTGTCTGTCACGTCTCTTCGATCTTACTTTGGACAAATGTTTAACTTTGACGTTTATGCCTTTATCTTGCTAAGTGTTCTTTTTTTCCCCATCTGGGGAATACCAAAGTTTTTAAGGCATGCATCAGTTCACTTGTAAATGTTATAACTAGTGCAATAATTGTATTCTCTTGATTCTTTTGATCATATGGCGGGGAAAGAGGCCTTCAATATTGGAAAGTGGCTAATAAGAGGTGGACTACTTTCTCGAATCATCTTCTCTTCTGAATTTATGACCTGTATACATAGTTATTTGTTTTCTTTCATTACTACATTAGTAAATTGTTGGCAGTCTAAACTGCTCGGGAAAGCACACCTAGATAATTGTCTGTGAATCATGAATGTTGTATATTAATTCTCTGAACGAGTGCGAGCACTCAGAATCTTCATGTCTCCTTTCTCTATTACTAGCTGCTGCTGCTGCAGTTGTTCATCTAGTGATTACAGTCTATTGCTGCGTGAGAAGATTTTCATCCAATAAAAGCGGGACGATAATGGCATTGAGGCATTTTTCAGATTATCATCCTATAAAAGCAAGGGTGATAAAGCCATCGAGCCATTTTTTAAGAACTACAGATCATTGGTACTGAAAAGATACAGTTATTCAAAAGTTAAGAAAATGACACGGTCCCTCAAAGATAGATTAGGCCAAGGAAGTTATGGAAGTGTGTTCAAAGGCGAATTACATAATGGCTATCTAGTGGTAGTGAAGGTCTTGAAGAAATCGAAAAGCAATGGTGTAGAGTTTGTTAAAGAGGTTGCGAGCATTAGTAGGACTTCCCATGTCAACATTGTTACTCTTTTAGGCTTCTGTTTTGAAGGTTCCAAACAATAACTTATCCATGAGTTTATGCCTAATGGATCCTTGGACAAGTATAAGTAGAAAGAAAATGGTGCAATTACTGGTCATCAACTAGATTGTGAAAAATTGTACCAAATTGCGCTTGGCATTGTTTAAGGATTAGAGTACCTACACCGAAACTACAATACCAGGATTTTGCATTTTGAAATAAAGCCTCAGAACATTTTTGTTAGATGAGAATTTCTGTTCTAAAATTTCTGTTTTTGGCCTGACAAAAATATACTCCAAAAGGGAAAGTAACATATCAATGAAAGATACAAGAGGAACTATTGAATGTATTACACTCGAAGTATTCTATATGAATTTTGGAGAGGTGTCAGTCTCATGTTTATAGTCGGGATGCTGGTTGTTAAGATGACTAGAGGAAGATGGTGACCCCATATGGCTATTGACAATACAAATGATATGTACTTTCCGGATTTCATACACAAACACCTTGAGCATGGAGATGAATTGAGACTTCCTGGAATCAACAGTGAAGAGGAAAATACTGTAGTAAAAAAATGGTATTAGCAAGCTTGTGGTGCATACAAACCAATCTCTCGAATTGGCCACCTGTGAGTAGAGTGGTTGAGATGTTGCAAGCAAGCCTCGAGTCATTGTCAATCCCTCCCAGGCTCTGCTTGTCTTCCCCTCCAAGAGCCCCTGAAATTTCAGTGGCAAGTTCTCGAATACTCGCCTCGGAGTTGCTTGATTCTTAAAGGGGCTGAAATGTAATCCTTCTTCACATGGGCCATTTTTAGGCCATGCAGCAGTGTCTGATGATGTTCAAACCCCGGATTAGAAAAGAGAGTATTTTATACTAGTAAGATTTGGGGTTTGAACCTTATATCTACCCTACACTTTAAGTTAAATACAGTAATTAATTACTAATGTTTTTCATAGACGACTAATTAACATTAAACTTGCATTAGGGGAACTTGAACAGTTCGAGGAATATCAGTGCTCTGTTTTTTTAATGAGTGATTGGGGTTAGCATTTGATGTTCTTTTAAGCTTTGAAGGTTTAGTATTCTGCAAGTATTTCTGTTGACGTATGTTTGGCTGAAGGTACTGTGAACTGGCCTCTTGTGCATTTTACAACATGAGATCGGTAAAGAACTCAATCCCATGTATTGCTTCTTGAAGCAAGATTTTCTTACTGATACTCAATTATTATGGTGGCATGGTAGAAAATATCAGCGAGTTAGTTATATGCATGAGGTTTTTTTTACCTTCATTTGAACTGTGTATGCAAGTGTGCCTATGTTCTGGGTGTATTGTTAATGACACCGCTGATGAGCTGTTTGCCATGGGTAAAATTCTTTCTTCCCGTCAATTGAATTCTCCCCGTCTGAATGTCAGAACTCTTTTTTACAGCGCTCGTTGCTGTTGGACTCTCAGTCAATTAGTTCATATTCTGTGTTGGTTCTCTTTGACAGACATCCCAAAGTTCCCCTAAATTAGAAGGAAGAAAACGAAAGGGTGAGGAAGTTTTGGACATAAAAGGGATAGGGATGACCTGGATTTAGATCATGGGACTGCCTTGGATGCACTTCAGCTCGGTTCGGACTTAAATAGTTACACCGATAGTTTCACACCGAAGGATATCCTCATTGACATGGAGGTCCAACTGTCACTGACACATCCACTTGAGAAGCTTGTGTCATTTGTCCATCCTGTAAAAAAATTGGAAAAAGTTTGGGATCCATACGTTGGTAGTTATACTTGGTATCCATATTGTGACGAGTTTATTTATTTCTGCGACAAGACTTATAATTTTTGCAACAAAAAATAACGTGTTAATTTCTTGTATCATATTTTATCAAGTTTGTTGCAGAAATGAATAAGGCTGTCACAATATGTACACCAAGTATGGCTACTAACGTATGGATCCCAAACTGCACCCTTAAAAATTATGGGTTCGGTTAACTTCAGTCAAAAATTATAGAGCATCGTTACATCTCTAAAAATTTTTTATTCGATTTATTTGCCTGAATTACAACATCTTTATTACTTTTTGTGACAACACTTCTATTATTTATAACAAAAAAAGAAGACAAATTTTTTTTACTACAAAAAATAAAAGAATCGTCACAAAAAGTAATAAGATTGTTGCAATTCAAGCAAAAAATTCGAACAAAAATTTCTGGTGCTCTACTTTTATCCAAAATTATATATCAAAGCATTATTCGTTGACCACAGAGAACATTTCTACAAGTACAACACCAGAAAATCCAATGACGAAATCGCGATAACAGCACCAACGGAGAGTTAATGGTGCAATTGAAACTGTACATAAAAAGGGTGCTTTTGAAACTAGGGTTGTCTTTTAGGAGTTGAGAAGAAGTTTTTAAAGTAGAAAGCTAGGAACTGCAAAGAAAATTCCAAAGATATATACATATTTGATTATTGAAGCTGGTAGGTGAAAGCTAGTATTCACTTTTAGGGCCGACATTTAATTTTGGGTTCCTCAGTGATTTTGGGTAATGAGATGAATTAGTGGAGATAGTTAGTGTATTACAGGCGATGAGAGCCACAATCAACTACCAGAGTTTTTGTCCCAACCTCTTCTACTTCACCATATGAACATTCTTCCTTTATCCTCTGATTATGAAGGTCATCCTTATGGGAATGACACCCGACCATCAACAATTTGCCCCAAAAATTTACTTCCCCGTACTTTTGTCTACAACGCCAACATCGGCTATGGACCGATTTTTTTTCCCCAAGGTTTTTGGCCATAAAACGATTGGAAGAGATGAAGACTCCTTCGCCACTTCTTCCTTGTATTCAGTTGGTCCATGCTACGTGGATGTAATTTTAACCCTAGTCCATGTCGGCTGCGTTGATGTCCCGGTGTAGGAAATTTGTGTACAAAATTTCAGTCTGGGTTCAGTTTGACTCAAATAGTTTTGCACTACAAGCCCAAAGCTCATTTTTTATTACTCATTTAATCCCCACCATGAACTCGAGGGGGAATGCAGAAAATGTCATTAAAATCTTTGGTTTTGCATAAGAACTATATTATAAATGTGTCAATAGCTATTATGCATTATACTCTTTTTTTTCTTTTTTTTTTAATTGTAAAAAATCACTTAACGGATATGACCGTCATCAAATATTTTGGCCGAAACTAACCTTTTGACTGTTGCGTCTTTATACAATCTCTTTTATAAAGAGAATTTATCACTAAAATATTATTAGGTCTAAAACGAGTCTCTTTTAATACCAATCACATTGTTAACTGGTTTAAAAACTACCGTTGCGCTATAATCTTTAGTTATTTAAGCAGTCATCTAACTATTTGTTAAGAAAAAATACAGACGCAGAAATTTAAATTTAAATTAATATTAAAAAAATATACTAAAATATCATTAAATTATTATCTCCACTAATTCATTATACCCATTATACCCTTTATGAGAGCGTGTCAAAAACTCCCGATGATCTACCATTTTCGTCTTATTGAATATGTACGAAGACGATCAATTTAGCTAACACGGAGGTCCGGAGGATGCGGTTAGGCCATCTTGCTCACATATTCTGCCCGCCAATCCTTTTCATTGCAAGATTTTTTCATTGCCATAGGGGAAGACTGAAAGTCATAGTCAACCCTCTTGTCCTCTTCTCAATAACAAATGACTAATTAATTTTAATTAATATTTTTAGTTGCATAAAATTATTTATTTTATTAATGAGGTGATTAAATTACTTCATTTTTTTTAAATAAATAATTTACTTTTATTTTAATTTTTAAAGGAATACTAATTAGATTTAAGATAATATTAAATATATTTAAAATAATATTAAATATGTTTAAAATTTAATTTTTTTAAAAAATCAAATAAAATTATTTTTCAATGCCTTTGTTATCTCAGTCTATATCCCCAAGTCCTTTGCCAATACTAAAAAAGTAAGGGAATGAGAACCCTCAAAAGAAGCTACAGACCTCTTATGTCTCTCTCTCTCTTTGTTTTTTTAGACAAAAAAAAAAAAAAACTGATAGAGTAGAGAGATAGGAGACTTCTGGTTATAGGTACAAATGTATTGATACATTCCTAAAAAATTTAATTACTTGACTCGATAAAAATTTATTAAAAAATTTAATATAAAAATTTATTTAATAAATAAATCAAGTCTAAGTAATGATAGGTTCAACTTGTTTAAATTCATGAATAATTTGTTTAAAAATTATTGCAAATTTGTCTTAAAACCATTAAAATTTTTTGTTTGATATGACATTAGATTATGTTTAGTAGTCTCATTTGGGTCAAAATGCCCGACCCTTCGTTCCATTCACACACACATGTTGTTTTGATTAATCAAATACCGGATATTGCAGCCTTCCTTGTGCATTTCCATCTCTTTCAATTTCCTATAAAAGTCATCAACTCAAGTCGGCCCTAAACAGTAATATATTCTGCAATTAAAAGCCATCTCTCACCAAGTCCTCTGCCCTCACCCCACTCCCCCCAACCCGCGCGAAAACAATGCCTGCCCGCCATCTCTTCTTTATCTTTATCCTTCTCCCAGCATATTACTGTGAATATGATGATCCAGACTACACAGAATGCCAAAAGCCTTACAATTGTGGACGCTTGCTCAACCTTTCCTATCCTTTCTGGGGGGATAACAGGCCTGAATTCTGCGGCCACGAAGGGTTCATGCTCACTCACTGCCAAGACCAACAAGGTCCTACTATAACCAGTCTTGAACGAGAGTTCCGAGTGATTCACGTGAACGCATCTCTGAACTTGATGACCATAGCCAGAAGGGATTTGTACGACGACGTCTGTCCTGTAATTCTCAACAACGTAACTTTCAATGAAACCCTCTTCCGATTGGTCCCAGACCTTGTGAACCTGAGCTTGGTTTACAATTGTACTACATCGCCTTTTACAACAAGAACGGTACTCAATTCTTCGTGCCCCATAGACGGTGCACAGGACCGTGTATTCTATGGAAGTGATGAGCTCTGGAGGCAAAATCTCCCGGACATCGGCCAGTTGTGTGACAGAGTGGAAGTGCCTGTTCTGTTAGATTTGCAGGCTCTTGAGGAAATTATTACAGCTATAAATGGATTGGAAAAAGTAAGAGAACTTTTGAGAAATGGGTTTAACGTGGCCTATGACTATGACGAGGATATTTCCATCTGCAAGCAGTGTGAGGATACGGGTGGGATTTGTGGCACCAACTCGAGTACCTTGCGTTTCAATTGCTTTTGCCCTGGCGATCACAATTTAGGCCTCCAGTGCCCAGAACTCCCAGTCTCAGTCCCAGGTGGGCATGCATTTTCCGAGTTCTTGATTGATCAATTGCTTGCACTCTACTGATGAATGTGTTTCCAGATTGACATGTGTTTCTTGTCCTTTGCTTGTAGCATTAGTCATGGAATTCATGCATGGCTAATGGAATGGGTACAACTAGGCGTGCCGACCATTAAACAAATATTTTTTTAATTTTATTTTTGTTTTGGTAAAACAGGGGTTGTTCAGTAGACATAATTTTTTTTTAAAAAAAAATAATAACAATATTAAATTAAGCTGTTAGGGGTACCGGTCCACGTATTCGGTACCCTAACTTTATTTAGCAGCATGAGCACATGCACCTAGGAGTCTTATATGTGCATGTGTGATTAGCTTCTTAACGCGCCTTCCCTGACGTAAGGGATGAGCTTGAAGGAAATCCATTAGTTCTGTTACTCTAGTACTGGAAAGACCATATATCTTGGTAGACAACAAAGGAACTCCCCCATTAACCTCTAACTCTCTAAATTAAATCTAAATTCAATTTAAATGTATTTCATATCTTAGTCCACCTTTTTCCTTTTTCTTTCTTCCCAAGACTATTCATTGATACTTTGAATTAGATTTCATTCAATAGAATATATTTACCATACAGATTGAGGCAAAGAGAGACTATCCAGGTTGAAAAAGAAAAGCTTCACAAATGAAGTAATGGAAAATTGTTGTGGGGAAATGATAGAAGAACAGAAAATGGGCCCACCGTGTGTCAGGGGAAAGAGAGAGAAGAGAAAAAAATTTGACATGTCGGTGCTTTTTTTTTTTGGTTGTAAAAGAAAACATACGATGTATAAATTAAATAATTAAAATTGATGTAAAGTAAACTCATTAAACATATGATTAGCAAGAAGCATCCTGGCAAGACGCGTTGGAAAAACCAATTCTTATTAGACGAAAAGTAGAAGGGAAAGTACCACCAAACTCCAAAGACTTATCCTTCTCCAAATGCTGCCTTTTCACAGATCCACAATTTTCTTTTCCTCACACCCTTCTGCTTTCTTTGAAACTTTTTTTTTTTTTTGGGTAAGTCATTTCTTTGAAGCTCTTCCACTCCAAATGGATCAAAAAATCTTTTTCACTCCCAAAACCCGTCTCCAAAATTGCATCTTTCTCATCCTTTCCACCACATTAGCCTACCAATCCCTTTCCATGGACTCAAATTTCCTCGCTTGTGAACCAAAATCCTGTGGCAATGGCCTCAACATAAGCTACCCATTTCGCCTGCCCGATCAAGAAAGCTACTGCGGCTACCCGAATTTTGATGTTACTTGTCAGGACAACAACCCCGTACTCACCATCTCCAATGATCAATACATCATTAAAGACATCTTCCCCGGAAACCATTCTCTTCTGGTGGCTAACGCAGTGGCCTACAACAACTCATGTCCAGCTCCTTTGAACAACGTTAGCCTTGGTCTAACCCCATTTAACCTTGTCCCTGGCTACCTTAATCTCTCCTTCTTGTACGGATGTAACTCAAGTCCCCCAAGTTTCACGTGTCCAATAACTTGTGGTGGGCATACTAATGCTACTTCCTTTTCTTTTGCTTCTTTTTACTTCGAGGATGTGGAATTGGATTCTTGCCTCCGCCTTGTTAATGCTCCTGTCTATGATTCTGGGGTTGATTTTGGCCTGTTAAATTATACCGAGATTTTGCAAAGGGGGTTCATGTTGAAATGGACTGCAAGTAATTGCAGCACTTGCGCGAGCAGTGGTGGAAGATGTGGTTTTGAGAATAGCGAATTCGTTTGTTTTTGTCGTGAAGGACAAAGTGGCAGCTCCTGTGTTAATGGTAATTATTCTCATTGCTGCTTTTTGATTTGTTCTTTTCTCTGTTCTCTCCCGGCTTCCCAATCCTTTACCTCGGAACCCAACCTCTGATTGCTGCTTTTTCTCATCTTTCTGGCTGATATTGTCAATGTGTGAAATTAATATTTTAACGAGTCAACCAGGATTTAGATGAGTCTTAATGCCAATAGTTCGGGGTGTCCTACAAGATGAAGCTAGGGCTTCAGTACTGTATAATAACCAGATAAAATGGCTAGATTTTCATACAGCTTTCTTTTTTTAAAAAAAAAAAAACTAAATTCTTAACCTATTTGGTGTTCATTAAATGTGTTAGTGTTAACTTAAATCTTAATCTTTTTTAATTCTTTTTCTGTTAAATCTAGTCAATGCCACCTTTTTTGCCAAAAACATATACCTTAGTATATTTCATCTTTTAAAGAAGTTTATTAATGAGTATAATGATATACGTGAAGAGAGCTATGATTAAAAATTAGATCGGATTAATTAGTTCACTCAGAAAAATTGAGAACCTAGCCATAGTGCAATCCAGTGGCACCTCAAAACCCGATTGTCATTATTGACTGGATTATTCATGTCATTCCGGCCTCTATCACTGTGGATCGAACATCTCCTCAAAATTGCTTGTTTTGTCAAAAGCTTGACATGAAAAAAATAAAAAGGTCTAAGGGGAATGGACAGGGTGACTTAGCTTCTGTAGGCATCTTTGGCTTTCTTTAATGTCATGTTTGGTATTTTTTTAAGAAATTTTAAAATTTTATTCTTATTTTTTTATTTATTTTTTATCAATCTAAATAATTATTTTTTATTTCTTTTATAAATTACTATTTATTTTTTTCTTATAATTTTTTAATCATTACTTTTTATTAATTATAACATTATTATTATTATATTATTTTTATTTATTTTTTTTCATTCACTTTTTATTTAATTTCTCACTATTCAATTACACCCTGAGCGAGATGTAGACGGCGTGGAGATTGTCTCTGACTTTATGTAGGGCTGCAAATGAGCCGATACGTTCGTTAAAAGTTCGGTGGCTCGGCTCGGTAAGAGTTCGGTTCGGGTTCGTTCATTTTACTAAACGAGCGATACACGAGTCTAAAAGTAAAACTCGTTTAATAAACAAGTCGAACTTAAACAGGGGTAGGCTCGGCTCGGTTCAGGCTCGTGAACAGCTCGTTTAGAGCTCGACAAATATATTATTAGTAATTTGTTTAATATATATCGTTATAAACTTATTTAATGTATTAATAACATTTAATTGTATCATTTAACTTTTAGTATAAATAGTTACCAATTTAAGGTTATATCTTTTATTTCATATATAGTTATTTGAACAAAATTTATACGTGATTAGGACTGTAAGTAAGTCAATACTTTTGCTAAAAGTTTAGTGACTTAATCTGGTAAAACTTGACTAAAACTCATTCGTTTAACTAAATAAATGATATATCAGTTTAAATTTAAAACTCATTTAATAAATAAACCGAATATAAATAAAAATAAGTTTAGTTAAACTCATAAACAGTTTATTTAAGAATTATATGTTACATATATTTATATTTATACATTAAAATTGAACATTTATTTTTAATTATTTAATTTTATTTAAATAAATAGTTTTTATCCTTTTATTTTATGTATAATAATAGAATTTTTTAATTTTAATTGTTTTATTGGTATTATAAAATTAAATGATACAGTTCGTTAAAAACTCGAAAGCTCGGTTCGATAACAGCAGGTTCGGCTCAAGGTTCGACTCGTTCGTAAACGATACTGATATCGAGTCTCATTTTTAGGCTCGTTTAATAAACGAGCCAACACCTGAACCTCGCCAAGCTCGGTTCGGTTAAGCTCGTTTGCAGCCCTATCTTTATGTAAGGGAGGTGCAGGTGGCGTGGAGACTTTAGACTTGAGGAGTTAGGTTTACAACGATGCTTAAAAGACCATAATATACTTACTGTTCTCATAAATTACATTTGTGCCATTCTATAAAAACTCATACGCTCATTCTTGATTTTTTATCTTTTTCTTGTTTTATATGATTTCTTGTCTTTTCTCTCTAATTCTATTAGTTTAATTTTTTCGCTCATGAATCTTTTACATTAAAATGTAACTTTTAAGATTAAAACTACATCAAACAATATATTATTATATTTTAATTTTTAATATTTTTATATACTTTATATAAATATTTATTATTTTATATATTTAATATTAAATATTAATTTTATTAATTCAACTATAATTTAACTGATTATACTAATTAAACGTTAAGTTTTTAAGTTTTTTTTTAGTTCAATGACCGGTTGAGTCACATTGACCTTAAAAATGGCTAGCCTCTGGTAAATAATAAACCGTTGTTTTTTATCTCAAGTCGATCATAATGATTTATTTGAAATAAATCAATAAAAAAATAAATTTATACGATATAAGATCATCATTAAGTTATATTCATTAAAAAATAGTTAAATTAGAAATTTTCAATTAGTGTAGTTGCGTCTTAATTTTTTAAGAACTTGCATATTTTTATATCCGTGTTGTATTGTATTCGTTTCCAGTGTCCATGCCACTACATCTTAAGCAGTGAATCGGACGGCAAAAATCCGACGTGGAGGGAGTTTGCCGACTGGATTCTATGGGATAGTTTGCCGAGCCATCGGCTGGAAGTCTTCCGACTTTAGTTTTGGGCTTGTACTGGACCTGTTAAAGGCCCATGGTCCTTATCAAATTGTCTTAGTAGAAATGAAACTGATGCACTAGTTGCTATGTTTGATGATGATCCTTTAGTGGGTTATGCATCCAACAACTGCAGAGATCTGGTGGCGGTGCCTATAGCTGTGGATTTAGACGGAAAACAGAGTAATGCAATCATCTAGAAAGTGGGTTTCTATTGAGCTGGGTGGCAACGGATTGTGGGGTGTGCTAGAGGAGTGGTCGAAGGCGTGGCGTTGACAATTCTACGTACCATTTCAAATGTTCCTGCCTCGACAGGCCTCATGCTTCGTGGTGCACCCCAAATCAGTCATCTTTTCTCGGTTAACCTTCAGAATTTGTTTTATTCCCTCTTTTTGGTATTGCTCTTTTTTTTTTGGGTTGTTATTATTGTTTTATCTCTTTGGAAACTGCTGGAATTAGACAGTTGTCTATGTCTGCCAAAAAACAAGGCTGCCTTAGGCTCTCTGATTCAACAAGTGATGTTTTAATCTTTCTTGTGAAGAACCATGTTATGGAATTATGCCATTATCACCATTCGCGGCTATATGTAGTCTAGTTCTTAGGAGAAAATAAAAAATAAAAAATAAAAAATAAAAACCTGTATCTGTTTCTTAGCTTCTTGGAACTTGCTTGGAGGATGGACTGCAGCAAGCTGCCAAAAAGTTCTGTTTGTGCCATGCAATGGCTATTAGTAAGAAAATGTTTACAGAGTCAAGTAGCCAAGTGTTTTAGCCTCTAGTGCTGGACAGCAGGTCAATAGGAAGTAGCAGCCGGAAATTTCACTTTGTTCTTATTTTTGGTCAATTTTTCGGTCAGTTTGTTCTTGCAGGTTTCGACTCTTTCTGCTATGTCCCTTTTGATGTTACTTTGCACAATTGTTTAGTTTGTCTTTTAGGCCTTTCTCTTGCTAGGATATTCTGGAATGCCATTGTTAGAATTAGTGCCATAATTTTCTTTTCTTATTCTTTCGATCGATGTGGCAGGGAAAGCGGCCTTCAATATTAGAAAGTGGCTAATCGTAGGTAAACTACTTTTTCAAATCATCTCCTCATCTGAATTTCTGACCTGCATACATCGTTTTTTTTGTT
Source organism: Carallia pectinifolia (assembly GCA_037832335.1). NCBI lineage: Eukaryota > Viridiplantae > Streptophyta > Magnoliopsida > Malpighiales > Rhizophoraceae > Carallia > Carallia pectinifolia. The sequence goes on from CM075444.1 coordinate 6,944,879, forward strand.
TCATTACAACATTCAGTAAATTGTTGGCAGTCTAGACTGCTCAGGAAAGTACCTAAATACTTGTTTTTGAATGATGAATGTTGTATATTAATTCTTTGAACGAGCATTAAGAATCTTCATGTCTCCATTCTATACTACCAGCTGGTGTTGCTGTTGGAGCTGTTATTCTTGTGTCTACAGTCTATTGCTGCATGAGAAGATTGTCATCCTATACTGGCGTTGCAGCATTTTTAAGATTTTTATCCTGTAAAAGCAAGGACGATAATGACATCGAGGCATTTTTAAGGAACCATGGATCATTAGCACCGAAAAGATACAGTCATTCAGAAGTTAAGAAAATGACACGGTCCTTCAAAGATAGATTAGGCGAAGGAGGTTATGGAAGCGTGTTCAAAGGCAGATTACTTAATGGTTGTCTGGTGGCAGTGAAGGTCTTGAAGAAATCAAAAAGCAACGGTGTAGAGTTTATTAATGAGGTTGCAAGCATTAGTAGGACTTCCCATGTCAACATTGTTACTCTTTTAGGTTTCTGTTTTGATGGTTCCAAACGAATTCTTATTTATGAGTTTATGCCTAATGGATCCTTGGACAAGTTCATATACAAAGAAAATGGTGCAATTGCTGGTCATCAACTAGATTGCGAAAAGTTATACCAAATTGCGCTCGGCGTTGCTCGAGGATTAGAGTACCTACACCGAGGCTGCAATACGAGGATTTTGCATTTTGACATAAAGCCTCAGAATATTCTTTTAGATCAGAATTTCTGTCCTAAAATATCTGATTTTGGCCTGGCAAAAATATGCCCTGAGAGAGAAAGCAACATATCAATGAAAGATGCAAGAGGAACTATTGGATATATTGCACCTGAAGTATTCTGTAGGAATTTTGGAGGGGTGTCTCACAAGTCTGATGTTTATAGCTATGGGATGCTGGTTCTTGAGATAATTGGAGGAAGACAGAGCCCTCGTATCGCAGTCGACAATACAAGTGAGATATACTTTCCAGATTGGATACATAAATGCCTTGAGCTTGGTGAAGAACTAGGACTTCCTGGAATCAACAGTGAAGAGGAAAACACTGTAATAAAAAAAATGGTATTAGTGAGCCTGTGGTGCATACAAGCCAGTCCCTCAAATCGGCCACCTATGAATAGAGTGGTTGAAATGTTGCAAGCAAGTCTTGAGTCATTACCAATCCCTCCTAGGCCTTACTTGTCTTCCCCTCCAAGAGCCCCTGAAATTTCAGTGGCAAGTTTTCCAATACTCTCCTCAGAGCTGCTTGCTTCTTAAAGGGGCTGAAATGTAATCCTTCTTCACATGGTCCATTTTTAGGCCATGAAGCCGTTGCCAATGATGTTCGAACCCCACACTGGGGAAGAGAATATTTTATGTAAGTAAGGTCTGAAGTTCAAAACTCAAATCTTATCTCAAACTTTAAATTTTGTGGCGACTAGTCTATATCTAGTAATTAATTACATGTGTTTTTCTTAGATAACTAATTAACAATAAACATGCATTCGGGAAACTCGGACAGTTTGAGGATTATATAATGCTCTTGTTTATAATGATTGATTGGGGTTAGCATTTGATGTTCTTTTAAGCTTTGAAGGATTAGTATTCTGCGATTGATTTTATTGAGGCGTGTTTGGCCTAAGGTACTATGAATTGGCCTCATGTGCATTTCACAACTTAAGATTGGTAAAGAACTCAGTTACATGAATTGATTCCTGAAGCAGACTTCTTCGTTGATACTCAATCGTTATGGTGGCATATTAGAAAATATTTCCCAGTTAGCTCAAACCATTTGCTTTTTTTTTTTTTTGTTGTCTTTTGAGCTGTGTGCACGTGTGCCTATGTTCTCGGTGCATTGTTAATGACACCACCGATAGGCTATTTGTCATGCGTAAAATTTGATGGTTTTTTTATACCACAGCACCCATTCCTGTTGGACTCTCTGTCAATTAGTTCATATTCTGTGTGAGTTCCCTTTGACAGACATCCCAATGTTCCCCCCAAAAAGAAGGAAGAAAACAAAAGGATGGAGAAGTTTTGTACATAAAAGGGTTAGGGATGACCTGGATTTAGATCATAGGCCTGCCTTAAAAGCACTTCAGCTTGCAAATTTCAGTCTCGGGTTAGTTTGACTCATATAGTTTTGTACTACAAACCTAAAGCTCATTTTTATTTGTTATTTAATTCCCACCATGTTTTGTGTAAGTGCATGCCCTACCAGCTGGTTATGCCACAATTAATGTCTGCCTTTTATGGACACAGATGGCGAAAGATTTGAAGAACAATAAGGATAGGCATGATTCTCATGAGAATGATAATTCATAAGGGTTCCACTATATACACTATATAGTTACATATAGTTATACTTGAGAACGAGTTAGATCTGTCTAAAACCTTGGTATTAAGTAGGCTTAACTTAGTTTTAGTTTTTTCTCTTATTAGAAGGTTTTGTCTAATTGGGCTTTGGGAACAATTAGTTTGTGGTCCTTTTGATTTAGTCAATTATATGTCATTTTGACCGACTGTTTCTCTTACTTCATATAAATTTCCCCGACACCCTTACGTTGATCTTATGTACGGAGTCATTTTATATTAATGCGATGGTTTCTTTTTGATAAAAAAAAAATTATTGATAAGATTAGACTCGATTTACATTTTTTTGGGTACAACTATTTATAGTTAATGATTATAAAAAGTCGTCTCATTTTACACATGATATTTTTCTTCTTTTGAAGTTAATAGTCTAATAATTAAATAGAAAAAAAGAAGTGATGATATAAACAAAAAATCAAATTTCCGTCCATACGGATCAGATGCATTCTCTTGTGCATTTTAGTTGGCTGGTGACGCGGGACAAAAGCGTGAAATATAGGATAAAGAAAGACTAACACTCGATTGAGCATTCAAAAGGATTTATGGAATCCACCAGAGAAGATAAACGATTCTTAATAAAGAATTTTCATTAATAATTTTCTGGAATAGATAACAACTTTCTGCAATAGAAAACCTAAAGCCCTATTTATAATAACTTCTAAACTTAGTGATCAAGTAAACTTAATAATCAAGTGAAACTAAAGAAGGAAACTAAATCGATCTTTTAAAGATTTGTCTAATAAGAAATACTTGATAACCAAGTATTCTAGAATAATCTTATTGAAACTCCTAAATAACTAAAATACTATAAGATAAAAATAATTAAAAATTACAACCAAATTAAAAAGACAATAAATAATATGCTTCAGGACATGTCCTACGTCAGATCCCTCCACTTGAAAGAAACTCGCCCTCAAGTTAACTATGAGGAACTGACGTATTCTATGCCATAAGAACAAATACTTTGAATAAATTTGTGTCTTCAACAAGAACCAACAACTTCTCTTGTGAACCATAGTATGAGTAATGATGCTAACTATTAATGCTGTCAAGCCAAAATTCTCGCTTGGTTGATTGTCCACCCCAATAAAATCAATATAACATATTGATATAGATGTATAATCAATAAGATCCTGGGACCTGTAGGTTATGGGTCCATCTCCTTGTTGTTCACCTTCCTGCTTAGAGGTCGATAGTGTAATAACTTGTTGCTCATCGAAATCTTCGCTAGCACACAAGAAATCAATAGGCTTGACCACAATATCATTAACAATTGATGTTTCATCTTCTTTTTGATCCATCTTCTTTTGATCAACAATTGTTTCTTGACTAATTATCTCGGTGAAGGGACAAGCTGACAAATCTTCAAATTTTAAACTTGTTTCCATAATTTCAATAGGTAGAAAACAAGAATTAAATTGTTGTTCAGCTTGCCCTAAAATCTCATCAAACATATCATCGCCATAAAATTCGATGACTAATAAATTTATCATTGTTACCCATAAACGAATTTTCGGCTTACTATAACTCAACCTTTAATATTGGGTTTCGTTCCACCAATCAGCTGCACCATCTTTGAGTTTCGAATACGCAAGATTCATCTTCTCTTCTTCACGAAAATTATTGTATTCGAAGTAGACATCCAGTTCTGCTAACCATCTTACAAAATCTTTAACGAAGAAATCTCCATCAAAGACAGGAATATCTTTAAAATTAGGGACTCATCTACGAACAAATTGACTGCAAGCAATACCTCTATTACAAGATTTGTTGTATCCGCAATCCACCGATGACACTCTAGATAGAGCCTTCCCTTCATGATCATCGTCATTGAAGAGGTTGCTTCGGACTCTGTAAAATGACATCTTCACAGGCCAAACCTGCTTTGATACCAAATGACGTGGGATGGAAGTGTGAAATATAGGATAAACAAAGACCAACACTCAATTCAGCCTTCAAAAGGATTTCTGGAATTTACCAGAGAAGATAAACGATTCTCAATAGAGAATTTTCATTGATAATTTTTTAGAATTGATAACAACTGTCTGCAACAGAAAACCTACAACTCTATTTATAATAACTTCTAAACTTAGTGATCAAGTAAACTTAATAATCAAGTAAAACTAAAGAAGGAAACTAAATCGATCTTCTAAAGATTTGTCTAATAAGGAATACTTGATAACCAAGTATTCTAGAATAATTTTACTAAAACTCCTAAATAACTAAAATACTATAAAATAAAAATAATTAAAAATTACAACCAAATTAACAAGACAGTAAATAATATGCTTTAGGACGTGTCCTACGTCAGCTGAAAATTCACAATTGTAATCTAAGTACTATGTGGTTCCTGATATCGTCAAAGTTCTTGTTATGCCCAATATATGTCTCAATCAAAGTTACCTCGCTTGAAACAAATTTAAGTTCATATCACTTTAGAGATAGCTGCCAAAAATCGATAATTTTTTTTTTTTTTTTTGTGATGCTCAGGTCTAGAGTATCTCACTTTATTCATGAGTAATCCATGTAAGGAAATGTTAAAAAAAAAAAAAAGAAGTTATAAACCCATGCTTAAAACAAAAAAAAAAAAAAGGTCCCCCCAATTTTCAAATGTAAAATCAAATATTGTGTATTTTTGATACTTTTCCATAAAAGAGTAACTGTATAAATTTTTCCAAAAAAAAAATCCATTAAGTTATTGGTTTTTCTTTAAGCGTTTCTCAAAAAAAAAAAATCATATTTATCTTAAGTTTTCAATTTTAGATAAAAATTGAAAAGATAACTTTCATACACTCTTAGAGTTTATGTTCAAAGTTGAATATTTTGAAGATAGATAATTAAAAAACAAAGTAGATAATGCATGTTTACCATAGAATAGTGGTCAAATTTTGCATTTTAATCTTGTCAAGCTTTATGTTAAACAAAAAAAAAATCTTCTCAAGCACTTTTTTTTTTTTTACCAAAAGAAACCGTTGTATTAAAATTCGAATCCGTACATAAATTCGATGTAAAGGTGTCGGAAAGATCTGCACAAAGTAAGAGTATATAATGGCAAAAGCTTACAACTAACATGGTCCCAAGGATCATAACTGAATTGGGCATATGGTCCTTCTTAACAAATCCCCCTCACGGGAAAAAAAATCGAATTGAGAGTAGACCGACTTAAAACCAAGTTCTTAGACCGATCTACCTCATTTAGATAAAGTTGCTTAAAACAACACATACTGCACCTTGACAGACTTACGACAGAAATTAATCGGATATGTTTGACAACGATTTCCACCAATCCTAACCTACACCAAAACACAACAAAAAAATAAACACAAGGCAGACATCCCATAATACACAAACCAAATATAACCTAACACCCAATCCAAAAGAAATCCACTAAAGCCAATTCTGTTAGGATTAAGAGCTGTGATGATGAGGGGGAAAAGGTGGCCGGAACATAGGTGTTGACAGCATAAGGCATGGCAGTGGCGGCGTCGGCGATGCTACCACTGGTGGCTTTATCGCTGGAGGCTACTTTGGCGGCGACGGCGGCATTGACTGCGATAGTGGCGTCATTGATGATACCGGTCGCAACGATAGGAAAAGCAACACTTTCAGCAGTGGAGGTTGCATTCTCTTCATCTTCAGTGGGGTCGTCCGGCACGACAGCGTTGGCGCAGGAGAAGATAACCGAATCAGTGAAAAAGAGAGCGGCGGTAAGGAGAACCTAGATCCAAAACTAGAATGAACATGAATGTCTTTATTTGGGCTAAATCTAAAAAACAAAATAGCTAAACTACCATTTAAAAGTAATAGAGGATGGAGGAGAAAAAGGATGTGGTACAGATGGAAGAATAGGCACCAGAGGGGTGATAAAAGGGAGGATAAAAGAGAAGAAACGAGGATGAATGGTTGGCCAGCTAGCCACCGCCGACTAAAGGAGGGAAAGGATTTTTGTAAAAACTGCAAAGAGAGTGGATTTTATAGAGAAGTTAGAGAGAAATCACGCTCTCTTCTCACGACTTAAGTCAATTACAGTTGGGCAATTTGAATAAAAACCTAGTCTAGCTAGATCACCCAACATCATATGCACTTTTTCTTTTTTTTTTTTTTGGGCAAAAAGGAAAAGAATTAACTCCTAAGAAACAAAGCTCTATTTTTATCTCCATCAAGCAGAGGAAGTAGACCCATAAGTGAAGAAGAAAGTGGATTTGTAGCAGCAGCAATAAAGGTTACTCTCATTTTAATAAAAGAAGTCTGCACAAACGTTCTCTTTGAGGAGGATATGTTGCAGCTTTAATGCCAATCTCTAGCACATGAGATATTTCCAATATTCGCAGCATAGCACTAATATGCTGAAACCATTGCCTTCCTCACTCAAAACCACCGAGAAAAAAACAAACTGTGTTAAAAAAAAAAAAAGAAAAAAAAACGAATTCTTTCATTTTCTGGTGGGCATCTTTGTCACCGTCAGACCCTACCAAAGAACAACACGATATTATTGCACTTAAACCGGATATGGATTAGGTCATTTTCTGCTACACCCATATTCCTTTGGTTTTGCTGCAGGCACGAGGGTTTGAAGTTTGAACCACATACACATGAAATTAAGAGTCTAGACAGCTCGTTTTAGTAAACTATATGGCCATTGGTACACCCATACTCTTTAAATGGAAAATAATTCTCTTGTTTTTGCATATGATTTATGAATAGGACATCAATACATGGATGTACCTTAATAGACACAAAAACAGACGTAGATCTAAATTTAATATTATGATTGCTCATTGCATATTTATGATTCTTATTATTAATTGAGATTATTCCTTAAAAATCTAACAATGTAGAACAAAAATCATCAATTAATAATAAGAATCATAAATATTATGATTGCTCATTGCATATTTATGATTCTTATTATTAATTGAGATTATTCCTTAAAAATCTAACAATGTAGAACAAAAATCATGATTGTGTGATGGATAAACTCACGTCTGTCCAACGAGCATTCACTTACATTCATCTATCCATTCATCTATCTTTTCCCTTATGAATATCGGCGAACTACCAAGGAAACGTTGATTTAAAAGGATGTTATCCATAAAAAAGAAATATATATTATATTGATAATGAAGATAATTGTGTACCTGATTATTATTTATATTCCCATGTACCAAAATTAATTGTGCCTGATTTTTGTACGTAAGTAAGGTGCCTTATATATGTGCCAACTGCCAATGAACTGGCTAACTAGGCAGTCAATTCAATAAAAAACAATTATCAATACCACGCATGTGGCATCATAGACTAGTTCAGGACTCGCAAGTGGAATTGTGTTTTGCTAAAAGAATGATACAGTGAAATCATAACAACTACTAGGTGCCTTTTATTTCTTGTTGCAATTTGTTGCCTATTTATTGAGCTAAATACAAACTTTGTGGCGATCAACCCACTTTTAGTGGGCCCTCAACATTTATTCTGGGATATGTTCTATATATATATACTGTGACCCTTAAATAATTATTATTTATTCCTTTTTCTTTGGGTCCACTTGCTCCAGCATGAAACTAACTTGATGTCATCAAAGATATGGTCGAATTCATGGACTGCATGCTTTATTAATACTTTGCCTAAGCCATGAAGCTAGTTAGCTACATTCCTTTAGTTTCCTGTGTTTGTTATTCTTATTATTTTTTTAAATATAATTTATTTATAATTTTACATTATACGAATTTATCTTTTTATTTTTTATTTCAAGTATACTTCATTTATTATACTGTGAGATCATTAATAAATTATATATTAAAAAAGTAAGTTAAACTTAAAATTCCCTATCTTTCATCATATAACTTGAGGAAAATAAATGGGCTTGACTTCAAATTGATTGGTCAGTCCCTCCCATTAGGTCACCCATATATATCAACAACCCTGGAATGCTAAAGTATATAAGCACAGGTGCTTCAGTTGTACCAGCAATACTTGAAATTCTTTTATTTTTTCCTATCAAAAAAATGATCGACTTCCATGGGAGACATATATAATTTGCAGGTCTAATTAAGTTTGAAGGGATGCATTAATCAAAAGACATTTTCAACGGTACCAGAAGCCTCAATTTAAAATACTTAGCCATTTTGCACCACCCCCCCCCCCCCCCCAAAAAAAAAAAACTCAATTCTTTTGGCCACTAAAATGTCCCCAATAGAAACGTGGACTTTTCAACATAAAAAAGGTGAAGGTGGCTCTTCCACTTTATAAATATTTTTTATTAATTTCCTCTTTATTTATGTTAAGAAATGCTGACCCTACAAAATAGTTTCATTCGGTAATATTATAAAAACACAGTGTTAGGCCCAATTAATTGGAAGTACCCCGCTGTACGCATTTGATGGAATTGGAAACAATAGTGATGTGAGATCGCCAATCCTTTCAGATGTGCCATTCTGGCCATAGCTAAGCTATCCATTCGGTTTCAAATGAATAATTAGTTAGAAATTTGTAAAAATGGTGATGCCAAATCAAGAAGTCAACGTCCATGAATTATATATATGGACTGCCAAATTAAGATCTAATTAAATGATTGATGATTAGGCAAACCATTTGGTAAATCGAAAAGGCATAACAATAATCTTTATATGATCATTAATTATAAGATAAAAATATTCTACATGTTATAAATTTATAATTTTCCCGCCTCAACTTCGCACCATTTCGACCAACCATGCGCACCCATATCAGCTTCTGCTCATGCAAGAATATATGGTTTGTGTGATAATTAAATTGTGTCGCACACCCGCCATACTACGCCAAAAAAAGTTGGTAGACAACTTAAATGTAGCACGTATATATAGTGTCTTTCACCTAAAGTTTTATTATATGGATGCAATCAACTTCATTATCTAGTTTAAATGTAGACCACATTGCACTGTAGTTATGCATATTTACCGTCCCACCGCTAATTGTAATCATGTATTGAAAGAAAAAATATGTACAACGAGTGATCATAATGTAAAATGTATGAACCAATGATTGTAACGCATTCATACAATTTTTCATATTCAATACCCGCTCAAAGAGACAGACAAATTTAATTTTCAAAATTTTAACTTTTTAATCCGTGATTTTACATAATATTTTATCAATGATGAACCTGATTCGTAGACCTATACTATCTAATAATTTTTCGTTCCAAAGACATTAATTTCAAGAGGAAGTAGGAGACTGATGACATTGAAACTGTCGACATTTCAATATTTCTTAATTTGATTTTTATTACAAACAAGAAAATTTTTATATTTCTTACTTTGATTGTCATCATCATCAACAATAGTAAAAGATTTTACATAAAAAAAGGAAAAACAACAACAACAAAATACCCGAAGCATCGTGCGAATCAATGACCATATCTAAGCCCATGATTGATATGGGCTCAGGCCAGAGTGCCTCGATAAGGCCCAAAAACCAATGTAGGTGCAGCATTTTTGCCATCAATCAACGTTACAAAGTTGTCTCATTAAAACAGGCAGCTAAAGCAATTGGTTTGTTACTACTATGGCAAAGAAGAAGTCAGGATTTTGACTCTCATCTTTTTCAAATTCTATTTCTCATATTTTTAGTACGGATTTTAACCCTTCCTTAAGATCTAAAAAAAAGATAAGACAAAATTATCTCATTGTATAAAAGTATAAAACTGCTCACAAACTTGCTTGGGTTTCTTGTTCTGTGTATAAGGTGGCCTGCAAGCCTGCAATTTTCTTTCCAAAGATAACTAGTTTCTCAAGTTACCTATGATCCATGTACTCGGGACCCGAAATGAAAATACAACATAGACTCAAGGACACGAAAATTTTTAAAAATTTAGAAATAGGTACGGTATTATTGTGACTATAAAATATATATTAAATATTACACACATCTATATATGATTTAAATATTTTAATCAATTTAATATTTTTTTACATATAATTTATAATAATAATAATTATGATATTTTATCATGCCATTTGTATTTTGTTAAGAATTTTAAATATATATATTAAAAGAGTCTGACACTTATAATATGTTTAACACACAAATTATAAGTGTTTGACTCGGGTGTTTAAATTTTTTTTATTTTTATTTTTTATTATACATGTTTTGGAGTATCTAACATGTGTATGTAGGGTGTCGGATAAATGTCGTGTTCGATATATATATCTGATACAAATACATGTCATTTTAGAAGTGTGTGTACATCCTCACAAGTTATTGAAAATCATGAGAGATAAGCATTATTTTGGTCCTAAACCTTTAAGTTTTTTTACGTTTGAGTTCTAAACCTTTTTAACATTTTATTTGAGTACTAAACGTTTTGATTTCTTATCACATCAGTCCTTTAAGTTACAAAAAGTAGTCAATCCATTAATAAATGAGTTTAACTTAATAAAAATTATTTAAAAAAGGTTAAATACATAAATTAAATATTTTTTTCATCAACAAAATATGCATATTAAATATTTTTTTAATCAATAAATATACGAATTAAATATATAATATGCATATTTTTGATAGAAAAGACATTCAATTCATATATTTAATCTTTTTTTAAATAATTTTTTGTAAAGTTAAAATCTTTTTTTAATAGATTGATCACTTTTGTTAAACAGAGGGACTGATTTGGTAAAAGTCATAAGGTTTAGGACTCAAATGAAATGTTAAAAAAGTTTAGGATTCAAACGTAAAAAAATTTAAAGGTTTAGGACCAAAAAAATACTTATCCCAAGAAATTAGGTTCCATAAATCTCCGTCTAGATACGTCTACTTCCAATCCTTATTATTAACTGATTTTTCTCTCAACAAGTTCTGAAAAAAAAAAAAAAGAAGAAGAAGAATAAGAAGAAGGAAAAAAAACCCCTTTATGTGTTACCTTGCTTCCTGGTACTTGCTTGGAGGATGGGCTTCTGTTGCTAGCTGGCAAAAAGTCCTGTCCATGCCATACAGTTAATTTTTATGAATTACGTAGAAAATTAGTCCTCTACTTTTGAAGAGTCAAAGTAGCCGAGTCTTTCTCCCTCTGGTGCTGGACAGCTGGTCAAGAGGAAAGTAACTGCAGGAAATTTCAGTCTGTTCTTGCTTTGGGTCCATTTTTCAAGTCTTCTTTTGCATAAAAGTTCCAAGTCAAGCAGTTGAATGATGAATATTTGCTCCAAGAAGAAAAAAGTCTAATGAGAAATGTAATTAACCACCGCCCATTTAATTGAATTGCTTGAAAGAATCAAAATATGTGTAAAAAATTACAGATTTAAAGCTTACTAAATTTAATTAACGAGACTAAATTTACGGGATCATCACCTAACACAGAAAATGACGTCCTACCGTTGATTACATACTCGTAATGCTTTCCCATTGTTCAGATCACCATAACGCGCACAAGGGAGAAAAATACTTGTTATGTGCGAAATTCATTCTGTTATCTTTTTGAAATCCCTTGTGTTTTGTTTGCAATGGCTGCTGCTGTCTTTTTGTTAGTTATCTTTTCCTCCTCCTTTCACTCTGTTCTTCCTTCCACCATTGAAGATGAGACGAGGACGGCCAAGAATTGTTTGCCCTTATACTGTGGAAATTCTGAGACAATCTATTCCTTTCCCATTTATATCACCCGTCCTTCAACCTGCGAGCCCTTTTCCGCTGTTAATTGTGATGACGGACCGCCACTTGATATCCGTCTAACGGGGGGAGTAGGAGCAATGCTATACGACTTTGAAAGCATCTCTAACGTTTCCCTCAGTTTTATTAATGAGAACAAAGAATTCCAGGGGCAACTGAATTCTACCTTATGCAACTCCTTCAACAACTTAAATCTCTCAAGTCTCAATGATGCTGCTTCCGGTGTCCTGTCCGGCCTAAACATGTTCGTTTGCAGCCGCAGTGTGGAGTATACTAATCCAGTTCATTGCCGAAACGTCAGCATCCGTTATGTTCTTAAGAAAAATGAAAGTTTACCAAGTCTTCCGGCTTATTGTTCGGTTGTTAATCTCCAAGTAAGTACCTCCAATTACAATGAAATATTCGGATTGATAACAGCTAAGGTCGGCTTTGAAGAGTACATGAGGATCCAATGTCACAACTGCCGTTCAGCAGGGCGCAAATGCGAGGCTGAGTGTGTTGGTGCGAATGGAAATGAGGTTGTCAAACAGGAGCCCCGAGCACCAAAAAGTACGCATGAATTTTTTTTTTTTTTCCAAAAGTACGGTTTTTTTTTGTGTGGGTCTTTCGTCTAATAATTAATTGATTATTAGAATCTTAACTTATCACATTTAAATCTGTATAATTATCTAATTCTATAATTACGTTTTCTTTTTTTGATAAGAAAAACAGAAAACGTTACCTTATTCTTCAGGTAAGAATAATTACGTTTTCTTTTTTGATCCTCTTCGTTTGTCTTCTTGTTTTGTTGGATATGGAGCGTCTTCGAAGGGTTGGAGTGTTTAATTTAGTCGTGGAACCACAACTTGTTGGTTGAAATGCCATCACCTGTTTGTTGAAATGCCACAGTGAATGGTCCTCTTGAGGAATCACCGTTGGTTTTGGAAAATTGGATGTCTGTTTGCAGTTTGAAATTGTGGCTAAGCGTACAGTTGTCGTGTTGTGATGACTCGCTAGATAAGAGAGATGAAAGGGACTATTGTGTGAAGGACCTGTTCTTCTACAGTTATTATTATTATTATTATTATTTTTTAAATAACGGCTTGACCCGTGGGTCTATCCGAAACTGACCCGACTCAAAATGATTCAAACCGAAGTTACCCAATAGGCTGACTCAACCCGAAACGACCTGAGACCCGACAACATATCTTGACACCTCTACTTTTATGCCTTTCTCTTGCTTAGATATTCTGGAATGCCATATATTTAAAGCCATGCATTAGTTTACTTGTAAATATTAGAATTAGTGCCATAATTGTCTTTTCTTTTGATTGATGTGGCAGGGATAGAGGGCAACGATACTGAAAAGTGGCTAATAATAGGTAAACTACTTTCTCGGAGCATCTCCTCATCTGAATTTCTGACCTGCATATAGAGTTTTTTTGGTTTCGTTACGGCATTGATTAGTAAATTTTTGGCAGTCTAGACTGCTCACGAAAGCACCTAGATACTTGTTTGTGAATCAGAAGATGCCATGAATGTTCTATGTCAAGTCTCTGAACGAGTGGGAGCACTCGAATCTTATGTCTCCTCTCTCTGTTACAGCTCCTTCAGCCGCTGGAGTTGGTATTACAGTGATTGCAGTCTACTGCTGTGCGAGCAGATTGTCATCCTATAAAAGCAAGGACGATAATTGCATCAAGGAATTCTTGAAAAACTATGGACCATTACCACTGAAAAGATACAGTTATTCAGAAGTTAAGAAAATGACATGGTCCTTCAAAGATAGACTAGGCCAAGGAGGTTATGGAAGCGTGTTCAAAGGGAAATTACCTGATGGTTGTCTAGTGGCAGTGAAGGTCCTAGAGAAATCGAAAGGCAATGGTGCAGAGTTTATTAATGAGGTTGCAAGCATTAGTAGGACTTCCTATGTCAACATTGTTACTCTTTTAGGCTTCTGTTTTGATGGTTCCAAACGAGCTCTCATCTATGAGTTTATGCCTAATGGATCTTTGGACAAGTACATATACAAAGAAAATGCTGCAATTGCTGGTCATCAATTGGATTTTGAAAAGTTGTACCAAATTGCGCTTGGCGTTGCTCGAGGATTAGAGTACCTACACCGAGGCTGCAATACGAGGATTTTGCATTTTGACATAAAGCCTCAAAATATTCTTTTAGATGAGAATTTCTGTCCTAAAATATCTGATTTTGGTTTGGCGAAAATATGCCCCAAAAGAGAGAGCAACATATCAATGAAAGATGCAAGAGGAACTATTGGATATATTGCACCTGAAGTATTCTATAGGAATTTTGGAAGGGTGTCTCACAAGTCTGATGTTTATAGCTATGGGATGCTGGTTTTTGAGATGATTGGAGGAAGACAGAGTCCCCATATTGTGGTTGACAATACAAGTGAGTTATACTTTCCGGATTGGATACACAAACGCCTTGAGTTTGGTGAAGAACTGGGACTTCCTGGAATCGATGGTGAAGAGGAAAACAATGTAGCAAGAAAAATGGTATTAGTGAGCTTGTGGTGCATACAAACCAATCCCTTGAATCGGCCACCTATGAACATAGTGGTTGAAATGTTGCAAGCAAGCCTTGAGTCATTGCCAATCCCTCCTAGGCCTTACATGTCTTCCCCTCCAAGAGCCCCTGAAATTTCAGGGGCAAGTTCTCATTTACTCTCCTCGGAGCTGCTTGATTCTTGAAGGGGTTGCAATGTAATCCTTCTTCACATGGGCCATTTTTAGGCCACGAAGTAGTGTCCAATGATGTTCAAACCCCAGATTGGGGAAGAGGGTATTTTATATAAGTAAGGTCTGGGGTTTGAATTTTATTTCTCACCCTATACTTTAAGTGTAGATATAGTAATTAATTACTAGCTTTTTTCATGGACAGCTAATTAACATTAAACTTGCATTAGGGAAACTTGGACAGGTCGAGGAATATACAATGCTCTTCTTGTTAATGATTGATTGGGGTTAGCGTTTGATGTTCTTTTAACCTTTGAAGGATTAGTATTCTGCAAGTAATTCTATGGACTTGTGTTTGGATGAATGAACTATGAATTGGCCTCTTGTGCATTTTACAACTTGAGATTGGTAAAGAACTCAGTTCCATGTATTGCTTCTTGAAGCAAGACTTTCTTACTGATGCTCAATTGTTATGGTGGCATGGTACAAAATATCTGCCAGTTAGGTCAGTGCATAAGCTATTTTCTTTTTCCTTCATTTGAACAATGTATGCATTGGTGCCTGTGTTCTGGGTACATTGTTAATGACGCCACTGATGGGCTATTTGCCATGGGTAAAATTTGATGGTTTTTTATAGCACAGCACGCATGACGCATTCCTGTTGGACTCTCTGTCAATTAGTTCATATTCTGAATGGGTTCTCTTTGACAGAGATCCCAAAGTTTCCCCAAAAAGGAAACAAAAGGGTGTGGAAGTTTTATGATAAGGGGGATAGGGATCACCTGGGTTTAGATCATTGGCCTGCCATGGATTGGATGCACTGCAGCTTGCAAATTTCAGTCTGGGTTCAGTTTGACTCAAATAGTTTTGTACTACTTTATTTTGTAACATTTTTGTATTAGTCATTTAATCCCCACCATGTTTTAACTCGAGACTCGAGAGTGATGCAGGTTCATAGAAAATATAATTAAAATCTTTTGTTACATAAGAATGATATTACAAATGTGTCAACAGCTATAACGAATTGGGTTTATTATGTAGTCATACAATCTATATTATATAGAGGACATATAATTAATTTAATAATTTATTTATTTTTTTTAAATTTAAAATATTTTTTATAATTTAAAAATATAAATTTTTATGCATTAATTTTATATAAAATACTGTATATTTACATAACTTTTTTCTTATGAATTACACTCTTTACGAGAGTGTATCAAAAACTCCCGTTGAACTACCATTTTCGTCTTATTGAATAAGTACGAAGACGATCAATTTAGCTTTGCACGGAGGATACGGTTAGGCCATCTTGCTCACATGCTCCGCCCGCCATTCCTTTCCATTGCAAGATTTTTTTTATGAGCGTCATTACGTCTCCTGAGAATTATGCCCGACTGAATGCCCCATCCTATGTGGCACGTGGGACCCGCTAATATAACAATGAAAAAAGTACAGTTTGGCGTTAAAATTAAAATTGAGAAAAGCAAGTAATTTAAACAAACGGCGTTAAGGTTTCTATCAAGATTTTAAAATTTGAAATTCAAAATAAAAATAAGAAAAGAAAAAAAAAACAAGACACTGCAACCTAGTGGTCGCCCCATCACTTTCGTTTCCAATTGTTCTTTTGGCTGGATTGTGCTCATGCGTTCCACAGCGGTGCTAAGAGGAAGCAGAGGTTCTTTCGATCTCCTTAGTCTGTACTTGAAAGGTAAGGTTACTCAATATTCATGGTCCCACCGACAACAAAAGAAAAGGAGTAATTTGTTCATGAAACGAAAGGCGATTGGGTTAAGCAGTGAAAAATTCTTTGTCTACAGAGGCTTCTTTGCATAAATCAGCAGTTATATCATTGCAAGGGTAGAGGACGGAAGCAGCTAACGTTACTTGCGAAGTTTAAAGTCTTGGGTGGTGGCAATTGGGGTTTGAAGCTGAAATTGGCGACAAGAAGGAAGATGTGACCCTTCTGAACCTTTTGTCTCAGTAAGTTGTAATTGCCAGTTGAAAGATGTGCGTTTTTCTACAATAGATAGTAGGATGTCTAATACTCTTATTCATTTAAACATTGGTGGTTTGTTTCTTTTCTTGTTATCGTGTGTTCCCTGCAAACAAGGCTTTATATTTGGACAAGAACTTCTGTTGGGAGATGGGTTATATTTTATCCAGCTTGGATTTTAGGTGGTTGCTTTTTTTTTTTTTTGAGATCCAAGTGGTTGTTTTTTTTTGCTATTGTGACGTAGTGTTGTTATTTCAATTGCTTGTAGATTATCTAGGTCGAAGATGAACGAGAATATTGTTTTTTCCTTAATTTTTTCTTTGATAAATTTGTTGGTTTTCAAATTGCGGGGCATGAACTTAGTAGCTCAATTTCAAGTCTTAGTTCAGAAATTTCTAGCATTGACCCGTGTTCTGGGTACACCATGCTTTTATTGGCTGCCATAAATCGTAATTACCAGGTGAAAATAGTAAAATTAAGATAATTTTTGTTTTGGTTTGTTGCTGGCATTCCTCTGCAGTCAATTAATTTTATGCTAGTGTGCCTTATTTTGGTGGTTGAAGTGGAGTATGTTGGTGTCTTTAGTAATTGTAGCTCTACCTTATAAAAGAAGTCATTGACGAAAGGGAGTATTTTGTACTAAACATGTAGTTTAAATTTAGGTTTCATAGATTAATATTGATATAATATCCTCAGTAGGGGAAAGAGATTAAATTATAAATGAGATAATGTACATTAAATTAAACGTGAAAAAGTTCGTAAAGGATTATATATAATTATATTGTCTGTAAGTAATCATAACACGTTGAATTTAATAAATAAAATGCTAAGCCAATGTTGTTTCATTGGTTATAGCAATGTGAAACAAGGGATATAATTTTGTTGATTTTTTTGCACAAAAAGTGGTATATGGCAAAATCACGAGAAGCAAGTAAGAGGCCTAAAAAGTTTTGTAGTGTAAGTATTCATCAAATCACCCATATGCATCTCAGTATTGTATGTTTCTATATTTTGAGGTCAGTAAATCAATATTTTGAATGATGATTTTTAATGTGTGGCCGCAAGTTCAAGCTGAAGCGTCGAAGGCATGGCAGTTGTTATCATAAATTGTGAGAGAGAGATTAGTAAAAGAAGCAAAAGCCGCAAAGCTAAAATTCTCAGTTGGGGAACTTGATGGACTACTTTGGTACCAAAACTAAGGCTGAAATTCTCACTGGATACATCCTGAAAATGTCTAAATCCTTTGATAGAAAAAAGGATTGGGCTATGATCATATTTGTTACTAAGCCTTTGAAGAAACAAGCCAAGGGATGGTTCAATAACAAAGAAACAGGTGAATCTGAAGGTGGCCCTAATGACTTCAAAGCATTGACTTTGTACTATTTTACATATAATCCGAGATCTCTACAATGAGGGCATGCCTTAAGATCCTTATCTCAGTTTCTCATTGTGTGCATATGGGCAACTTTTTGACATAAAGAAAGGCAAAGCCCGCGACAATGATTATTGGTCTACTTCATCCCCTCAAGGATTGGTTCAGTTACTCACTAAGCTTCAATTCAGATATCTATGACTGGATGGATTCTTGCAAGCATGCTCTGAAGAATTCAAATGCATCAAAAATGTTCTTTGTTACTAGTGTTTGAAGCCAAATTTTGTGTAGATATGTGATTGAATGTGGTCATCTAGTATAACTTCGTTGCCTTTGTCTTTGCCTTTGTCTTTGCCTTTTGTTATAGTCACGTTTGTTAGAAGTTTTGTGAAATGTAATTAGGGATTTTAGTGCTATTATTAAATCAAATGTTGGTTTGCCGTCAATGTTTTCCCAGTCAAAAGAAATTTATATTGCTTGTAATTGTGTTGCAGAATATTTTACTGCAATCAGCAGCTCATATTGCTTTCTTCCCTATGAATAAGATGTTATTTCGTCTTTGCATTTGTTTGTTTGTTTTGTTCAATCATGCATGATTTTTGGCTTATCCTACTTGGCTTTAGTGGAAAAATTAAAGAGGAAAAAATATTCGGCTCTTAATCTATTCCCAATTCAAAAGTAGTTAGAATCATTGCTG
Source organism: Carallia pectinifolia (assembly GCA_037832335.1). NCBI lineage: Eukaryota > Viridiplantae > Streptophyta > Magnoliopsida > Malpighiales > Rhizophoraceae > Carallia > Carallia pectinifolia. The sequence goes on from CM075444.1 coordinate 6,963,642, forward strand.
TTGAATATGGTATGGATTAGAAACCAGATGATTTTGTCCCAAAATTTTCTCAGGCATGTATTTAAAAAGTAACAACTTATCAACTTTTTGCAATCACATTAATGAAAAGAATAACAAAATAATAAAATATATCTTATCGTATTTTTTTTTTTGTTACACAAATTATACATGTGGTTACAAAATGTTAATAGGTGATTGCTTTTTCATTACATGTCGGGACAACTTAGTGAGGACAATTTCTCCAATTCCAGAATTTAATCATTGTTAAATCTTTTTCGTCAAATATGTTCTTGGACAACTTTTTTGTGTACACCTCTTTTTAAGTTAATTGCTTTTTATTTTTTTCAAAAAATTTTTGGATCCGGAGAAATTTTCAATGCTAAATTGTTTCGATATGTATTAGAAAAAGAATTAATTGTTAATTTTTTGCAATCACATGTATATTTTGTGTAACAAAAAAATAAAGTAATAAAATATGTTATTATTTTTTTGTTACTTTTTTGTATTTATATGGTTGTAAAAAGTTGATAATTAGTTAATTTATGAATATATGTTGAAACAAAATGTCAGGACAAAATCCTGTCTCTCAATCTATGCCCTTTCTTTTTATGACAATTTAGTGGTTTTTCCTGAAGAAGGCACTTTAATTAATTAAAAATGACCATTTAGTCGCAAAATTTTATAATTTAATTGCAATTATCTAGCAAGCTATTGGACAAAGAAAAAAAAACATTGATTTCAATATTGATCATTACATACATAGTTCGTCTAGAGCAAACTTGGAATAAGAGTGGTTGTTCAACATCTTTTACGCCTTTTTCAGGAAAACATCTTTAGGCCTTATTCTTATCAAGTAATTATAATTACAGAATGTGCTCTAGTCACGTGGTAGCCAATAGAATTTTTTTCTGGATAAAGAATAGTTCCATGTATTAGTAGTCAACAAAATGCTACATGGAGAGTTAAAGAAAAATTATAATACATATAATGTGCAGTTTGTTTTAAATTTTTTAGTGGACATGCCACGAGGTCAATTAAATTTGCAATAAACAGATTAATTTCGTAAGAAGTTGCAAGCTCTTAAAAATTGCACTAGACAACTTGTTCCATGTTTTTATAAGTCTTGTTGCATATGTAATAGAAATCATTGCACATCAACCTATTTTAGCATGGAATTTAAATTGTTATAAGTTCAAAGAGAGAATCCTTTAAAGACCAAAACACAGCCAAACCCAATACCAGACCCAGGTGATTCTTTCATACTTTCAAAAATTATTTTTTGATTGCAACCTAAGGCTTGCTGAACTTTAATAAAAATACAATAATAGTGATTGAATTTGTAACAAGACTTGTAGAATGATTGGTTGACAGTATAGATTATGAGTCCAAACTTAAGAGGCTACTTATTTTTTCAATTGCAACTTAACTCTCGCCAAAATTGAAATATGCAACGAAACAAGTTAAATTTGCAACAAGAATAATAAAATGACTAATAAGCAATATGACTGATTAAACTTAATGGAGAATATTATAATCAAAATAAAAAGGATAAGGTAATGTGCATGGGATATAATAGTTGATAGAAATGTTTTCATGTCAAACAAGAAAGATTCATGCATTACTTGTTAATAAAATAAAAATAAATGGAGAGTTAAAAGAATGGGCGCCATTACGATTTCAGAATTTTTTTTTCCCCATTTTTTGTCTTAATGCAATTGGACTACAATTTTTTGTAACCATGATAATACTTTCTACAACAAAATAATGAGTACATTTTTTTGTTGCAAAAAGTATCATTGCAGTTGCACAAAATCATCGTACCGTTGCATTAAGGCAGAAAATGGGGAAAAAATTTCCGAAAATCTAATGTTTTTTTTTCTAAAAAATGACATAATTATATTGTTGTTTTCAAAATTTTTATTTGACTTGCAACGAAGCCACTTAAATTGGCATCGAGGTCAATTAAATTAACAATAAGGCATATTGATTGAGTAAAAAATTGTGAGCTCTTAAAAATTGCACAATACAACTTTCATTCTTTTTATTAATTTCATAATTTTTTTCTAACTTTCAGTCTTTTTATTAATTTTTTTTTCTTTCATTTCTCTTAATCCATATGTATATACTTTGACATCCATACATTGGTATTAAAGCTCGTTTACAGAAATGTTAAATGACCATACGATTTTGTAGCCAAATAGTGTCTATATTGCAACAAACATTGTATTTTATGCAACTGCAATAATAAAATGTGCAATAAAAAATTAGCACTATTTTTTTCGATTCACATTTTTTAATTGTGGTTGCACAAAATATACCGTTAATTGCAATATAAACACTAATTGGCCACAAAATCGTATGGCCATAAAACAGTGCTTGTTTTTTTAGTTAAAATTTTTGTTAAAAAAAGTAAAAAATAAAACATGCAAGAAAGAATTAATTATATAATTTGAGGTTCACGTTACTTTTTGGCCTGCTTTAGCTTTCGTCTATAATTTATTTAAAATGAATAATTAATAATTTTCTCTCAATTTCAATCTATATTTTCTACTCTATTTTATGACATTTTTCAAATATTTGTATAGAAAATTAATTCTTTGATAGAATATTTTTTTTGTGTAAACTCATGAATTCTTCACATGTCTACTTTGAAAACTACATAGGAAATCAATTGTCCCCCCATCTCGTTGAATATTTGGCTAACCCATAGGTTTAATAATTATAGAAATACGAAAAATTTAAGTAGATAGGAAAAAGAGGACGCGAAAGAGACAGAGAAATTTGTTTATGCAACTAACTGGTTTATTTGTGCAAAGAGATACTAAATTATTGCAACAAAATTTGAAATTATTTTTTCATCTATTTTTTCGTTGCAGAAATTAAATGTTTTGTTGTACAAATAAATCAGCTGGTTGCACATAAAAAATTTTCCATCTATTTTGCGTCTTCTTTTTTCCGTCCACGTAATGGGGGTCATAGAAATTAATATAGACCGTAGTAATTGCATTTGGTAAAAATCTTTTAGTAAATATCGTGCACTTTTTTTTGGCCAAAAAATATCATGTAGTTTATAGTTCTAATCACCTGGTTATCTAAGATATTTTAGTTTATCAGGTCCAACAAATCTTTGTTTGCCTTATGATCATTTTTTATATTGTTTGTAATAAAAGTCTGCACACTTTGGAACACGAGCCAAACCTGGCCTGATAAATGTTGGCCCTTCTGAATTGTAACCCTCAAATGAGTATTGGTGAACTGAGAGTATTTCAGAGTTCCCTGTAGGCTTGACTGGCTTCACTTTCGCAATTCCCCAATAAGAAAATGTAACAAACATATGGCATTTTACAACAGCAGCCCGTAATATGAAATAAAAATCAAACAAAGGATTGGTGCAAATAATGTTGTTTTATATTCATTAAAAGATCTACATCTAAGAATGAGAGTGTATTAGTTTTTCCCATATTTGTTGTCATCATGACAAGAAATGAAAATTAGATAAATATAGTCTTACCCCCATTACACGGTGCTAAAAACATAATTTATAATATTGTATTAAGGAACAAAACAATGTGTGATAAAATGAGTTTAGCAGTTAGTTTGTGGTTTTTATCTATCCGTCGGTACCTTCTTAGTTAGGATGGAATGGTGGACATAGAATTTGCTTCCAATAGTTTTTTACAATAGTCTACTAACTATTCAATATTGTCATTAGCCATACAGTCCCTGATGATGGGTTACCTCGGGGTTCCATCCTACTTGCCAACGATTTAATATCTGCATTTTCGACAACATTAGCACAATTAACCAATTGCTATGTATATACTTTCAAATTTGAATTTACAATTCAAATAGTACTTAGGATAAAACATACCAAATGAGGATGCTGCATATTACTGTCAGGAATAATCCAATGTGTGTTTGAGAGCATGTCATAGCCAGTACCATACCCTGCCCAAAGATGATAGTCTCCTGAAAACAAATGTGCTGATCGACCAACTTGTTCTGCACCCTGCAACAACAGACAAGCAGCATTGATTGCAAACTATTAATATGTCTAAGTATTCAGATGGTGTCACATACGAATTTAAGGTAAATAAGCCTATTGCCAATAACTGACAATCAATTGAAATACTACCTCGCTACTATCATTAGCAATATTTGGTTTATTTGCCGACCATGGCCACAAAGAGGATGAACTTGGTTGTTGGAGCCTTCCTTCATTAGCCTAAATGAGACAATTTTGGGATTGATTGAAGATATGATCACTAAAAGCCCCATAGTTATTAGTGTTAATTTTCAAAGTTTCTTTCCATACATGTTTGTAAAAGTGTATTAGAAAACAATTAAGAGCTTCATAAATTTTCACTCAAGATCAAATGCATATATATAAAACTTAAATTATAAAAATAATGGTAAAAATCAAGTTTCACAAATCTGTGTATTAATATGGCTTACTTGCTGAAGTAACCCTGTAACAGAAGATCTTGTGGTCGGCTGCAATGCAGTTTGTGGAAATGTATTAGAAAACAATTATAAGCCTTGCAAAAGTTTCCTCAACATCAAGTGCATATATACAGAAAACAATTATAAGACTAGTAGTAAAATCAAGTTTCACACATCAGTATATGGCCAACCTGTTGACAATGCACTGTAGCAGAAGGTCTTGTGTTTGGCTGCAATGCATCTGGGGTCATTAAAGGAGTTTGCCTCATAGACAATGCTCTTCTACGAGTGCCTCTCTCTATTGATGACATGTACCTCTTTGTTCTCGGCATTCCCCTTCTCTTCACTGATGTTGGATCTTTGTACCTAATATTAGAGCCATGATATGCTGCCTCATCATCACTTGCATCAGCCCTACGATTAATCCCAACATGCTGGCCAGGTATTGTTGGACCACTAGGAGTCCAATTCTCTAGAAGTCTAATCTGGTCTTTGAGCACTCTAAGCAAATGTTCAAACTTACTTTTATCCTCAATTGCCTTCTGAACAGATGAATAAAATGCATTCTCCAACTCTTTAGTACGTCGAAAAGCTATTGTACAATTACTCTTACTAATTTTCTTTGTGCTATGACATCGAATGATATCCTTCCTCCATCGACTCAATATATACCTCTCGGGTATCAACCCAACATTATTACTAGCAAGAACCTTGAAAATGTGTGAACATAATATGCCCTTAAACTCAAATAATTTACAATTACAATTGATAATATGGTCGTTTGCATTAAACTTAACCACGAATCTTTTGCAATTATTCTTCAGAGACTCACTTTTTACTATTTCCATAACCTCACACATTATATTGCTGCCCTCCTCAGCTATCACTTTAATATCACAATACATGATATCTGTCAAATTTTTTTGTACTTGCCTGAAAATATTATTTGTGTAAGCATTACGAAGTTGTACCTCAAATTTGAAATGAGTCACGCAAGGAATTTGAGAATTCAAAGTCAAAAAATCCTCTTGCATTTCCTTTTCTACCTTATCTTGTACGGCCAGCTGATATTGCTCAACAAACTGCTTTAGCGTTGTCCTCGAGTGCACATAACCATCAAAAAAAGAATGCATGCTCTCACTCCTTTGAGTTGAGGACATTCCGACCCAAAAAAAGGAGTTCACATAAACAGGAGCCCACCGCTGCCTATTTTCAAACAAAGTGGCTAACCAATCATTTGACTCTAATTGAAACTCAAAAAGCATGCTTGCCCACTTCTCCTCAAATTCTTCCACAGAAAGAGTATCATATATCACTTCCATAAAAGCATCTTTCAAAGCCCAATACTGAGAATTTCTTGCAAACTTTTTTAAATGCTTATTTATAATGTGCCACAAACACCACCTGTGTCGAGTATTGGGAAAAACAGTCTTTATGGCTTCTCCGATGGCTCCACATTGATCTATGATAATGTCATTCGGGTGGTTGCCACCCATGCAACTCAACCAAGACTCGAAGAGCCACTTATATGTCTTCGTCTTCTCATTGTTAAGTAGAGCACATCCTAAGAGGATTGAATGGCCATGGTGATTAACACCAATAATTGACGCAAAAGGCATTTGGTACTTATTCACAAGGTAGGTTGTGTCAAATGTGATTACATCATAAAATTCTTGGTAAGCTGACCTACATCTCCCATCGGCCCAGAAGACATGTTTTAATCTTCCCTCTTTGTCAGGCTTCATCAAATATACAAAATCATTACTTTCTGTTTGCATTTTCCCAAACATTTGGTGGATTGCCTCAGCATCTCCTCCATTTAGCTGCAATCTTCGGACTTTATTAACATGGTTGGTTAGATCAACATTAAGACAAGTCAACTCCTCATGTCCCCCTGCTTGGAAAATAACTGTTTTGACATTATCACATGGTCGTAAACCAGCCATATCATTAACTTCTAACTGTCTCTTAGAGTGGACATCTACTTCACGGTGTTGCCTAATAAATCGAGCAATAGTCGGGCTCACCTCATGGTTGTGCTCGAGGTTGACCTTTGTCATCATCCATAACCCTTCTATCCTAGCACAACAAATACGTGCTTTACAATCCACTTTCTCACTAGGACGTTGTGATAATATATTTATCCCCTTTGGCTTGTGTTGCCGAATTTTACAGTAAGTATATGTCATCCACCTATGCTCCCTAGTCAATGCATCCTTTTTAGCCCCCCGTTTGGTAATCCCAAACCCCTTGGATTTAGCATAAGCCTTGTAAAATACATAGACTTCTTCGAGATCCGTAAAAGTCATTCCAACTCTTGGTTCCCCCTCATCTATCTGTTCGGACTCCACTCCATGTTCAACAATAATGTTTTCGGACTCTAAAAAAGTATTGTGAACCTCGCCTTCTTTACCTCTATTGCCTTGCAAATCGTCAGCCATTCCACAAGCTCAACAAATTCAACCCTACCATACACATTTCACTATTAATAAACATTTGAATCTCAGTCTCGTTATTTCATTTTGCTAGCTGCTTTCACTATTATACCTCGTACTCAATAATTAGCATTTCACAAATTATCTGCATCATTACAACAACTTCAATTGCAAACTTATGGATATTGAATTTCGCAGACAAAAAATCAATATTTCCTTTTCCCAACCCAAACTTTCATGCGAAATATGTCTACTTTTCAAGAATCCTATATATTAAAGAACCTTTTATTTTTACTACTTTTTTAATTCACCATTGTTTCCTGTAGGTTCCATTTCCACACATGCTTTTTCAATATCATCAGGGGTTTAACATAGCTTCAATTACCATTTTCCTATGGCTTAAAATGTCACCGCCAACTTCATAGCTTTTAAGTTCCATGCAAACACTATATATGTTCATTGAGTTTCCAACAATTTGAAAGCAAATGTTACCTCTTAATTACTTCAAATACAACTACACATTCATTGAAATTCATGATAATAGGTAACACCCAATACTTGCATCAATTTAATTTAATATATCAATGAGCAATTTCAAGAATATGTTACTGGACTTCCTTCAATTCATTGCTTACCAGTATCACGCTACGTCTCAACACTGCAGATCCTCTGGTTGACAAACAGAGCATTCCCCTTATTTTAGCAATTCTTCACCTTTTATAGCATCATTACCATTATTTGAAACTCTAATCTCTTATCACCACTGCCCCATTTGCACTGCATTGTCTTCCATTCTGCCACATATAAACCCAAAGCTGCAAATCAAATAATCTTCCAACAAAAACCAGCGAATGAAGCAAACTGACAAGTAGGAAAACACTTTTTTTTTAGCAGGTAGGCAAGAAATTAGCACTACATTCGAGGGGAGCTGAGTTTCCAAGGATTGAGGATTTGCGCGCCTTCTCTGAAAAATTTTCCCAATCTTTCCCGGCTATTTTGCCAATTTGTGTTTTAACGCTACAGTGCACTTTTTCGATTTGGCAATTTATGTTTTAGCACTACAGTGCTCCCGTCATGTTTCCATTATCCCCTTTTGCATTTGATTTTTATTAAAAATATATATATTATATTGTGGCCACGTTGGATCGGGCATCCCATCCGGCAAAATTTTCCGGAGCTCTACTTTTATCCTTTTTTTATTGCCATAGTGGCAGACTGAAAGTCATAGTCAACCCTCTTGTCCTCTTCTTAGTTCTTAGTGAAGTATTTTTCAATCCAATGGAAATGGGCAATTAAAAATTATTTTTTTCTTTTTTTTTGAATTTTTTAAAATTATTTTGAGTAATATTAATTATAATTAAAATAAAATTAAATATTTTTAGAATAAAACTAAATACGTTTAGGATTTATTGTTAAAAAAATCGAATAAAATTATTTTTTTAATGTCTCGGATATCTCACTCCATTTCCCTAAGTTTTTTTTCTAATACAGAAAAGCAAGGGAAGAGAACCCTCAAAATAAACGGGATATTAATATTTTCAGTCTTAAATTTTTAACTTTTTTTACGTTTGAGTTCTAAACTTTTATAACATTTTATTTGAGTTCTAAACCTTTTGATTTTATATTATATCAGTCCTTTAAGTTACAAAAAATGGTCAATCCATTAATAAATGAGTTTAACTTAATAAAAATTATTTAAAAAAAAATTAAATACATAAATTAAATATTTTTTTCATCAATAAAATATGCACATTAAATATTTTTTTAATCAACAAATATACGAATTAAATAGGTAACATGCATACTTTTGATAGAAAAGACATTTAATTCATATATTTAATCTTTTTTAAAATAATTTTTTGTAAAGTTAAAATTATTTTTTAATAGATTGATCACTTTTGGTAAACAGAGGGATTGATTTGGTAAAAAATCAAAAAGTTTAAAAATCAAAAGATTTAAAACTCAAATGAAATGTCAAAAAGGTTTAGAACTCAAACATAAAAAAAGTTAAATGTTTAGGACTAAAAATATTGATATCCTCAAAATAAATTATAGACCTCTTAAGTTCGACTTGTTTTAAAATTCATTAATAATTATTTAAAAACTTTTTAAGCCTTGTCTTAAAATCATTAAAAATTTTGTTTATTATAACACTAGATTATGTTTAGTAGTCTTCCTTGAGTCATACAAACAATTTTATTTCTTTTGACAATAAGAATAAAAATGTGTACATGTGTAAGACTAGGAAGTTAAATAATCCGCTTGTGAAAACTTCAAAACTCGATTCGATAAAAAACAATCTCGATTAGACTGGAGTCGTCACCTAAACGATTTAAATTTGAATATGTTAAAAATTGACTCAACAGAATGGTTGACACCCCTACTTACCTATGGCCTCCCTCTTGGCATGGCAAGGCTCCCTTTTCAATATCACGACATATCCCGTCAAAAAATGAAACTCATATTCGTTTCATTCACACGCACACACACACTTGTTTTGATTAATCAATATGAAGGACGTTGCAGCCTTCCTTCCGCATTTCCATCTCTTTCACATTCCTAGGAAAGTCATCGACTCAAGTCGTCCCTCAACAATATATTCTGCAATCAAATGCCACCTCTTACCAATTCCTCTGCCCCGGGCGGGAAGGAAAAAAGAATGTCTGCCCATCTCTTATTTATTTTAATCTTTCCCCCAGCATATTACTGTCCAAATAATCCAGACTACACAGCATGCCAAAGGCCTTACGACTGTGGACACTTGGTCAACCTTTCCTACCCTTTCTGGGGGGATAACATGCCTGAATTCTGCGGCCATGAAGGGTTCAGGCTCAGTCACTGCCAAGACCAACAAGGTCCTATTATAACCAGTTTTGACCAAGATTTCCGTGTGATTCACGTGAACCAAACTTTGAACACGATGAACATAGCAAGAAGGGACTTGTACGATTATGTCTGTCCTGCAATTCTCGACAACATAACTTTCCACAAAACACTCTTCCGATTTGTCCCGGAACTTGGGAACCTGAGCTTGGCTTACAATTGCACAACATCCCCGTTCACAATAACAACGGCCCTCAACTGTTCGCACACCATAGACGCCGCACAGATCCGTGTATTCTATGGAAGTGAGCAGCTCTGGAGGCAAAATGACCTGGTGGACATCGGGCAATTATGTGACAGAGTAGAAATGCCTGTTCTGTTAGATACGGAGGCTCTTGAGGAAATTATTTGGTGGTATGACACAGATAGAAATGGATTGAAGGAAGTAAGAGAAGTTTTGAGAAATGAGTTTAGCATATCCTATGACTATCACGAGGATATTTCCCCTGCAAGGAATGCGAGGCTACGGGTGGCATTTGTGGCACCAACTTGAATACCTTCCGTTTCAATTGCTTTGGCCCTGTCGGTTACACTTTTGGCCTCAGGTGCCAAGAATTTACAGGTAGCAATGCATTTTGAGCACCGCTACTTCTATGTTAACATACCCATGTAATTACAGAGTCTATATTTAACTAATTTTTTATTTTTTAAAATTAGTCATCCAATATATTATATCACTTTGATCTCATCCAACAAACAACATGTGATTTATATCTAATAATTTATTTAATTTTTTTTAAATTTAATTATTTAACAAATTATATCATTTTAACTTATATTTGATCTCATCTAAATCACATCCTCCATGCATTTTTCGTGCTCTTGATTGATCAATTGCCTGCACTCTATTGATGAATGTGTGTTGTAGATTGACACACGTGTCTTGTCCTTAGCTTGTCATATTAGTCAAGATGTCATGGTTAATGAAATACAAATATATATCTAGTGGAAACAGGTTATTTTCCCACAAAAAGGAAAGACTCCTTGCGAGGGTATAGATTAGGACTCCCCAGCTATGTTATTTACCTCGTCCCAAAAAAAAAAAAAAGTAAAAATTAAAGGAAAAAATTTGTTAATTTTATTTAAATAATTTTAAAATAACTACAAAATAATATAAAATTATTAAATAATTAAATTTATAAAAAAATAAATAAATTATTAGATACTGTTAAATTATAACATATTATTATTTATTGCTAACTATTTAAAGTTTCTTATAATAAAAACCTTATGAAGTCCTAGATTATGCAAATATAGATTTAATGTAAATTCTAGTTGACAGAAATGGCATATGTCCTCAGAGGGCTAACTTGTTCAAAGGAAATGATATCAAGTATTCCTGACAAGCTTTTGACTCTTTCTGTCATGTCTCTCGATCTTACTTTGGACCAATGTTTAAGTTTGACGTTTATGCCTTTATCTTGCTAAGTGTTCTTTTTTTCCCCATCTGGGGAATACCAAAGTTTTTAAGGCATGCATCAGTTCACTTGTAAATGTTATAACTAGTGCAATAATTGTATTCTCTTGATTCTTTTGATCATATGGCCGGGAAAGCGGCCTTCAATATTGGAAAGTGGCTAATAAGAGGTGGACTACTTTCTCGAATCATCTTCTCTTCTGAATTTATGACCTGTTTACATAGTTATTCGTTTTCTTTCATTAATACATTAGTAAATCGTTGGCAGTCTAAACTGCTCGGGAAAGCACACCTAGATAATTGTCTGTGAATCATGAATGTTGTATATTAATTCTCTGAACGAGTGCGAGCACTCAGAATCTTCATGTCTCCTTTCTCTATTACTTGCTGCTGCTGCTGCTGCAGTTGTTCATCTAGTGATTACAGTCTATTGCTGCGTAAGAAGATTTTCATCCAATAAAAGCGGGACGATAATGGCATTGAGGCATTTTTCAGATTATCATGCTATAAAAAGCAAGGGTGATAAAGCCATCGAGACATTTTTTAAGAACTACGGATCATTGGTACTGAAAAGATACAGTTATTCAGAAGTTGAGAAAATGACACGGTCCCTCAAAGATAGATTAGGCCAAGGAAATTATGGAAGTGTGTTCAAAGGAGAATTACCTAATGGCTGTCTAATGGCAGTGAAGGTCTTGAAGAAATCGAAAAGCAATGGTGCAGAGTTTGTTAAAGAGGTTGCGAGCATTAGTAGGACTTCCCATGTCAACATTGTTACTCTTTTAGGCTTCTGTTTTGAAGGTTCCAAACAATATCTTATCTATGAGTTTATGCCTAATGGATCCTTGGACAAGTATAAGTAGAAAGAAAATGGTGCAATTACTGGTCATCAACTAGATTGTGAAAAATTGTACCAAATTGCGCTTGGCATTGTTTAAAGATTAGAGTACCTACACCGAAACTACAATACTAGGATTTTGCATTTTGAAATAAAGTTTTAAAACATTTTTTTAAAGGAGAATTTCTGTTCTAAAATTTCTGTTTTTGGACTCGCAAAAATATACTCTAAAAGAGAAAGCAACATATCAATGAAAGATATAAGAAGAACTATTGGATGTAATACATCCGAAGTATTCTATATGCATTTTAGAGAGGTGTCAGTCTCATGTTTATAGTCATGGGATGCTAGTTGTTGAAATGATTAGAGGAAGATGGTGCCCCCATATGGCTATTGACAATACAAATGATATGTACTTTCCGGATTTCATACACAAACACCTTGAGCATGGAGATGAATTGAGACTTCCTGGAATCAACAGTGAAGAGGAAAATACTGTAGTAAAAAAATGGTATTAGGAAGCTTGTGGTGCATACAAACCAATCCCTCGAATTGGCCACCTGTGAGTAGAGTGGTTGAGATGTTGCAAGCAAGCCTCGAGTCATTGTCAAGCCCTCCCAGGCTCTACTTGTCTTCCCCTCCAAGAGCCCCTGAAATTTCAGTGACAAGTTCTCGAATACTCTCCTCGGAGCTGCTTGATTCTTAAAGGGGCTGAAATGTAATCCTTCTTCACATGGGCCATTTTTAGGCCATGCAGCAGTGTCTGATGATGTTCAAACCCCGGATTAGAAAAGAGAGTATTTTATACTCGTAAGATTTGAGGTTTGAACCTTATATCTACCCTACACTTTAAGTTAAATGCAGTAATTAATTACTAATGTTTTTCATAGACGACTAATTAATATTAAACTTGCATTAGGGGAACTTGAACAGTTCGAGGAATATCAGTGCTCTGTTTTTTTAATGAGTGATTGGAGTTAGCATTTTATGTTCTTTTAAGCTTTGAAGGTTTAGTATTCTGCAAGTGTTTCTATTGACGTATGTTTGGCTGAAGGTACTGTGAACTGGCCTCTTGTGCATTTTACAACATGAGATCGGTAAAGAACTCAATCCCATGTATTGCTTCTTGAAGCAAGATTTTCTTACTGATACTCAATTATTATGGTGGCATGGTAGAAAATATCAGCAAGTTAGTTATATGCATGAGCTTTTTTTCCCTTCATTTGAACTGTGTATGCAAGTGTGCCTATGTTCTGGGTGTATTGTTAATGACACCGCTGATGAGCTATTTGCCATGGGTAAAATTCATTCTTCCCGTCAATTGAATTCTCCCCGTCTGAGTATCAGAACTCTTTTTTACAGCGCTCGTTGCTGTTGGACTGGGTGCATTGTTAATGACACCACTGATGGGCTGTTTGCCATGAGTAAAATTATTTCTTCCTGTCAATTGAATTCTCCCCGTCTGAGTATCAGAACTCTTTTTTACAGCGCTCGTTGCTGTTGGACTCTCAGTCAATTAGTTCATATTCTGTGTTGGTTCTCTTTGACAGACATCCCAAAGTTCCCCTAAATTAGAAGGAAGAAAACGAAAGGGTGAGGAAGTTTTGGACATAAAAGGGATAGGGATGACCTGGATTTAGATCATGGGACTGCCTTGGTGCACTTCAGCTCGGTTCGGACTTAAATAGTTACACCGATAGTTTCACACCGAAGGATATCCTCATTGACATGGAGGTCCAACTGTCACTAACACATCCACTTGAGAAGCTTGTGTCATTTGTCCAACGTTTAAAAAAATTATGGGTCCAGTTAACTTCCGTCAAAAATTACATATCAAAGCATTATTCGTTGACCACAGAGAACATTTCTACAAGTACAACACCAAAAAATCCAATGATGAAATCGCGATAACAGCACCAATGAAGAGTTAATGGTGCAATTGAAACTGTACGTAAAAAAGGTGCATTTGAAACTAGGATTGTCTTTTAAGAGTTGAGAAGAAGTTTTTGAAGTAGAAAGCTAGGAACTGCAAAGAAAATTCCAAAGATATAACTGCAAAGAAAATTCCAAAGATATATACATATCTGATTGAAGCTGGTAGGTGAAAGCTGGTATTCACTTTTAGGGTCGACATTTAATTTTGGGTTCCTCAGTGATTTTGGGTAATGAGATGAATTAGTGGAGATAGATAGTGTATTACAGGCAATGAGAGCCACAATCAACTACCAGAGTTTTTGTCCCACACTCTTCTACTTTACAATATGAACATTCTTCCTTTTTCCTCTGACCATGAAGGTCATCCTTATGGGAACGACACCCGACCATCAACAATTTGCCCCAAAAATTTACTTCCCCCGTACTTCTGTCTTCAACGCCAACATCTGCTATGGACCCATTTTTTTTCCCCAAAGGTTTTTGGCCATAAAAAGAAGATGGGTGTCATTACACTTTCAAAATCAAATTTTTGTCTGAATGCAATAAATCATATATTTTATACAACAAGAGCTTCATTTTGTGCAATAAAAAAATATAAATTTTTCATGAGTTTTTTTTATTACACAAAATAAAATTTTTATTACATAAAATATAAGTGTTGTTACATTTAGGCAGAAATTCGATTATGGAACGTTATTTTTTTCTTAAAAATATTGGAAGAGACGAAGACTCCTTCGCCACGTCTTCCTTGTCTTCAATTGGTCCATGCTACGTGGTTGTAATTTTAACCCGAGTCCATGTCGGCTGCGTTGATGTCCCGGTGTAGGAAATTTGTGTACAAAATTTCAGTGTGGGTTCAGTTTGACTCAAATAGTTTTGTACTACAAGCCCAAAGCTCATTTTTTATTACTCATTTAATCTCCACCATGAACTCGAGGGGGATGCAGAAAATGTCATTAAAATCTTTGGTTTTGCATAAGAACTATATTATAAATGTGTCAATAGCTATTATGCATTATACTCTTTTTTTTTTTTTCTTTTTTTAACTTGTAAAAAATTACTTAGACCGTGTTATATTTTGGCCAAAACTAACCTTTTAACTGTTCGCATCTCTATACAATCTCTCTTATAAAAAAAATTTATCACTAAAATACTATTACGTCTGAAACGAGTCTTTTTTAATACCAATCACATTGTTAATTGGTTTAAAAATTACCGTTGTGTTATAATCTTTAGTCATTTAAACAGTCATCTAACTATTTGTCAAAAAAAATTAAAACATAAAAATTTAAATTTAAATTAATATTTAAAAAAATATATTTAAATATCACTAAATTATTATATCTAGTAATGCACTGTACCCCTGCCCGCCAATCCTTTTCATTGCAAGATTTTTTCATTGCCATAGGGGAAGACTGAAGGTCATAGTCAACCCTCTTGTCCTCTTCTCAATAACATATGGGTAATTAATTTTAATTAATATTTTTAGTTGCATAAAATTATTTATTTTATTAATGAAGTAATTAAATCACTTTATTTTTTTTAAATAAATAATTTACTTTTATTTTAATTTTTAAAGTAATATTAATTAGATTTAAAATAATATTAAATATATTTAAAATAATACTAAATATATTTAAAATTTAATTTTTTAAAAAAAATCAAATAAAATCATTTTTCAATGTCTTTGTTATCTCAGTCTATATCCCCAAGTTCTTTGCCAATACTAAAAAAGTAAGGGGATGAGAACCCTCAAAAGAAGCTGTAGACCTCTTGTGTCTCTCTCTCTCTCTCTCTCTCTTTGTTTTTTTAGACAAGAAAAAAAAAACCGATAGAGTAGAGAGATAAGAGACTTCTGGTTATAGGTATAAATGTATTGATACATTCCTCGAAAATTTAATTACTTGACTTGATACAAATTTATTCAAAAATTTAATATTAAAATTTGTTTAATAAATGAATCAAGTTTAAGTAATGATAGATTTGACTTGTTTAAATTCATGAATAACTTTTTAAAAATTATTTCAAGTTTGTCTTAAAACTATTAAAAATTTTTGTTTAATATGACATTAGATTATGTTTAGTAGTCTTTTTTAGGTCATACAGACAACTTTTATTTCTTTGAAAATAAGAATAAAAATGCCCACATGTGACCCTTCGTTCCATTCACACACACATGTTGTTTTGATTAATCAAATACCGGATATTGCAGCCTTCCTTCTGCATTTCCATCTCCTTCAATTTCCTAGAAAAGTCATCAACTCAAGTCGGCCCTAAACAGTAATTTATTCCGCAATTAAAAGCCATCTCTTACCAAGTCCTCTGCCCCCACCCCACTCCCCCAACCCGCGCGAAAACAATGCCTGCCCGCCATCTCTTCTTTATATTAATCCTTCTCCCAGCATATTACTGTGAATATGATGATCCAGACTACTCAGAATGCCAAAAGCCTTACAATTGTGGACACTTGCTCAACCTTTCCTATCCTTTCTGGGGGGATAACAGGCCTGAATTCTGCGGCCACGAAGGGTTCAGGCTCACTCACTGCCAAGACCAACAAGGTCCTATTGTAACCAGTCTCGAACAAGAGTTCCGGGTGATTCATGTGAACACGTCTCAGAACATGATGACCATCGCCAGAAGGGACTTGTACGATGATGTCTGTCCTGTAATTCTCAACAACATAACTTTCGACGAAACCATCTTCCGATTTGTCCCAGAACTTGTGAACCTGAGCTTAATTTACAATTGTACTAAATCGCCTTTTACAACAACAACAGTAATCAATTCTTCGTGCTCCACAAACGGTGCACAGGACGGTGTATTCTATGGAAGTGATAAGTTCTGGAGGGAAAATCTCCCGGACATCGGCTGGCTGTGTGACAGAGTGGAAGTGCCTGTTCTGTTAAATATGGGGGCTCTCGAGGAAATTATTACAAGAAATGGATTGGAAGAAGTAAGAGAACTTTTCAGAAATGGGTTTACCGTATCCTATGACTATGACGAGGATATTTCCATCTGCAAGCAGTGTGAGGATACGGGTGGGATTTGTGGCACCAACTTGAGTACCTTGCGTTTCAATTGCTCTTGCCCTGGCGGTCACAATTTAGGCCTCCGGTGCCCAGAACTCCCAGTCTCAGTCCCAGGTGGGCATGCATTTTCCGAGTTCTTGATTGATCAATTGCTTGCACTCTACTGATGAATGTGTTTCCAGATTGACATGTGTTTCTTGTCCTTTGCTTGTAGCATTAGTCATGGAATTCATGCATGGTTAATGGAATGGGTACAACTAGGGGTGCCGACCATTAAACAAATAATTTTTTTAATTTTATTTTTGTTGTGGTAAAACAGGGGTTGTTCAGTAGACATAATTTTTTTAAAAAAAAAAATAATAACAATATTAAATTAAGCGGTTAGGGGTACCGGTCCACGTATTCGGTACCCTAACTTTATTTAGCAGCATGAGCACATGCACCTAGGAGTCTTATATGTGCATGTGTGATTAGCTTCTTAACGCGCCTTCCCTGACGTAAGGGATGAGCTTGAAGGAAATCCATTAGTTCTGTTACTCTAGTACTGGAAAGACCATATATCTTGGTAGACAACAAAGGAACTCCCCCATTAACCTCTAACTCTCTAAATTAAATCTAAATTCAATTTAAATGTATTTCATATCTTAGTCCACCTTTTTCCTTTTTCTTTCTTCCCAAGACTATTCATTGATACTTTGAATTAGATTTCATTCAATAGAATATATTTACCATACAGATTGAGGCAAAGAGAGACTATCCAGGTTGAAAAAGAAAAGCTTCACAAATGAAGTAATGGAAAATTGTTGTGGGGAAATGATAGAAGAACAGAAAATGGGCCCACCGTGTGTCAGGGGAAAGAGAGAGAAGAGAAAAAAATTTGACATGTCGGTGCTTTTTTTTTTGGTTGTAAAAGAAAACATACGATGTATAAATTAAATAATTAAAATTGATGTAAAGTAAACTCATTAAACATATGATTAGCAAGAAGCATCCTGGCAAGACGCGTTGGAAAAACCAATTCTTATTAGACGAAAAGTAGAAGGAAAAGTACCACCAAACTCCAAAGACTTATCCTTCTCCAAATGCTGCCTTTTCACAGATCCACATTTTTCTGCTCCTCACACCCTTCTGCTTTCTTCGAAACTCTTTTTTTTTTTTTTTCGGATAAGTCATTTCTTTGAAGCTCTTCCACTCCAAATGGATCAAAAAATCTTTTTCACTCTCAAAACCCGTCTCCAAAATTGCATCTTTCTCATCCTTTCCACCACATTAGCCTACCAATCCCTTTCCATGGACTCAAAGTTCCTCGCTTGTGAACCAAAATCCTGTGGCAATGGCCTCAACATAAGCTACCCATTTCGCCTGCCCGATCAAGAAAGCTACTGCGGCTACCCGAATTTTGATGTTACTTGTCAGGACAACAACACCGTACTCACCATCTCCAATGATCAATACATCATTAAAGACATCTTCCCCGGAGACCATTCTCTTCTGTTGGCTAACGCAGTGGCCTACAACAACTCATGTCCAGCTCCTTTGAACAACGTTAGCCTTGGTCTAACCCCATTTAACCTTGTCCCTGGCTACCTCAATTTCTCCTTCTGGTACGGATGTAATTTAAGTCCCCCAGGTTACGCGTATCCGATAACTTGTGGTGGGCATACTAATGCTACTTCCTTTTCTTTTGCTTCTTTTTACGTCGAGGATGCGGAATTGGATTCTTGCCTCCGCCTTGTTAATGCTCCTGTCTATAATTCTGGGGTTGATTTTGACCTGTTTACTCTAAATTATACCGAGATTTTGCAATGGGGGTTCATGTTGAAATGGACTGCAATTAATTGCAGCACTTGCGCGAGCAGTGGTGGAAGATGTGGTTTTGAGAATAGCGAATTCGTTTGTTTTTGCCTTGAGGGACAAAGTGGCAGCTCCTGTGTTAATGGTAATTATTCTCATTGCTGCTTTTTGATTTGTTCTTTTCTCTGTTCTCTCCCGGCTTCCCAATCCTTTACCTCGGAACCCAACCTCTTATTGCTGCTCTTTCTCATCTTTCTAGCTGATATAGTCAATGTGTGAAATTAATATTTTAACGAGTCAACCAGGATTTAGATGAGTCTTGATGCCAATAGTTCGGGGTGTCCTACAAGACGAAGCTAGGGCTTCAGCACTGTATAATAAGCAGATAAAATAGCTAGATTTTCATACAGCTTTCTTTTTTTAAAAAAAAAAAAAACTAAATTCTTAACCTATTTGGTGTTCATTAAATGTGTTAGTGGTAACTTAAATCTTAATCTTTTTTAATTCTTTTTCTGTTAAATCTAGTCAATGCCTCCTTTTTTTTGCTAAAAACATAGACCTTAGTATATTTCATCTTTTAAAGAAGTTTATTAATGAATATAATGATATACGTGAAGAGAGCTATAATTTAATAATTAGATCAAATTAGTTAGTTCACTCAGAAAAAATGAAAATTGAGAACCTAGTCATGGTTCAGTCCAGTGGCACCTCGAAACCCGATTGTCATTATTGACTGGATTATTCATGTCAGTCCGGCCTCTATCACTGTGGATCGAACATCTCCCCAAAATTGCATGTTTTGTCAAAAGCTTGACATGAAAAAAAAAAACAATGTGCTAAGGGGAATGGACAGGGTGACTTAGCTTCAGTAGGCATCTTTGGCTTTCTTTAATGTCATGTTTGGCATTTTTTTAAGAAAAAAAAAAGAAAATTTTAAAATTTTTTTCTTAATTTATTTATTTATTTTTTTATCAATCCAAATAATTATTTTTTTATTTTTTTCTCACAAATTATTATTTATTTTTTTCATAATTTTTTAATTATTATTTTTTATTAATAATAATAATAATATTATTATTATTATATTATTTTTTATTTACCTTTTATTTAATTTTTCACTATCTAAGGAAAGTGCAGGTGGCGTGGAGACTTTAGACCTGAGGAGTTATGTTTACAATGCTGTTTAAAAGACCATAATATACTTACCGTTCCCATAAATTACATTCGTGCAATTGTATAAAAACTCATACGCTCATTCTTTATTTTTTATCTTTTTCTTGTTTTATATGATTTCTTGTCTTTTCTCTCTAATTCTATTAGTTTAATTTTTTCGCTCATGAATCTTTTACATTAAAATGTAACTTTTAAGATTAAAACTACATCAAAAAATATATTATTATATTTTAATTTTTAATATTTTTATATACTTTATATATATATTTATTATTTTATATATTTAATATTAAATATTAATTTTATTAATTCAATTATAATTTAACTAATTATACAATTAAACGTTAAGTTTTTAAGTTTTTTTAGTTCGACTGGTTTAGTCACATTAACCTTAAGAGTGTAATCGGATAGTGAGAAATTGAATAAAAAGTGAATGAAAATGAAAATAAATAGAAAATATTATAGTAATAATGATGTTATAATTAATAAAAAGTAATGATTAGAAAGTTGTGAGAAAGAAAATAAATAGTAATTTGTGAAAAAAAAAAGTAAAAGATAATGGTTTAGATCGATAGAAAATAAATAAAATAAATAATTTTTAAATTTTTTTTTTTTTGAAAAATAGCCAAACATGATGCTAAAAATGACTAGCCTCTCGTAAATAATAAACCATTGTTTTTTAAGTAAAGTAGAGCGCCGTCCTACGAACCATGAAGAGCGGGGGTACATAAGTATGGTACAGACCACTCTCCTAGAGGCACGTGTCCTGTCATGCCAAGGGGAGGCTTTTCCAGGACAGGGGTAGACGTGCAGAGTGACATCAGAGGAAGCCCGGCGGTGGATTAGGATGCATCAATACTTAGAAAATGAGGCGTGTTTCTGTCAGATATAATGTTTATTTGATATATATATTTTTTATATATCAGATACTTTAAAACGTAAGTAATAAAAAAATAAATAAATTTTAAATACGCTTTTAAATACTTTTGGTTCGTGTATCCGATAGCGTCTAAATTTATTGACGATAATACACATAATATTTTGTTTTACCTAATAAACTTCCTAAGAAATAGTTTGATAATAAAAAATTTATAATTGATAGATATTTATTATTTTATCAATTATGTTAACTTTATACTAATTAACTATTTTAATTTATAATTTCGTTGGTACTCGTTAATTTTATTTTTCTTGAGTAAAACATACTCTTGGTCTTATATCATATAAAATTTTTTTTTTCATTTTTTTTATCTCAAGTCGATCATAATGATCTATTTGAAATAAAAAAAATAAAAAAATAAATTTATATGATATAAGATCATCATTAAGTTATATTCATTAAAAAATGAGAATAAAATTAAAAATTCTTAATTTTTTTTGTTAAATGTTATGTTATATGAATAATATTTTTTTAAATTTTTTAACAAAATACTAATTATATAATAAAATATCATAATAATTTTTATCAATTATATGCTAAAGAAATAATAAATTTATTAAAAATATCTAAATTACATATATATAATATATAATATATACTTAATAGATGTGTCTGCGGTGTAATTTTGTCTTAATTTTTTAAGAACTTACATATTTTTACATCTGTATCGTATTGTATTCGTATCCTGTCTTTGCCAGTACATCTTAAGCAGTGAATCGGACGGCAAACATCCGACGTGGAGGGTGTTTGCCGACTGGATTCTATGGGATAGTTTGCGAGCCGTCGGCTGGAAGTCTTCCGACTTTAGTTTTGGGCTTGTACTGGACCTGTTAAAGGCCCATGGTCCTTTTCAAATTGTCTTAGTAGAAATGAAACTGATGCAGTAGTTGCAATGTTCGATGATGATCCTTTAGTGGGTTATGCATCCAACAACTGCAGAGATGTGGTGGTGGTGCCTATAGCTGTGGATTTAGAC
Source organism: Carallia pectinifolia (assembly GCA_037832335.1). Classification (NCBI taxonomy): domain Eukaryota; kingdom Viridiplantae; phylum Streptophyta; class Magnoliopsida; order Malpighiales; family Rhizophoraceae; genus Carallia; species Carallia pectinifolia. Next base: position 6,985,508 of record CM075444.1, read on the forward strand.
GGAAAACAGAGTAATGCAATCATCTAGAAAGTGGGTTTCTATTGAGCTGGGTGGCAACGGATTGTGGGGTGTGCTAGAGGAGTGGTCGAAGGCGTGGCGTTGACAATTCTACGTACCATTTCAAGTGTTCCTGCCTCGACAGGCCTCATGCTTCGTGGTGCACCCCAAATCAGTCATCTTTTCTCGGTTAACCTTCAGAATTTGTTTTATTCCCTCTTTTTGGTATTGCACTTTTTTTTTTGGGTTGTTATTATTGTTTTATCTCTTTGGAAACTGCTGGAATTAGACAGTTGTCTATGTCTGCCAAAAAACAAGGCTGCCTTAGGCTCTCTGATTCCACAAGTGATGTTTTAATCTTTCTTGTGAAGAACCATGTTATGGAATTATGCCATTATCACCATTCGCGGCTATATGTAGTCTAGTTCTTAGGAGAAAATAAAAATAAAAAAATAAAAAAATAAAAAAAAAACCTGTATCTGTTTCTTAGCTTCTTGGAACTTGCTTGGAGGATGGACTGCAGCAAGCTGCCAAAAAGTTCTGTTTGTGCCATGCAATGGTTATTAGCAACAAAATGTTTACAGAGTCAAGTAGCCAAGTGTTTTAGCCTCTGGTGCTGGACAGCAGGTCAATAGGAAGTAGCAGCCGGAAATTTCACTTTGTTCTTATTTTTGGTCAATTTTTCGGTCAGTTTGTTCTTGCAGGTTTCGACTCTTTCTGCTATGTCCCTTTTGATGTTACTTTGCACAATTGTTTAGTTTGTCTTTTAGGCCTTTCTCTTGCTAGGATATTCTGGAATGCCATTGTTAGAATTAGTGCCATAATTTTCTTTTCTTATTCTTTCGATCGATGTGGCAGGGAAAGCGGCCTTCAATATTGGAAAGTGGCTAATCGTAGGTAAACTACTTTCTCAAATCATCTCCTCATCTGAATTTCTGACCTGCATACATCGGTTTTTTTGTTTCATTACAACATTCAGTAAATTGTTGGCAGTCTTGACTGCTCAGGAAAGTACCTAAATACTTGTTTTTGAATGATGAATGTTGTATATTAATTCTTTGAACGAGCATTCAGAATCTTCATGTCTCCATTCTATACTATCAGCTGGTGTTGCTGTTGGAGCTGTTATTCTTGTGTCTACAGTCTATTGCTGCATGAGAAGATTGTCATCCTATACTGGCGTTGCAGCATTTTTAAGATTTTTATCCTGTAAAAGCAAGGACGATAATGACATCGAGGCATTTTTAAGGAACCATGGATCATTAGCACCGAAAAGATACAGTTATTCAGAAGTTAAGAAAATGACACGGTCCTTCAAAGATAGATTAGGCGAAGGAGGTTATGGAAGCGTGTTCAAAGGCAAATTACCTAATGGCTGTCTAGTGGCAGTGAAGGTCTTGAAGAAATCAAAAAGCAACGGTGTAGAGTTTATTAATGAGGTTGCAAGCATTAGTAGGACTTCCCATGTCAACATTGTTACTCTTTTAGGGTTCTGTTTTGATGGTTCCAAACGAATTCTTATTTATGAGTTTATGCCTAATGGATCCTTGGACAAGTACATATACAAAGAAAATGGTGCAATTGCTGGTCATCAACTAGATTGCGAAAAGTTATACCAAATTGCGCTCGGCGTTGCTCGAGGATTAGAGTACCTACACCGAGGCTGCAATACGAGGATTTTGCATTTTGACATAAAGCCTCAGAATATTCTTTTAGATCAGAATTTCTGTCCTAAAATATCTGATTTTGGCCTGGCAAAAATATGCCCTGAGAGAGAAAGCAACATATCAATGAAAGATGCTAGAGGAACTATTGGATATATTGCACCTGAAGTATTCTGTAGGAATTTTGGAGGGGTGTCTCACAAGTCTGATGTTTATAGCTATGGGATGTTGGTTCTTGAGATAATTGGAGGAAGACAGAGCCCTCGTATCGCAGTCGACAATACAAGTGAGATATACTTTCCAGATTGGATACATAAACGCCTTGAGCTTGGTGAAGAACTAGGACTTCCTGGAATCAACAGTGAAGAGGAAAACACTGTAATAAAAAAAATGGTATTAGTGAGCCTGTGGTGCATACAAACCAGTCCCTCAAATCGGCCACCTATGAATAGAGTGGTTGAAATGTTGCAAGCAAGTCTTGAGTCATTACCAATCCCTCCTAGGCCTTACTTGTCTTCCCCTCCAAGAGCCCCTGAAATTTCAGTGGCAAGTTTTCCAATACTCTCCTCAGAGCTGCTTGCTTCTTAAAGGGGCTGAAATGTAATCCTTCTTCACATGGTCCATTTTTAGGCCATGAAGCCGTTGCCAATGATGTTCGAACCCCACACTGGGGAAGAGAATATTTTATGTAAGCAAGGTCTGAAGTTTAAAATTCAAATATTATCTCAAACTTTAAATTTTATGGCGACTAGTCTATATCTAAAAAAAAATTACATGTGTTTTTCTTAGACAACTAATTAACAATAAACATGCATTCGGGAAACTCGGACAGTTTGAGGAATATATAATGCTCTTGTTTATAATGATTGATTGGGGTTAGCATTTGATGTTCTTTTAAGCTTTGAAGGATTAGTATTCTGCGATTGATTCTATTGACGCGTGTTTGGCCTAAGGTACTATGAATTGGCCTCCTGTGCATTTTACAACTTGAGATTGGTAAAGAACTCAGTTACATGTATTGATTCTTGAAGCAGACTTCTTCGTTGATACTCAATCATTATGGTGGCATATTAGAAAATATTTCCCAGTTAGCTCAAACCATTTGCTTTTTTTTTTTTTTTGTTGTTGTCTTTTGAGCTGTGTGCACGTGTGCCTGTGTTCTCGGTGCATTGTTAATGACACCACCGATAGGCTATTCGTCATGCGTAAAATTTGATGGTTTTTTTTTATACCACAGCACCCATTCCTGTTGGACTCTCTGTCAATTAGTTCATATTCTGTGTGAGTTCCCTTTGACAGACATCCCAATGTTCCCCCCAAAAAGAAGGAAGAAAACAAAAGGATGGAGAAGTTTTGTACATAAAAGGGTTAGGGATGACCTGGATTTAGATCATAGGCCTGCCTTAAAAGCACTTCAGCTTGCAAATTTCAGTCTCGGGTTAGTTTGACTCATATAGTTTTGTACTACAAACCTAAAGCTCATTTTTATTTGTTATTTAATTCCCACCATGTTTTGTGTAAGTGCATGGCCTACCAGCTGGTTATGCCACAATTAATGTCTGCCCTTTATGGACACAGATGGCGAAAGATTTGAAGAACAATAAGGATAGGCATGATTCTCATGAGAATGATAATTCATAAGGGTTCCACTATATACACTATATAGTTATATATAGTTATACTTGAGGCAGTACTAGGGATCGATTCAAAAAAATTGTTGAGGAGGCACAAACTTTATATATACAAAAACCATTATATATATATATATATATAATGATAATAAAAAATTATATTAATTATTCATAATAATAAATATTATAATTATATCTTGTGAGATATTAATGTTTTAAATTTTTCTTTTTTTTTTCATACAATTGAATACATTTTTTTTATGTAAGTAATCATTTAATTAATTAGTCCTTTATATCTAATATGATTATGTAGTTGACTCTTTATCATGCTCATTGTTTTAAAAAAAAAGTTCACTATAATTGTTTAGGTATATAACGCATTTTTAAATATTTTTTCCAGCACAAATAATTTATTTTATTAAAAGACAAAATAGTTTTAAAACTAAGAATCAGTTTGCTTTTCCAAGATTTTCAAAATAGAACTAAAATAAGTATAACAAAAATCTATTAAAATTTTAAAAATAAATAAAAATTATTATAATAAGTACATTTGTTATGAAAAGCCAAGGATATAAAAATAATGATTTTTGAAAGCCTCCAATAAGCAAACATGTTGATATTTAAAGTAAAAAAAAAAAGGGAACCAACGAAAGAGGAATTAAAAAAGAACAACCAAGAAAGGGACAATTGAGGGCTCGAACTGGGAATTGAGGGGGGACATTGGGCGCGCAAAGTTGCGCCAAATGATAGATGGTGATATGTGCCTACGAAAATATTCAATTTAAAAACGGAGGGGCAATTATACCCCCTCACAGTTGCATCCGTCCTAGATAATATTAAGGTGATCTTACAATTTTTTTTAATAATATTTAATAATTTATTTTTTTAAATTTAATTGTTTAATAATTTATATTATTTTAATTCTACTTATAAAATTCCCACTAAATGTTTCCTAATTCATAGTATGGCCTCAAAGTGTCAAAAGACGTGCCTCCCATTTCAGGCTTCGACACTGCATAACTTGTTGTCACTCGACCTCATACAACATTTTGTTTGTCCTCTGCATTCGCTTCCAATCTATGATCCCAATCCATATGCAGTATTGATAAGAGAGGGTAAAAGGGATTATTGTGTGAAGGACCTGCTCTTCTATGGTTATTATATTTTAAAAAATAATGGCTTGACCTACAAGTTGACTCGAAACTATCCAACTGAAACAATCCGACCCGAAGTTACCTAACAATAAGCTGACTCAACCCAAAATAATATGAATCTGAAGTTATTCAACCCAACGACCTATGTTAATACCTCTACTTTTATGCCTTTCTCTTGCTAAAAATATCCTGGAATGCAAAAGATCTAAAGACATGCATCAGTTCACTTGTAACGTTAGAATTAGTGCCATAATTGTCTTTTCTTTTGATTGATGTGGCAAGGAAAGGAGGTAACAATACTGAAAAGTGGCTTATAATACGTAAACTACTTCCTTGGATCATCTCCTCAATCCTCATCTGAATTTCTGACTTGCATACATAGTTTTTTGTTTCGCTGTAATATTTCATAAATTGTTGGCAATCTAGACTACTCAGGAAAGCACCCAGACACTTGTTTGTCAATCAGAAGGTGCCTTTGAACGAGTGGGAGCACTTGGAATCTTATGTCTCCTTTCTCTACTATAGCTCCTTCAGCTGCTAGAGTTGGCATTCTAGTGATTGCAGTCTACTGCTCCGCGAGAAGATTTTCATTCTATAAAAGCGAGGACGATAATTGAATTAAGGAATTTTTAAAGAACTATGGATCATTAGCACCGAAAAAGATATAGTTATTCAGAAGTTAAGAAAATGTTGTGGCCCTTCAAAGATAAACTAGGCCAAAGAGGTTATAAAAGCGTGTTCAAAGGGAAATTAGCGAGATAAGTATAAGTTTAGTCGTATATGTCAGATAGAGTTGAATTAAGTTTTAAACGTTAAAATTATTTCATTTTATTTTATTTAAACCCTAAACGTTAATATTTTTATTTCAATTAAATTCTAAATTAGACGAAATAGAATTTGACTGTTAAAAGAGACAATTAATCTAAATAAAAAATCTCAAAAATTAAAGAAAATAAATTAAAAAATAAGAAAACACTTTTATAATTTTAAAATACTATTTTTCTAAAAATAATAATTATTCAATACCCACCTATGTATTTTTTTGAGGAAAAACAACCTGCACGTGGTCCAAGGACCAGAACATGTTTACATTGGCTTTTACTACATGGCTGCTGGCAATGCTCAAACTAGTCAACATGAAAAGGCAACGCGTGATGGAGGAGGCAGCGTGTGCGCTTGACGAAGGGCTACCGCCACGCTTAGACGACGTCTCTCCACGTCTGTCGGAATCTTCCAATTTCCACTCCCGAGTCGTACTGTGAAATAGAGCATACTAGCAGGGCTGGAGAAAATGGCGGAACATGGCGAAGCAGTTGAAAAAGAAGCTGTTGGAGCCCAGGAGACGCCGCTCGATTACACACACGCACAATTCACAAATATGAAAATATAAATGGGAATTCAGAAAAAACTAGGAAAGTTAGCTTGCCTTGTCGATGGTGTGGGACCGAGCAAGGCCGACACGGAGCTGTTCGCCCTTGCGCTTCTTGCCGAGGATGTCGAATTTTCTGCAGAACCATATTGTCTCGAAAGGGTTGTCTTTTGGAGTACTGGGCTTCATGGCAGCCATCACTGTCGGACCCATATTCTTCTACTTATTCTTCTTTGGCTGTGTTTCAGCATTGTTTCTAATTCCTGTCTTGGCCATTGGCTTCAAGTTCAGGGAAAAGTGTGAGAAACAGAGGCAGCGGCTGTGGAGACCTTACTTGTGTGATTTTAGGCTTAAAGTGGAGAGGCGGTCCAGTTAAAATCTCCGGCGGCTATGTGTATGCGAGCTCTTTGATTTCCGGTGAAAGCAAAAAGGGTCTCTCTGCTTCTAAAAGAAAGAAAACGACGATGGTGTCCTCTAATAAAAACCGACTAGGTCTTAGTACGATCTAATGGTTAGTCTTGACAGCTGTCGAGTATATCGGAGGAAACAGCTATATAGGAGGCTATCGGCGAATTTTCTGGATTGGTTTCGATCGATGGCCAGGAGCGGTTGTGCAATGGAGAGGCCACAGCAACAAGTGGGGCAGCGGCGTTTCGCCTTGCTTTTTGGCCTTTTCTTATCATATTTTGACGCGTGGGCGCCATAAGAGGGTAAATAGGCGTACGGAGGTTCAGGAAAGTAATTTTGATCGACGCCCGTGGCCAAGGACGGAGGCCAACAGCAGGGTACAGTGGCCAGTGCGGCTGCCCGGCGAGCAGTGGAGGGGAAGATATGAATTTGGGATTTTTTTAAGGTTTTTTTAAATTACATATTTTACAATTATTTTGATTTTTTAAGTTTTTTTTCCAAATTTTTTAATTATTTTTCTTAATTTTTAAAATTTTTTAATGTAATCAAATACTTATTTTAATAGTCAAATATTATTCTGTTTCATTAAAAATTTAATTAAAATAAAAATATTAATATTTAAAATTTAAATAAAATAATTTTAATATTTAAGACTCAATTATAATTTTATTAAACATATAAAATTAAACATATACTTATCCAGTCCTTCTCCCTCTGGTGCTGGACAGCTGGTCAATAGGAAGTAGCTGCAGGAATTTTCAGTCTGTGCTTGCTTTGGTCAATTTTTTATGTCTTCTTTTCCATAAAGTTCCAAGTCAACCAAATCGAATGCGAAATATTTGCTCCAAAAAGAAAAAATTCCTAATGAAAAACATAATTATTATCGCTTAAATGGTTGAACTATTTAAAAAAATTAAGATCTTTATAAAAATTATAAATTTGAACTCTAAAAAAATTAAATATTAAAATTAAATTTACAAGTGATTGGTTGATAAAAAAAAAAAGATGCTTTTTTTTTTTTAATTCGTGAAAGCCGATATCAGATCACCATGACGCTCACAAGGGAGAAAAATACTTGTTAAGGATTAAAAAAAAAAAAGTAAAGAAAAATACTTGTTATGTACGGAATTCATTCTGTTATCTTTTTGAAATCCTGTGTGTTTCGTTTGCAATGGCTGCTGCTGTCTTTGTTTCTTAGTTATCTTTACCTCGTCCTTTCACTCTGTTCTTCCTTCCACCATTGAATATAACACAAGGGTTTTCAAGAATTGTTTACCCTTATACTGTAGAAATCCTGAGACAATCATTCCCCTTTCCACGAATATCAGCCGTCCTTCAACCTGCGAGCCCATTTCAGCTGTTAACTGTGATGACGGACCACCACTTGATATCCGTCTAACGGGGGGAGTAGGAGTAACGTTATACGACTTTGAAAGCATCTCTAACGTTTCCTTAAGTTTTATTACTAAGAACAAAGAATTCCAGGGGCAACTGAATCCTACCTTATGCAACTCCTTCAACAACTTAAATCTCTCGAGTCCCAAGACGCTGCTTCGACTGTCCTGTCTCGCCTAAACATGTTCATTTGCAAGCGCAGTGTGGAGTATCGTCAAGTTCCATGCACAAACATCTGCATCCGTTATATTCTTAAGAAGAATCAAAGTATTAGCAAGTCTTCCACGTTACTGTTCGGTTGTTAATCTCCAAGTAAGTAGCTCCAATTACAATGAAATATTTGCATTGATAAAAGCTAAGGTCGCCTATGAAGAGTACATGAGGATCAAATGTCACAATTGCCTATCAGAAGGGCGCAAATGCGAGGCTGTGTGTGGTGGTGCGAATGGAAATGAAGTTGTCAAACAGGCGCCCCCAAGCACCAAAAAGTACGCATTAATTTTTTTTTGTTAAAAAAGCTACGTTTGAAATGATTGAGTTTGGGTTGGAGTTTGGATTGGGGTACTTTCCATCCTTGAATCTCGTCCTCAGATAGTATTACTTTGTTCATGTTAGTGAATTATGCAATTATGTAGATTTGAATGTGGTCAAGTCAGGATTCTAACATCAATCAATTATAGAGATTTGTGTATTCGGTTGTAATCAAGTTAACATTATTAGAATTGGGCTGCATTTGTTCGAAGCTCCTCTAAGATCTCAAGCTCAATTTTCAAAATTTGAATTGTAAAAAGTTATTATATAACAGTTAGTTTAACAGTTAGTTTTTATTTGAATTTGAATGTAAAATTCACCTCTATATAAAGAGGTTTTCTGATTAATGAAAAGTAAAAAGAGAAATCATTTATAATTCTTTTTTCCTTGCTGCATTGCAGCATGTTTCTCTACATCTTCTTTACTGCATTTTCTTAGTTTCTAGAGAGCGTATCGTTGCTACACTTTTTTGCAGCTTCTTTCTTTTGATCTTTTGGTTCTCTACCTTGCTTCAACTACGAACTTCATCTTCTAAACATGCCTAAAACCCTTCAAACATTGGATGTAATCAAGCTAACATTCTAGTAGTGTTAGAGAATTACATAAACCATAATTGATTGATAGCTAAAATCATAACTTGATCACTTTCAAATCTACTTAATTGCATAATTCTCTAACCTTTCAATTGAAATGATATCAGCAATTCGTGACAAGCTTTCGACTCTTTCTATCATGTCTCTTTCCATCTTACTTTGGACAAATGTATAAGTTTGTCCTTTATGCCTTTATCTTGCTAAGATATTCTAGAATGCCAAAGATTAAACGCATGCATTAGTCCACTTGTAATGAGTGCCATAATTGTCTTTTCTTTCGATTGATGTTGCAGGGAAAGAGGGCAACAATGCTGACAGGTGGCTAATAATAGGTAAACTATTTCCTCGGATCATCTCCTCATTTGAATTTCTGACCTGCATACGTAGATTTTTGTTTCGTTACAACATTGATTAGTAAATTGTTGGCAGTCCAGACTGCTCAGGAAAGCACATTGATACTTGTTTGTGAATTAAAAGATGCCATGAATGTTGTATATTAATTCTCCGAGTTTGTGGGAGCACTCAGAATCTTATGTCTCCTTTCTCTACTACGGCTCCTTCAGCTGCTGGAGTTGGTATATTAGTGACTGAAGTCTACTGCTGTGCGAGAAGATTGTCATCCAATAAAAGCAAGGACGATGCAATCATCGTAATTTTTAAAGAATTATGGATCATTAGCACCGAAAAGATACAGTTATTCAGAAGGTAAGAAAATGACAAGGCCCTTTAAAGATAGGCTAAGCCAAGGAGGTTGTGGAAGCGTGTTCAAAGGGAAATTACCTGATAGTTGTCTAGTGGCAGTGAAGGTCCCAAATAAATCGAAAGGTAATGGTGCAGAGTTTGTTAATGAGGTTGCAAGCATTAGTAGGACTTCCCATGTCAACATTGTTACTCTTTTAGGCTTCTGTTTTGATGGCTCAAAATGAATTCTCATTTATGTCTAATGGACCCTTGGACAAGTACATATACAAAGAAAATGGTGCAAATGCTTCTCATCAACTGGATTGCACAATGGTAATCAATTATTAGTGCCCCATAAACGGTGCACAGGACCGTGTATTCTATGGAAGTGATGAGCTCTGGAGGCAATATCACCCGGACATCGGGCATCTGTGTGACAGAATGGAAGTGCCTGTTCTGTTAAAAATGCAGGCTTTTGAGAACATTATGAAGTGGGATGCTTTGGCCGGAAATGGATTGGAGGAAGTAAGGGAAATTTTGAGAAATGGGTTTAACGTATCCTTTGACGTCGACGATGATGTTTCCATCTGCGAGCAGTGTGAGGATACAGGTGGGATTTGTGGCACCAATTTGAGTACTTTCCGTTTCAATTGCTTTTGCCCCGGCAGTTACGATTTTGGCGTCCGTTGCCAAGAATTACGTGGTCCAGGTGGGTATGCATTTTTTTGAGCTCTTGATCGATCATCTGCTTGCACTCTGCAGATGAACGTGTTTCCAGATTGACATGTGTTTCTTGTCCTTTGCTTGTCACATTAGTCATGATTTCAGGCATGGTTAATGAAATGGGTACAGCTAGGCGTACCCAAACAGGGGTTAGAAAGGATTGCTGTTGTTTAGTGGACACAGATTTTCTTTTTTTTAAATAATAACAATTTTAAATTAATCGGTTAGATGTACCAGTACAAGTATTCGGTACCCTAACTTTGCCAAGGAGAGGCTTTCTTATTCTAGGACTGGGGTAGATGTGTAGAGTGACATTAGACAGGATGCCGGCGATGAGATAGGATGCATCGACAATTATAAAGTGAGGCGTGTTCGTGGTAGTTATAATATTCGTCTGATATTTTTTGAATATATGTCAGATACTTTAAAATGTGTTCAAAATAGACATATTTAATGTATGTATTAGATACTTTTAATATATATATTTTATATTTTTAATCATTATGTTATATATATATATATATATATAAGACATATATAAAATTAATTTCAAATTTATTGGAGATGATACACATAACACTTCTTTTTTTTTTTCAATAAACATACTATGAAATAGTTTGATAACAAAAAATTTATAATTGATAGATATTTATTATTTTATCAATTATGTTACCTTTAAACCAATTAATTATTTTAATTTATAATTTCTTTGGTACTTGTTAATTTTATTTTTTGGGTAAGTAAAATATACTCATGAGTAAATTATACTTATTAAAAAATGACAGTCAAATTAAAAAACTCCAATTTTTTCTTAAATGTTATGTTATATGTATAATATTCTTTTAAATTTTTTAACAAAATACTAATTACTTCATAAAATATCATAACAATTTTTATCAATTATGTGCTAAAGAAATAATAAATTTATTAAAAGTATATAAATTACATATATATAATATTTAATATTTAATATATACTTTATAATTGTGTCCTAATTTTAAAAATTTACATGTTTTCATATATGTATCGTGTTGCGTTTGCATTCCGTGTTTGTGCCAATACATTTTAAGCGGCGAATCAGACGGCCTCCGGCATGGAGGGGGTTTGCCGACTGGATTATATGGGATAATTTGCCGAGCCATGGGCTGGCAGTCTTCCGACTTTAGTTTTGGGCTTGTACTGGACCTGTTAAAGGCCCATGGTCCTTATCAAATTGTCTTGGTAGAAATGAAACTGATGCAGCAGTTGCAATGTTTGATGATGATCCTTTAGTTGGTTATGCATCCAACAACTGCAGAGATGTGGTGGTGGTGCCGCCTATAGTTGTGGATTTAGACGGAAGACAGAGTTATGCAATCATCCAGAAAGTGGGTTTCTATTGAGTCCTTGAGAGCGTATCAAAAATTCCCGTTGAACTACAATTTTCGTCTTATTGAATAAGTACGAAGACGATCAATTTAGCTACCACGGAGGACATGGTCAGGCCATCTTGCTCATATATTCAGCCCGCTATTTAAGGATCACAGTTTTACCCGTACTCGTCAGAGATTACTTATACCCGCACCAATGGGTACGGGTTCAAAACTAGTTGACCGGAGAATGGAACGGGAATCGAGAATTCTCGTAATTTTTTAGCAGGTACGGAGACGGGATGAGTTCACCTATCACAATCCTCATATTTTCCCCATTTATTTTTTTTTATTTTTTATTTATTTTTTAATTTTTATTTGTTTTTATTACTTAATATTTACTATCTTCACTCTTCAATAACTTATATTTTAACTATCTTTAAATTATTAATGGAATTACTTTCTTTTACCCTGATAGTTTACTTAAAATGTTGATAGTCTTGAAATCAATGATTCAAATAATAAGCAATTCTAATAGCAATCACGAAATTGTTAATAGATATTGCAAGAATCACAACAACTTGTTGTTATAAGTCCTTAGCCAATAATTTGAAAATTCGGCCCTGAATGCACAAGTTAAAAAGATCATTTTTTTTACTAGAAGTTTTATTATAAAATATTATTATTTCTTTTTTTCTAAAAGTGCTAGCATATACATGCCAAAAACATGAGAATAAATTATTTAAGAAGTTAGGAACGAAGTTAAACCTCACAATATTACAAGCAATCTAACATTATATACAGAAAATAGACAAAAAAAATTTAAAATCATGGGATGAAGTTTTTATAGTTTTTATTTATTGAATTTTTTTCATAATTGAGTTTTTTTATATGATCTATATCTTTATAAAATACAGTTTTAAACTTTAATATTATACAACAACTGAAACGTTGAATGCGATTTGTTTAAATTATTCTTCTATATCAGCATCTTCAAAAATAACGTCATTATTCTTCTACTTATTGTGCATCAAGTTGTAAGTTGTAAGATCTTAATTTTTATTGCTAGTTCTTAATATAAAACTCGTGTATTTGAACTTTAATATTTAGATCACTTATTCATTATATTTTTAAATCAAAAGATATTTGTAATATAAACAGCTGACTTGTCAATAATTACGAGTATCAAGTAATTTGAGTTGTGAAAATCTAATTTTTTTAATTTTCATTTTAATGGGTATGAGGCGGGGGTGGGGACGGGGATCCCCATTTCCCGACGAGAATGTGGATGAGAATTAAAATTTTATATCCGACAGAGATGAGAATAAAAACAGAGACAAAGATAAAAATAATAAATAGATACAGGAAACAGGGGCCCATCCCCGCCCCTTACCTTCTCCATTGAGAACTCTACTGCTATTCCTTTTTATTGCAAGATTTTTTCGTTGAGATAGTCGAAGATTGACAGTCAACCCTCTTATCCTCGTCGAAGATTGACAGTCAACCCTCTTATCCTCTTCTCAACAACAAAGAATAATTCACCTGAATGAATATTTTTTAGTTGTATACAATTTTTTTTTTTTTTACATTATGTAGAACTATTTATTGAATGAATAAAGTGAACAAATTATTATTTTTTAAATAAATAATTTTCTTTTATTTTATGTTTTAAAGTAATTCTATTTACGTTTAAGATAATATTAAATATATTTAAAATAATAATAAATAAGTTTAGAATTTAATTTTTTTAAAAAAATTAAATAAAATCATTTTTTTAATGTCTTTACTATCTCAGTCCCTATCCTCGACTCCTTTTCCAATACGAAAAAAAGTACGGGGAAGAGAAGCCCCAAAAGAAGCCATAGACCCCTTATGTCTGTTTCTCTCTTCTTCTTTTTTTTGCACAAAAAAAAAAACAAATGAGAGAGATAGGAGACTTATGGTTAGAAGTAGAAACGTATTAATGCATTCATTGGAAATTTAATAACCTGACTTGATAAAAATTTATTCAAAAATTTAATAGTAAAGCTTATTTAATAAAGAATTAAGTTTAAGTAATGATAAGTTCTAACTTATTTAAATTCATAAATAATTTGTTTAAAAATTATTTAAGATTTATCTTTAAATTATTAAAAATTTCTGTTTAGCATGACATCAGATTATGTTTGGTGGTCTTACTTGAGTCAAACAAATAATATACTTTTTTTTTTTTGAAAATAAGAATAGAAGAATGGACATGTGACCCTTTGTAGACCACACAAAAATGTGCAACTTGTGCACTAAAACACCTTTTATATTTACAAATTTGTAAATTATGTACTAAAAATAAATACTTATTTCAAAGATTTTAAGTAGAACAAAAATTAAGATGCAGATCTTCGATCTGCATCAAACGTACATTGGCCATATGTGCCATGACAGGCGCAATCATCATCGTGGGGATTATGTGAAAGAACCCATCTTTCAGGAGCCTTCATTTAAGAGCGAGCTAGGACACATGGGCTCCAAGAATCGGAATTGGAATGGTAAAACGAATTTTTATAATTAATGTCATGTCAATTTCACTGATGTTGCTGTGAGATCAACCGGCCACAATCTCGCTAACACTCTGTATTTTGACCTAGTCTAGCAGAGAACCGGTCTTTGGCCAGGTATCTTAATGGAGCATTTATTTTTTTCGAGGTCAAATGAGGAATCTAATAACTAGACAGACCTCTTCATGCGAACTGCAAATGCACCCCATTGCCCACTTGGCAGATTATGTTAGTTTTTGTGGATTTACAATTTCTGGCCTACCCGTTATTATTAGTTCATGGATCAGAAGTGAGCTTGCTATCCTGAAGGAACTGCTTGGCAGGCAAGGCAACTTCACCGTGCCTGACAATTGCTGGGCAACAGATGACCTCCAAATATTGGGTATATGGCCCTGAAGGGGTCCACGCAGAGGTTGGACCAACGGGCATATAGCATTGACTGATCTTGCAAGAATTAGACAATAAAGAAATAAAGACTTTGAGATCGAAAAAAAAAAAAAGAAATAGAGACTTTAGGTGCTCCTTCACCTTTCTTAATGGGTCAAGCGTCCAATGGACGATAGTCGTAGCCATAATCTGATGAGGGAGCCGAAGTTAAAGTGAAACCATGAAGAACTTGCCCTTTATGCCACGGTAAATACACGAAGTGAGCTGATCTAGAAGCCTACATCAATTTTTTGACTTCCCTCTCATACATTTGTCTTCTTGAGAGTTTCATTTTTTCTATACCCCAGACCAGATGTTTATGTACTTTCACATTGTCCATAGTCAATTTGACTGTCTCTAGCGCCTTGAATGAAATTTTTTCTACGCTTCAAACCTCAGGACAGTAGAATCAACAACATGGTGCGTGAATTTTGGTACACAACATTGAATTATAGTGATCCTGATGATGTAAGCTCTTCCAGAAATTCCAGGCAAAAACTTCAAAACCTCCGGTTTTGAATGCTCATTGCTTCTTGGCTCAGAAACGCGTTGCAACAACTCACCTATAATACCTAATTATCAATCAGTCCAGGCATGTAGAGTCCTTTTCACTTCCATCATCCTCTACATTGAACTCTGTATCCCCTGCTTATTCCCCTGTTCTCTACCTCTGAAAATCTTAGAAAATCCACACCAAAAACCATCCCAACACCTTTCTTCCGCTTTTGATGATTTCTTTGGCCTCAATCAGCGTTCAAATATCTTTGTGTGATCATGATTACTGATATGCAAACTGCAGTCAGCCAATTGAGTGTGGAACCATTGGCAGTAATAGTTATCCTTTCTGGGGAGTTAACCGAGCAGATTATTGTGGCATACCCGGACATGAGGTGTATTGCCAAGATGATGTCCTGGTGATCACAGTGCTTTCGAATAGGCTCAGAATTCTGGACATCATGTATGAAAATTAGACCCTCAAGGTAGCCAGGGATGACCTATGGACCAATACCTGTCCGGTGCAATTCTATAACACCACCCTTAATTTTACCCTCTTAAATTACACTCCAGGCCTTACCAATGTCACACTACTTTTTGGATGCCCTTCTATTCAAATACCAGGAATTGTTAGTCTAAATGATAGTACCATAAACGGTGAGACGACAAATGCTTTCTTTGTTCCATGGGATGTTCCATTCAGTCTGTGCACTTACAATATTAAGGTTCCAGTCCAAGAAAGAGTTGCTCGTGCGTTGTCCAACAATATAGGTACAATTACTAATGCATTAGATGAGAGGTTTGGATTGCAGTGGCAAGTTAGCAATGACCAATGCAATGCGTGCACTAAGTCTGGTGGAAGTTGTGGATTTGATTGGACTGCAACTCAATTTACTTGCTTTTGCCACGATCAGCCTTGTGCAGCTGCATATCCTTCCAGGCCCGGTATGTGCCTGTCCTCTTCATACTTTTTGTTAGCTCTCAGCGGTCAATTTTCCCTTCTCATTTCTACAACATCAGATTAGACGGTGTTTCCAACGTAGACATTGAGATCGGCAGACAAGACTTCCAAGAACAATGTCCCCCAACCTAAGAATCAGTATCTTTTCCATCTAAAGGAAGTTCGGAATTTTCCTTTTCTGTCATAGATGTATATTTCGGCATACCGTTGAGATAGACATATGTCTACCTCCATAAAGCAGTAATTGCACACTAAGCATCTATCTACATAATTGTAACGGACGGCTCACGCTGTTTCACAAAAGTTAGCCGCCTCGGAACCTATTCTTTCATCAACAAAATCCTACTTAGACATTCTTCTCTCCTATTCTCTCATGTAAGGCTCAACAACACCATCTGCCACAACCCTTAAACCTATATCCTGATTACTGTTTTCCACTGATGATGTATTTTTTTGTTTTTTGGTGCGAGAACTAGGTATCCGGAGGTTTATTAGCTTCCGACTAATCTGATTCAAACATTTGTTGGACCCTCTATTGGGAGGCTGCTCTTTAAGCGCCGTATTTCCATAAATAACACTCGAACTTGAAACCTCGCTTAAAGAGACCTGAGCTCCTTACCACTCGGATGAACGATCGTTGGTACTGATGATGTGATTTTGAACAATAGAAACTCATCTGATTTTTTGTGTTTTGGTGGACAACACGAATGCCCCAGAACCAGAAGAACGCCACAGAGTACCTGTCTAATTGAACAGCCTAAAAGATTGTTTGAAGCAGAATGTCATCTTCTTCAAGAAAAAAATTGTAGTTCCAATTTTGATTTGGTGTTCTTAAAGAGCATCCCCACACCCAACAGCTTCACTCTTTTATCACCACCATCATCGCCACCCTCCCTGCGTTCTCCATTGCAACGGCATCATTTCCTTCCAATGACTCCCCACGAGTCCTCCCAGAACATCTCTGGTAGTCGAATCACAAACATCACCTATGCTTTCAGTGTAGGCCCACGTCAGGATTACCGCGGCCGACCAGGCTTATCTACCTGCCTCAAGTACTCTGTTCCGATTCTAAAGATTTTAGTTCCATTCCGATTTTTGGAGCCCATGGGTTGGCAGGCTTCTGACTTTAGTTTTGGGCTTGTAGTAGACCTGTTAAAGGCCCGTGGTCCTTATAAAATTGTCTTGGTAGAAACGAAAATGATGCAGCCGTCGCAATGTTTGATGATGATCCTTTAGTGGGTTGTGCATCCAACAATTGCCGAGATGTGGTGCCGTGAATTCAGACGGAAGATACAGTAATGCAAGCATCTAAAAAGTGGGTTTCTATTGAGCTAGGGGGCAACGGATTGTGGGGTGTGCAAGAAGAGTGGTGGAAGGTGTGGCTTAATGGCTTTGACAACTCTACGTGTTCAAAGGCAAATTACTTAATGGTTGTCTAGTGGCAGTGAAGGTCCTCAAGAAATGGAAAGGTAATGGTGCAGAGCTTATTAACGAGGTTGCAAGCATTAGTAGGACTTCCCATGTCAACATTGTTGCTCTTTTAGGCTTCTACTTTGATGGTTCCAAACAATAACTCATTTATGAGTTTATGCCTAATGGATCCTTGGACAAGTACATATACAAAGAGAATGCTGCAATTGATGGTCATCAACTGGATTGGAACAAGTTATACCAAATTGCGCTTGGCATTACTCGAGAATTAGAGTACTTATACAGAGGCTGCAATAGGAGGATTTTTCATTTTGACATAAAGCCTCACGGCATTTTTTTAGATGAGAATTTTTGTCTTAAAAAATCTGATTTTGGCCTGGCGAAAATATGTCCTAAAAGAGAAAGTAACATATCGATGAAAGATACAACATGAACTATTGGATATATTACAGCTGAAGTATTATATAGGAATTTAGAAGGGATGTCTCACAAGTCTGATGTTTATAGTTATGGGATGCTGGTTCTTGAGATGATTGGAGGAAGACAGAGCCCCCGTATCACGGTTGACAATACAAGTGAGATACACTTTCTGAATTGGATACACAAACGCCTTGAGTTTAGTGAAGAACTGGGACTTCTTGGAATCAGCGGTGAAGAGAAAAACACTATAATAAGAAAAATGGTATTAGTTAGCTTGTGGTACATACAAACTGATCCATCAAATCGGCCATCTGTGAATAGAGCAATTGAAATGTTGCAAGCAAGCCATAAGTCATTTGCCAATCCCTCCTAAGCCTTACTTGTCTCCCCCTCCAAGAGTCCCTGAAATTTCAGTGGCAAGTTCTCTAACACTCTCCTTGGAGTTACTTGATTTTCAACGTGGCTGAAATGTAATCTTTCTTCACATGAGCTATTTTTAGGCCACGAAGAAGTGTCCAATGATGTTCAAACCCTATATTAGGGAAGAGGGTATTTTATATGTGTAAGGATTAAGATTCAAACCTCAGATCTCACCAAATACTTTAAATGTAGATATATTAATTAATTACTAGTGGTTTTCATAGACAACTAATTAACATTAAATTTGCATTAGGGAAACTTGGACAGTTCAAGGAATATACAGTGCTCTTTTTTTTTATGATTGACTGGGGTTAGCATTTGATGTTCTTTTAAGCTTTGAAGGATTAGTATTCTGCAAGTAATTCTACTGACGTGTGTTTGGCTGAAGGTGCTATGAATTGGCCTCTTGTGCATTTTACAACTTGAGATTGTTAAAGAACTCAGTTCCATGTATAGCTTCTTGAAGCAAGACTTTCTTACTGATACTCAATTATTATGGTGGCATGGTACAAAATAACTTAACTTAATCCAAAATAATTCAAAAATAACTTAACTCAAAAGTAACTTGACCGAAAATAACACAAATCCAAAATGATCTAACCCGAACACAGCCCAACGACACGTTTGACACCTCTACTATATAGGTTGAAAAAGAAAAGGTTTGAGTAATGGAAAAAAATAAAAACCAAATCTTATAGGAGTTCTAATACAAGGATGTGGATTTCTAACTCGAGAGTGATGCAAGTTCATGGAAAATGTAATTAAAATCTTTGGTTTTGCATAAGAATTATACTATAAATGTGTCGACAGCTATAATGCATTATACTCTTTATGAGAGCGTATCAAAAACTCCCGTTGAACTACCATTTTTGTCTTGTTGAATAAGTACGATGACGATCAATTTAGCTAACACGAACGATACGGTTAGGCCATCTTGCTCACATATTCCGCCCGCCATTCCTTTCCATTGCAAGATATTTTTCAGTGCCAATGTGGATGAGTGAAAGTTATAGTCAACCGTCTTGTCCTCTTCTTAGTTCTTAGTGAAGTATTTTCCAATCCAATGGGAAAAGATTAATGGCTTTAGTCCCACAGGCTGACCGTGGGGAGTGAGTGCTTAAAAAAATTATGTTTTTCTTTCTTTTGTATGATTTTCTTAAAATTTTTTAAGTAATACTAATTATATTTAGGATAATACTAAATATGCTTGGAATAACATAAAGTATGTTTAAGATTTAATTTTAAAAAAATCAAATAAAATCATTTCTTTAATGTCTCTCACTGTCTCAGTCCATGAATAGAAAAAGTACGTGTAGAGAACCCTCAAAGTAAGCCATAAATCTCTTATATTCGACTTATTTAAATTCATGAATTATTTATTTAAAAATTATTTAAGATTTATCTTAAAATTATTAAAAAATTTTGTTGAATATGAAATTAGATTATGCTTGGTAGTCTTATTTTAGTTATACAGACAATTAGTTTTTTTTTTTTTTAAATGAGAATAAAAATGTAGACATATGACCCTTAATAGACCGCACAAAGGTGTGCAACTTCTGCACTAGAACACTCATTTATATTTGTGATTATACACTAAAAATGAACATTTGTTTTTTAATTAATTAGTTTTGTCAAAATAAATATTTTTATTAATTTAATTATATTCATAACAAATTTTTTATAATTTCAAAGATTTTTTATAAGGCTATGAAGTAAAATGATCCGCTTGCGTAAATTTTGAAACTCGATTGAATAAAAGACAGCTTTGGCTAGACTCGGCTCGTTACCTAAACTAATCAAACTTGAACGTGTGAAAAGTCGACACGATAGAACTCATTGACACCCCTACCCCTGGCCATACTCTGGCAGGGTCCCTTTTCAATGTCACGACATAGCCTGTCAAAAACGAAACTCATATTCGTTCCATTCACACACATGTTTTGACTAAATTTCCTAGAAAAGTCATCAACTCAAGTCGTCACTAAACAATATACCCTGCAATCAAACGCCATCTCTTACCGATTCCTCTTCCCCCATCCAGCAGGACAGAAAAAAAGAATGTCTGCCCACCTTTTATTTATATTAATCTTTCTCCCAGCATATTACTGTCAAAATAATCCAGACTACACAGCTTGCCAAAGGCCTTACAACTGTGGACACTTGGTCAACCTTTCCTACCCTTTCTGGGGGGATAACAGGCCTCAATTCTGCGGCCTTGAAGGGTTCAGGCTCAGTCACTGCCAAGACGAACATGGTCCTATTATAACCAGTCTTGACCAAGATTTCCGTGTGATTCACGTGAAACAATCTTTGAACATGATGAACGTAGCAAGAAAGGACTTGTACGAATATGTCTGTCCTGCATCTCTCAACAACATAACTTTCGACAAATCACTCTTCCGATTTGTCCCGGGACTTCAGAACCTGAGCTTGGCTTTCAATTGTACAAAATCCCCGTTCGCAACAACAACGGGCCTTAATCATTCGTGCCCCATAGACGACGAACAGGTCCTTGTATTCTATGGAAGCGAGCAGCTTTGGATGCAAAATGACCTGGTGGACATCGGGCAATTGTGTGACAGAGTGGAAGTGCCTGTTCTGTTAGATACGGAGGCTCTTGAGGAAATTATTAGGTGGGATGATTCAGATAGAAATGGATTGAAGGAAAGAAATGGATTGAAGGAAGTAACGGAAGTTTTGAGAAATGGGTTTAACATATCCTATGCCTATCACGAGGATATTTCCTCCTGCAAGGACTGTGAGGCTACGAGTGGGATTTGTGGCACCAACTTGAATACCTTCCGTTTCAATTGCTTTTGCCCTGTCGGTTACAATTTCGGCCTCAGGTGCCAAGAATTTCCAGGTAGGAATGCATTTTGAGCACCACTTATAGGTTAGGATAATACAAGTAAACACGCAGTTTATATTTAACTAATTTTTTATTTTTTAAATTTAATCATTTAATAAATTATATCATTTTAATCTCACATGTGGTCTATATCAAATAATTTAATTTTTATTTTTATTTTTTTAAATTTAAATATCTAACGAATTATATCACTTTAAATTACATTTAATACCATCTAACCCACGTCCACCAAGTATTTTTCATGCATTTTTCGTGCTCTTGATTGATCAATTGCTTGCACTCCATTGATGAATGTGTGTTCCCGATTGACGCCCGTATCTTTTCCTTAGCTTGTCATATTCAGGGGATAATTTGGTCGATGATTCGATGTGTAATTGGTTCGGGCTTAACTCTCTTTTGCTATGCTTTAAATTGTTAGGAATACTCTGCACTATGTGTTATAGGTTTCAAACTTATTAATACTGAGACTAAGTGTAACAAGACTTACTTAAATCCAACAATACTAGAATGGTGAGTGCTTCTTGTAGGAGAGATCAAATAAAGATAACAACAGTTAATCTTATTCCTCATCCCACAAGTATAATAAATTATATATTGAAGATGCACTTTTTTTTTTTTAATATAAAAAGCAAAAAAAGCTTGTCATGTTGTCATGATTTCATGATTAATGAAATACAAATAATCAAATATTTATATATCTAGTGGAATCAGGCTATTTTCCCACAAACACTTGAGAGTCCTTTGGGGTTGTCGGGATTAGGACTCCGTAACCATGTTATTTACCTTGTGCTCAAATAAAAAATGTAATAATTAAAGAGAAAAGCTTAGTAATTGTACTTAAATAATTTTAAAATTAGTACAAAGTAATATGAAATTATTAAATAATTAAATTTATAAAAAAAATATTATTAAATATTATTTAATGAGACTATATTATTACTTATTATTTTTTACTTGAAGTCATCTAATCTTTCTCATAATAAAAAACCGTACAGGTTATGGAGCCCCGGTTATGCAAATACAGTTTTATAGTGTCAATTCTAGCTGACGGAATTGGCATATGTCCTGAGAGAGAGAGTTAATTTGTTCAAAGGAAGTGATATCATGACAAGCTTTTGACATTTTCTGTCTATGTCCCTTCGATCTTACTTTGGACAAATGTTTAAGTTTGACTTTTGTGCCTCTATCTTGCTTTCTTTTTTTTTTTTTTTCCTTCTGCGGAATACCAAAGTTTTTAATGCATGCATTAGTTCACTTGTAAATGTTAGGATTAGTGCCATAATTGTCTTTTTATAATTCTTTTGATCGATGTGGCAGGGAAAGTGGCCTTCAATTTTCGAAAGTGGCTAATAATAGGTGAGACTACTTTCTCGGATCATCTCCTGTTCTGAATTTCTGACCTGCATACATAGTTTTTTGTTTTGTTTCGTTACTACATTCAGTGAATTGTTGGTAGTCTAAACTGCTCAGGAAAGCACCTAGATACTTGTCTGTGAATCACGAATGTTGTCTATTAATTCTCTGAACGAGTGCGAGCATTTAGAATCTTTGTCTCCTTTCTCTACTACCAGCTGCTGCTGCTGGAGTTGTTCCTCTAGTGATTACAGTCTATTGCTGCGTAAGAAGATTGTCATTCTATAAAAGCGAGGACGATGATGGCATTGAGTCATTTTTCAGATTGTCATCCTATAAAAGCAAGGATGATAAATCCATCGAGACATTTTTGAGGAATTATGGATCATTGGCACCGAAAAGATACAGTTATTCAGAAGTTAAGAAAATGACAAGGTCCTTCAAAGATAGATTAGGTCAGGGAGGCTATGGAAGCGTGTTCAAAGGCAAATTACCTAATGGTTGTCTAGTGGCAGTGAAGGTCCTCAAGAAATCGAAAAGCAATGGTGCTGAGTTTATTAATGAGGTTGCAACTATTAGTAGGACTTCCCATATCAACATTGTTACTCTTTTAGGCTTCTGTTTTGATGGTTCCAAACGAAGTCTCATTTATGAGTTTATGCCTAATGGATCCCTGGACAAGTACATATACAAAGAAAATGCTGCAATTGTAGGTCATCAATTGGACTGCGAAAAGTTATACCAAATTGCACTTGGCATTGCTCGAGGATTAGAGTACCTACACCGAGGCTGCAATACGAGAATTTTGCATTTTGACATAAAGCCTCAAAACATTCTTTTAGATGAGAATTTCTGTCCAAAAATATCTGATTTTGGCCTAGCAAAAATATGCCCCAAAAGAGAAAGCAACATATCAATGAAAGATGCAAGAGGAACTATTGGATATATTGCACCTGAAGTATTCTGTAGAAATTTTGGAGAAGTGTCTCACAAGTCTGATGTTTATAGTTATGGGATGCTGGTTCTTGAGATGATTGGAGGAAAACAGAGCCCCTGTATCGTAGTTAACAATACAAGTGAGATATACTTTTCGGATTGGATACACAAACGCCTTGAGATTGGTGAAGAATTGGGACTTCCTGGAATCAACAATGAAGAGGAAAACACTCTAATAAGAAAAATGTTATTAGTGAGCTTGTGGTGCATACAAACCAATCCCTCAAATCGACCACCTGTGAATAGAGTGGTTGAAATGTTGCAAGCAAGCCTTGAGTCATTGCCAATCCCTCCTAGGCCTTACTTGTCTTCCCCTCCAAGAGCCCTTGAAATTTCAGTGGCAAGTTCTCCAATTCTCTCCTCGGAGCTGTTTGATTCTTAAAGGGGCTGAAATGTAATCGTTCTTCACATGGGCCATTTTCAGGCCATGAAGCTGTTGCCAATGATGCTCGAACCCCATATTGGGGAAGAGGATATTTCATATAAGTATGGTATGAGGTTCAAAATTCAAATTTTACTTCAAACTGTAAGTTTTGTGGCGACTAGTCTATATCTAATAATTAATTACATGTGTTTTTTTTTAGACAACTAATTAACATTAAACATGCATTCGGGAAACTTGGACAGTTTGAGGAATGTACAATGCTTTGGTCACCGGTCCTAAATTCGGTCCGGTTTAGCCCTAAAAATGGGGTGACCGAACTAACTAAAATCGGTCAAAATTAGTAAAAAATTAAACTGGTTGGATAGTTCAAGTCAGACCAAAAAATTTTAAATTATAATCTAATCTCAAATTTTATTTAAAATATAATTTAATTTCTAATTTTAACTAAAAGTCTCAATTTAGTCTTAAATTTGATTAAAATTTTCAATTTAATTCTTAAAATTAAAAAAATTAATATTTAATCACTATTTATAAATATATATATTATTAAATATCAATTTAAATACTAGTTCAACTGGTTGAATTTTAACCTACTAATATTTTCGGTTTAATAACCAGTCCGGTTCTGACAACTTTATTACGTGCATGTGTTTTTTTTTTTTTTTTTTTAACTCTCTGTGCATGTGTGCCTGTGTTCTGGGTGCATTGTTATTGACGCCACTGATGGGCTATCTGCCATGGGTAAAATTTGATGGTTTTTTTGTAGCACAGCACCCAGTCCTGTTGGACCCTTTGTCAATTAGTTCATATTCTGTGTGGGTTCTCTTTGACAGAGATCCCAAAGTTCCCCCAAAAAACAAGGAAAACAAAAGGGTGGGGAAGTGTTGTGCATAAAAGGGAAAGGGACGAGCTGGATTTAGATCATAGGCCTGCCTTGGATGCACTTCAGCTTGCAAATTTCAGTCTGGGTTTGACTCGAATAGGTTTGTACTGCAAGCCTAAAGCTCATTTTTTATTTGTCATTATATCCTCACCATGTTTTAAAGAAGTACATGGCCTACCAACTGATTATGCCACAATTAATGTCTGCCTTTTATGGTCACAGATTACGAAATATTTGAAGAACAATAAGTATAGGCATGGTTCTCATGGTAGTGACAATTCGTTAAAAAAAAAAAAGATGACAATTCGTTAAAAAAAAAAAAAGATGCTTGACATAAGTAATTTTAAAAAACTTTAGAGTGACATAAGTTGTTTAGTGGTTGAATTCAAACAATATTAAATAAATAAGACTGTATTACTATTTTAATACTATTTAAATAAATCTATGTAGTAATGCTCTACTGTGTGAGACTGTCGAAAGACATGCCTCCCATTTCAGGCTTTGACAGTACATCTTGTCCTCATCCCCCATTTTGTTATCCTCTGCATTTGCATCCAATCTATGATCCTACTCCATGTGTAGTATTGTCAGTTCAGATTTCTTTAAGTGGGTTTGGTTTGCAATTCAGTGGACTTCAGTCATAAGTAAGAATTTGACCACTTCTTCACTTTGATGAAACCAACTGATAGGAGCTTCACGAATATAGTATTTTGTTTAGGATCTTTACTTCCTGTTGCAATTATTGAGCTTCATATCCCAATTTCCTCTCTCAGCCCCACCAAAGAAATGAAGGGAAAATCCATAAAGCGTCCCACACAAAACTAAAAGGAAATTGGGAAGGGGAAAAAAAGAGAATGCCAATAGCCTAAGTAGATCAAAATAGAAACATGCCATGTGGGAGGGCATGTGGATTGCTTGCATATACTATCATTGGCTACCTTAGCTTCCCTTTTTACCACTAAAAAACTATTACTTCCACAAAAATTAGCTGTGTAATCTTGTCTTTCCAGTGATCTGCAGTTTGGATTTATATGTAAAGTCGGGTATTCAAAGCTGTTTAAGTTGCAGTTGGTGGCAGGACAGTGGGGAACTAAATGCATGCTAGTCTACAAAGTAGCCAAGTTGTTGGATTTTTCATTAGTTAATAAACAATTATTATTTGGGGAATTAGCCGAAGGAGTTTTGGCCATCTGGCTCATTTGATATTGGATCCAATTAATAATAGGACTAGCCTGTTTGGATCTGTGGATTTATTGGCCTTTTGCAGATTGTCTCGGGATTGTATCAAAGATTCAGAATAAAGGAAACCCACATGGGATCTACTTTTTAGCCCCACTTGATCATCTCCTATGCAGCCCAAATTAAAAAATAAAAAAAGAATTATTTTTTGGGTAAAGCGCCAATAGTAAGTTTTCCGTACAACACAAAACATTAAGTTTGTTGCATTGTATTGAGTTCACCTTTCCTATCTAATCAAAGAGATTTTCTATTTTTTTAAAATTGTTTGAGATTAAATAATCAAAGGAGACATATGATGACTAAAATGAAAAAAAAAGGCGGTACTCTACAATGTGGACTTAAAAATATTATGTCGATTAGAGAAACAAATTATCTGAACTTACAATTAATTTAAATAAACAAAAAAATCGAATTCATAACATTTAATATAATAACAAAAGACCTCTTTATCACTAATAAAAGAAAGAATAAACTGGGTTCATAATGAAAAGGTGCCTGTCCACAATACTATGAGTTGCAAATTAGACATCAATTTTTCACATGTAATTCGTAAAGAAAAAGAAAAATTAAAGTTATTGGACTACATTATTTAGCGAGAACTTTTCCACAAAAAAGAGTGTTTAACTCCAATACTGCTTATCTTAAATACCATTTTGAAAGACCTTCAAATTAATGAGGTTAGCTGATCAAAAATGACAAAGTTTACACCAACATTTGATGGGAGAAATGTATAGGCATTGTCTTTAACTACTCCTTAGATAGTTCACAATCTAATAAATCTTTTAATAAAAAAATATAAAAATTCATTTTAGCCATCTAAGGGATGAGATTCTTCAACCCAAAAAAAAAAAAAAATTCTCACCAAGATAAAAGCTTAATCACAATCAACTATATTAAGCTCTTTTCTAAAAACTTAACATTATCACCAAACTATTTCTTATCTTTACGTTTTTCAAGTGGTATCATAATCTCACTGAAGTCGTTTTTAAGATTAAATGTTTGAAGTTCCAATTTCTAGCTAATTAACCAAAAAAAAGAGGCATCATCAGCTACGCAATAAGAAATGGTCTTCCCATATATGGCAAATAAATCCTTCAAATGATCAAGCAAGTAATTCGGGGCCCCGCTAGGAAAGCGAACTTCTAACAAATTGTGGTGGACCGCTTGGGAAGACAAGACATCAATAAATATAATTAATAATTTGGAGTAATTGAGGACCACAACCTTGGTTTCTTATTTAAGGATGCAGTTCAGAAAGATGCTTTCGTTTGGTGGATATATATTTGTTGGGTTTTTTTCTTTCGTTTTTTTTAAATTGTGGATTTTTTTTTAAAAATTTTCTGTGGCTATCGTTGAAACTTGTTTAATTGATGCTTTTCTTGATGAACTGTCGGTGTTTATTGTCCTAATAATTAATTAATTCCTACTAGAGTTTACCAGTTGCTCGTGAACGTTTTTCTTTTCATTTCTCTTACTAATTCGGCCGTTTCGTGCCCTCATGCACTTTTCTTCTTCTTCTTTCATTTTCATTAAAAAAATCACAAAATATCCACAAATTTTGACCTCAATTACATTTTGACAATGAACACCGATAGTTCATGAAGAAAAGCAAGCATATATGATTTGAAATCTAGTACATGTAAAATATTTAAATTGTACACACATATCTATTTATAAAATCTCGTTTAAGTATATATTTTCATGTCGTACCCTTTTCTTAATTATCTAATACTTGATATCTCTCAATATTTGTGTCATTTCTGACATGTCTTCATATTCATGCATCATAGACAGTTAGGAATTAATTTTCAATAGCTCATATAGTTATCGGTTTTTTTAAGTTAAAAGTGTGGTTAAAGGTTTAATTCTTATTGCACCTCTCTCCCTTCTCCTTTGTATGAGTTTAACCTTCCACACAGACAAAAGAAAAAAAAGGACTTGTTTTTCACCACTTTTGCATCAACACAAAAGGACATCCCCGGGGCAAGTGTAAAAATACACTTTATACCCTAAATAGTATTTTGTTTTTGTACAATGGAGGTCATATATTTATATATATCTTTGCAATATTAAAATATGCAGTTACTAATATAATTCTAATACAGAACTAAGAAACTACTAATAAAGTGTCCATACATTCGGCTATAAGCATGAGAGTAATGTTTTGATTTTTTTTTATTAATTATTGAAGGCCTCTATTCGTAATTGCATTTGCCCCTTGAATTCAATCATATAATTCTTTTTAATAAGTTTGCATGTAAGTAATGAAAATTTTCATCCATCTTTCAATATTTGCAATACCCGCCTTAACAAATTTCGTGGAAATAGTGATATTGTGACATTTGTTTTTTGATCAAATGTAACATCTTTTTTGTAATACCTATATTTAAGCATTAGAAATTACTAAAAAAATTATTCATTAAATACAATGTGAATAACGAAATATTATTTATTTTTGGAATAAAGATCAATTTGACCCACCACGTTTTACTTTATTTTAAATTTCACTCACAACGTTTTTTTTTATTAAATTTGGTCCACAACGTTACATCCGTTAGTCTAATTTGGTCATTCCGTCCATAACGCCGTTAACTCTGCTGACGTGGCATGACGGAGTTTGACACGTCAACAATTTTTCCACGTCAGCATGCCACGTCAACATGCTGACGTGGCATAGGTATAAAGGTTAATTTGACCCATAATGTTTCAGCATATTTTAAATTTCACCCATAACGTTTTTTTATGGTTAAAATTGGCTTATAACGTTATATCTTTTAGTATAATTTGATTTTTTCGTACCTAATGTCGTTAACTTCGCTGATGTAGCGTAACAGAATTTGACACGTTATTAATTTTTTTCCAAAGAGATGGCTTCGTACTGACAATGCTAATGGTAGTTGGAGGCGGCGACAATAATTGGATGAGAAAATAGTGACAACAGCAGAGAAGAAAAAATTTAAAAATAAAGATAATAATGACTTTTGTTGAATTTTATTAATTTATTTTTTTTGCTAAAAAAACAAAAGTATTCAAGTGGATATATATTTATGAATTTTAGTTTTTTATTTTGTTTAAATTTGTACAGTGTGATTTTCAGTATAAATGTTTGGTTTGAATTTTAAAATTTTACTGCAAACGTGACATGTTGATATAGACGAAAATTATTGATGTGTTATACTCCGTCGCATTATATTTGCTGAGTTAACGACGTTATGTACGAAAAGATCAAATTAGAGTAAAAGATATAACGTTATGGGCCAATTTTAACCATAAAAAAACGTTATGGGTGAAATTTAAAATAAGCTGAAACATTGTGGGTCAAATTAGTCTTTATACCTATGCCACGTCAGCAACAGATATTGACGTGGCATGCTGACGTGGAAAAATTGCTGACGTGTAAAACTCCGTCATACCACGTCAGCAGAGTTAACGACGTTATGGACGGAATGACCAAATTAGACTAACGGACGTAACGTTGTGTACCAAATTTAACCAAAAAAAACGTTGTGGGTGAAATTTAAAATAAAGTAAAACGTGGTGGGTCAAATTGACCTTTATTCCTTTATTTTTTATACCATAAGATTAGCTGGGTTGAAAAAAAATTCATTCTTCAAGTTGCATTTTTGTTATTTAACCTCCATAATTTTGGGTTGCAATGGAGGCAAATCAAAGGTATTAAAATTCACTTATTATTTCAAGGATTTTATAGAGTTCAAGTGGGAACAATTTCTCTAACACTTGATCCATCCGTATCTAGTGCCATTGTATGCTGTGATCCGCAAGTATCAAGATTTACTAGACATGGGGAAGAGAGCAGCTATCGTATGGTGAGAAGCTGACACTCTAGCAAACCAATAAACCTTCATCTTTCTTCTAGGTGTGTATGGCCAATTGATTGTAAATCATGAAATTTTTGCATCTTACGTGAAACCTCAACTTCAGCTTGTTATTAATTAATCTCTATCTCATACTATTGATTGATTGATGGTGCTTAATAGGACCTAACTAGCTAACAACGCTTTTCTATCATACAAAAAATGTTATATATTTTTTTGTTTGAGCCAAAAAAGAAAAATACTTCGTAGGTATATTATTCATCACAGTTGTGAACTGAAGTTGAGGTTATCTAGCTATTAACGTCTTTATTTAATTTCTCACATAAGTTATAAGGAGAATCTACTCTTTAAGTATTGTTGTTTTTTAGTATACCTCTTCACATCTAACTGCAGTGTTAATAATTTTAAAACTTAACATTACGTTTTTAATATAAATCTCAATTTTTTTAAGGGAAGAGTAAGAAAAATACTTGAACTCAGGTCAATGTGAAAGAAATATATCGAATCACTAACTAGACTATTATCTCATGTAATAAATATATATATATATATATATATATATAAACACACGCACATTCTGTGTGTGTGCGCGTCGCGAGTGGGCCAATTCATATCTCACAATTTGGTAGGATGGGAGATGTTGGGAAGGAGATGATCTAAGGACTGCTTGGACATAACAAGCAAAGTGTTTGTTTTCATGCATTCAACTATGTGGGCAATTCAAAACCTGCATGAGTCTTTGCAATTCTGAGCCACAAGATTCCTGCTATCCATCTTAATACATAAAAAAGTTAATAACTTAACCTAAAACTCACATGCGAAGCAACGGAAGATTATTCACTATTTTTTTTTTAGAAAATATTCATAATACACATGTTTTTTTTTTCCAGTAAAAAAAGATACATCATCGATACATAAGTTATTGCACTTGTGAACTGAAATCAAGAATCGTCAATTTAATTCACATGTTGACAAACTGTTTTAGAAATGCACGAATTCAAACGAACTTCGAACTAGACATAGGATGAACCAAAACCATCCCATGTCCCTTAAATAAGTGGTGTAGCACCACCTCAAGAAATAGGCCCCCTTTCAATAGTACCAAAGTTTAGGACGAAGGGGTGGTAAAGCCTAAAATTAGACAAGGAGATGGTGGGTTGGAAAAAGTTTGAGGCTAGATTGTCTCAAAGGGGATAACACTGCATTAGTGGGAAGTTAACGCGAAGACAAACAATTTATGGCCAGAAGATCCAACCAGCAAACGCTCAGAATGTGAATCTCATTAAATAAAAATATATACATATTTTTTTGAAATTTTAGTTTTCTGCCCAAAATAATGAAATGTGCAACTAGATCAATAAACTGTATAACGAATAAACAAGAATGTGCAACCGGTTGTCTTTTGACATTTTTGTAACTCATTACAAAAGTCTCTTTTTTGGTGCACATTTTAGTGCTTTGGTTACAAATCTATTGATTTTTGGGGAAAACTTGCCATTTAAAAGAATGATTTATACATTCAGTAGGACCTAAATCATAAAACCAAACTCATGAACCCCCCCCCCAAAAAAAAAAGTGAAAAGGGAAAATAATATCTTATCTTTGTAGCAAAATTTATGATCGATAAGAATTAGGTGTAGTGACCTCTCCAACTCACCTCTTATGAGCCTACGGTGAGCTCCTTGCTTCTTTGCCCATTACAAACGTGAATTACCGAGGTTGATTTGCTTCAAGATTATTATTGGGGTTTCTAATTTGACTTTTTTTGTTTGGTAAATATAATTTATTCGTACTTTTATATTATACAATAAATGTAATCTATTTAAAATAAAAAATAAATTTATATAATATAAAATTATAAATTAATTATATTCATAAAAAATGAATAAAATTAGTAAACACCTCATTCATCGTTTCACACTTTCTTTATCAACTTACCTAAATATTAAAGTGCTAATACTAGTCCACCCTTGGGTGTTTGCTTGTTTACAGGTGTTCAGCTGAGCTCACCTAGCCCGGAATACGGCGGTGATCATCTTTTGTTCTTTTTTGGGTGATTGAATATTATCTTATTTAATATTTACTTTTAAAATTTGTTATCAAAACAAAATTAACTGCCAAAGACTAACAGCTAAATCAACCAGGCTTGGGTTAGCTAACCACAAGAATAAAACTATCTGAAACGATCGGAGTTTAAACAACATCTCCTTCAAATTACCAAAAAAAAATTGAGTTTTAATTCTGACACTCCAAAAACAAGTACTAATTAATTTAATTTCTACCTTTAATGACATTCTGAACCAATGCAAATTATATAATGAATTTTATTCCCTCAGAAGTTCCCGATTTCACTTCTAGTAATACTCTATATCAAATGGCCATTGTGAGTAGTTTGGAAAGAGAAAGAAGTCCAACATATAGTTAACCATTTTGCATGTTTTTATTGCCTGATTTTTATATGATTGAGATTATGTTTGCACTTTTTTTTTTTTTTTTGTGCAAAAAAAAGGAATGAAGAGATGTTGATCCCATATCCCATATCCAGCAAGGGGATGTCGCGTCCAATGCACATACTTGCATATAGAGGTATCTCTATTGCACCTATGTTAGTGCTAAAGCATAGAATACTTTCACAGAATAAGACCATGTGACGTAAATATGTCTCCTTGCTAAAAGCTAGTAGTAAAGATTGAGACTCGAACATTCAACTTATTAAACACAATCTCTTCCACTCGACCACATGAAACTACCCATGGGGCATTGAGTTTGCACTTAATATGACCCGGCGATTAAATCCTAAGGGAAGCTACCATATATTAATCAATCCTAAGCCAAATGGATAATTGACAGTTTTTTTTATAAATTCGATACAAGTTCAAATTGAAATAATTAGTCTTCCAATCTTATCAAATATAAGAAAAGAAAAGGTCTATATACAGCTCTCCAATTTTATGGTCTTTTTCACAAATTAGAAATCATTGAAAAAAAAAAAAGTGAGGTCTCTTCACTAAAACGTCAATTTCGTATCTACAACATAAGAAAAATAAAGTAAGGTGGGAATTTGTAATTTATAATTTTGTATATTTACAAATATCGGCTTTTTTTAAATTATAGATCATACCTACTTTATTTTCTCTAATATGCGTTAGGCTTTTGATCAACGTGGATTACATAGGTCAATGGTATAATTTATCCAGATAAATGCTTTCCTGGTTGGTAGCTGTTAGTGACATTGATTTTGGATGGCGTTGCATGGAGCAAATTATGGTTTTTTTTTTTTTTTTGGCGTTTACCTTAATAATATATTATAAATAAAATGCAAGAATTATGACATTGATAAAACCTAGTATTTGTATGCTAGAAAAGTTCATCTAATAGTTTAAAGCATGTCAAACAAATTCAATTTAAACTGAAACTATGAAACTATTGAAGTATAGATTAGATGACAAAAATGGTGAGTTGGACGAGCAATAAAACAAATTTATTTTTATCTAGAAATCACATATTGGGTACTTATTTCATGATTATGAAATTTCACGCAATTTTGGGTTGTTAGGACCACACCAAATTGTAGCTTTGTGCTTTAGCTCAATATATGGTACACTTTCTAGTTCACATGTCAAAGTCTTGATTTTTATTTTTTGTTTTCTTGCCTATTGTTGTAATTTTTTTCTCTTTATGTTCATATTCTCAAAGTGGTTAGGAACTAAACCACATAAAATTGTCAAATTGACCAATTTAAAAGATTTGTGAAGCCGGCAAATTGTCATCAATAATTTGGTTTAGGCTTAAAACATTGATCTAGCCAAACTTTGAACACCCATTTTGTGCATATGCATGACATTCCTAAACATGTATTTTGTGGAAAATTAAACTAACAACTTGGTAATACTTAATTTTAATATAATTAGGCAATAAATTATACAGGGAGTTGGATGTTACAACTATTGGCTCCCTAGTCCCTTCAGTTGATGATAAGAACTGCACTACACCTCTTTACCACAAAACTATAGAAAGACACAAAAGCCTCACCTTATTATATAATATTTTATTGAGACTTTTTAATATTGTGTGCAAATTTTAATATTCTGTTTTCTTTTTCTTATCTAACGGCCTCTCGTCTCTTATAAAAAAAAATAAAAAAAATGAAAATCACAATTCAAATACAAATAAGGTACATTGTTGAGGGACACCTATGAGTGCATCGTCCATATCTCTACAGCCTCACCTTTCCTGAAAAGCAAGGTGAGCTTGGCAGGCACAGCCTCTGATAAATTGAAGTTACCAAATGCCATCCATAGCCAGCACCTTTGACAAAGGCAAACAAAGAAAGAAGTACCTTAAGATTCACCAAGGGCATTTATGTAACTTTAACACCTACTTGTACCTGAAAGAATGTCCTCACAATAACTTGGTATAGATACAAGAACATGGGAGAAAGTGATAGAGCATACAACATTCACTGATTGTGTTTGTGAGGTGTGGCCACTCTGGAGACATCCACACCAAACCCAAATAATTTGGTTCTTTCTTCTCTTCTCTGCTTCTTTTTGTATATTTTTTTAAGGGAATTTTGGCTTTTCCCCTTCTCTTTGTGTAAACATTAAAAAAAAAAAAAAAAAAAGAAGAAGAAGAAAAAAAAAAAAAAGAAAAAAAAAAAAAAAAAAGTCAATAGTCGACTTATTCCTTTCGCATGTGTGCTTTCACACGGAAAAGTCGACTTATTCCTTTCTCACGCATGCTTTCACACGGAAAAGTCAGAAAAGTCGACTTATTCCTTTCTCACGCGTGCTTTCACACGGAAAAGTCGACTTATGCCTTTCACACGGAAAAGTCGACTTATGCCTTTCACACGCATGCTTTCACACGAGAGGGGAAACCCTATAAATAGGCCCATGCCCCTCAGTTCAAAACACATTCAGCAAATCTGTAAACAGAAAAATTCAGAGAATTTGAGAGAAAAAGAAAATTTTGAAAATCTCTCAAGAAAATTTCTCCTTTTCTTACGTGCTTTTACTTAGCAGTATACTCTCCTAACTCCGTTTTGAGAGATATTTCAGGGGTAAAGCCCAAAAAATTTGCTGTTTCCATTTCTAAAGTTATTTTTAAATTTATATTCTTGGATCGTTCTAGATCTGAATTTCTGAGAATATAGAGTTAAAAATATCAAATTACTACAAATCCGGCTGGGATTAAGCCTCATACGGCCCTCAGCAAAATCCAGGCAGCTCATCCGAGAACAAGTCTCTTCGACCCTCGGTGAAATTAAGCCAGATCGGCTCAGATCAGGTCTCTGCGGTTCTTAACCGTAGTCAAAACGTCCAAATCAGATCCGGTTTCAGTCTACCCAGTTCAAGAAAAAGCAGTGGAAATTATTTCTGTCAGGATCAAGCTCGTGCAGCCCTTGACGGAGTCAAAAAAGGAACACTAATCGGAGGATCTACGGAGATCGACCCCACGTAAATTTTCTTTTACTTTACAATTTTATTTGTAATTTATTTTTGTATTTTTGAGTTTAATTGTTTTTAGGCTCGAAATTTACGCTTTACAAATTTTTGGCACGCTCGGTGGGACAACTTCACCTCCCATCTCTTGTTCCTTAAAAAAAAAAAAAAAAAAAAAAGTAAAAGAAAAGAGCCGAGAAAAAAGAAAAGAAAAAAAAAAGAAAAAAAAAAGGAAAAAAGAAAAGAGCCGAAGAAAAGGAAAAAGAAAAAAAGAAAAAGAAAAAGAGAAAAAGACAAAATAGAGAAAAAGACGAAAAAGGTAAAAAAGTTAAAAAAAAAAAAAAAGTGAAAAAAAAAAAAATTTAACAAGGTGTTCAGCACATTAAATGGCACCGAAAAGGAGTACAACTGCTGCCACAAAAAAGAAGGCAACGGCTCCATTGCCTGCATCAACTACCCTACCTGGGTACGCAGGACCACAAACCCGCGGACGGACACAGTTTCTTGCCACTCAATTGAGTCCACAGACTCGCGCAAGAACAAAGTTCCTCGCCACCAACAAAGTTAAAATTGAGGACTTGCAGCTCACACAGCAGTTAGATTTCTCACGTGACTCTGTCACTAAACAGAGGAGTCGATCACCTACCCCTACCGAAGTTAGGGGTAGAGCATCAAATTCTGCCCAACAACAGAATCCGACCTATTCTGCACAAACAAACACAGAGGAAGAAGAAGATCCCTCTACTCCAGTCTTCTATAGAGCATCAAATTCTGCTGAACAGCAAAATCCAACGCGTTGTGCTGAAACAAGTCAGGAAAGATCCGACGGGCCCTCTACAACAGTCTTCCGTGGAGAACCATCTACCGCTGCTGATGTCAGGCTGACCAACACCACCAGAATAGAAAAAATGTTTGCAGATTTAAACCGCGGATATTCACAGCTGATTAGCGGATATGCACAGTTGATTGAAAATATGAAGGAATTAAGACAGCAAATAGATGACGTTAACAAAGGGCTTCACCAAGCCCAACCCGCTGATGCAGTCAACCGCGAAGATCGTCCTCAATCATCTCGATTTGGGGGCACAGTTTTTAGCCAATCGGACCAACAGAAGGACGAGAGTACCGACTCAGCCACAAGCTCATTTCCAAGTAGAATGGGTCCTGTCTAGCTCAAAAAAAAAATGCTTTCATATTTTCAGGTCAGAAATGTATTTCGACCTGACCCAATAAAGCAGGTAAATTTCGAAATTACTGCTATGTTAAAAAAAAAATTCTCAAAAAAAAAAAAGAAAAAAAAAGAAAAAAAAAAGAAAGACACAGAAAAAAAAAAGCAAAACAATATCAAAAAATTCGAAAAGAAAAGCCAAAAATTCAAAAAAATAAAAAAAGGAAAAAAAAAAAAAAAAAAAAAAAAAAAGGTAAAAAAAAAAAAAAAAGAGAAGCACAAAAAGGCAAAAAAAAAAAAATGTCTGAAGTTCTTGTGCATTGTCAGAACCCTTCATCAAAATTCAAATTTAGATTTGGGGGCAAATCTCAAATCCCGACTCAAAAGTCAACAAAATTCGAAGCCAAACATAAACTCGGCTAAACTCGGGCTCAAAACCCAAATCTAAACTCCAAATCCAAATCCAGATTCGAGGGTAAAACTTAAACCCTGAATCAAAGTCCAGCTCAGCAGCTCAATAGCTCACCAAACAGTTCAGTAGCTTAACAGTTCAGCAGCTCACCAAATAGCTCAGCAACTCAACAGCCAAACAACTCAGCAGCTCAACAGCTCAGCAGCTCACCAACTCTCCGGCTCCACAGCTCACCAGTTCAACAAAATACTCCTGTCTCGCACGAGTATAAAAGGCGAACAGCTCCACAATTCAACACTCCTGCCTCGCACGAGTATAAAAGGCGATAATCAATCCATCACAGTTCAACACTCCTGTCTCGCACGAGTATAAAAGGCGACATCACAGTTCAACGCTCCTGCCTCGCACGAGCATAAAAGGCGACACCACAATTCAACACTCCTACCTCGCACGAGTATAAAAGGCGATAATACAACAATGCAGAGCTTAACAGGTGAGAAGCAGCCACAGCCTGCCGAACTTTGCCTGTAGGAGGCTCCATCTGCAAGCACCATCCTATTCCTACACTATGTGTCGAAGTCACGACGTCTAGAAGGTTAGCCCCCTTTGCCCTTTTTTTTTATTATTGTACTAATCTTAAATAGTAGGAAGGACATACCCAACCCGAGTCAAAAGTGCTTCGAAGACAGGCTTATCCAATCAAACAAAGAAGGTGAAGTAAGAGGCTCTACATTTCATGTCACAATTAGCGAGGAGGCTGAGTCTGACTCATCAGACGGTGAAGTGAAGGAGGCTCCCCCGGAACTTGAAGATGGTGGCCAAGCAACTGTTGATGAACTCAAGGAGGTCAATCTTGGCTCTCCGGAAGATCCTCGACCTACATTTGTAAGTGCTTTACTTACTGCAGAAGAAGAGCAAGAATATGTTCAGGTATTAAGTCAATACAGGGACGTGTTCGCATGGAGTTACAAAGAAATGCCTGGACTTGACCCGAAAATTGCGGTGCATCGTCTAGCAGTAAAGAAGGGTGTTCGTTCTGTCAAGCAGCCACAACGACGGTTCCGCCCGGAACTCATTCCACAAATCGAAGAGGAGGTTAACAAGCTGATCAATGCTGGTTTCATCCGAGAGGTCACCTACCCAACGTGGATTGCCAACATAGTCCCGGTACGAAAGAAGAATGGACAATTGAGGGTATGTGTTGATTTTCGAGATCTTAACAAGGCCTGCCCGAAAGATGACTTTCCGTTGCCCATAACGGAGATCACAGTCGATGCAACAACGGGTCACGAAGCATTGTCCTTCATGGATGGTTCTTCAGGCTACAACCAAATCAGAATGGCACCAGAAGACGAGGAGTTGACAGCATTCCGCACCCCAAAAGATTGTAGAATGTTATGTTGATGACTTAGTTGTAAAGACTAAGAAGCGCAAAGACCACCTCGAGGATCTCAAGACAGTGTTCGAAAGACTTCGGAGGCATCAGCTCAAAATGAACCCTCTCAAGTGCGCATTCGGTGTCACATCAGGAAAGTTTCTTGGGTTCGTGGTGCGCCATCGTGGAATCGAAGTTGATCAGTCAAAGGTTGAGGCAATTCAAAAGATGCCTGAACCTAAAAACCTGCACGAGCTGCGAAGTCTACAAGGAAAGCTGGCTTACATTCGCCGTTTCATCTCCAATTTAGCTGGTAGATGTCAACCTTTCCATCGGTTGATGAAGAAGGATGTCAACTTCGAGTGGGACGAAGCTTGCAGCAAAGCCTTTGAGAGCATAAAGAAGTACCTTTCCAATCCACCAGTCCTGGGAGCTCCAATTCAAGGAAAGTCGTTGATTCTCTACATTGCAGCGCAGGAAAGATCTTTGGGAGCCTTGCTTGCACAGGAAAACGAGCAGGGAAAGGAAGTTGCCCTGTATTACTTGAGCAGAACACTAAACGGTCCGGAACTGAGTTATTCGCCCATTGAAAAGACATGTCTAGCACTGTTCTTTGCCATTGACAAGCTGAGGCACTACATGCAGGCTCACACGGTACGTCTCATTGCCAGAGCTGATCCTGTCAAATATATCTTATCTAGACCAATCTTGTCAGGACGACTTGCCAAGTGGGCAGTAATCCTACAAAGCTACGACATTGTCTATGTGCCTCAAAAAGCAGTCAAAGGACAAGCTCTAGCAGACTTCCTTGCAGATCACCCTATCCCATCCGATTGGGAGTTCACAGATGATCTTCCAGATGAAGAGGTCTTTTACATTGAGACACTGCCACCATGGACGATGTTCTTTGATGGTGCAGCAAGGCGTGATGGTGCTGGTGCCGGTATAGTGTTTGTCACTCCTCAGCGACAAATACTACCATATGCTATCATACTCGGTGAGTTATGTTCAAATAATGTTGCTGAATACCAGGCTTTGATCATTGGTCTTCAAATGGCTGTCGATATGAAGATTCCAACTATAGAAGTCCATGGAGATTCCCAGCTCGTCATCAACCAACTTACAGGATTGTATGATGTGAAGAAAGAGGACCTTGCACCTTACCATCAACTTGCTCGACAGCTAATGGATGAATTTGAAAGCATCACCTTGGAGCATGTGCCTCGACGAGAAAACACTCAGGCAGACGCGTTGGCTAACCTAGCCACTTCTCTTGCAAAGTCAGAAATCCAGGCTACAGTTGTTGCCGTATGCCAGAAATGGATAGTGCCACAAAAGGATGATGAAGAAACTACAGCAGCCAACGCTGTATCTGTACGTCTCGGGGAGGACGAGGATTGGCGCCAACCAATCATTGACTACCTACAGCACGGGAAGCTGCCCGAAGATCGTCGTCATAAAACAGAAATTCAACGACGAGCTCCCCGCTTCATATACCTCAAGGATGCTCTGTATCGAAGGTCTTTTGATGGAGTTCTACTTCGCTGCCTAGCCAATGAAGAGGCAAAACAGGCTCTCACTGAAGCACATTCTGGTGTTTGTGGCGGACATCAATCAGGGCCTAAGTTGCACTTCCAACTCAGAAGGATGGGATACTACTGGCCAACTATGGTACGTGATTCGATTGAGTTTGCTAAAACCTGTCAAGCTTGTCAATTTCATGCGAATTACATACATCAACCACCGGAGCCACTACATCCAACTGTCTCATCCTGGCCCTTTGAAGCTTGGGGTCTCGACTTAGTGGGGCCCTTGCCAAAGTCATCCCTGGGTCACCTTTACATCCTCGCAGCAACCGACTACTTCTCAAAATGGGCCGAAGCCATTCCACTTAGAGAGGTAAAGAAGGAGCATGTTGCCAATTTCATCCGGACTCAGCTGATCTATCGCTATGGAGTCCCTCGATTCATCATCACTGATAATGGCAAGCAGTTCTACAACAGCTTGATCGACAAGCTCTGCGAGAAGTTCAAGTTCAAGCAGTACAAGTCATCCATGTACAATGCCCCAGCAAATGGCTTGGCTGAAGCATTCAACAAGACGTTATGCAACCTGTTGAGGAAGGTAGTCTCTAAATCCAAAAGAGATTTGCATGACAGAATTCCGGAGGCATTATGAGCGTATCGTACAACTTACCGGACTCCAACACAGGCGACGCCATACTCACTTGTCTACGGTGTCGAAGCAATACTGCCGTTGGAAACACAGATTCCATCCCTGCGCATGGCTGTTCTGGAAGGACTCACACAGGAGGAGAATGCTCGCCTACGTCTGGATGAGTTAGAAGCCCTCGATGAAAGGAGGCTCGAAGCACAACAGCAACTTGAGTGCTACCAAGCCCGGCTCACCAACACGTTCAACTGTAGGGTCCGCCTTCGATCTTTTCAAGTTGGAGATCTTGTTCTTGCAGTGCGACGGCCCATCAACATGAAGCATAGGCCTGGTGACAAGCTTACTTCCAAATGGGATGGGCCATACTTAGTGCAGGAGGCCTACACTCACAACGCTTACATGTTGTCAGACCAAGAAGGCGTCCGAATCGGCCCAATCAATGGTAAATTTCTGAAACAATATTATGTGTAAATATGTTTGAAAAAAAAATCAAAAAATAAAAAATAAATAAAAAAAAAAAAAAAAATCAAAAAAAATCAAAAAACCAAAAAAAAAAAAAAGAAGAGAAAAAAAAAAATCAAAAAAAAAAAATCAAAAAAAAAAATCAAAAAAAAAAAAAAGAAGAGAAGAAAAAAAAAAAATCAAAAAAAAAAAAAAAAAAAAAAAAAAAAAAAAAAAAAAAGTTCGGAAGTCCCGATCTGAAAGTCCAAGCGAAAATCCAAACCCAAAAATCCAAACCCAAACACTTGAGCCCATTTCAGAAAACACAAAAACTAAGTCCAAAACCCAAACACTCAATCCAAATCCAAAAGTCCAAACCCAAACATTCGATCCAAAAACCCAAATCCAAATCAACCCAAATTCAATTCAAAGCCCAAAACCCAAAAAATTCCAAGTTCTAAACACAGTCCAGAAACCAGGTTCAAAATCCAATCCAACTCCTGGCCCGCATGAGTATAAACTGTGAACGGCCCAAAAATATAAAAGCGACGGAGGGTTTGAGTCTGAAACTCAGCATCAGTCTCAATCGATCTTCACCACACACCAAACCTTTGCTCCTCTACCACAAGAAAGATGAAACCAGTTGCAGAACCTCAAGACAAGGGAGAAGAAAGGTCACCCCGCACAAGGTGGCAACCAACCATGGCGCAACTGCAAATTCTAGAGGAAGTCTTCCACAACAATGGAGGTATTATGCCTAATGCATCTCAGATTTACCAACTTGTCTCACGATTGCGCCCACTCGGGGCAATCGAAGGAAAAAATGTGTTTTATTGGTTCCAGAATCGGAGAAGCAGGAAGAAACCAGCACTGAGAGCTGATTTTTCCAAAGAACAGTCTGCTGTTCCGATGGTAGATCCCACCAGTACAACTTCGCCGTCAAATGAAGCAGGTCCGAGTTCTTCCACCGCAATAGTCTCTCCACGGTATGTTCATCAAAGCCGTAGCCCATGGGAGCATGCACGCTGGTCCTGGTGGTCTTACGGAGTCAGCCAAGGGTTCATCCCTTCTAGGTACTTAAGTCTAGGAGGACATTTTCTAGCAGAAAGGAGTCATTCCGGCGAAACTTTGCTTCTCTTTCCAGAATATTCCGGCAGCATCAACCAGCCGGAAAGCGACGTCGACGTTGACATCAACATCATCGGCCCACCGGACGAGGTCGAGCTTGACTTGGAGTTGCACCTCGGGCCCCGCTAGGACGGCCGACAAGATAAGGTGCAACGACTTCTGCAGCACGCGGCAACGACTTCCGCAGCACACGGCAACGACTTCTGCCACACACGGTAACGACTTTCGTGACACGCGTCAGCCGCTGCCTCTTTTGTCTCTTATGCAGGAAAGGGACGTGGATGGCCCTATCCGATTCTGCATACCTTTTTTTTGACTTTTCAAAAAAAAAAAAAAAAAAAAAAAAAAACTCTTTATTATTTGTATATATATCCTGCGTGCCCGAGTTGTAATATTCACCCCTCAGCTCTTCTTTCTCAAAAGAAAATGGCTAGTCTCTACACTTGTCTCAGGAAGTTCTTCGATCAAGAAGTTGGAGGCGCACGAGCTAAGAAAAGAAGGAGTAGTCTTCTTCGAGGGATCCCTAAAAGCCCTCGAAACTCAATCTCCAACGCCATCGGTGTCATGGAGTTCCAACTACTCTCCTTAGTTCACATCTACCACAGAGGGATGAGAAGCTGCAATTATCCTAATCTTTCTTTGGATGCAGCGACGTACAGGGAAGTTCCAACTACTCTCCTTACGTCGAAGCAGACTTGGAAATCATCACTACAGTCAGTCTCTCTGTGAGCCGGTCTTGAAGTTCCAAGGTCCTGAGCCTTTCTCTTGGGGAGGTTGAAGTTCTTTGCCTACTGGATCATCCTCACCAGAGCTCTGGAACTTTAAGAGATATAAAAAATCCTTTGCGGGCTATGGAAGCTCGAACGCACCTGGAACCAGAATATCAATTTTTATATTGGCTGGGGTGCTAACTTTCTCAAGATCGTATCGGGTTCCTATTGTGATCCAACAACAGCAAGCATGGTCAAAGATAGAAGACTCCAAGATTCAATGTTCATCAGGACTTTCCAAGTTTCAAACTGGACTTCAAGACTCGGTGCGGATCACGTCTGCAAAGTTCTTCCTTACCGACCCCTGAAGTGGGGGCATTTGTAAACATTAAAAAAAAAAAAAAAAAAAGAAGAAGAAGAAAAAAAAAAAAAAGAAAAAAAAAAAAAAAAAGTCAATAGTCGACTTATTCCTTTCGCATGTGTGCTTTCACACGGAAAAGTCGACTTATTCCTTTCTCACGCATGCTTTCACACGGAAAAGTCAGAAAAGTCGACTTATTCCTTTCTCACGCGTGCTTTCACACGGAAAAGTCGACTTATGCCTTTCACACGGAAAAGTCGACTTATGCCTTTCACACGCATGCTTTCACACGAGAGGGGAAACCCTATAAATAGGCCCATGCCCCTCAGTTCAAAACACATTCAGCAAATCTGTAAACAGAAAAATTCAGAGAATTTGAGAGAAAAAGAAAATTTTGAAAATCTCTCAAGAAAATTTCTCCTTTTCTTACGTGCTTTTACTTAGCAGTATACTCTCCTAACTCCGTTTTGAGAGATATTTCAGGGGTAAAGCCCAAAAAATTTGCTGTTTCCATTTCTAAAGTTATTTTTAAATTTATATTCTTGGATCGTTCTAGATCTGAATTTCTGAGAATATAGAGTTAAAAATATCAAATTACTACAAATCCGGCTGGGATTAAGCCTCATACGGCCCTCAGCAAAATCCAGGCAGCTCATCCGAGAACAAGTCTCTTCGACCCTCGGTGAAATTAAGCCAGATCGGCTCAGATCAGGTCTCTGCGGTTCTTAACCGTAGTCAAAACGTCCAAATCAGATCCGGTTTCAGTCTACCCAGTTCAAGAAAAAGCAGTGGAAATTATTTCTGTCAGGATCAAGCTCGTGCAGCCCTTGACGGAGTCAAAAAAGGAACACTAATCGGAGGATCTACGGAGATCGACCCCACGTAAATTTTCTTTTACTTTACAATTTTATTTGTAATTTATTTTTGTATTTTTGAGTTTAATTGTTTTTAGGCTCGAAATTTACGCTTTACACTTTGGCCAGTGCATTCTTTTATCTTTCTTACCACCTAGTACTTTTGTTCCTCTGCAATATCTAATATGTCTCTCTGATCTGAGCAGAAAGGAGCAGCCTTTGCCACCATCACCACCACCACCCACATTCCATTTTCTTACACAATGTCAGCATTTTAGCATTTAAAACACCACCCCCATATCTTATTCAACTCATAAAGCATTATATTTTTCAAGTTATTTTCACTCCTACTTCTACATCCTCATCACTTGCAGCAACACCAACATGTCTGCCAAAAGCAAGTAAGCTTATAACTCTCTCTCTCTCTCTCTCTTTCTATATATATATATGTATA
The DNA here is from genome assembly GCA_037832335.1 of Carallia pectinifolia. NCBI lineage: Eukaryota > Viridiplantae > Streptophyta > Magnoliopsida > Malpighiales > Rhizophoraceae > Carallia > Carallia pectinifolia. The sequence continues at coordinate 7,029,770 of CM075444.1, forward strand.
TATATATGTTGATGGGGATCTGACTTCTTTTTTCAATCTTTTGTCCACATTATTTGACTTCACTGGTTGAATATTTATGTGGGTCTTTGCAAATTTGAAATCTTGATTGAAAAAATTTGAACTTTGTTCTTAATTATTTCATCAGTGGGCTGGATCTGCTCTTTATGAGAGGTTTATTGGATTCCATTTGAACTCCAAACCTAGCATTTTGAGGTTGTTTTGTTATTTTTTTTCTCTCCTTTGCTTTACTTGTCTTTCCCCTTTTTTTCTTTTTTCTTTTTTTTTTTACAGCAAAGGTATTATCTTGATCATCAATGGTGAATTTTAATTTTCTTTTCTTGGCTGATATTTTTGTTGCTCTTCTTGGGATCTAAACCTGTTCATTTTCTGCTTTGCTGTTAAATAAATTTGATATAGCTTGAACTAAACGACCTGCGGATATGTTGAAGAATCAGCATAGTTGTCACAGATCCGTATTGATTTTGATATTTACTAAATTGGACGTTTGTGGGCTGTTTTTAGTACCTGATGCATTGTATGTTTATTAACTTGGGACTTTTAACTGATATCATAGTACTGCTGTTTTGATGCTGGCACAGATCTGGTTTATCTGAAGCTCCTGCTAAGGGATCACAGGCAACTCCTAAAGTGAGCAAAGTAAGCAGGGGAGTGGCTAAATCAGAGAGTGATTCACCTTCTCCATTGCAAAGTTCCCGCCTTTCAGTTGATCGGTCTCCACGATCAATTAACTCAAAGCCCCTAAGTGAGCGTAAATCGGTGAAGATTGCTACTCCACCCGAAGTACGTGTTTTTCATGCCCATTTAATTTGTTGGTTTTTATCTTCAGCATTTTATTTTTGCATTTCCGATGGTGCCTTCAGATGTGTATTCGGAACTTCCTACAAACTGCTGGTTCAAAGATTAATATCCTGGAATTGGATGCATTGTTCTGTGTATATCCAGGGGGCATTGCTTGATGCAATGGTAAAGTCAGCAGCTTGGGATGCTGAATTTTGGGAGAGGATGCTTACTGAACTCCGTATTGTAGGACTACAACTGGATTATAGTCTTTTTTGTAAATAGGCCGTGTAAAACTATCTCCAGGTTCTGGCTCCCAGAATGTTACCTCGGTGGACTAGAACTGGATTTGTTGTTCTTTATCAAGAAATGAAAAAGGCCAATATTGGAAGATACATGTTTTTTTTTATAAAATGGCTTCTTTTTGTCTAGAAATAAGAATTCAAGTTTGATTTCCCCCCCCCCCCAACCCCCCCTTGTTATTTAGTTTTCTCTAATATGATCTTTCATATTTCACTTTGAAGAACTGAAAACCTGAATATCATCTATTCAATGTTTTTGTTTATCAGAAACCACAGCCACGTGTAGTGAAGGGGTCAGAATTACAGGCTCAACTGAATGTCGTTCAGGAAGATTTGAAGAAGGCAAAGGAGCAGATTGCATTGATTGAGAAAGAGAAGTCACAGGCTATTGAGGAACTAAAACAAGCGCAGAAAATCGCTGCGGAGGCAAATGAGAAGCTTCAAGAATCATTGGTGGCTCAAAAGAGAGCCGAGGAAAATTCTGAGATTGAGAAGTTCCGGGCTGTTGAGATGGAGCAGGCTGGCATTGAGGCAGCCCAAAAGAAGGAAGAGGAATGGCAGAAAGAGCTTGAAGCTGTGAGAAACCAACATGCCCAAGATGTGGCTGCCCTTTTGTCTACTACTCAAGAACTGCAAAGGGTGAAGCAAGAATTGGCCATGATTACGGACGCTAAGAACCAGGCACTGAGTCATGCTGATGATGCGACCAAGATTGCTGAGATTCAGGCGGAGAGGGCAGAGATTCTTTCAGCAGAATTAGCTCGTTTGAAGGGCTTACTTGATTCAAAACATGAAACAGAGGCCAACGAAACTAATAAGATGGTATTGAAGCTACAGGCGGAGATCGAACTTTTAACGCAAGACCTTGTGAAAGCAAAAGGTTTTGAGGATAAGTTGATAGAAAGAGAGGTTTGCATAGAACAACTTAATGTTGACCTAGAAGCTGCCAGGATGGCTGAATCTTATGCACGTAACATAGTGGAGGAGTTGAAAAGCAAGGTAGAAGAATTAGAGATGCAGGTTGAGAAAGCTAGTAAGTTGGAAAGATCTGCATCAAAATCATTGGGCTCTGTTATGAAGCAACTTGAGGAAAACAATGATTTATTAAATGATGCCGAAACTGAAATCTCTTCTCTTAAAGAGAAGGTGGGGTTGTTGGAAATGACAATTGGAAGACAGAGAGGGGACTTTGAGGAATCAGAACGCCGTCTTGGCATAGCAAAGCAAGAAATATCTGATTTATTGAGCAAGGTTGAGTCTCTGAAATCTGAACTGGAAACCGTGAAGGAGGAGAAGGCCCAGGCTTTGACCAATGAGAATCTTGCAGCTTCTAGTGTTCAAAGCTTGTTAGAAGAGAAAAACAAACTTATTAATGAGTTACAGAATGCCAGAGATGAGGAAGAAAAGAGCAAGAAGGCGATGGAAAGTTTAGCTTCGGCATTACACGAAGTGTCCACAGAAGCAAGGGAAGCAAAAGAGAAGCTGTTATCCAATCAAGTGGAGCTTCAAAGTTACGAATCCCAGATAGAAGACGTAAGGCTGCTCCTGAAGGCCACAAATGAGAGATATGAAACCTTGCTAGACGATGCAAAACATGAGATTGAATTCCTGAGAAACAGCATTGAGAAATCCAAGAATGATTTCCAGATCTCCGAATCTGAGTGGGAGCAAAAGGAGCAGCATCTGGTGAATTCTCTAAGCAAGTCAGAACAAAATAATTCTTCTTTGGAAAAAGAGATAGACAGGTTGGTAAATTTGCTGAGGCAAACTGAGGAAGAAGCTTGTGTCATGAGGGAGGAAGAGGCTCACTTGAAGGATAGCTTAAAGGAAGTTGAAACGGAGGTGATTTCTTTGCAGGAAGCTTTAGGGGAAGAGAAGTTTGTGAACATGAAGCTGAAGGAGCAGTTGTTGGACAAAGAAAATGAGCTGCAGCATGTTATCAAAGAAAATGAGGAGCTCCAAACCAGAGAAGCTGTTTCTCTTAAAAAGGTTGAGGAGCTGTCCAAGTTGCTTGAAGAAGCCATGACCAAAAATAATACAGAGGAAAATGGTGAGCTTACAGACAGTGAAAAGGATTATGATTTGCTTCCGAAGGTGGTTGAATTCTCTGAAGAAAATGGACACGCGAGAGAAGAGAAGCCTAAGGTGGAGGTTCCACCGCAGCAACTTGAAGAACCGAAAAAGGAGGATTCGCAGGAAATTAGCATTGACTCAGCCAATGCTGTTCAAATAGATGCAGATAAAAGGGATAATGTGAACGGAAAACCAACAGAAGGTGAGAGCGAAGAAAAAGATGACTCAGTAGAAGTAGAATTCAAGATGTGGGAGAGCTGCAAGATTGAAAAAAAAGAGTTTTCGCCCGAAAGAGAAACAGAACATGAATCCTTGGAGGAGGAAGTAGACTCCAAAACCGAAGAGGGTGACAGCTTTGATCAGGTAAATGGATTATCCTCAACAGAAAATCCTGATGGTCCATGCTCACCATTGAAACGGCAACAGTTAAAGAAGAAGAAGCCTCTGCTCCACAAGTTTGGAAGCCTCCTCAAGAAGAAGGGCACCGGCAACCAGAAGTAACGTGAGGAGACTGATTATGGCCTGGAGTATGCTCCGATTAACTGGTAAGCATAAATGGATACTATCCTGGTCTTGGTGTTTGTTTCGTTGTTTTTGCTTCTGGCGTTGTTTAAAAATAGGTTATAAATGAAGAGCCTTGTACTATCCTTAGCTTTTACCCTCTTTTCGTTGTGATTACCTTGTCGGGAATGGGAAGTATCTTGCAGGAGATGCAGATTTTATTTCTTTCATTTTTTTGGTGCCTTCTTGTCTAAATTTGCTTCAATGTCCTCTACAAAGTAAAAGATTATGAAAAAAAAGAAAGAAAAGAACTACTTTTAGTTGCTTCAATGATGGCGGAACTAATTGAGTTGCATTGTTAGCTGTGTATAAAGCTGAATGATCTTTTGGGGTTAGTTTTAAGTTTAAATATATGTTCTTATTCGATGGCTTTTTAATTTGAACTTTGTGTAGTGAACAAACATGAAAAATCATTGCTGCATCCACCCAAAACTCAACTGAACATGCAACACCATTGCACGTATAAAGCTACATTTGTTATGCTGCTGCAGCTTCCTGAGGAAGGATCACAAACGTGGATTTCAGTGTATATCTTTTTCTATATTTTTTTTGGGTTAATGAGATGGGTAAGTTGGGATGTTATCCTACATATCGGTTGATGAGAATTGCACAATTTTCTTGTCACTAAGTAAGTAGGGCCATTTACACTAAATTCACAAGAGAGTAAACCTTGGAGCCTAGTAAGTGTCATCAGATACTGTTTGAGATCCAGCAGAGCTCGCATATATTTAGCTCATTTGATTCTAGTGAAATTCGAATTCGTAATCTTTTACACGGATCCGACTCCTTTAAGTTGGTGTGGTGGTGATTTCAGTGTACATCTTCTGCCAAGTTTACCAACGTTACCATCTGTTGGGGAGATCTGTCATCTCATGGAGGGAATGTTATGAATTCTGAGTTGCAGCAGTGGCTGCTGCAATGCTTTTTCATTCTGGTAAATTTTTTCCTTTTTTTTTTTTTTGATATTTCTGTCCCCATTTATATTTCAGGCTATTGGAAGTACTCAATTGCTTCTGTGTGATTGGTGACATAGATGGCCAATTTCATCAGATATGCAAAGATATTGCAATTGGTTATTTCAACAACTGCATATATATAGCAATGATGCAGACTGATTGAACTAAGAATAAGCCATCTTACTTCTCAAAAAAGAAAAAAAAACCTGGACAAGATCCATACTTGGAGGCTAAAGAGTAATGGTAGGATACTAACTAAAAGTTGCTAAAATGTTTTTACTAAATAATGTGATGCAATGTACTCCACTTGCGTTGCAGCGTTGGACTTATGTTGTCGCTGCTAATCTCAAGTTGGTACGTAGGAGGAGAGTTGAAAGAGATTGGTGACTGAGGGTAAAATTTTTTTTTTTTTTTTAACAAGAAGAGAGATCTTACTGGATAGGCAGTCATCAGATCCTTAGTTTAAAATTAAAGTAATTTATGTTTGTTTGAATCTCGTTCAACAATTTTAAAACGGCCAACATACCACTGACCACTGAATAGGGTTGAGCGTAACTCTATCACAAGAATTTTGGCGGACGAGTCTGCTCTTAACGTTGCACATCACTGCTTATGCTTAAAATGATTCTCAACACGGGTCAGTCAAAAGAAAGTGCAAGTACAAGGGTTCAAATCTAAAACTTATAATATAAAAGTGAGGGATAAAATCTAAAACTTATAATATAAAAGTACATCGACTTTCTATTGCACTATTACGTTAGTGGTATGATTGAGGGTAAAATTAATGAAAATATTTTTGACATTGTGATACATTGAAAACGCAAACACAAATTCACCGTATAAGTAAGTGGCGGACGCTATATACAAGATGAAAGACCATACTATATCGTGAAATATAATAATTTTTTTATTCTAATAAATTTATACTTCTTTTTTTTAAATAAGAATCTAAAAATTTAAAGATGGATGCTTAAATTGATAATTACTGAAAATTTCTATTGAGGGACGGTTTTATTCTTTTTCTTTTTTTTTTTAGATGAAATTAAAGGCGAAGCATCCAGTCCAAATCGATCGTAGAAAATATGGTAAAGCAAACCCACTAATATATTATTTTTCTACTTAGAGTTTAGTTGCCCAATTCATCAAATGGTTATATACAATCCCTTACATTTTCCGTTCGTTTCTTTAAGAGAAAAACAGGCGATGGGTTTATCAAATTACCTTAGAGTTGTGAATCAAATTTGTGACCCGTACCAAATTGTTCAAATTAATATTTTAGGGTTTATTCCTATCAGAAGAATCAAAAGCATTTCCGTACACCAAATTATTTTTCAGAGAAATCTATACAATCAAATCCACATCTAATGAATCGTTATTTATGTCATCCTCAAGATTAAAATTTTCAAATTTAAATTTTAATCAGAATTAATTAACTAAAAAAAATTTTACATTTTCACATTTCACTGTTTTTTTATGAAAAAAAAAAATGTAAACATGTAATGATAAGTACAAAATTAACAAGTGAAGATATAGACTATTAGATCGTAAAAAATATATTAAATTTATAAAAAATAAAAATAAATAAATTATTAAATTAATTATATATTTTTACTTAATAGACGAATTATGTATTATGTATATATGTATGGGTGTCAACTTGCATTTTTTCCCTTTAAAATCTACATTAGTATCGATTTAGCATTGATGGACAAAATTAATGGCCATGTCATACCAGTGGAGAAATCAACTCTAAATTTCAACTTAGGTGTGTTGTTTCTTATAAAATATTTTATAAGAAAAAATTTTATAAGTTTTTCGGCATTTATTTTACAGAAAATATTTTGTATATGCAAAATTTAGGAAAAATTTTCAAATTTTTAGGTAAAATAACTTCTCATTTTTCATAACTGAAGTTATTTTCTGAAAAAATATAAATTGTATTATAAGTATGTGATAAATAAAATTATTATTTTCACTACAAATATTTTTTTTATAAATATTTTATAAATATAAATTATTTTACAGCAAATAAACGGATCTAAGTTAATCTTCTTTCTTTGCCCCTTCTTTTCTTTTTCACTGTTTGTTTGTTTTTTTTTTTTTTGCTTTCTTTTACAATAATTGTTCATAAAAGGAAGTGTTTCAGTACATAACAAATAAGAAATAATATACAACAAAATATACAAAATTTACAATTTAACGATTTATATCATAATTTAATAAAATAATCCATATACCGCGTAAAAAGGCAAGGAAGCATTAGAACTTGCGTAGGATTTACAATACAGAATTTTCTTTAATTTTCTTCACTGCGAAGGTACCCAAAAGCCCTTTTTTTCTCGGCATCCAAACAGCAGCTTTCGTTTCATCATCATCATCATCATGTGGGTGGAGATCCTTTGCGGCCTTATCGTTTACAAGCTCTTCCGTCGTTTCCTCTACGACGACGACGACGTCGCCGACGTCGAATCCTCCGACACAAACGCCATTTTCAGCGTCGCTAACAGGTATTCTTCCAGATTCAATGTTTGCTTAGCTGAGAAAACCCGAGAAACTTAGGGGTTTTCATTCCTTATTATTTTTACCATTTCAAATTTACTTCTAGTTGGTAATTTGTTTGACTGTTTGGTTACTGAGAAAATGTAGTGGAAAAAAAAGGAAAAAAAAGAAGAGAATAATAATATTTCTCGTAGCTCAATCAATTGCTTACGCATTTAACTTCGGTTTTCTTTTAGAATGGATAGTTTGTGTTTGGTGTTAGAAGATTTGACTTCTCCTTTCTGTGTTGTTTTGCTTGGCAGACTCGAAAAGCTTTATGGGGGAAAGGCTTACGTTGGGCTTCGAATTCCGGATGCTGATACTGGTTCGCGCCAGAATATCGATATTGTCCTTGTATCTAAAGGGTAAATGATTCTCATTTCTGTCTTTGATTCGCTTTGGTTGTTGGTTGTGGTTGGTGTCCTGCTAAAATGAAGAAAAGATTGTTGAATTTTACGTAATTGTATTTGGCATAATTGGCGCTTTTGTCTCACTAATAGACTGTAGAAATTGACGCCTCACAAGTGTAATATTACAATTTGGGTTGTTTGGAGGAGCTGGAACAAGTACTTGTTGATTTAGGTTGCATGTACAAATGGGTTGTTTTCTCCAGGGAGGCAGTGGTGATTTCTGTCAAGAATCTCTATGGATTTGTGTCAATCAGCGGTGATGGCAGTTGGGTTTGTGAAGGTGAGGGGAGGCACAAAGCAGACCGGCACCCTGACCCTGTACGTCCCATGTTAAATCTCTGCTTTTTTGTCGGGGTTTGAGCTAATTTGTGTTTTGATGTTTGTTAATGCCACATTGATGTGCATAAAAGTGCAATAGGCAATAGTTAATAAGGATTTGTGACCCCATGTGGGAGAATCGGATAACTGTATGACAGTATGACTTGCCTGTACCTGCTTTGATTGTTTTGTTAACAGCATGAAAACAGTTCAAGTTTCCTCCTATTCCTTGATGTTGTTTGTTTATTTTCTGCATTGAAGTTGTACCACTTGCATTTGCTTCCCTTTTTGCTATGATTGATGGGAACATAACTGTGGTGATAGCTTAGAAACTAAGTTTTATTTCCAAAGATCATCGTATCTTTTGACATACGTCAAACTTGCCCCACATGGTAAGCATGTGGTAGCCTTGTCCAATTGTTTTTAATTTCTAGCTGGATCACAAAAATGAGGGGTCGGATAAATTATGAGTCAACAATGAATTATATATTACAAAATGGATTTATTCTTCTAGTTGTAACTATAGTATTATAAGTGCATAATAACTGTGTGCATGTATGAGTTCTAGTTGCGTTTGGCCACCACTAATTTGATGTTGTTTGATAAAAAAAAATATAATATTTCAGGTTGAAGAGACAAAGAGACAAACTTCGGTTCTTGAATCATATCTTGAACAAAGGGGAGTTGCTCTTCCAGAAGGATACTTGTCTTACAAAGTCGTACTTCCCAATCCAAGGTTGGGGTAGGTGTTGGGAATCTTTGGAGTGTACACTTAGAGCTATTTTGTTTATTCACCTTAGACTAAAATCCTGTTTAAGTCCTGTATTGTATGGCTTTAGCTTTCATGTTTGATTTCTGCTTTATGAAAATAAATTATTAATCCACATTAGAGCTTCGTTCATCCTGTCCCACTCGAATCAGTGTATCTGATAACATGCTTTCACTAATGTTGAGATCTTTAGGATGCTTTTGTTGGTGTTAGAGAGCAATTAAGGAAGAGATGCAGGACTTTAGGAGTCAGTATTTTTTTTTTTTTAAATTATCTCATTTGATGAAAGATTGTGCTTCTGCAATTTGGCAAGTATGCTGTAAGGGCAGGTCAATCAAATCCGTAATGCTTAATTGCACAGTTTTTGCCCTCTTGCTTTTTGAATCTTAGGGAACGGTGATTATTAAAGCTTATGAATATCAGCCTAAGGGAGCTGACTGGGGAGCAGATTATAAGGGTATTTTGATTGGCTGTAATCTGAACACTGACCATGGCAGGAACACTAACTCAATGATCTAGTTTTAACTAAAGCTCTTAAATTGCGATTCAGATCTTAGAGGATACCAACTTAATGTTCCAGTTTTGAGATTTGACTGAACAACTTCCATGTTGGAGTTGGACAAATTTAAAGAGGGTTTAACGTTTTGCCTTCTGTTTAACCTTCCAGTGGATTGGGACCCTTTTTTGGCAGGCATTTAACTTGAATTAGTAAAGTGTGATTTATGTCTTCGTGGACTTGATATTTTCCTTCTAGAAAAGGTGCATCTGTGGAAATATTTTTGTAGCTGCAGTCACGTGCTTTATTTTCGACACTTCTGATTGTGGTCATGTTTAAGTTGAAGTGCATGAAAATGTTTATAAATGAAGGTGGCATAAGTTTGGTATTTTTTTTCCCTTTTTTTTTTTAAAAAAACTAAAGGTGAGTTTAGATTCAAATAAATTAGTTATGCTGTGAAACTGCCCTATTCTCGGAAAAATATATCTTGTTTGATTTTTTTTTTTTTTAATGACACCATTGCTGTTGTACTTCTGTCTAAGTCTCTTGAAGATATGACCACTTGGCAATTCAACTTTGCTGTTTGCTCCAGTAGACATTGTAATCCTTAATTTTTTTTTTCTTGCAGCACCATTCATTCAGGTTATTTTCCATCTGAGGTCATTACACATGATCAGTGGGCACAACTGAAACCTGAACCAAGAAGTGTTTTGTCTGGTTGGATCAAGGGTGCCTTTGGTGGTGGAAAGAAAGAGATGCAGGAATCTATTCATCAAAAACTTAATTTTGTTCTGAGCACAGCTCCAATGTGGGATAGGTACTTATGCTCGATGCCTACGATTTGGATGTTCCTTTTTCTTTTTTTTTTTTTTGGTTCCAGATTTGATGGTATTCAATCTGTTGTGATCTTGCATACTGTGAGTTCGTAGGCTTGTGAAAATAGGATGTTGGTAGAGAAGGTAATTTCATGTGTGGAATCTGGATTGGGAGGGCTATGGATTCTGCTTGACTGCCTGCCTTATAGATGTCTAAGTTTTCAACTGTTTGATGATAATTTCCAGCAGTTCCTGTTTCTGATCTACTAAGATAATTTATTTTTTTATTTTTTTATTAAGATATCTTAGACCTAGACCAACTGGTTTGGGGGAGAGGGGACAGCTGGGGAGGGACCACTTTTTAGCTAGCATATTGCCACTGCCATCCAAGCCATGAGCTCCCAGCAATCTACTAAGATACATGACTGTTTGAGTTATTCATGGTTTTGTGCAGGTTGGAGCTTAAAGGTAACAAATATGTCCTAGGAGACTTTCTAGAGTTCAAAGGAAAGCAAGAAGATACCATGGCTTTGCAAAGCATCAAAAGATCAAAGGTTAATCGATTGCTCATTCAAAAGACGAGCATGTTTGGATTAGGTAATTACTTCGGCATTTATGTACTTCTACACCTGTTTTCCCTGATTTTGTGGTGGATCTGCTTCTATGTTTAATGAAGGTCCAGTCATTTGCATTCGATTGCTTGTGAGACCTACATGGCTGCAACCAATTTACCCGTTCCTGTATACTATTGGGTGATTATATTATCATCCTTATCTGACTTCTGCATTTGAACTTCGGTGTCCATATACAGCTCCTTCAAGGCTTCAAGTCTTGTATTCTCCTCGCGATTATAGAAGTGAAGGGGCTTCAGGTTCTGAGTGGAAGGAAGCAACAGTAAGATCAAGTACAGAGGTGGTATTTCAGCCAGTGAACTCAGCTAAGGTCCGCAAATTCAAGCTTTCTTCGATTATCTCCATGTCTCTAAGTGCCTAAAGATACTTTTGCTGAATGCGAGCTACATGAACAAGAGTGGCAGAAGGTGACTAGTAATTGAGTCTTTATGCGAAACCATTTGGTATTAGTAAGTATAAGAAGTTTCCTGTGCATGGAGGTGAGAAATAGTTGCACTTGTTAATTCACGGTAAGGATGCAAGGGGATTCAACAGTGATTTATAGTCTAATATACTTTGTTTTGTTGAAAAAGGTTTTGCATATATCGGTTCACTCGGTTTTGATTTAATCGGATTTTGGCTATATTAATTCTCAGGTCTTTTGTGTTAGGAACTCGGTTTTGGGTTAAGTGGATTACTGGTCAATCGGGTTTTAGATCATTTGGTTTTCGATTATTTGGGTTTTGTGTGTTTTTTTTTTTTTTTTAATTTTAGGTGTTTTGGGTTACGGGTGATTCGACTTTCTCAGGAATTTGCTGAACGCTTGGGATCATGGAGAAGAATGTTGCTCCGATAACTTAATTGATCCCTTATCTTCGTCTAAGAATCCGAGTTTTTTAAAGAAAAGCATCCTTTTGTACACTTGAACTAAAAACGAATACATCAATTGAATGTTGATATTGCAAGTGCGACTCCGGCCATTACCTGTTTTTTGTTTTTAATCCAAAAAATGAATAGGTACGGGTAGTGCCTTATACGTGTTAACGGGATTTACTTAAATTTTTTATGGGAGGTCAAGCAATTTACATCGAATCTGTGAGAGAATAAATTTTATAATATCTAACAAATGTTGCTAAATTGCTTGTGATTCTAGGAGGATTGCAGTAAATTTGTTGCCTGACACCGGCTAACTATTGGGCAATTTTGTTTCCTAGGTTCCTTTATTTATTATTATTTTTTTTTTTTTGGTTTTTCGGTTTGCAAGTTTCTTGGTAAAGTTGGGATCAAAAATCGTGAGTACAGATGATGCATGGCAGCAGGAATTGCTGGGCAGTGATTTAATGTTACCACATAAACAACCAAATCAATATTGTTGTCAAATTGCAACCTTGGCATTGGAGGATAACTATTCATCCAAAAAAAAGAAAAGAATCCTAAAAAAAATCTAACAAAGGAAACAATAATTAAGCAAACAAAACAAAAATAAAACTTTTTAATAGTTACAAAAGAAGTTGAAAGGCCACGAGAGGAAAATAATATTATTTTGGTCAGAGGAAAATAATATTATTAAGACAAATATAAGACCAAAAAAATGTCATTAGAGTGTCCCAAAGTACATGACAAAAAAAAAATTAAAATTTTTTATTGGGTTCATAAAAAAAAAATTTATAAGGTTGTGATAAGAGTACGTGAGATTTTGGGCTGGCACACATTTAGCTCTGAAACTCTACAATTAGGCCAACCTTTTCACACTTGGAGTTCGGCCCAACGCATGACACCTAACAGTATCACCAAGCCTATCCTCTTTATATCACCAACAGTTTTTTTTTTTTTTTTTTTTTAAGCTTTACTATATGGACTCGAAAATTTAACATAACATTGACACCAATGAATATTATGCATTATATGCAATTGTTTTAGATGCGTTTATACGCGTCCATATTTTATATTAGATAGCTTTTTTTTTTTTTTTCCTTTTCCTGAAATGATCACCATTTTTTTTAATTATATTCACCATCATCGCTATTAGTGGCATATATTTAATTTTTAACCAGCAATTTAAATTGTTATCAGAATAAAATGCATGATCATTGAGGTGTATATTGTCGTATCAACTTTATTACTTCTATGAAAAACATGTTTGTATTTATTTAACTTTTCTCCTTTTCATGCTTGTTTATACAAAAAAATAAGATATAAAAACAAAATATTATATATGATTCAATTTAAGTGGTAAAATGTGTGTGCTTTTTATGAAGAACTTAAATTTGAATCTCATTCTCTTCCTTCACATCTCTCTCTCTAATAATGGGCTACCATTTCTAGACCCAAAAAAAAATAAAACAAAATATAATTTATGCTGTGTTAGCCTGACTTAAAATCTTATGAACAATTGAGCCTATGGCAAGTCAAGCTAAAATAGGTCATGCAAAAAGAAATTTGTCCAACCAAAATGCCAATCCACTTGGACATGAAGTTCCAAAAGCTTACATATTACTAATCGCTTATGAGGAGCATGAGGTTTGCTCCAAAAGCTTTTCACTTGGAACATATTTTGTCTATTAGATGAGAGCCCTTATTAAATTGTGAAATACATATAGGAATGGATGCACATCAGTACCCTACATTACAATTATTATGATGAAATTATATACACATCTGCTTGGCTCTGGATGAGGGCAGCTCCTTTACTATGCTGCATAATCAATTGGGATCCCACTGTCAAAGCCCATCATCAGTGTGTTTAGTTTCATGCTGCTTATTCTCTGCTGGTGCACTCCTCTATCTTCCAAGCTGTTAAAAAAAAATAAAAAATAACATATTACAACATCACCAATTATGGAGAAGAGTTGTGTGATTGTTTATCATTTTAAAGTAATTTACTCTATATTATATTATCTCCAATTAAATGTAAACTATCAATGTTTACATGTCAGATATAGTGCCTTCTGTACAATCATTTAACATGGTTAGTTATATCATAGTTTGGTCTTCAAGCATCTCAGATGAGTGAATTAGTCAGATTGAACTTTTCGCCATTTCCCCCACATGCTCTATCATTTGACATCTAACATTAAGCCAGAAAAATGTAAGAAAAAAAAGCACATTAGGGACAAGATTTCACTTTATGGTTATGTATTTTGAAAAAGAACGCAATCTGAAGTTTACCAAAGTAAAATCCACCAGCTTTACTAGTTGGTATATCCGCTGCCAAATAAAGAGTATGACTAATAAAGGTCTTTGAAACTAACCTTTGAGGTGAATATTTGGAAGTTGGGGAAAGAATGTGGCAAAGATTAACAGCGTCTTCATTGCAGTTGATGATATGGTTGAAGCAGAGGTATCTTCCATATGATGCAATGTCCTCAAAAGCACATATGTGTGCATCTGCAATGAACTTAAGATCCACAGTAACGAATACACCGTCTTCATACATCTCGGCTGCTCCTTTCAAATAAGGATTCGCCAACGTTAGATCAGGACTCATTAATAGTCCTCCGTTAATGGTCACCATTTTGATACCCCGATCCATTGCTAGAGCCCATGCTGTCTTCTCAGCCAGTGTCTTTGATAGAGCATGCCATAACTGCTCAGATAACACAATGTTAACTGAAAAGAACTGTATGGAGAGAGTAATAATTGGTCGAGATACAGACGAGAGTCCTCTCAATGTACACGATTATATTTAGTTTATCAACTATGAACTTATTCTTTTTTTTTTTTTTTTTGGGGCAAACTTACCCCAGTTTGGTCACCTAAGCCAAGATCCAAGGCCTGTACTTTCTTTTTCTTTAAGATGGTCAACAATCACAGTGATGAAAAGCAGTTTAGCACAAGCAACATTCAAAAAGCTCAACTAGAGACAGCAATCTGAACTGAATCGATATGCAAAGAATAGTCCATTTTGGCATTCTTAATACATCAACACGTAGCTCAAAGGTTAGGCAACTTTCATAGCGGTAAAAAGTTTTGAATTCAAGGTGTAGTCAAATTAGCTCACTAGTTTTATGAATTCATTCGTTGCTAATAGAGTCTCAAAACCCATCTTGTGCGGACACAGACTAACATGTATACAGGGTAGAGAAATCAGGCTTTGTAATGATGGAATGACGTCTTTACCTTAAACTTCCTGCAAAAATTTATGTCACTCCAATTTCTTTCATCGAGGTTAGAAGCTGTTTTGTTGTGATCATTGCTCCATATAACTGCAGTGACAGAGGAAGAGAAAACAACTTTTTCTATGGTATCTGTCTGTGCACAGGCTTCCAACACATTATGTGCTGCTCTTACTTCTACATCTGCCATAAATTCCTGCATCAAACAATCCAATGCTTTTGTTCAATAATTGAACTTGCCATGCAAACAATTCTGCTCATCTTAGTCTCTCTGCATCAGGACCAGTCAAAACAACCTGAACAATCTTCCCGACTTCAAACTTCCTCTACCATCATGAGACAGCTACTCTATAACAAATTGCAGGAAACTTCTGATATTGAGACGCTGACTTGTTCTCATCCATTAATTCCAAATAAAAATGAGTGGGATGGAATTCAAGAATTTTAAGTTCACTTGTACTGTTGTACTTAAGGAGAAATTAAGGAAAATACTTACAAATGATAGTGAAGTTGGATTAGAGAAGAAAAAACTTGACTTGTGAACTATGCACGTTGGATCACGTAGCAACGATCAATATGAGACACTTTTAATGGGAAGGATAGACTATAAAGAAATGGATTTCTACCCGGATATAGGGAGAAAAAGCAGTCTTCATTTGTAATTGTTGCAAACTGTCTCACATTAGACCAGACAACCATTTTTTTTTTTTTTTTGGCCAAATTAAACCAGACAACCTGGATGTTCAGTCAATAGATCCACAAAAAATTTGCAATTCCAAGTATAAAAGCAAAGATAATAAATTTTGAGTACTGGCATACATCATAGGTGGGCTGGTCAGAGGGAGGCTCAAAGGAATAAAACAAGCCACAGCATCCCTTCAAGGCATCCATAATGCTGTGATAGTCAAAGGGATCTGAATGGAAGATTCTCAATTTGTCGCTATAGTCGGATAAACCTTCAAAAGCTTGCAATGAACCTGCAAGATACATTTTAGACACAGTAAACCATCAGCAGGGGCTTAATAATTTCAATAACAAGAATTGAAGCTGTCAAAAAGGCCAAATCTCCACCTTGATGGCCCAATCTAAAGCAACGGCATAAACATAACTCTCAAAACAAAAACTTTGTCAGTTTGACAGATGTTTTAGTGAGTTATCTTATAATTCACAGATCAAATGATCTCAAGTTAAACACCTAATCAATTTCCTTCAAATCAATAATAATGTTCTACATATGACTCACAATAACAGTCACTCCCTTGGATTTAACTAGTTGAAAGTAGGAATTACTCTCAAGCCATTTGGGAATAACCTTTTTTCACCAAAAAGATGGTAAAGTTTCCCCATGAATATGTTCTACACTAATTCCAGCTTTAATCATGCAAAGACACATTTTTTTGCAGAAGCATCAAATATGTTCAAGCCCCTTTTCTTGTTCAAATTTTCAGCTTGATTAATCCCAGGATTGGGAAGGAGCTTTCAGACAACCTTGGGAAGACTTAAAAAATGCTGTCCATCTTCTTACAGGAGACCCTTTACACAAGTATACAAATAAAAGACTTCCATATCCATGCAATATGATAAGAATTGATGAAGAAAAAAAAACAAAAAAAGAAAAAGAATAATTGAAACAAAGGGTACATGTTGTGATGATGATCATGATGTAGTGAAGGTAAGAGAGGGAAACAGACCATGGCTTTGGAGGGCAGCATGGACTGTGTACCCTCGGTGCAAGAGACTGTGGACAAGGGTGGAGCCTAAACTCCCTGAAGCATCCATCACACACACAGTCTTCGATGTTTCATCCACAGAAGCTGCTGCTACAGTTGCCATTGTTGGCTGTGGGAAGTTTACACACAGAAAGAGAAGATAAGCAGCTTCAAAATATGGGAAGGATAGGCCCCAAAATCCAAATGTGCTAATGCAATTATTTAAGAGAGAGAGAGAGGGAGAGAGAGAGAGCGCATTTATGGCATTTTCAAGTGTTAGTCGCTATTAGGCCTGTTCGCTCTCATGTTCTTTACAAATTTTAAAATTTTAAAATTATAACTAATCAAAATTTTTATAATTTTAATGAATATAAATTCCTATCAATTAATCAATTTTTGACGAATTAATTAATTTTTAAACAACTCTAATTGCTATTTACCATATGTTGGCAGACACAAGATGCAAATATAAAGAAAGAAAGAATCAGAGTGAGTGAGTGACCGGCCTCGTAAAATTTGTTTTTCTCACCAACATAGTGTAAATAGTCTAGTTTATTTTATATCTTTATTTAGCACAATATGTTTTGATATATTTGTGGGTGCTACTCAAACACAGTTATTTTTTTAAAAAAAAAAGAGTGACCAAAAAAGAGTAGTAATACATGCAACAATGGGTCTCTAACTGATTAGGACAAAGAAGGTTACACTGGAGAGAACAAAAAAAAAGTATAATTATGAATGCAACTCAACATAATTAATAAACTATTATAGCTTTTATTTTTTTTTTATTAAGAGGCTCGTTAGATTATAAACTATACAATAAAAATAACTCTTTTATTTTATAAATCTCACATTCTTTGCTAAAATCAAAACTTAACACTTTCACAATAAAAATCTTAAATCCTAACCATCATTAATTCATTTACATTATTAATGATATTTACATCATTTTATCAATCGTGTCTAAACTGTAACTATTACTTCTGTATTCACAAGAGTTTTTCAAAGAATTTTCCATAATGTTTGTATAATAATTTCCTACTTCTGAATAACCATTTAGGAAAATTCTTCTTTGACATAAATTTTGGACAATAAAATTTATATTATACATAAAATATTTTATACTAACAAAGATAAAAAATTTTATAATATAAAAAAAATTAATAGTGATATAAGGATATTTACATTTAGGTGGTACAAAATGTTATCTACATAGAATAAAATATTTAACACGCAATAAAAAAAATTATTGTGTTAAAACGAATCCACGAAATTGTGTGTACATATATATGTAGTCAAACCATCCATTTGTGATGATAGGGAAAGAAGGAAGGATAAGTTAAGCAACTAAGGTTCCGTTAGGAACAAATGGAAGAGAAATTTAGGAACAAATGGAAGAGAAATTCCTTTGTCGTTGCGTAGATTAGTAGTTAAGTTAGTGATTTCATTCTCGTCGAGACATTTAATAAGGTTGAATATATATAAAATCCCACACAAATGTGAAAGAGGCTGGTAAAACATTACCAAATATTATAAAATTTATTATTTTATAAATTTAATGTAGAGATATAATCTATTGTATAATATGATTAATGCAATTTTTTTTAACGAGAAGACCATAAATTTAAGGTATGTTTGTTTCCATTGATTTGGCGGGCCCATGGCTCTTTGTAAAGTTTTATTTCCCTTTGTTCGTTAATATCTCAGGAACTGTTCGAATAGGGACCTCCACCTCCTACTTATTGAATTAATTCCTCGGTACGTTCCACGTTCAAATATGCTCCATCGTCACACATGCCCCACATGTTAAAATATAGGTTAATATAAGTTTGGTATAAAAATATATTTTTTTTGGTATGAAAAAAAATGTGAGGCAAGGAGGCCATCTCGTCCACTTAGAAAAACACATTCTAGTCGTTAATCCTGTGACCTCACACATTTGAATGTAAAAGTATTAAAATTTCATTCGATTAAATAATTTATCTTGAATTCACCTAAAAAAAAGAAAGATTATAGTCTCAATTTAAATTTATTTAAATTTGAAATAATGTAAAAATATACCGTTAAATTCAACCGGACTGACTTAATTTTTTATAGAGCCAAAAAAAGTAAAATAAAAGTATTTGAATTATAAATCTTATGCGCTGTTGTTCTAAGCATCAGTTTTATAAATTCATTTTAGAAAAAAAATTTATTTCTCACAGTTTCTTTGTATTTTACTAGTTACCACATATATATAAAACCGATGCTTAGAACAACAGTACACACACACACACAAGCAGGCATATACATATTACACATGCGTAATATTTTCTTTTTATCACTATACAATTATATACATAGCATTTTATTTATATAACTTTTTATTTATTGTGTGTAATTATTAAATTATTTAATATAATATAATTTTTATTTATAATATTCATAAAATTTTAAAATTTACAGATATATATGTAGGTTATATACATATACATACATATACTTATTCATGTATCATAATCAACTAAAAAATATATACATAATATGTATATAAATATTTTGTTAGTCATATATATATATATATACACACTTTTGATACTAATTAATATATAAAAACACAAAAATAAATAATAACATATTTTCACAGATTCTAATATACAATTAAATAAAAAAAGAGTAAAAAAATAAAAAATTAATTTGCCTGGTAACAACTTGACAAACCTGAAAGCAATTTGCCACAAAATAACTGACTTCCAACCCAACCTCTTTGATACCTCTATCCAGATGCATTCTCATTGCACTTATGTTATGGTTAAGACTTTGGATACCTCTTGGATGAATATATACCATTAGTCTAAACTTACTTTTATGGAATTCAAATTCTAAATCTTTTCCATTATTTATGGAATCTTCTAATATCAAACTAGCTGTTGTGGCAGTTTTAACTGATTTATAAGTAGAACAATAATTTTTATTTTTATTATTAAAGAAGAAAAATACTATGGAGTAACATTTGAATAGTAATAAAGTATAACAAAGTGATATAAATTATTAAATAATTAAAATTAAAAAAATAAATAAATTATTAAATATTATTGAATAAACTATATCACTATCATATTTTCAGTAAAATTTATTAAAGAATAGCTTGTTGATTTGTGGACTTTTTTTTTGTTATGGTTAGGTTGTGATGGTACATTTCATCAAAATTTATTAGCAAATTCATGGAGTTGACATTAATAGTTTATCCTGAAAGTCATCGGAGATTTGTCAATGACCCGACAGAAAATATAGGTTTAGCTTGCTCGTGTCATTGAATGGCCGTCAAAATTGGTGAATGAGGTCTTGAAATAGTGCATGACTCGTTAGGAAAATGATGTTCAAAACAAAAATAGGAAAATATTAGACATTAATAGGTGCAAACTAAAAGAGATTAATTGACTTATAAGTAGATTAATTGTCTTGTGCTTGGAATTTTAGTTTTACATTCGAATTCTATTGACTAAATTTTCATTTCTTAATCTTTCAGTATTCTTTATAATAAGAGAAAAGAAAAAGAAAAAGAATTATTAGCAACTTAATGTTTATTATCAAATTTTATGTTTGTTTTTGTCTATTAAAAAAATTATTAAACTATAAATTATATAATAAGAATAATTTTTTTTATTTTTGTAAATTTCATATTATATTTTTAAGATCAGAATTTAAAATCCCAAAACTTAAAATTCTTTGTTATTAACTACTGAGTGTTTTTAGAAACACAAAATTCTCTGTTATTAGCTCAATCTTAGCATGGAGGGTGAGGGAAAGAGCGAGGATGGGACTTTAAGTGGAAGGCAGAATATAATCTTGCCAGCACCAGCAGAACGAGGTGGTGGGGCTTATGAAAGGAACAGAGAAAAAGGAATGGACACATAGTAAATGCATACACTGGCTATGTGGAGGTCAACTATCCATCATTGTCATTGCACAATTAATGTGCCACCAACCCCATTTTTTTTTCTTTTTTAACTGCACCTTTCTTCGTCGTATTGTTCAATAATATACTTTCTTGAGTTTTATTTTCAAAATTTTAGTGGACAATTGCATCCTAAACCATATTGGTTCAGGGTTGTTCTCTGTTTCACTTCTACTTTACAAAAGGCCAGAGAGAGCGAGTAACTCGTTTTTAAAATTTATAGTTGATAATAATTTTGCATCCGTTTAAAGACGTTATTAATTTTTTATTTTTATTTTTATTTTTTATTTTTTTTATTTTTACTGTTTACTGAATTTTTGTATTTATTACTATCAATTTTTATTTTTTTTGTAAAAAAAAAATAGATAAAAAGATAAT
Source organism: Carallia pectinifolia (assembly GCA_037832335.1). Classification (NCBI taxonomy): domain Eukaryota; kingdom Viridiplantae; phylum Streptophyta; class Magnoliopsida; order Malpighiales; family Rhizophoraceae; genus Carallia; species Carallia pectinifolia. The sequence goes on from CM075444.1 coordinate 7,050,556, forward strand.
AGTGAGAGAAATAATAAAAAAAAGTATGAATAGAGAGAAAAAAATATAGAGAATGTTTGATAAAGAGATGAAAAGTAAAAAAGAATAGTTAGAGAGAGATTATAGAAAATAGATAGAGAGAGAAAAGACAGAGAGAGAGAGCGAGAAAAAAGGTAGAGAGAGAATGAGTAAAGAGAATGGTAGAGAGAGAAAAAGAGAGAAAGATGGTAGAGAGAAAATGAGTAGAGAGAATGGTAGAGAGAGAAAAATAAAGAGAGGGTAGAGAGATAATGGTAGAGAGAGAAAAATAGAGAGATAGTAGAGAGAGAATGAGTAGAGATAATAATTGAGGGAGAAAAAGGAGAGAGAGAGGGTAGAGCGAGAATGAGTAGAGAGAATGGTAGAGAGAGGAAATGAGGGAGAGGGTAGAGAGAGAATAAATAGAGAAAATGATAGAGAGAGAAAAAGGAGAGAGAGAGAGGATAGAGAGAGAATGAGTAGAGGAAGAAAGAATAGAGCGATAGAGAGAGAATAAGTAGAGAAAATGTTGCGAGAGAAAGTATTGAAAAAAAAGTGAAAACAAATTGGAAAAGTATTTTTATTATTTTCTCAATTTTTTTTTCTTTGAAAAATGTTTTCAACTTTCTAACAAAAAAAAATATAAAATAAAAATGATATCAAATATATTTTCTATTTTTTTATGAAAAATAAATAACAAACAGAAAATATAAACTATATCAAACGGATCCTTATTGTTCTCATTTCCCCTGTTTGTTTTTTGTTGTCCTAAATTTCTTTAAATTGATTGTTGCTCACAAAAAAAAATTCTTTATATTAATTAAAACAGTCCTCAAACATATTTGCTGCTGTACGCAAGGGAATGCGTGTGGGGAATTTCCTCCTTCCTTTCCAGCTTGGGTTTTGCATAATCATTATAATAAAGAAAATGTTTCCTGAACACAAATTTCGCAAGCTCGTTTGAACACAAAAGGATTTTATATTATATCCAAAATATCTTATACTATACTAATAGCATTTAATATAACATAAAAAAGATTATAGTAATTGGGTCAAAAAAAAGATTATAGTAATATTATAAATATTAATCTAAGTGTAATGCTAAATAATTTTAAATAAATAACAATATATAATTATATTTTTTTTTATCTAAGACAATTTGTCAATTTTTTTAATAAATTCAATAGTCTATATTACTTGAACTTTTTCCTTAGTGGGACTAGATGTCCAAAATTTTTTTATGTTATTCTTAATATAAAACCATTTCGGGAAAAGCTATAAACCCAAAATTGTTTCTCGAATGAAATAGGAAGACAATTTTTTGAAACAGTTATAAAATATTTTATAATAAAAAAATTAAATACATCACATTAATTTATTTTTATCGTAAAAAATATAATTATAACTCCAAAAAAAATGCTTTCCTATTTTATTCGGGTGAAAATTTCAACTCCTAGTTCTCCAAGCCTGTACCTGAGAACCTTTTTATGTTACATTGTACCGAGAAAGGGTCGTACTCAACTATTGCATCACCTTGACTTGGCTGTACGCATGTACACTACAGTCATCATATCCAAACGTAAGCGATGAACCAATTTTTAAAAAAGAACATTTTTTTAAATGTGAACAGAAGTGTTGAGCGTAATATTTCCTGCAGGACATCGAATCAACCCTTATTTACGCTCATTTTATTAACCAAAAACAGAGTCATTTTCAAAACCATAAGGGTTGAAAGCTACACAATTTTTTATGAAGAGAAATCCCAGTAACACCTTCTAGACAAATTCAAAGTTGCTAGCGTCTAACTCGCTTAATGTCAAGTTTGTCTTTATCATTAGGCTGACTATTGTTGGTTGGTTGGAAGCTAACTGGCTTATTTTTCATTTTACCGCAAGAACCAACCGTCCTCAACGCCGACAAGTTTGAAGCCATGATCATGACCATGTCCAAAACACTAAAAAACAAAAGAGGGTTCTTGAGTATGTCATCATCAATACTCCACCGAACATGGCATCTTTGAAATGAACAAAATATTGAGAACCATCATTTGTTGCCGCCCATGTCTGTTTTTCTTCTTCCATGTTTTGAACGATGTCGAGGAGACAAGAACTAATATTCTACACCTGCATTCGGTAACTTGGTGTTTTGAATAGAATAATGATAGCGGGACCGGGAGGGTGGGGCAGGGTAACAGGTAGGGGGAGAGAGAGAGAGAGAGAGAGAGAGATGAAGAGTGTGGATCCCGAACATTTTTGTTTCTTTAAATATATAATATGCAAATAAACTAAAATTGATGTACAACGAACTTATGAAAATGATATAAATAGAATTATGGTATCTTTTTCGTACATCATACTGCATGTCTTGTTTTGTACGTGTCTGTGCAACAGAGCCTCTTTGAATAATCATGCATTAAAAGTTGCGGCCACAGGTGGCGATTTGCAAGCTGTTATAATGCAAGGTCTTGTAGAATTTCTAATTCTTCATCGAGCTAAGGTTGTGACAGTAGCCTTCACTAAGCGAGACAGGTTGGTCTTAGTAACAAGGGGACGGCCGGCCATTCAGTCGGCTGTAATACTCTTTTTTTCCCGAAAGCCAAAGACCATTATAGCTTTAGCACGAAAACTCGAACATAGAATCAATGGGGTTTTCCTAACTCGATGCCTCTGCTACTATTCGCAACGAGATAGGAGTTCTTTAACTAAGCCAAAAAAATGCTAATGCAAATGGGCAGATATCAAATATGTGTAGCAGTTCTACTTCGACAGAAAGCACCATTGGACGTAACTCTCAAAAAGAGAATTCCTCCGGAATTTCAGGAAATTTACCAGATAAAAAGCTCTTGTACTTTACTTCAAGACCTCCTCCTGAAAAACACAGAATGCATCAGAATCTTCATAAATTCAGAGTGGCAGGTTAGATAAGAGAGGATTGAAGTACCTTTGGGTTCGAATGGTGGAATGTCATCTGACAGAGCTGATTGCATTAAAGTAAAAAGATTGCTGCCTGGAATTTCAAAAAAAAAAAAAAGAAAAGAAAAGAAAACCAAAGGTTATGCACAGATTTATATATTAAAGTAGTGAAATAGCCTCCATTTCTAATTACGGCACAGCAGCCCAGTATAGAAACCAAGGAAACTGTAGCAATTTGAAGTCAGACTATGCTATGTACGATTCAGTCATGCTTTATAGTCCTACTCCTACGCATTCAAAGAAAGCACAGACCATCTTATGTTTTCTTTCTTGTTCTACTCGTTTCTTCTTTACTGGGGAGACAGAACGTCAGACATAATACGAGGCTACAATACATAACGTCAATTTAACCCTGAAAGCACTCATATTCAAAGAGAGACCTCTAAGTATAAAACTGGAATTCATTCCACCTAGTAACGTCTGATGCCATCCTTTCCCCAGTCTACATTCATGGAGATTGGATGCCTGCCTTTTAGTTCTTTTATGACAAATTCTTGACTAAAGTCCGCAATAAAAGGAAATCAACACTACTCTACCAAGAAGAGGATAAGTTGCTGACAAAGGCAGGCAAGAGCAGGCCAGCATTATGTTAAGCATTTAACCAGTTAACCCACCATCAATCCCTCTACAAAAGAGAAGAAATAAATGAATGCATGTTAATGGCAGCCTTAGGCAGTGGTCTTAGTGGACTATTTGTTTCTTTACCTGTAGCTCTAACACTCTTTTCTCCTTTGACATTAATTAGGAAGGATGAGATTTGGTTGTCTTTCAACTGCAGAGATATGTGGATAATTAACAAATGAGGTTTACAATTGTCATCAATCGAACTTGAGACAAATGCAAGCACCGCACACTGGTAGATTTCTATATTTGACCTTGAAAAGAAGAGCCTTTGCAAGTTCTAGTGCATCAAAAGCTGATGGACTCTTGTTGTATGCTGGCACAAACTTCCCATTCCAATGTCCAGCCAGGAAGTGATAAGCAGCTTGGCCAGGACAGAGTTTTGATATGAAAGGAATAGTTCCAGAACTGCAGTAAGAAAGAACCAGATAATAATTAGACAGTCCAACATAAAAATCAAAACAGGATAGCAAGGGTTGTGAAACAAATGAAAGAAATTTGCTCCATCTTGTTTTTCTATAATCATTTTAAGATGTACGAATATAAAGGGTGCAGAGCTAGGAAAAATGCAGGGCAGACTCCAGTAAAGTAGCGCATGTAAAATCTCTACCAGCTACACCAGGGTATAGGATAACATTACGCATGCTCCACTGCAGATTGAGTCACAATTCAACATGTGACCATGCAACTATGCCCTTAATACAAAAATTGGCTGGCAGAAAGCCTTTTGAGATTCATTTTCTCTATCAATAAATTTAGAACATTGACTTCAACAACTGGGCATTATTCTCATGTGTATTTGCTGAAACACGCTACTTCATTGTATATTGGTTCTAAGACTACCTTATTTTATTATGGCCTTAAAAATATATCTTACATGACACTGTAAATTGCAGGAAACATATCAACTCCCTTATCCAATCCTCCGATCAAGGAACTCTAAACTAAAACTTTGTGACAAAATATACTGCTTTTATCCTAGTTCTTCTAAAGATGCCACTCGCAGGTTAGAGAATGCAAGTCTTAGCAATTAGCATCAGCTTATTAGTAATATATGATAGTTGCATTTCCATTATGCCTCAACAGAATGGCCAGCAAAGCCAAACAGGGGTACATAGTTGCTTTTTCGTGATGCTAAGCAGTACATGCAACAAATTACCTGTCAGAAGTAACAAGAGCAACAGCAGCTGGGGTTCTGAATTGACTGAGGTGGCAGCTAGAATTTTTCGATGGAAAATAAGGTGCAGTACCCTGATAGGATAATATAACACCTTCATCTGCAGAGACCAACTGATCTGCAAAGCTTTGGATGGTATCTTCAGGTGCAAATAAAAGAATGACAGAATCACCAGACATAAGAAGCCTGAAATAAGCGACCTTCTGATGCTTACCACAGTGCTTGTAAAGCAGACTTTTGCAATTAAAATATTCAATACCATCAGAAGGGTGTAGCAAATGACCTCGCAGATAAAGGAAGGCCTCCTCGTGCAGCTATAATTGGTCCAGACAATGTAGCCAGTCCTTCTTTAGCTCCATTTATATCAGAGAAAGCTTTCCCACATAGAACAAGTGAATAATGCTCTACATCAGCAGCTATAATTCCATTCTCTCCTTGACATTTCAGTCCAAGAGAGTCTACCACACCTGGACTACATGGCCAAAGAGTAACAATGAAGTCAATAAATTCTTCAGACATGATTTCTATTTCCCAAAAATAACTTCAGGAAAGACCTCAGCCAAAAACCAAAAACTTAATTTATTAAGTATTCTGCTCAGACATGCAGACTTTATGTGCATACATGCACCCCATAAAAAGTAAAACCACATGGTAAGCACACGTTGTGCTCCCTATGGAAGGAACCACCTCTGGGTGGATTTCATTTCCTTTTTAGATCAGAGTTGAACTTGGTGCCTACCCTGAGTCCCTGAACCCGTGCCATGTCTTATCACTGAAGCCAGGACAAATTAATCGCTAAGAAGAAAGGTGGCATGATGATGAATAGGTTTAATGGAAATCCTCAAGAAAAGCAACTTGAGAATCTAGAACATACCATACTGGAAACAAAGAACAAATGAATGCATGCAATTTAACAATACCTAATAGATGAAGCCACATAAATCGTCACAGGGCAAGAATCGTGGGAAACGGCACGTGATGACGTGTTCCAGAGGACCTTCGATAGATATAAAATGGGAGTAGTACTATCACTTATTATTCGAACTTTAGCACTACATTTTAATGATGAGCCAATTGCCCCATCATGTACATAAACATCCGAGATGGACGATAAATGACTTGTGACCTAACAATAAAGAACAACAAGCTCAAAGGGTTAGATATAGAAAAAAAGTTGGCATAAAAAAATCCACAGAAATACAGCTACATATCAAAAGTTCCACTACATTTTTCATACTTGCTCATAGCATATAAAGGCAAAGATAGTGAATCAATCATTTGAATATTTCTGCAAAATACAGCTAATTAATCAAAACTTATGTCGTTATTAAAGCATGACTGCCCCTGGACTAACTATAGTGCAACAGAAAATGTTTTGTAGAAATATTTGACCAGTTCTTTGTGGTAAATATATGCACAGAAAGTTCTAAGGCAGAAACAGGCCATTGCAGTTTGAACTGCATGTGAATTAAATATTGGAACATAAAACAATAGTCTTTAGAAGTTGCAACCGTAGAATGTGGCTGCGAGTTTCGTGCAGAAGCAGCATGACATTTAGATTTATGGTATGTTCGAGTTGACAAATTAGGAATCAGGTTTTACAATGGTGGGACGATGAAGAAGTTTGAGCGCTGGATACAGCGAGCATAGAACTTGGAGTCAGCTTGGGGTTGAAAACAGTAACATAGATAAAATGAGAGCAAAAATTAGAAGAGGAAATAAATGGTGCTTAAAAATGTAGAAAAGAGAGGATCACATCAGACACATAGGTCTTTAAAAACGAGAACAATAACACCATAACAGTTAAGGTCTTCAAAAATAACTACATCGTAAGGAGATACCAAGATGTTCAAAATTAGCCAAATACTAACATAAACGTTAACACATTCATCAATATGCATCCGTTTCGTAGAATTTAAACAAACTATGTTCTGGTCTGCTATCTCATTCATACATAACTTGGAAAAAAGGAACCCAGAAAATTAAGGGGAAAAAAAAACATTTTGAATATGAATTGTAGGCTTCAGGATGCAAACTCTCCAAGCTGTCAAGACTATTAATCCTGCATTCTTGTTGATGCATTGGAAAAGATAAGTTAGAGAGAAAACATGCCTGTCTAAGAAGCTTACTGTATTGTGGTTTGGAAATTTCAGAAGCTTTTCCAATGACATGTCCTCTAAAATGAACTTGAAGTCCTGACAAAGATTCTACAGTAAACAAGGAACACAGATCATATCGGTAGACACCTTAATTTAGGATGCAAAGAGAAAAGTAATAGATAGCTATCTTACCCACAATTGTTGCACCTTTATCTTGTAACTCAGAGGTGTCCAAATTTCTAAAGGCTTTATCCTTCACAATTACGCCTTTTCCAGCCAAAGCCAAATTTAGACCGTGTGAAGGTTCTCTGTACTAAAATAGGTCCGAGGAAAGATATAAATTAATCAATCCGATTGAATAAAAATCTCTATACTGTTAACAATATCTAGTTAGGTAAATTATTAACCATGTGAAGCACTTCCTAACTACACTAAGAACAAAGCAACTAAATAACAAACTCACCCAGCTGCTAAGAGATGAAGATGGTGTTAAATCAAGTAGTTCTTCAGAACAGCAAAACTTAGATGCAGATCATTTTACACATGCTTTACTCGGAACTAGATTGGATGACCAAATTCAGATGAAAGTCCGACTTACTTATATCATCTAGTGAAGAGTTTGAAAATGAAAAGTTATCGAGCTGAACAAAAGGAATCGCGGCTGGGGTTCTGTTCCCGAGTACACAAAAAAATGAAGGCGAGACACACTTGCAAAAGGGCACGATAGCATAAAATCTATTAGCCATTCCCAAACTATGGTCAACAAAACATGGAATCTAAGGCAGATACAAAAGGTCCATCTTTGAGGTTCCAAGTTCTCAAACCAAGTGGCAACAAAAACAAGCATGCAGAAAATGAGTATCAGAATTCCAAATAAATTGCCATGAAGAAGGTATGTATAATAAAATCACTTAATACTTTGCATTTGCCACCAAAGACTTCAACTTTACCAATCAATTTCACTACTTTTGACTGATGGACTCCCCAGGCACAAGCACGACCGATTGACAGACTAAAATATTCACCAGCCACCAAATTCAAAGTAAGAAAATATTCATTTTTGCCAGCTAAAATTTCAACCCCCACCCCCCAACCCCATCAACCGAGAGAGAGAGAGAGAGAGAGAAGCCATAGCTAAAATTTTAAACTTGGAGAGCAGATGCGAGAAAACTAGAAGCAAAAATGATAAGAAAGAGGAAAACCCCAATAGCTTAAAAAGAGAAAGCACTGACGTGTACATGTCTGGAAGAAGAAAGCATGAAAAGAAGCAAAGTATTGCCATTGGGTGCTGAAAATGGCAGTAATCTTTCCCATAATTGTTTCAACTTCAACACCATTTTCTTCCTTTTTTTTTTTTTTTCCTCCTTGTACCTTCCTTGCACTGTTACTGTCAATCCCCAGAAGCCGCGAGGAGATAGAGCGAGAGAGAGAGAGAGAGAGAGAGAGAGAAGGCTCACTATCAAGTATATATCAGCTGACTGCTTGTAAAGAGCGAGCTGCTGTTTCACGATATGAGCACGCGCATGGAACGCATATGATATGAGAAAGACCGAAACCCAATTATCGGCCCAAAAAATTGATGGGCTACAGACAGACAGCCATGGAAGGGACACATCTCCATTAAGGCTTAACTTCATGTCTATGAAAGCAATTAACCCAAAAAAAAATAAATAAATAAAGAGAAAATATTAGTGTATTAAATTTTTATATTTTTAATTAATGTCTCAATTAAAAAAGGTCGATAAATTTTAAAATAAAATTAATAATTTTTGTGATTAAAATTAAAAATTGTTATTTTTCATTGAAAAACTATCAATTTTACTTTAAAAATTGTTAGTATTGTTTTATTCGAAATACTAATTTAAATATAAAAATTTAGCATATGTAATTAAATCATGAAGTGTAGTTTAATTGATTATTAGGTATTATGTTAAAGTGAAAAGTTGGAAATTCATATCTCACCTCCACCTTTTACAAATTCTTGTACCCTTATATATGTATAAGTCACGACTTGTGATTTTTTTGAGACAAAAAAAAAAAGTGGGGAAAGTCATTAATTAAGCTCCTAATTTGCAAGGAAAATAAAAAGAAAATTCGGTTCGGTTCCCTTTGATAAAGGTTCTAGTTTTTTTAGAACCAAAATCAGTGATTTGAAAATGAAATCGGATTGAAATTAAACTACAATTAGACCTTAAAAAATGCGAACTCATAACTTATCTTAATTTTCTTTTTTTTTTTTAATAAAAAAAGAACATTGTAAAAGGCCCGCCGCAATCCATTATTATCAATTATAAAAGGCCAGAACACCCTTCGCAAGCGTGGGAATGAGGTGAGCTCTAAGTTGCACAAACCCAATTGGCATAGGTCATCTTAGGTTACTAAGCTCAAATCAGTGGCACCTTGTCTAGGGCTTTTGAGGGGTTCTTTTTTTTTTTTTTTTTTTTTTCCGATTCACTAGAGTTGATAGTTTAATAGTAAGGGGAGAGAGGAAGTGAGTGCCAAATTTGAGAGTTAGAAGTACATGATTCCAACCAACTAAGTTAAATTTAGTGTTCTTTTGAGGGTTATAGTTTAACTTTAATTAAAAGTTTTAAGAAAAAAAAAGGGATACCCACTTATCAATTATCATTTATCATTATCTTTCATAGTCATCCATACCTCTAAATGTAAACAAAAAAAAAAACAAAAAATATTATTAATCATCATTTTTTTTTTAATTTCATTTTTTTCCTTTTGGAAAGGTTATTGCCCATTAAAAAGCAGATTAATCGTTAAATTAATTATATATTTATGTATTTTTTATATATTATAAATTGTGTAACTGAATAACGATATCATTAACTATAAAAAAATGTAAAGTAGCTGATTATTGTCCACCTCCTGGGCCATAAAGACCAGTGAAGAAATGAGCTCAACTCTGTGGGCTTCAAAATTTCCTTGTGGTTCTGTAAACATCAAGCCGTTTACCTAGTTCAAGCCTAGAAAGCCGTCTGCCTCCACTGACAAGTCCAACGCCAACACCAACGCCCCGGCCCTCCCCCCTCCAAAAGACTGCGTTCTCTAAAACGGGCATATTGCTTCGATTCCACACAATAATAAAAGTGAATTTCGGCACAAATTCAAAGAAAGCCAATTAATTTTGTCCAGGTCGATCAAGCTCATAGAAATGCCTCCTCCTTCTCCTCCTCCTCCTGCCAAGGTTCTCATGGTTAGTGATTACTACTCCCAAAAATCTTTCACTCAACAACAACAAGTATCCATTTTATTAATACCCATCTGTTAGTTTTTGTTTTTTTTTCTTTTATGTCGGATTAATTGGCTCGGACTCGAACTCGTACTAGAGACCACGGTATCAGGAAGTTATATAGCTCATTGGGTTTGTTGGTTCCTTCTTGCAGGTTGCAGAGAAGCCTAGCATCGCTCTCTCCATTGCTTCTGTACTCTCTCATGGCCAAGTACTCCCCTTTTTATCTCTCTCTCCTTCTCATGGCCCTCAATTAGACAAACCTCCGTTTTAAATTTGACCCTCTTAAGTGATTTGATTGACTTGAGTTTTTTTATTATCGGAAAACCAATTAAATATTGAATCTTTGTTATCTGTTTTGCACCATGCCTTTAAATTTTAACATGTAAGAATGTCCTTGTTGTTGTTGATGGCAGTTTAGATAGATACTGTGTTTTTGTATCCTAAGCGGAATTTAAAGTTCAGAACAGATGGCTGTTTAACCCGAATATACTTGTTCCATCTTCTCGGTTGTGTTATCAATTCTGATTTCCGGACTTCCGAATTTTACTGTTAGTTAATTGTGCTTCCTTTTAATCTTTGATGTTTTAATTCTGTTGTAATTCATATATTAAGCTCCTTTGAATTGTTGGTATTTAGTATTTTCGATAGGTAATTTATTGGGCATTTTCTTTGATACAGATGTCTACAAGGAAGGGTACAACGGAGGTTCATGAATTTGATGGAGTGTTTCTGGGATTTCGTGTGCAGTTTAAAGTAACATCAGTCATCGGGCATATATTCAGGTCCATTTGCAGTTGATTCATAAAAGAAAAAAAAAAAAAATCCCTCTCTTCCTGGTGTCTTTGTCAAATTATTGGTTTTCTTTTTAGTCAAATCATCATATTCTCTTAGGTCGTAACAAAATTCTGCCATTTTCTTGTTGCCTTTTCAACTTGGTTTGTTTGCATATTGCCTTTTGCGATGTCAGTGTGTCAGTTTGGTCCCCCCGAATACTTTCATTTTACAATGATCTGTGGCCTTGCTGTTGCATGATACATCGCATCATAGTTCCTTGGTTCCTTTCACTCATAAATTTGAAAAACTGGAAGGATCTGGACCAGGCCCTTGGTGCAGAATCTATGCGCACTTTTGTGTTAAAAAAAAATGTAATGCCCCCTCTTCGTTTATCAATCAACTAAGGGATAGATGAGGTTAGAAATGATCTCATTCTGATCCTTTTGTCTCATGCGTTAACACTTATCACATGAAATATCCAGTCTTCTTGGTTAATCTCTTGAAATTGCGTGGGCTGCTGTCTAAAAGGGATGGACAAAGTTTTTGGAAAGTGCTCCTCATGCTTTGCTATGGCCAGAATGGTTTTTGAAGTCTCATTCTTTTCTTAAAATATATCACTGCCTTTGATCGTGAACATACCCTAGTGCCTGGGATTAAAGGTTTTGTCACGTTTATTTCTGGAAGTATAGTTGTTCAGCTATTTACTGGAATGTTTTCCTTTAAAAATGAGGTACCACCTTAAACTATTAGTTGCTGACTATATATAGTCCAAGCATCATAATGGTAACTGATGCCATGAAACAGGTTCAGAATTATCTGATAAGGTGATGAAATTTTGCAATACCATTTTTTGTATTGAAGTGTTAAAAATGAGGATAATCTTGTTGGAAAACGTTGAACCATGTCGTGTGCTGAATTATGATGCATGCTTATGGTCAAAAGAACAATAACAGTGGCACATTTTTGGAAAGGAAACAATGAAATGCCCTTTTCTGCCAGTGTGACTGAGAGTGATGGCTATTTATGTGTGAGTGTGCATGTCAAATTTCAAGTGAAATTTTATTTAGTCCACCTTCAAATGCCTAGCTTGCTATAGATCTAATAATTCCTCTCATATTTCTGATTTCAAGTGTTTTCAATCATCTTTTGTTTTTCCCTTTTTGTGAAAATTTAGTGTAGATTTCCCAGCAAAATATCGAGATTGGATGGCCACTGACCCTCTGGATCTCTTTGAAGCTCCTATTCATAAGTCTGAATCAAATCCAAAGGTAAGTACTTGGTTCGTGCTTTCCATCTGTTTGGCGGTATCTTGATACTATTTTCCTTGTAGTTTTTGGAGGTCTGATATGGTACAAAAGTAGAAAGTTTCTCATTAGGAATGCATTGACGAAATTGGGGGTGCAACCTTTCTTTCTTTTTTTAAAAAATTTTTTTTTCTTGATTTTGTGGAATTTGCATTCTGCATGTAATTGGCGAGCATCACTTGCTTCCGTTGCCACTAGGCTTAACATCAAGCAGGAAGTGAATAATGCTAACATGGGACGGGGACAGGGTTGCCATATAATTTCCCTTGCATATGCATTTTGTGATGTGAGAGGCAATGTAATAAGGCGTAGTGTTTTTGACTTCTAAATAAGATAAAAGGGGCACAGTAATATAAACTATTGGTGGCTGTACAATGCTTGCATATACATTTATGTTGTGCATTTCAAAAAGTGCATATTCATTTGTTTGTTTTAGCTCTTATCTTTTGGACATGTTCTCTGATGGGATTGAGGCCATCATTGTTAAGTCGTAATTTGCCTGAATGGCATAACATCATTTCTAGTAAATTTTTCTAAATATGTGCTGCTGAAAGAATTTTCATCTGTCACAATAAGTATGTGATTCATGCCATTTATTACATTTTTTAACTTTTGGTTTCATATGGTTGTCCTTCCTGTCAATAAACAATTTTGGCTCTTTTTTCTTGTTATTAAGGCGCATGTTTGGAGGCATTTGAATCAAGAAGCTCGTGGTTGTGGCCATTTGGTGCTCTGGTTAGATTGCGACCGTGAAGGAGAAAATATATGTTTTGAAGGTAAGTTGACTCGGTTTTGCCTCTTTTTAAAGAACTGGAATGGTTTTTGCATTTGGTTTCTTTGTTTCACATTCAATGAGATTGAGGGCTTTCTCTGTCAATTTTTATGTGCACACTCCTCCTGGTTTTTTAAATTTACTGTTGTCATATTTTCTGTCTCCTTTATTTCGGGAATTGTTGTATCCTCTTCTTGTTATCTTTCTCTGATTCTTCTTTTACTCGGAAATTAAGATCCCCATGATATGTGAGCAAGAACCAAAAGAAAGATACATTCAGGTTGTTTTAAGATCTCTTCAGCATCGAAATACTTCTAGCAGATTTTCAGAGTGTTGAAATTCTATTGTTACTAAAAGTTAGTTATTTTCTTTTACAGTCATTGAGTGTACCGGTATTCATTTAAATGATGCTAGAAGACGTGTTTATCGGGCGAGATTTTCTTCAGTTACTGAGAAAGATATTTTGAAGGCTATGGACAACCTTGTTGAACCCAATAAAGATGAGGCATTAGCTGTAGATGCTCGGCAAGAGATAGATTTGAAAGTTGGTGTTGCATTTACGCGGTTTCAAACAAGTTACTTCCAAGGAAAGTATGGGAATCTTGATTCCAGGGTGATATCGTATGTTCTTTCTTCTCTTCTCAGTTTTAGTTGTTTGTACATGCTCCATAGTTGTAATGTCTTTTTCCCTCCATTGTTTATGATAGTTTGTTTGATAAGTAGTTGCTACACCTTTCATGAGGAAGACTGTTTATGATAATTTGTTTGATAAGTAGTTGCTACACCTTTCATGAGGAAGACAGAAACAATAGTTTTATTAGTCTCACTGGTAACATACTGTAAAACCGACCCAATTATAGTTGTCTAGCTGGTGCACGTATCCACCAAACTGACACTGTCAGTAGCAATGGCTTGGCCTAGAGAAGGGGACAAGTTCATTGGAGAAACAGAAGAACCAAGAGAGTAGAGTAGAAGAGAAAGAGGAGAGAAAATTTCAGATTGCAGAACATAATTTTATCTGGGAGAGAAAATTTCCGATTAGAGAACATAATTATTTCTCCTCACCTTTCATCTGTCTTAACAATTTCAATCTTGCAAGGAAAATAAGAGCTCCCTGGGGTTGGCTTTGGACAAACTGTTGGAATGACGTTTTGGTTGTATGTAAACAAGAAAGAAATGACTTATCTTAGCATTTGTGAAGTGTGTACTATTGCATGAGATCTCTCGTTATGTGGCTGGCCTGAGGAGGCTATGAAACCTTTGCTCTATTCTTGCAAAGAAACTGTTCTCATGGCTTGGACCTCAGAGTAACGTCAGTGCCAAGGCTCACTTCATTGTTATCTGATGAAAGAAGTCAATAACTTGTGTCAGATGGGTATTACCTCCGTGCATGGAGTGCTTGTTCTACTATATTTATTATTGCTGTTAATTCAAAGTGCACATTCACTTCATTTAGCGCTGGCATTATTCCTTTATTGGCATGCACACATCTTTTTTTTTTTTTCTATTTTTCCTTTTTGGCCGTTCATCTCGTCTAATTAGTGGATTATGCTTAATAATTACTTTTCAGGTATGGGCCATGTCAAACTCCTACCCTTGGCTTTTGTGTACAGCGATATTTGCAAATTAATACTTTCAAGCCAGAAACGTTTTGGGTTTTGCGTCCGTACCTCCTAACAGATGGATATGAACTTCAGTTAGAATGGGAACGCCACAGAATATTTGACAAAGATGTGAGAATTTTTTGTCCTTGTCGTACTACCACAGTGTAGAGCTTATTTGCAAAGGAAAGCTCTTTCAATTTTCTATTGTTGCAGGTTGCTGCAATGTTTCAAAAGCTGGTGATTCAAGACGGCATGTTACAAGTAACTGATATGTCAGAGAAACAGGAAAGCAAAGGCCGTCCCTCTGGCCTTAATACCGTGAATCTACTAAAGGTTAGAAAACCTTGGGATTGTTATGCAATTCTTTCAAGCTTTTTCCCAGCTTGTTTAGTTAATCTGTTCATTGGATTTTGCTTTCTTATTGAGTGGCTTTGCCTCAAAGACCAAGTTTTATCATTATAGACTCAAATTATGGGCTCACAAGACTCTTTTGGATGCATATCCGCTAGTTGAGTGGTCTGTTTTCTTATAGTTCTCTGACTACTTTTGCAGGGAGTCATGTTACTTTTTACAACCACTCAATGTACTGCCCACTGGCATCAGTTTGCCAATCCAAAGTGATCTCTTAGTCCTTTAAGATTTAGTTTGTGGTCCTGACCCTATAGGTGATAATGATTTACCTTGAAGACTTTCTTCTGCCAGTTATCATGATGATAATCAGCTTAAGACGTACCCACATTGTAGATACTTGCAGTGCGGGTTCTGTGCTATGAAAGCCTTAAATATATCTTATTGATGTCCACAGGTTGCATCGAGTGCGCTTGGGTTTGGACCTCAAATGGCCATGCAACTTGCTGAACGCTTGTATACTCATGGATTTATCAGGTTTTTCTTGTTTTCTTGTCCCAATGTTGGTTTTTACATTGCAGTTTGTTTTGTCTGTTGAATGCAAATCTCTTCTTGTTTCCTGCAAGTTCTGCTCGGTTCGAGTACACATTTTAGGTCTAGCAAAATGCTTATCCATTAGCCATTCCTTGTTTTGATCTTTTGGGATTTCCTAGTAGTTAGTGTAGTAACTGGGTTTTAACTGGGTCTGCCACGCTGTATATTTGAGACATCACATGAACTTTGATATCACATATACACAAACCATTAAGGAAATTATCATCTAATCAAACCAGTTAACTATGACGTCAAACCTTTTTCAAATGGTGGAAATTTTCCTGGACTTTGTTTTTGGATCTGATCATAGTTTCAAAGGACAATTAATATATTCTCTGCACATACATGTATGGTGTGAAAGAGTTTTTCTGAAGTCATATGTTTGAGGCTTCAAATTTTAATGCTATGCATTTTCATTGCTTTTTTCTTTTTATCACGGCCGGCAGAGAACACAACCAACAATTATATGGATGATATTATAGGAAATGCTAATTTTGAGGGCAACACTAGCTCAAAGTATTAAAACATTCTGTTCCTATTCTCAAACCATTTGTGATCAGATATGAATAGAAACACTAGTCCTGTTAATACTACTTCTACTACCTAGATGTGTTGAATGTATCTTGAAGGACCTATAATTAGAATGATTTGAACATTGTTTTGGGGTATGCTGAGTCAGCTAGTGAGAAAATGTTTCCCGTGGAAGGCTACCTTTTCTTATGCCAGCAGTCTTTCTGCTTTCAGCCAACTGCTGCATGAGGGGTTCGCGTGTCTCCTGGGCTTTGCTCACTCATCTATGCTCTCACCCATCAAGTAATACCTTAATATGGGGAACCAAAAGTAATGTGACCATCAATTACTCCTTCACTCTGGAAAATGCTTGTAAAGATTTGTAGAAGCTTAAGCCTAGTAACTTAGATGAATAACAAGAGAGAAGAAGCAAGTACACTAAATGGGCTTTTGAAAATCACATCTTACCTAAAACTTTAAGGCTTAGGTTATGGGTCTTCTAGCCACACTTATTGCTCTGCTCCTTCCTTCCTTTCCAATATGAGATTTTTATATCCTATACTTCAACACGCCCTCTCACACGAAAACTCAACTCACTTGGGTTGAACTCAGTTTACTTGGGTTGGAAGCGTGAACAAATAATGGAAGTCCAACTCATCTGGACTGGCTCTAGTTCATCATTAAATGTGAGGGGTAGTGAGATTCGGGCTCTGATACCATACAAAGATTTGCAGAAGTGTAGGCCCAGTAACTTGGATGAATCACAAGAGTGAAGAAACAAGCAACACTAAATAGGTTTTTGGACACCATATCTTACCTAAAACCTTAAGGCTTACATTATGGGTCTTCTAGCTACACTTATATATTGCTTTACTCCTTCCTTCCTTTCCAATATGGGATTTCTATATCTTAGACTTCAACAATGCTCTTATAATTTTCTCTCAATATGAATCTTACAATAATCAATAAAACCATTCTGCCCAAAAAAAGGTCATTGGAGTGGATTTTTGAGTAATCAAATGATTTAAATGTGAGGAGCAATGTTGTGTTTATCTCTAGAAGGATTCAAGAAATTTTTGAACAGAGCTGAATATTTCTCTCGCATGCAAGGCAACATGGGTGTTCTTTTCAGGATTACTAGTTTTTGAAATTAGTGGTGATATTTCTTTTTGCATTGTGGGCCAAGTACTGATTGTTCGTGCTTCATTTCCAGCTATCCTCGTACAGAGAGCACAGCATATCCTTCGTCATTTGACTTCAAAGGCACACTTGGTGTGCTGACAAACAATCCAGTTTGGGGTGATTCTGTCAAGGAATTGCTTTCTGGAGGCTATCATAAGCCACGATCAGGAACTGATGCAGGTGACCACCCTCCGATTACTCCAATGCGTTCAGCAACTGAGGATGTGCTGGGGAGAGATCCTTGGAAATTGTACCAGTATATCTGCCAGCATTTTATAGCAACAGTGTCTCCTGACTGTAAATATGTAAGGTAGATAATTCAGTGTTTTTTCTTTCCATTTATAATCTCACTAATTGTCGTGTCTCATGCCATCTGGGGACTTTAAGATCTGAATGACTGATCCTATGAGTAATAATTTCGCATGTTCATTCAGACACTTTCTAATGATTGTTTTGGCTACTTTTATGCCTTTTCTTTTTTAGATTCTAACGGGCATGTCAATTTTCCAGTTTGAACTTTGTGCAAAAAGCCAATGGAACCATTCATTTGGCCGACATGTTGCGCAAATACTGAAAATATTTTGTTTCTTATTTCTTGGTACCAAATATGCTGGTATATGAGATAATGATGCTAATGCAAGATGTGTGTCATCCTGGCCTGCCGTGACAGCTAGATGCATTGTAACTACCTTGGACCTGGCCATTAACTGTTTTGAGCAACTCGTTTTGTCTGCAAATGTTCTGAGCCACTTGTGAACTATTTGACCTTGGCTTAGTCCAAAATTGTTGTCTTAAAAATTAGCCATCCTGTCTTGTACCATGTTAGAGGCTTATTCAGAACAGTAGGATGATCAAAGCACTGTAGCTTGTGTCAAAAGCTTGCAAACTGAGACCATGAGCTCTTTGGAGTGTCTGATGCATCTGTGGTCCTTTCCATGTTTTCATGTTGTAGCAACATCTCATAACTGACATGCACTGAGTCCAACCTCATATCATCAGGTGTGTTGGTGAGATTCTAGCTCTTGTATAGAGGACAGTCTGAAATTATGCACCCTTAGTTTTCCTTAGCATAATACTAACAGAAATGTCCACAGTAGCATTAGAATATGTGCCAGTTAGATATTTTTTGAAGCATTTGAATTTGCATATTTCTACAGTTTAAGAACCTTGTGATTGACGAGTAAGTTCAAATTGATAGTGGCTGCCAGTAAGATTCTTTCGTGTTCAACACTAAAATATCCCTCAATTTGGTAATCCGGCTTTTACAAGGTTAGCATGTGAAGGTGAAGGGGACCTCCAATTAGATCTTTAGTTTTACAGGATCTTCTACTTGGAGGGATATATTTGTGCCTGGTATTTTCAATAGGGTTGCCAAAACGAGCATGAAAAAACTTTGAAGACTTCAAACACCTTTTGATCTTTACATATCTTGAAACAAAGGAAAGGAAAGAGCAGTGAAAGTTTGCATGTTTTGAAAAAATAGCTTTTGTAGGAAAAAACAGAAAGAGTTACTGAAATATTAACATTTTGGTTGTGGTGTATACCAAACAAAATATTTTGGTGGTGGTGGTGTTGTACAATTAGTGTTCAGAAAGGAAATAGGATATCTAAATTTAATAGGCACCAAAAAAATATTTTGGTGGAGTCAACTGTATCGAAGTTGCCACTTGGTCTGAGCTTGCTTTGCATCTGCTTGAGAAGATGGAAATTAGAGTTACAGTGAGTGTGTTTATTACATCATTCTTTGGTTTATGGATTCTTAGAATGATGGTGATTTATGGTTGATACCTGCGCATCTCCAAAACCATTTGTCGGATTTGTCTGCACCAAAATAGTTTTTACCCTTAGCTACTTAGTCAACTGCTGTGCTGGAAAACCTGCTAGATCTCGTGAGAAAATACAGTTGATATATTTCTAGTAGGAATTTTTCCAAACACTACCTGTTGAAGAATGCCAAAACATCACTTGAGTTTTTTTTTTCATTCACTTCAATCCAATTAATTCTTGAGAAATTTGTAGTTGAGTCCAAAGGTGGCGATAGGGTTATGATTGAGATAGTGTTCAATGAAAATGGGTCTTCTACTGCATATTTTGTCATGGTTTTCACTTTTTTGCACCTTTTCTTATCATTTCTATATTAATTAAATTTCCCTGGAAGGATGTTAACATAACTAATCTTCAATGATGTTCTTTCAGGACAAGGGTAGAATTTTCAATTGGTGGAGAATTCTTCCATTGTACAGGGCAGCGTGTTATAGCTAAAGGGTTTACATCTATTATGCCATGGTTGGCAATAAATGAAAACAATCTTCCTCAATTTGCAAAAGGGGATAAAATAGAAGTCTCAAAAGTGGAATTATTTGAGGTGCTGTTCTAACCTGTATGGACTTGTGTTGGATTTTTGAAAGTTACATTTGATTGAGACGCCCATCCCTTCATTGGATTTTAGTTCCATTTGCCCGTTTGGTAAATGGGCACTAGGCTAGGTTAGATTAACAAGGGGATGCACTGGTATTAACTTGGTCGTTGTTGAGCTACATGGTCTTTCAGGAAGGATAGTGGTAAAATAAAATGAGGAGGGAAGTAAACTAAGAGTGTTGTGTATGCCATGCTTTAATTCGGTTTGCTAGTAATGGCTTAATTAATCCAAAATTATGTAGGGGAAAACTATTCCTCCAGATTATCTTAGCGAGAGTGAGCTGATCTCGCTGATGGAGAAGAATGGAATTGGCACAGATGCATCAATACCTGTGCATATTAACAACATATGTGAGCGAAATTATGTACAGGTATATTACTATTATTGTTATCAGTATTGTTTGGTCTCTACAAGATTTTATAATAGTTGTGAGTCACCCGAGATTTTCACTCTTCCATGCTGAAATTTTTAAGACAACGAAGAAAACTAAAAAAATCTTTTTTTGTTTGTTTGTTTGTTTTTTTCTTTTCTTTTTTTTTTTTTTGTGAAAATAACTTATCCGAAGATTGATTTCATATGAAGGTTTTCCCTTGACATTCTAAACATAGGTACAAGCTGGCAGAAAGCTGATTCCAACTGCCTTAGGTATCACTTTGATTAGAGGCTACCAGTGTATAGATGCAGATCTTTGTTTACCCGACATTCGCAGTTTTATTGAGCAACAGATTACACTTATTGCCAAGGGCCAAGCAGATCATTCTCGTGTTGTGGCACATGTTCTGTTACAATTCAAGCAGAAGTACAGTTACTTTGTTAAGCAGGTTAGACAATCCCAAGTTTTGACACCATACGGAAAATGTGCACTCAGAAACTAATCTTTCCCTCATTATACAGGAGATTATCCTTTGTTTTGTGCAATATACCAGCTAAAACAAACAGACACGACCTCTATACGCTGATTTTTTCAATAATTGCATTTCGGTCAGAATAACAGAAATACTTGCAAAAATGCTATATGTAAAATCTTGGATCATTTGGTTAGTTAATTGGATTAGTCTAGTTGCTTTCTTTCTTTTTTATTTTTTTTTAATTTTTTGTTTTTTTGCAAATGTGTGAAAATTATATACGTGACCTCGTAGCAGCTATACATAAAGATTTAATTTCTTCCTTATGATGCTTGCTGTCTTGATAAAACCAGTCTGCTTTAACCGTGTGCTTCCTTTTTGTGTCTCTGTCTTTGTATGTGATACAGATTGACAACATGGATGCACTGTTTGAAGCTCAGTTCTCCCAACTAGCCGACACTGGACGCGTTCTCAGTAAATGTGGTAAATGCCTTAGGTACATGAAGTACATTTCTACCCAACCACCGCGTCTGTATTGTGGAACATGTGAAGAGGTTTATTATCTTCCTCAAAGGGGAACAATCAAGGTAAGATAATCTGATCATGCATACTAACCAATCCTCTTGATTTTGTTGGTCAAAAAAAAAAATAAATAAATAAATAAGTTTTATTCCAGTAATTTTATCGGATAAATACCACATGACATTTTTTAACAACAACAAAGCCTCAATCCCAAATTTAATCGGGATCGGCTATATGAATATGTTCTTGTCATTTTGTTTTGTCGTTTAGTAAGTCATATGTAAGACCTAGTTGTTCTAAATCCTGTCTAATTGCTGATTCCCAAGTCAACATAACATTTTCTAAGAGTGTGCGTGTGTGTAGTATCTATTGCATATATTTTGCATCCACTCCACGTAGTACTCGAGTCCTAATTTCTAAGAGTTGATGTGTCCTTGTGTCCAAGTCCGTATTTTCATGTTTGTGTTCTTCCATCATAGCAGCACTTCATTTCATTGGCGTTTAATGCATTAAATTATGCTCTTTCACTGTTATTCTACCTATGGGGTCCTTTAAACCCAGTAGCATTTAACATCTGGGTGCATAATGAGATCAAAGGCCGAATTAGCTTAATGAGTCAAGGCTCACCAGTTCTAGAATTTTTGTTAAGTGGCTAACTACTATTCCTTTTGCAGCTGTACAAGGAACTAACATGTCCGGTGGATAACTTTGAGCTGCTGATATTCTCCATGGCTGGTCCAGAAGGCAAGTCATTTCCTCTCTGTCCATATTGCTACAATAGTCCTCCTTTTGAAGGTATCGACACGCTCTTTGGCGCTGCTAAAGCCAGTGGTTCTGACAAGTTGGGTAAAGGGGCAGGCATGCCATGCTTCCTTTGTCCACATCCCTCGTGTCAACATTCTGTGATCTCCCAAGGAGTCTGTGCTTGCCCAGAATGCAGTGGAACTCTTGTTTTGGACCCCGTAAGTGCTCCAAAGTGGAGACTTTACTGCAATATGTGCAATTGTCTTGTCCTCCTCCCTCAGGGTGCTCATCGCATTGCCACAACTTGTGAGCGATGTCCTGATTGTGACTCAACAATCATAGAAGTCGATTTCAATAAGAATTCAACCCCATTGGAGGATGGAGCTACCTTGCATATTGGTTGCATTCTTTGCGACGATTTGCTACATTCGCTCGTGGAAGTGAAGCATGGCAAATCGTTTTTCAAACGCATGGGCCGTGCAGGAAGGGGAAGAGGAGCAGGAAGAAATGCATTCAGGGGGGGAAGAGGTTGGGGTTTTGGCAAAAACCTGGACCCTAAAATGAGTTTTCATAATTTCTAAACGTAATGGGAGAATTTGATTAATATTGATATTTGAAGCTTTCTGCCTGTTAATTTTGTATCTTTTTTCCCTAGTTTTTTTCCGTTTTGTTGGGATAGTTATTTGGCAATATAATTTATTTAAATTATAATTTAAGAATCAATGAAATATGCAGTTAGTTTTTTATGATTTTTAATTACTGTGTTTGAAACCAAGAATTATTATTATTATTTTTTTACATCGTCACTCAATCTACTAAGTATTGTCGAAACTCCGTTTTAAAGGTGAATATTGCAGCAATAAGTGTAGGGGAGAACATCACTACTTTTTTTTATGGATCCATAATAATTTAAGATGACATTATCCCTAAATTCCATTAAAAAAGAAAAGACCAAAAAAAAAGAAATTTTAAACAGTTAAAATATTGAAAGAAAAAGACTTAATGCAGTTTGAGATCATGCGACCGGTTAGCGAGACACTTACTGGGATGAGAAGAGAAGTGTCGTCCGGAGGCTTGAGATGAGATAACGCGATTATTAACTGCATGCCGTATTACATCAACTCTTTTTTTTTTTTTAAAAAAAATTCTTTAATTAGTTAATTCTGACTGAGATTCGAACTTAAAACTTTTAACCTTGAAAATGATTCCAGAGTGGCTTTTTTATGGCTTGATAAGTTGTTGCAGATCTAGTAGTTATGGTGGGAGACTGATTGAAATGCATGCACGATGAAATGTGTCGGGCCGTGAGCAAGCTGAATGGGCTTGGACAGAGGGATCGGACAAGAAATGCAGCATTTACTAGCAGCTAAGAGCAGAGGTACTAGAAGAAGTCAGAATGACAATAGAGGTAGGTAACATTTTAGCTTAGGAGTTAAAGCATTGATGTTAGAAGCATAGTAAAATTAAATTTGTCGTCAAAAATTAGATTGAATAGAGAGAGATGGACATAATAAGTCATGAAATTATGCTCTCAATAATTAGATTTCATTACACGTACAGTCAATTTGACATTGTTAAATTTTGTCTTTAAATCGTGATTAGAGAAATGAAATTGGGCCATTATTTCGGGGCTAATTTGTTCATTTGATATACTAATGTGAATCCCCCTAGGATGGAATCGAAAGCATATTTGGCAAGGTAGGTGAGTTGGTTGTTTTAAGAAGGTCAATTCAACACCTACTAAATGCTGTCTAAAGTGCCTTGTTGGATGAGGGTAGCTTATGAAATAGGATTTGCTTATATCATATGCCTATTTAATGCTATGGCTACTTTACATTTTCCCATTTTTTGTTTCTTTTTTTTTTTCCTATGGAATTTTATAGTACTATTATACATCTCATTAGCATATTCACAATATACATTTATTGGTTTTGCTTTGCTTTCCGTAACTGTCAGGGGAAAAAAAAATGCTAAGCTCACTAACCACTCCATGAAAATTGGAGAACAGTTCTAGAAAGAACAGTGAGAGAGAGAGAGAGAGAGAGGGGGGGGGGGGGGTTGGCAAATGGGGTTAATTACTTCAGTTTTGCATCAATGGCTTCTATAAGAGATAATAGTCTTACCTAATTGGTTGACTTTTATGATCAGAGGCAAACTATATATATAGCAAATTACCAATTAGTTATGTAAAAACTATATATAATGGATTACTTTAATTTCATTTTACTAATTCTGTTCTGTATGTTTTCTTCTGGATCACTCTTCAAATTCCTTGTCAGAGGGACTTAGGCTATAAACATTAGAATATGCTCTGTGCACTTTTATGCCTGGAGGCTGTGGGTCTGTCCACATTAATAGGTAATATAATTTTGACATAAGTTTGTCTCCTTTTACAGTCAGATCACTGTTTTCAAAATTAAACGTATAAAATTAATAATTTAAAGTTTGACTAGTTTAACTAGTTTTACTGAAATTCGAACAATAGACACAGTGTTATATATATATATAACAATTATATATGGTGTATTTTCACTAAAAATGATTTCCAATGATTAAATTCAAACGTTTTTAACCAAAGAAAATGAAAGGCTTGATTGTATATTAACTTTTTAGTTTAGTGAATAAATTGAAAATTTAGTTAACATTTGGGATTAAATTGATAAATTTGAATTAAATTTACGACTCCATCATAATTTAAATAAAGTTATTTAGTCGGTTAGCAATTTGGTTTGCTGGATTATCCTTGGTGGCCTTTTTAAACTATTAAATTCTAATTTTCGATATTTTTGGCTTAAATTGGCCCGTTTTTCCCTTCTTTCGTTTGGACCAGTTTAGTTTTACTTGATTTTTAAGATCAAGCTAGGTAGGAAAACCTGACTGATTCATAATTCAATCAGTTTAGTTTGTGCACGATTTTTAAGATCAAACTAAACCAATAAACTTGACTGAGTCATTGTTCAATCGGTTCGTCCAATTGGTATGGTCCGATTCTAACAATACTGAGTCAAACCACCTTCTGTGTTCCATAAGTTTGATCGGTCTACCTTACATTTCAATTTCGTGTCCAACAGACCCTTCAAATAACTTGTTTTATATTCATTGGCAGTTTGGCTATCTCCACTTAAGATGATGATCAAATCCAAGTGCGTGGTGAGAAGAGAGAGAGAAAGACCGAAGTTCAGTTGATGTGAAAGGCTACTTAGGAATGATTTAGAATAATCATGGCTCCCACTTAATTTAGTGAATAATAGAATAGGACAATGAGAAAAGATTAATATAATTGATTGATTAATATAATAGACTAAATTGAATTTAGAATTAAGTTTTTATTGTTGTAATAGTCTATCATCCTCAAATCTCCGTACAAGTGGAAAAAAAAGCTCGGTGTTGTGTGTAAATATATGATGCAATGGCAATCCTGAATGCTCATGTCCAATTATATTGTACCATAGCCTTATAGCTGAAGAGCATACAGATGGAGTTAATGCCTTAGAAATAAAACCAATGTATTTGTAAGGAAAAAGAATTGCTTACATTAAGTCCATAAAATCTATTTAAAAAGAAAATAAGTAATTATGTTTCAAACATATTGTACTGTTTACAACTCCTAATCTAAGAAATCCCAAGGAAATTATACTAGGATACTGGCCATGGCTGAGAAGATGCCTGGCTGCAAAATATATATGAGAAAAAAGGAAACAAATGTAAATATTTATGAACAAGAACAAACAGGAAATGTTGACATGAGTAATATTGCAAGTTAGCTATTAAATTTTAAATATTTTAAGGACTCGCTGTAGGTAAGATGATTGGCAGTTGAAACTTCTAAATGAGAGACTTGAGACTCGATCTCAGTTCTTCTTTTCACCAGTCTCCTTATTTATCTCTATGATGGTAGATCATCTCTTAAGAGTATCGCTTTGTTAAGACAAACAAAAAAAAACAGATATGTTATATGGAAGAAGGATGATGCTTTTACTCAATAATTTCTGTCCAGAGAATATCACTTGCTTCATCATTCATGATATTCCCCCAAGCTTCAAAGGTGGTGGAAGTGGAAGAAGGCTTAGAAATATCATTTGGGTTAACCTTGTTGTCAATTTGGTTCACTGTTGAGCATTCAGGTGAGGCTGACACCAATGAAGGAAGTGAATTTGGTATTGGAATATCATATGAAGAAGGGCCACATTGGTCATTGTTGTTGGAACAAACTTTTGAGTCCTTCATGGGTTGGTAACCAGTGAAGGTGGTTAGTTGGGGAATTTGTATATTTGGAAAGTTGGACTGAATAGGACTGATAACTTGTGGGTGTGGAGCAAAACCTGTTTGGCCACTGCTGAACAGTCCCAGAGAATTCACTTTCAGGTATTCATGCAATTGATTTTCCTGAAAGTTTGATACAAGGAGGTTAAGTACTGCTCCCATATTGGGTGGTGGGCTAGTGCGAAAGACTTGAATAATACTATTCAACAACTGGACTTTGGCAAGTTGTGTGGCATCCGGCTGCAGGCTCAGAGCACTCTCCCAAGGAACACTAATGAGACTGCTGAAGTTAGCAGCAGCAAGCAACTGTGGCAGGTTTGCAAGTATGTTGAGGTCAGTCCTGGGCTTGTGGGTGACAGGATCAATTGCCATTTGGAGAAGCTTCTTCCTTAAATGAGTGTTCCAAAAGTTCTTGATCTCATTATCTGTCCTCCCTGGAAGATGTTGGGCTATTGCTGACCACCTGTTCCAAAAAGATAAACCACAGCAGGTTTAGGATAGAGAACAATGTCTAGGCCTAATCTTTATTTTTCATAAAAAGCTGTTTTCTCGACTTGAACTTGTCACCTTTCTGTCACAATAAACTAATGAACTAACCTTACTGTTATATCAAGACTCGTCCTTTAAACCTTACTGTTATATTAAGGATCGTCCTTTAGAACCCAGTTTATAGAACTATGCTTGGAAATTCCAAGCATGTGCAGGGTACCATTAATACAATTTTAGCTCATTCGGAAAGACTTGCCAGTAGCACGAATTGTATGTGTGCAAAAATGATGAAGAGAGAATCAGTTGGACAGTAAAGCATAGAGGATACATTACTTGTTCCCAAGAACTGCATGGAGGTTGATGATAATTTGCTCTTCTTCCTCAGAGAACTTGCCTCTCTTGATATCAGGCCTGAGATAATTACTCCACCTAAGCCTACAACTCTTTCCACACCTGTTCAGGCCAGCAAGTCCTGGAAGTGCTCTCCAACTTCCGTGACCATGTTTCTGAATGTAATCCACCAGCTTTCTGTCTTCTTCCGGGGTCCACGGCCCTTTTTTTAGGCCATTTTCTTCCTGGGATATTGGTGATTTTGCCATTATCAAACTGAAAAAGAAAAAAAGAAAATCAATTATAGAAATTGATAGCATCTTGAAGTTCACTCCGAAGTGATAAGAATTCGTTATGAAAAATCCAAGTTATTGGGGCCACCAACTAAGAAAGATAGTGTAGCGACTCTAACCTGAAAGGCTCAGAATTATATTGCAAGTTGAGAAAGGAAGGCAGGATTGTTGGGGGAGGAAATAGAGAGAAATGCTCTGTTTATATAGTGTGTGGAATGTCTGGCACTGGAAGAAAGCAAGCTTAAATTAGTGTTTCATTCAGGCCTTTGATATTGTCTGCTGTTTGGCATGCTTTCTATGGCTACAATTTGAAATTCCAAACAGCCCCTCATGTTAATAAATAATTTTGGCCTGAGGCAGCACTTTTCACGTGCGATTGATGAAGATTGTTTGCTATGTCAACTAGGTCTTTTTTTTTTTTTAAAGAAAAAAAAATAAACACTATTACGTAATAATACATAAAGAATAACATGATATTAACAAAAGGGTAATAAAATAGTTTTTTTATATTTAACTTCATTTATTCGTGAGACTAAATAAAATTTGATTAGTTCACCTTTTTATTGCTACCATGTTACTTACTAAGTATTAGTGTCCATTTTTTTTTTCATTTATATATATATATAATAATTAAAATAAAATATTTTGAGGAAACTTATGAGAGTTGAGGATTGAAATCCCAATTTGTCCCTGGAAATTTGTTCTTGTGGCCAACCAAACTGAACCATGTAGCTTTTTTTTCAGATGTTTGTTGGCATACTTTATGTGGGTGAGATTTTAAAACGAAAACATTTTGGACTCAGCGCCAAGCATTAAGACAAATTAAAATTCTAATTGGGATTCTCCAATGAATTTTGAAGGACGACTTAAAGTCGTTTAGAAAGGATTTAACAGTTTATTATATGTATGGTTTGTTAATTAATTTCATAATTTATAAGACTAAAAGTTTAGCTCAACCGTTAACGGTGAAGCCTCAATAATGGCAAAAAGGTTCAAGTTGTTCCTTTCATTTATCAAAGCATGAGGAAACCTTCACAATATTCAACGTGGAGATCAAAGGAGGATGGGGAATAGACTGCGGTTAGCCAAAATTTCTATTGACTGCCTCTACAAGCCATTAAGGGTGATTAAATAATATGACTTAAGATAATATAAGTTAATATAGTATAAGATAGATTAAACTACAAATTTATATTGCGTTAGAATGATATCAAATACCTTATTTTATTTCATATTTAGATAATATGAGACAGAATAATATATTATATTTAAATAACTTTTTTGACTTTAAAAATAATTAACTTACGTTTACCATTAAGTTTATTATTTTTTAATTACAAATAACTAAAATTAAGTAATAAAATTAATATTTATTTTACATGTCATTCTTTACTAATTTTTCTTTACTAATTTTTAAATTTATGTAAAAAATTATTTTTAAAAATTGAGTATTAAATTTTATATAAATAAATTTTAAGATGTAAAAAAAAAGATTAGAACAACATCAACCAATTATTTTTTCGCTTGCTCGTTTTAGTATAAAAAATGACATCAATCCCAATTCAAAGATAATCTCCATCCACATTCAAAGCTCGTTTAAATCCAAAACCACATCCAAAAACATCACAAAAAAAACTTAAAAATAACAAAAAAAAACTTACAAAAACTTAAAAAAAACCAAAAAAAAACTTTCAGAATTTAATTTTTTGTCGCTACCGCCATTGTCTCGCCGGGCCGTCTCGCCACTGGCGGAAGCCACCGGCAAGACAAAAAGTCACTCCAAAACCGCAAGCGGCTGATCTGCACGAATCTCGAGACTACGCGCGGGAATCCTGCCGGAAGTGACCGGAAAATCCGTTCGAAGCTAACTGTCCAGTCTTGCGCCACAGCACTCCACTGCTTATTCTGTCCTTGCCGTCGACCTAGATCGGATCGAAAAGACTTGCTGGAGCCCGATTTACCCCTCTCCGCCAAAAAAGGTTGGCGCGCACCCAAGAAAATTTACGCCTTAGCCTGATTGATTGAATAGTAAGATTTTGGTTGGAAAAAAAAAGATTAGAAAAGAAATTTATGAGAAAGAAAAGTGAATGGATTTATTGTTTGAATAAATGAAAAATTATGAGAAAGAAAATGAGTAAAAAATAAAATAATTTTAGTTAGATTGTTAAATGATCAAATTATCCTTATTATTAGTTGGGTGAGATAATGAGTTAGGGTATTTAGGTAATTTTTTTTTATTTTTTTTCTAATTTCTGTACTTTTTTCTTCGAAATTTTATATTGGATAGTACAAGACTGGTACTTTGCAGCTTTCCATACTTTTTCATTTCATTTTTCCCAAACAGTAGATTTTGCCTTAATCTACGTGTTTTTCTTTCTTTTTCGTTTCTTCCAGTTTGTCAATCAGAGTGTTAAAGCCATGCTGTGCCCAAAAAAAAAAAAAGAAAGGGTTAGAGCCAACCAAAGTTGTCAGAACCGGACCGGTTATCGAATCGAAAATATTAGTGGGTAAAAGTTCAACCGGTCGAACCGATATTTGAACTGGTATATAATAATATATATGTTTATATAAGTAATTATAAATATAATATTTATAAATAGTGATTAAATATTAATTTTTTTAATTTTAAGGATGAAATTGAAATTTTTAATAGATTTAGGACTAAATTGAACTTTTAAATTAAAGTTAATACTTAAATTATAATTTAAATAATATTTGGGGTCAAATTGTAATTTATAAATTTTTTAATTTTATTGGACCGGTCCAACCGGTCCGATTTTCACCGATTTTTACCGATTTTGACAGGTTCTTGACCGATTTTTTTCAGTTTTGACCGGTCCGAGTCACCCTTCGAAATTTACCTAAACTGGTCCGGATCACCGGCCAGTCACCGGTTCAACCGGTCCGACTGATCAGTCCGGTCCGATTCTGACAACAGTGGAGCCAACACTAAGCAAATGTACACCCAAACTTTTTCTACTATTTATCTTTTCTACTTGTTTCGATTCTTAGACTGCAGAAGGAAAAAAAAAAAAAAAAAAAAAACAAAATATTTCTGAAACAAAATGGCTGACACAACCATGGATGCACTATACTCATGAGTTACGTATGTTATTGTTAGCATTTGACTATCAAAGAAGATCATTGAACGTATGAGTTTTTGTTTATAAGAAATAATGTAAAAAAAAAAAAAATCAAGTTGAGCTAAAGGATATTTATTTTTGGCCAATGGCACATGATTTTCCACACACACACGCTTTGTGTGTGTGTGTGTGTGTGTGTGTGTGTGTGTATAGAGTAACATATTTAACTATTCTTTAATTAGAAATAAAAATTATTTTTTCACAAACTAAAAAATTCTTATGTTCCAAGTATGAAACCACGCTTATCTTTCTTTTTCGGTTCGACCATTTAATTTCTAAACCCGTGAACCCACTTGCTATTTACTCTCCCAGTCTCCCTTTTAGCTAGTCAACAGCAGGGATGGATCAAAAAAAATTTTTTAGGAAGGCAAATTTTTATTGATGGTTACGGTAATAAAATTAACTTATAGGATAGAAAATAAAAAAATATATTAATTATTTTGAGTGATAAATATTATAATTATATCTTGTGTCTTTTAATATTTTAAAATTATCTTTTTATTTTTATATAATGAAATATAATTTTTTTATATAAGTAATAGTTCAATCATTTAGTTAATTTTTTTTTCATTTGATTGTGCAATAGATTTTTTATAATATTTATTATAGACAAACCATTTTTTGCATAACTGTTGTAACTGATAAAATTAACTTACTTTTATAAATAAATATATATTTAGATATATATTATAGTTCTAGATATTTTTATTTTTTAGTGTCCGTTAGTAATAATATGTTTCATCATAAAACAAAATATTCTTAAAAAGATTGTAAAAAAGGGAAAATTTATTCAAATAATTTTGAAAATAAATAAAATGAAATTGAAAAGACAACTCATTATTCGAGATTGCTACATTTAATAAAATTTAGTTTTAAAAAGTTAAATTGTACATCCTAAAATTCAAAAAATGCATTTAAAAAGAAAAAAAAAAGAAAAAACGAAGTTTTACTACAAAAAAAACAAGGAAAGGAAGCCACCCCCAAAAAAAATAGAAGGCGAAAATATACACAAGAGTGCCGTAGGCTTTGATCACAAGACTAAGGCACCAAAGGGTGGGGTGATAAGATGCCCCTGCCACTAGGCCAACTGATGTTCACACCTCTGCATTGGTAATAAATTACTAATAAAAGACACAAAACCTGTGCAATTCCCCCCCACCCTCCGCTCCTGGTCAACAGAAGTAGGTCTTTCAATTAGTTACTACAATTTTAATATATTTAGTGTATCTTTTGACTTTCAGTTACTTACTAAATTTCAAATATTAATGTTTACATCTTATAAATGATGTGACAATATCTACGTATATATATGGGGGAGGGGGTTATTTTAGTAACCATGCAAACTACGTGGCACACCCAAAATTTAACCTACTTAATATGACCTTCGCTTGTTGAACAAGGCACACAAGCTACGTAGGCTTTTTTTCCATATTATGTGCAATCTATGCTAACCAAGCAGAGAGCCATCGACAATGTGTTAAAGTTAATCCAGATTTAGTTCTTAATTATTATTTGAGTAGGATTTGATTGTTTAGTGTGTTTTCATATTCGGGTAGAATTAGAATTTTGTTGTTACTAGTATATAAGGACGTGTAATTTATATTTTATGTGTGTGTGCAGATGAAAGTATTGTTTGATTATAATGAGTTGCTCAGTGTTGTTGAAAACGGAGTTGAAGAAATTGCTGCAGATGCAACAGAAGCACAACAGACTGCTCATCGAGATATGTAGAAGAAGGATAAAAAGACGCTTTATTTTATTTATCAGGCAGTCAATGATGATAGTTTTGAGAAGATTGCAGGTACAACTACGTCTAAGCAAGCATGAGATATTTTGACGACGTTCTTTCAAGGTGTAGATAAAGTTAAGAAGGTAAAACTCCAAACCTTACGACGTCAGTTTGAGTTATTGCAGATGGAAACCTCAGAAACAGTTTCAGTTTATATCAGTAGAGTTCTCGCCCTGACGTACCAGATGAAAGTTTATGGAGAACAACTTAATGATCAAGTTAAAGTTGAGAAGATTTTACAGACACTCACACCGCGATATGAGCATATCATGGTTGCAATTGAGGAAGCACATGATTTGTCGCAGATGTCAGTTGATGTATTGACGGGCACGTTACAAGCTCACGAGCAGCGCATGAATGAGAAGCGCATTGAGAAGTCAGTCGAGCAAGCCCTTCAGAGTTAATTTCCCATCAGAGGCGAGCAGAATGATCAATCACAACAGAGGCAAAATTCCACTCGTGGAAGAGGAAGAGGACGAGGACGAGGACGTTGTGAATTTTACAACAATCGAGGTCGTGGAGGTCGCTACAATAATTGTGGAGGTGGAGATAATTATCAACGGAATACAGACCAGATAAACAGAGGTCGTGGTTGAGGTCGAGGCCAAGGAAGAGGTCAAGGTAGATGAAGACAAGATAAATCTAATGTTGAGTGTTATTCATGCCACAAGCGTAGCCACTATTCTCATGAGTGTTGGTCGAAGGAAAATAATCAGACAGTACATTGTGCACAAGAGCATGCACAAGAGGGAGATGGTGATGGAAATCAAGCCCTCATGATGGTTACTACAGCCACTGAAACACCAAATTACAACACATAGTTCTTAGACACTGGATGCACCAATCATATATGTGGAAAGAAGGAGCTTTTTGTGGATCTTGATGAGTCAATCCGCTCCACAGTTAAATTTGCTGATGATAGCAGCGTTCCAGTGATGGGAAATGGGCGAATTCTCATTAAGTTGAAGAATGGAGACCATAATTACATCTCAGATGTGTTCTATGTGTCAGGTATGAAGAGCAACTTTCTCAGTTTGGGCCAATTGCTTGAAAAGGGGTATAACATTCTGCTGCATGATAACTGTCTCTCAATCACTGATGGTAGAGGTACACTTATTCTCAAATCCCCTTTCACGAAGAACCGGATGTTTCGAGTTGATATTGCTACAGATGTTTATACTTGTTTGAGTGCTGTTGTGAAAGACGAATCTTAGTTGTGACATCTTCGGTTTGGTTATTTGAATTTTCGCAGTTTGAAGGTGCTTGCATCCACTCCAGCTTATTCACTCCGATGTTTGTGGTCCAATGAGCGTTCCATCAGTTGGGAACAATAGGTATTTTCTCACATTCATTGATGATTTTTCGAGGAAGACATGAGTTTATATCATGAAGAGGAAGTCTTAAGTGTTTGATTGCTTTAAGAAGTTTAAGGAATTTGTTGAGAGGTAAAGTGACTGTTATATAAAGGTTTTGCGGACTGATGGAGGTGGTGAATATGTTTCTAATGAATTCAAGAAGTATTGTGAAGAACAGGGCATAAAGCATGAAATTTACTTTTCCCTACATACCATAACATAATGGAGTTGCTGAAAGGAAGAACAGATCGATCATGAATATGGTTAGAAGCTTATTGAAGGCCAAAGGAGTGCCTAATCCCTTTTGGACAGAAGCTGTGTTGTGTTCTGTTTACTTGTTAAATAAGTGTCCAACAGCAAGTATTCAGAATATCACTCCTGAAGAAGCATGGACCAGTTTTAAGCCTAGTGTGAGGCATCTGAAGGTGTTTGGTTCGATTGCTTATGCACATGTTCCAGCTGAGACAAGGACAAAGTTAGATGATCGAGGAATGAAGACAATTTTGATTGGTTATTCAAATGGAGAATACAAGTTATTCAATCCCATGACAAAGAAGGTGATTTTGAGCAGAAATGTGACTTTTGCAGAAGATGAAGCTTGGAAATTTGATGCTGAAGAGTACAATGATTCTCAGAGACGTCCTATTGCTATTTTGGGAGAAGAAGAGTTTCAGGTTGTTGTCCCTAATGCAAATAGGGAAGTTGTTCAAGTTCCTGCTTAGAATCCAATACCACAAGCTCCCTAAGAGAATCAAAGACTGATGAGAAATCGCCAACAGTCAGTTAGATTATAAGATTATGAAGTAATCCCTGATGATGCTATTAATGATGATGGAGATTTGGTGCATTTTGCGATGTTTGCAGATTGTGAACCTGTATCATTTGATGAGGCGATTCAAGACCCTAAATGGGTGAATGCAATGAATGAAGAAATCAAGGCGATTGAGAGGAATAAGACTTGGGAGCTTACTAAAATCCCAAGAGGTCACAAAGTTATTGATGTGAAGTGGGTTTTCAAGATTTAGAGGAACTTAAATGGAGAAGTAGAGAGGTACAAAGCAAGATTGGTAGCTAAAGGATCTGAACAGCGCCCTGGTTGTGACTACCATGAAGTTTTCTCCCCTGTTGATCGCATGAAAACAGTTAGACTCATTATTGCTTTGGCTGCTCAGAATCGTTGGAGAATTCATCAAATGGATGTGAAGTCAACTTTTCTCAATGGTCCACTTGAAAAAGAAGTTTTTGTGAAGCAATCTCCAGGCTTTGTGAAGGAAGGAAGTGAAGAGAAGGTGTATAAGTTGAAGAAAGCGCTGTATGGATTGAAACAAGCACCTAGAGCATGGAATAAGCGCATTGATTCTTTCTTCCATGAAGCTAATTTTCAGAAGTGTCCGTCTAAGCATGCCTTATATGTGAAAGTTAATGATGATGGTGATATCTTATTGGTATGTTTATATGTTGATGACTTGATCTTCACAGAATGATTGAAGACTTTAAGAAGTCGATGATAAGTGAGTTTGAGATGACTGATTTGGGCCTAATGTCATATTTTCTTGGCATTGAAGTGACTCAAGGAGATGATTGAATCTTTATTTGCCAGAAGAGATATGCCACAGAGTTGTTGAAGAAGTTTCGGATGCATGATTGCAATCCTGTGAGAACCCCTGTTGAAGTTGGCACTAAATTGTCTAAGGAAGGTAATGAAACACCTGTTGATTCCACACACTTTAAGCAGATTGTTGGAAGTTTGAAGTACTTGACATGCACAAGACCCGACATATCTTATGGAGTTGGTTTGATTAGCAAGTTTTTGGAGTCTCCGTGTCAATCTCGTATACAAGTTGCTAAGAGGATTATGCGATACATTAAAGGGACGTTTGATCATGGCATACTTTATACTTCATCTAAGAATTGTGCTCTTGTAGGCTATTCTGATAGTGATTGGGGTGGAGATGTTGACGATCGAAGAAGCACTTCTGGTTATTGTTTCAATTTTGGCACAGCTGCTTGTTCGTTGTCATCGAAGAAACAATCTATTGTTGCACTTTCGACTTGTGAAGCAGAATATGTAGCCGCTGTCATCGAAGAAACAATCTATTGTTGCACTTTCGACTTGTGAAGCAGAATATGTAGCCGCAGTTTCTAGTGCTTGTCAAGCTATTTGGTTGAGGAATCTATTAAGTGAGATTCATGTTCCAACTAAAGGTCTTACAAAGATATTTGTTGATAATGATTCAGCTATTAATTTGGCCAAGAATCCAGTAACGCATGGAAGGAGTAAGCACATTGATACTCATTTTCATTTTCTGAGAGATCAAGTTGATAAAGGAGAGATTGAATTGACTTATTGCAAATCTGAAGATCAAGTTGCAGATATTCTCACGAAACCGTTGAAGTATGATGCGTTTGTCAAACTGAAGCAGATGTTTGGAATGCGAGCATCACCAAATCAGGATTAAAGTGGATGTTAAAGTTAATCCAGATTTAATTCTTAATTATTGTTTGAGTATTCATATTCAGGTAGAATTAAAATTTTGTTGTTGCTAGTATATAAGGACGTGTAATTTATGTTTTATGTGTATGCTTCTCATTATTGTTGTGTGACTTTATTCAATTAATAAATTAGCAGTGTTTAAGTTAATTAAAACTAACACAATGAAGTTGCTTTAGCATAAATTGTCTTCTCATGAATTTCGCATTTTTTTCCCTATGATTAAAATATAAAACTTTTAAAACATAAGTTTAAATTACATAAATTTAAATTCTAACTACTGAAGTCTCTCCTGAACTTAATTAAAAGCATTGAACTTTGTTAGTTTCCAAGTGCAACGCATTAAAAGGTTAGCTAATTAAGTAGCCCATGCCTCACTTAAGGTCGTTTAATTTAACGGAATCAGGCGAGATGCTATGGAACAAGTCTAATCTTAGCCATGTTTTTGCTATCATTGTAAATAAAAAAGATGTAAATAATTTCCATATTTAATAAAAGCATTTTCGTTCAACTCCAAAAAAAAAAAAAGAAAAAGAAAAATTCCCTTAAATGAACTATTACTTAATACCGACTTCACACTTATATTTTTGTGGTTTATAATGAGATGCGTTTGAACTATAAGTTACACTATAAAGATATCTATATCTCTCTTTTATTTCACTCTTTTTTTTAAGATTAGAGCTTGAGGGACACAAAGCTTGATACCGACTTCCAAGATTTTATGTTTCTATTTTATTTTTATTAAGTACCAAGAGTGCACGCAAAACTCTTTGATCAGTCTTCAGGTGGGACGTCTATTAAGCCTAACTCCTTTTTAATGGCTGATGTTTTTATTTTATAAGCATACTAAATGTTGAGTTATCTTCCTTGGATGACTGGATCCTTGCATGTATCTGACAAGTTAACTAGATATGGCTAAGGCAATAAACTATATATTGTGGTCACTATTAATGCTAGGCCGGCCGTTTGAAAAATTTCAGAAATTTATGGCTCAAAAAAAAAGGTGTCAAACTGCAAAGGAAACGTGGTAGAGGAAACAGGTGATCTTTAATTAAAAATAATGAATGAAGATTTTGGGTAATAATATGTAACCAAAAAAAAAAAGAATGTACGTAATAATGGTACATACTATTATGCTGGCATTAAGGAAAGAAAATACAACAAGATAGTGTACAAGGGGGAGGTATAACAAATGAGAATTCTAACGCAGAATTGAAAGTAGAAACTAATGAAAATTGAGGTTAAAATGGGCAGACCTAGTGATTACAGTGAAAGTTGGAATGCAAAGTTGAAATTTTATAAAAGTTTGAGGATTAAATCATGGACGGCCTCTAACTATTGGGATTTAATTACAATGTGCACCTGGATGACTAGTATAATCTTTTTTGTTTTATTTATTTATTAAGTGATTTCTTGAGTCATAAGTTATATAGTGAAAGTAATTCTTCTTATTTTCATAAAACTCACGCCGCTTCCTATGATTAAATCTAAGACTTTCATGATGAAAGTCTAAATTCTTAACAATTGAGGCACAAGCTCATTTTGTGATAATAAGATCCATATATAATGAAGGAATTTGCGTATCCATGCCAATTGGGGTGAAAATAAAGTTACTCCAATTTCATGCAATATTATCAAGTCTCCCACAGTAACATTTGTGAGATCAATGCCTCTTTTCATTTCCTTCTTTATATCATTGACTCTCATTTTTCTTCCCTTTTCCCCCCCTTACAACACCATCATTGTGTTTAAAGAGTCGTCAAATTTATTCCAACTTGTGAGTGCGGAGATGTCAAGAATCAACACATCTCTCCACTAGATCCTAATTTACTGAAGAATTTTGGAATGAAATCCTACTCTAGCTAGCACTTCCCACTACCCCTCATATTGGTACTTAATTTGAACTTGAAAAATCTCATATACAGACATGCATGCACATTTGTATTCAATCACATCAAGTAGTAGACTACTACCATCAATTGTTGTGGACCAATATGTAAACACTAATAGGTTAAAACAACAGTATCATGCCGAAGGCACAGGTTCGAATAATTGCCAATGAGATAGATGGTGGGGCTAAACATAGAGTTGGTGTAGTACTAGGCTATGAGTTTGTTTTCTATGACTTAGTGTCTTTCCTGCGGACAGCCGCAATTCTTTTTAATGGGATTGTAGAATATTACCTTTAATTTTTTATTTGATTACCAAAAAAAAAATGTATTCTACTAATGCACTTCTTGTATCTTGCCACCTTCCGCGATCAGATTATAGAACCCTCTATCGTGCAAAATCAACAAAATAAGAAGCATGGCAAACTCCTCATAGATTGATTGATTTTCCTTGAAATCAGATCATGAAACAAATGAGAATCGCGATACTTATCATAGAGTTTGTCTGCAAAAGATTTCTGGAGGTTAAGAAAAAAAAAAAAAACAAGTAGGTCAGTTTGGGGCAATTTGTTTTTTTCATTCAAACCAAATTATTAGTGATGGTGTGATAATTTTTAAAACTATAACTAAATTAACATAAGAGTAAAACCAAACTAACTGCTATTGATCATTGCATGTTTGTTTGGTCGGTGTAACAGTTTGAATCATAATGATAAAAATAATTTTTTTTTGTCATCAATATAAAGATAATGATTCGTTAACATTTGTAACATCTGATCCAAAGAAAACTACAAAAATAGAACAATAGATGATGCATGAACAATAGTTTAAATATGAGCAGCATCACCATAATAACTTCACATAATATTACATCAATATTACTATCCACCCTAAAACTCTACAAAAGATTGCGTGCTGGATTAGACTTCTCTTATAAACAAAAAAAATTTATATGTATACAATACTGTGAATCTCGCCTTTGAGTATAATACAATTGTGATTTAAAAAATGCTCTCTCCCTAGATCTCGTCTGTTAATTCAAAGAACAACATACACAGCAAAGTAGTAACGTACAACAAATAAAATCTCATTTTAACACTATTGCATCTAGGTAGAAAACCCCCCACATGAACAATAATATTGCATGAACAAAAGGGTTTTTTTTTTATTGGATGTGAAGATAGTTTAGATTTTTTTTATTTAGTCTATTTCTCTGTAAAATATATTTTTGGGTCCTAGTAATATTAGGTGGTTGCTTCGATTTTAACAGTTTTTAGATTTTTAAAACCATAACCAGACCGTAATATGTGGTTTAAATAAATTATGAATCACAACTAATCAATTTTCAGCGCTTTTACTGTTTCAGCTTGATTTTGGTCGGTTAGGTGGATTGGACAAGTTAATGCACACCCCTAAGAATTGCTATTTCTAGGTCAAAGAAGATCATATGTTGTGTGATGCATAATATTGGAGGTAGGGAATTAATTAAAACTAAAGATTTGATCACATTGCCGCCTAGTTATTGAGCATTTTGAATTTGATTCTCATGTATAACCAACATACCAGAATCGTTGGCATTGCCCTTTTCAAAGTCGTAATTCACGATTTTATAAGATAACTAATGGATTAATTAAATATAGACAAATAATCTCCTGATCAACTAATCTTTAAGTGTCGCCATCACACCGTTCATCTTCCGGTTACCAATCAAACCTTCCAATATCTAGTTTGAAACTAAATATATATCAGGTTCTTAATTTAATAACTACCTTAAACATTTGAGTACTCTATTTTGAAGTTTATGATCGAGTTTTTTCCTTTTTTCTGGTTGAAAAAAATGGGAAAGCAATATTTGAATTCCTGCATAGATTTTTTTTTTTACAATTCTATCGAAAAAGATTGCATATCATTAGAGTAACAAATTTGGTGAGCGTACATTTAGTCTGATTAAACACCTAGTCTGATTAAACACCGTAACAAAAAATGAAACCCATCACTTTTGACATATTAGCAAAAGACATCTTTGGTGGCACGCCCTCATTTTAGGCTCTCCACTTTCCTAATCGTGAAATATCATGAGGGATGATGATCATATCTGACTTGAAACAGACATTACATATTTCTTTCACAAAATGTCTTAAATAATTACTCAGTTTTTACCACGTACAAAGTCGTTACACTAATTGCTATTTGCAAGTACTACCTATTTGTTACCAAGCAAGAAGTTTGAATAACAATAGCGATGGTAACAATGGCGACAACGAGAATATATATCTAGAATCCTCCTCATGAATGACGAAAGGGAAGCTATACAAATGGGAAGCATTTATTTATTTATTTTTTCTAAAGGCTCTACTACACAGTTTAACTTTAAATAGTACCAAAATTATCACGCATTTTATTTAAAAACATTTAGCTAATAGCATATTATTATTATTATTTTTAATTTCAATTATCCAATAACACATATCATTTTCATTTTACTTTGATCTTACCTAAAAAAAATTCTATCAAGTATTTTCTTTTTCTTTTTTTTTTAAATGAATTGAAGTTGATGAAATTGGAATTGACAGTAAGAAATCAAATATCAAAGAGTAAACCATACCGCACGTTCATGCATTTTTTCAAAAGCAGGACATGCCAATCAAATTCTGTTATGAGATCGTTATTGTACATCATTGCCCACTATTTTCTTAGAGAGATCCTCTTGGATTCTTCAAACATATAATTATATTACAGACCCTTTCACAATGACTCCCAAAAGCTCGACAGTGATGACAAATCTATGCGACTAATAGCACGCGTGATGGACGCGTGATGATACATAATTTTAACGGAAAACCTAGATCAACTTAGTAAACGCGTCTCAAATAATACAATCAAACTAGTTGATTACATATTTTAATTTGTGTTATTTTTATTCTATTCCCAACCAGCAAGAATCACTTTAACAACAGATATAAAGACAATCTGCTCTGGAGTTGCAGAAAACAACTCGGTATTAAGGAAGTCCCGATTGCCTTTGGGTTTTGAACTCCATATGGGGAAGGAGCATTATTGATTGCGAGGTCTCTATCATTTACATAGACCCACTTTTCATTCCATTTGTGGGATTTGATGATCTATAAACCATCCCAATGAAGGATTGGCTTTTGTTTGAGTATAATGAATCACTTCGTGCCAATCTTATTGACGAGCAAATTGCTTCTTTGATGAAGCTAGTGACTCCTAGGGATGTAAAGGATGCGCTTGAAGCATATAAAGCATCTTGAGAGGATGGATTTCAGCCATTTTTTTTCCCAAAAATTTTGGGATGGAGTTGGTCCCTTTTTGTGTGGTATGGTCTGGAGGATCAAAATTAACAATAAAAATGGTGAATATACAATCAACAGTAATAATAATATGTTGTAAATCCACACATAAAAAAAAGAGTATAATCAATCCACGTAATAAAGCTCTAAATTAAAATAATATAGTGGTATTAAAGGAACGAAAAGTTTTGGCTCAGTTAATTAAGAGCTAAAGCCTAGCTCTATAGGCGATGTACGTGTGCAATATATCACGGTGGGACATAATTGATTGCCGCTGGAATGCTAATGAAGGTAATTACTGTTCCTATT
Organism: Carallia pectinifolia; assembly: GCA_037832335.1. Lineage (NCBI taxonomy): Eukaryota > Viridiplantae > Streptophyta > Magnoliopsida > Malpighiales > Rhizophoraceae > Carallia > Carallia pectinifolia. Next base: position 7,091,949 of record CM075444.1, read on the forward strand.
CTCATAAATTTTATATTCATTTTACAAAATTAAAACTCGAAATCTCGAAGATATGATTGCAAAGTCTTAACCACTTAATTTCCTGTGAAGGGCAAACTTTGTTTCTCGATCCATATATGCATGCACACATATATGTGCATGTACCGGTGTCCATATTGGGATGCAATAGATGATGATATCATTGGCTTTCAGTTTCACTAATCAAAGTGGGCGTTAATGGGTAGTGGAGCTATGCCGGAGTTTTTCCATCAAGCCTTACCTCATTGTTTACATTCTCAGGACTAAAAAAATTTCGAACCGGCCTGCTTTTCGATCCCGTTGACTTTCCAAAATCGGGTGTAATTTAAACCGGTTGACTTTGCAAATTCAGATGTAATTTAAACCCGTAAGAAATCGGTAATTTGGCCGGGTGGATCGTCACCGAAGCTGATTCGCTCTTCTTCTGTTCCATTGAGACCAACATTGTACCAAATTGAATGACATGGAAGTCTTCGAGAGTGCCAAGTGTCCCCCGTTGACTCCGAACCCGACCTCCTCTATGGAACGTGCGCACATTGGCCACCAGATTTTTCTTTTTATTTTAATCAATAAAAAAGGTGCATCACAGTACCATCGATCAGTGCACTTATATATTAAGATTGAAAATCATTTGTTATATCTTCATTGATTATCAAATTAGACTGCACAATAATTTCACTTTAGTTATATGTATAGTGTTTTTTAGTCTTTCTTTTTGATAAAAAAAATTTATCATAAGTATAACGGTTATCAACTTTATAAAATGAAATTAGAGTGACTTCCATTTATTTGATTTTCGTTCAACAGTTCCCAAAGAGCAGACTTATTATCCTAGTATTGCTGGATTCAATGGACATTCTTTATATCCAATTACAATGTTAATGAGTTTTAAATCGAGAACCGCGCTCCTGTATAATTCGAAGTAATTAGGGCATGCAAAAGTTTTAACGTCAGGATTCGAATTTGAATTATGGCAAAAAAAAATACACTGAATAATTATCAGATTACCACTTCGAATAATTACTTTTTAATCTGTTATTTCATATTTTCCTTTTTTTTCAAATACTTTAAAGTTATACATATAAATAATATATATTATACTAGTACACAAAAAGTGCTTCTCTTTTCACTAATAAATATTTCTATGTGGCGTTTTCTCCTTTTCTTTTTCTTTTGAAGTCGATAAACCATATGATTTAGAGACATTTTTTTATTTTATTTACATATTAATTAATTTAAAATAAAAACATATAAATTATAGAGTATTTTGTGCTTAATTAATTAATCATAAATTATTTAGATCCATTAATATTAAATTAACTAATTGTTAAAATTTCTCAAAAATTAACTCTTGATGATTACATCAGCAATAATTTAGAAAAAGTTAAAATATATCAAATTAAATAATTACTAATCTTATTTTAAGTTTAATTTTAAATTGCGTATAATTAAATCTATCAGGTATAATATTATATCAAGTATATCTTTATCTCTTTTTATGGATTTCAGATCGTTATTGGGATATCTGGTCAGCATACCTAAAATGAAGCAGTGCAATCGTCGAGTGTTGGAAAGAGAGCTTCGTTACAATTCTCGCTTCTTAGCGAATTGAGGTTAAGAACCTCTCCGCTCTTTGCTTTGCCTGTTGGTTCAAGAATCAAGATCCCCTTTTTATTGGTTAAATTTTGAATTAGTATCTTTTACGGTTCAATAATAAGCTCAATTTTCAAAACATTGCACTAGACCCAAAAAACAAAAGGAAAATCCAAACACAAGGCTATACCGAAAAAGACAATAATTTTGATCTAATTAAAAACATGTCCCTCCTTTTTATTTTTTGTCCTGTTGTTGGAATGAGAAAGAAAATTTACTTATCAGCTAGATTTATAATTCAAACTCTAATTTTCACTGAATGTTTTAAATTTAGTAGTCATTAAATTATTTATTTTATTTAGAGACTTATTAACCTGTGAGCCATAAAAATAAAAGTAGATTTTCTTATAAATTTTACATATCTTTTCTCATAATTAGAAACAGATTGAGATTTAAAGTTTTTTACTATTGAAGTGGTCATGAGGAATAATTATATTTAACAATTAAAAAAAATACAAAATTGTCCTTTTTTTAGTTTTGGAGGTATAGTGGCCCTCATGGAATAATTATATTTAATAACAAAAAAAATAAAATTGTCACTTTTTATTCAGTCATTAGATAAATAGGGAGTGAGAGACAAGCAAGAGGTGTGTTTTAAACCTGTGTCTCTCACTTGGGCGTACTATTTAAGAACCAGCTGGTTGTAAAATAGTCACTCTGTTACAATTTGTGTGCAGGCGCGACTTTTTGTCACTCTGATTCGAGCCGCTGCTTACAATTGGAGAAAAGTAAGGAAACGGGATCGGCCCACCAATTTCTACATTGACCAAGCCGATACGATTCAACCATTGACCAAGGGCTACTCGAGTCCATCTAATGAGTCTCATGGGTCCATCTCTAATTTACCAACAGTAGCAGCGTTTTCTTTCTTTCTCGTTCTTTACAATCGTGGCATTGCAATCTTACCTCCACATATATCATTCCTTTTTTTTTTCCGGCTATAAATACAGATTTTACATATGATATTTGGTGCTTTTAAAAATTTTATTCACAATTTTTTATTATGTTTTAAATTACACCCTTAATGTCATCAAAAGTTTTCACTTTTTTTCCATTAATCAGTCATTCAGTCTGACATATAATGGTTTAGTTAGCACTACGTAATACAAGTCAAATGCATGTCAGTTAAAGTTGATGATACGGCAGACAACACTTTTTCTACATATTTTTTAAAAAAATTTTATTTTCAAAAAATAAAAAAAAGGTGAAAATTATTTTTTAAAATTAAAAAAGTATAAAAAAAAAGGATAAACCTAAACCAAACCCTCCATTTTTCTTCTTCCATTTTGTCTACATTCTCTAAGCTTTTTGGACCTCTAAGCCTCGATTATTCTCTTTTGTGACGTCTTTCATGGTGTATTGACAGCTCTAGATTTCTAGTCTCCATCTTAGCCTCTGGCTTTGATGCCTTTGCCACTGTTCCAAATGAAACCCATGGATGGCTTTGGTTCTGAGAATGGTGGCAATGGGATTTTTTCTTTTTCTTTTTTTTTTTTTTTAAATTTGTTTGTTCAAGATTCCTGCAGAAGTAAAACAAATGAATTCAAGAATAACATTTGGGGGCTTAGAGAATGTTGAGGAAATGGAAGAATTGAAGGTTTGATTTGATTTTTTCTTTTTTTTTTTTTCTCTGTATTTTTAAGTTTTCAAAAATAATTTTCACTTTTTTCTTTTAACTTTTTAAAAATGAAAATTTCTAAAAAAATATGTATTTATGCTTTTCTTTTTTGTTTGTGCTCTTTAATTTCTCACTTCATCCAATGGTCTAGATCAACAGGCCCGAGCCTAATGGATATTAACGATCGTTTCCTACCGATATGACGCAAATACAAAACTCTTTATTTGGAGGGTAGACGTGCAATCCGACCCAAATCTGAGTGTTTTTTTTTTTATGTTTTCTTTTTAAAAACACTCTAATGTTTATGAATTTAAATTTTTATTTTCATGTATTGAATTCTAATTTTAAGGTGAGATTTGAAATTTATTAAAATATAGAGAATTATTTTTATTATATAATTTATGATTTAATTATTCGAATTGATAGCCTAATAATAATCTAACTCGTTATTCACACAGTTGACCCGAGTTCGAATGTCAACTTTAGCGTTTTCACCTAACTAATGTGCTAGGTTTTTTGCCCAAGTTAGGCTTAAAGAGTGGTCCAAATACAATGTTTAGTTCTAAATTTAATAATTGTCGAATAGGCTGTAGAGAAGTTGCCCCCGAATCTAATAATATTTGGATAGTGAGTTTGTTCTTATAAAAATAGTTGAATGGAATGCTCAAATGAAAGATTATTATGACCACAGCTTACAAGTATGATGGCTCACATATCTACGATATACTTTTTTTTTGTTAAAAAATATAACTTATTATTTAATAAACTCCAGAATAAAAAAAAAAGTTTTGTCATGTACATTCTAAGATATCTTCTTAATACACTATATAACTTTCTCATGGACTTTCTTGTATGTATTTAGTTCCTCGTGGACTTTGTTATTACCTAATGGTAATTAGTATCTAACGTGATAATTTGATAACAGGCCAACGTATTTCAATGTTAATAATTTGGCTTCTAATATTTATGTATCACAACTCTAATTGCAAAAAGGTAAATGTTCGCTTCAATTAAGAAAAATTAAGTGTAATGATAAGTTCTAGATTTTTCAATAATTATAATTTCTAGCGACTAAGTCTCTTGCAAAGTACAGAAAATACAATTTACCCATGCTTACGGCCATAATAGCACCGTACTTAGATGTTTGAACAAACTAAAAAGTTCAGAGCTTTTAGTTTATAGCCATACATAACAATCATATCAGCTCGTTATATTATAGATAATAAATACAATCATTTAGTAATAAAATATAATTATATTAATATTTTGTGTAAATTTTTTTTAGTAAAAGTGTAAATCCCCATTAATATGAGTTAAGAAAATTTTGCAAAAATTTTTTTTTAATATTTTAATTTTATTATTTTATATTTTATCAACATATTTATATTTTATTAATTAGCGGTTAGAGTCATCACGACTTTGCATGGCAACTGTGTCTGATGCTGAAGCCGCGCCCTTGAACAAAATACAAGTCCATCATTACTTGAAAAGCAGAAAACACAAGTTAAAGTGATCCATACTTCACTAAACAACAAATTTAAACAAAATATCTAAGCAGAACACAAAAGGAAGTCTATGGAAGAATGTAGCAAACAAAGCCTCCACAGCCAAGACTCCACTGCAACTGTCAAAACCGACTTTTGAATAGAAGTCTTCTTCATGAATATCCAGCAAAGTTCCAAAGCCACAAGACTCCTGCTATTGTCAAACTCAGCCTTGTGGCGGACTTGACTATTATTAATTACTTGGGAATTAATGTTTCGGTATGATTCTCTTGAAATGATTCATAAAATAGATTTCGGAAGGATTGCATATGCTCGTTCTCCAAGCATATGGCCAGTGAAGCGCTCCCATCATTGGTTTGACTTGGCAATAAGTATGACTTGCCTTCAACAATATTATGTCCAGGTCTTATGCATATTGGCTTGCCCCAACCGAAATCGCCTCAACCAACTTGCCACAATCGGATTTGGGCACTGGCAATTTTGTGGGCCTCGGATCAGAGAATCCATGCCAGCTTGCGTTTCAATGTAGTCAATAGCCGACCTCAAGCACCCACCATCTCTTCGTTTGATTTCCTCATGAATTCTCTCGACTTTCTTGATGAATGGTTCAGATAAGAGTTTACCAGATAAAGCAACCACGGTGACAGAGAAAATTACATTGCCAAAATTGCTAGGTAGGATAGGAGGTTGCAATCTGGATTCCCTTTGCATAAGATGGATTCCAAAAAATTCACGATCGATCTAGATGTAAATGAGTCACTGATCCCTCGTCTATTAGTGACAACTATACAATTGAGTAATTTCTTTTACATTTAGCTCCTCTATATATGCTTATGACGAGTAATTTTGTTACAAAGAGAGTTTGAGATTGTGCGGCCGGGTAGCAAGACAGTTAGGGTACGTTTATTTCATTAGTTATTTGGGGACTATTCCGATCATATCTCGGTGTGTGCAGTTCTGGGGAGGGATTTTCGTGTGTTGTCGGTGACCCTGGCCACCATCGGCAGCGGCAATTGCAGCGGTCTGGCAAAGGGACGGTGGCAGATAAAGCAATATTGTTGTATCAGGAACTTACTTGAAAAATATTGCTATTTATAAAAATTTAATTAGTTATATATTTCTTATAATTCCTTTGTATTAGAAATTATACTATTTTTTAATAAATATTTTAATCATTATAAAATTTATTGAAATAACTTTTGAAAAAATTGGAATTCGAAAATCATAATTTTTTTAAAAAAGTTTTCTAATCCTTTCTCTTTTGATATTTTAGAATTTATTTGTATAAATAAATTTAAACCTTAATTAAAAAAATTTATAAGCATTATAATGTAAAATGACATGTAAAATAAATATTAATTTTACTACTTAATTTGTGTTATTTTTAACAAAAAAACATGTTAAAATTAATAATAAATGTAAATCATTTATTTTCAAAGGTGAAAAAGTTATTTTGATATACTATATTGTTCTGTCTCATATCTTCTAAACATTGGATAGAGTAATTATTCTGTATTATTTAATAATATCCAAACGTAATATAGGTTATCAGTTTAGCCTATCCTATATTATATTAACCTATACTATTCAGTTTGCGTATTAAACTCACCCTTACTGCGTATTAAACGCACCCTTAATGCGTATGATAGTGAGTTCACCCACTTGTCACAACACTTAGTTATCAGCTGGATTCAGATGAGAAGAGAAGGGGCCTCCTGAGGTTTGAGATGGGATTACAAGATTATCAACTGCATGATGCATTAGAGCAGCTCTTTCTCTATTTTTTTTTTATTAATTAGTTTCGATTAAAATTCACTCACGAAATCTTTTGCCTTACAAACGATTCTAGTAAAAAGTAGCATTTTTATGCCTTGAGAAGTTATTATGGCGCTAGATTGAAATGCATGCATGATGAAGAGTGTCGGGTCGCGAGCAAGCCGAAAGGGCTAAGGGCAGTGGCACTAGAACACGTCGGAATAGCAATAGAGGTAGGAAACATTTTTTTACTTAAGAGTCAAAGCATTGATGTTAGAAAAATAGAAAAATTTGTCTCCAAAAATTAGATTGAATAGAGAGACTGAGAGAGATGGACAAAATAAGGTCATGAAATTAATCTCTGAATAATTGAATTTTGTTTCACTTATAAGTCAATTTGACACGTTCTAAACATGGATTTACATTGTTAATTTTGTCTTTAAATCTTGATGAGAGAAATGAAATTGGGCCATTATATAAGGCTAATTTGTTCATTTGATATACTAATGTGAATCCCCCTAGGTTGGAATCGAAAGCATATTTGGCGAGGTACGTGAGTTGGGTGTTTTAAGATGGTCAATCCAACACCTACTAAATGCTGTCTAAAGTACCTCGTTGGATGAGGGTAGCTTATGAAATAGGATTTGGTTGTATCATGTGCCTATTTAATGCTATGGCTATTTTTCATTTTCTTTTTTTTAGTTTCTTTTTTTTTCCCTATTTAATTTATAGTACTATACACCTCATTAGCATCTTGACAACAGAAAAAATAGACATATAGAGGTTTGTACATAGAAAGTACATAAATTTAATAAAATAATAATATTTTTATATTATTTTCACAAAAAAATTCTGAAAGAAAATTTTTTTATAGAGAATTTCATATAATATTTATATTTTATATTTTAAAATAACACTCATCTAAATTTAAATTTTAATTTTTCATAAAAATAAAAAAAGAGAAAAAAAAACATTTTTTTAATTCCTCGGTGCTAGGGCTGCAAATGAGCCGAGCCGAGGCGAGCTTGGCCAGGCTCGAGCTCGGCTCGTTAAGGAATTCTTCAGGCTCCGGCTCGGCTCGAGCTCGGTTCGATTTGTATTTCTTTTTTTAATTTAAGCTTTTTATACATATATATATATCCTTTTTCCATTTGATTTATTTTATTTATTTGCTATATATGTTATTTCTACTTTATATAAAAATAGAAAATTTATATAAAAATATATAAAAATAGAAAAATAAGAAAAATAAAAATATCAAAATTAGTTTTTTTTATATAATTTTATATAAAAAAGGGAAATATATATATGTAAAAAATAGATATGTGGATAAAAGCCAATTATTCATTCAATCGCTATTTGATTGATTGAATTCCTAATTGTATAACTAGCCACATTATGATCATCAATCAATTTACTTAATTGTATTTAAATTTTCTCTAATTTAAAAAATTTATATTCTTTTGCAAAGAAAAAATAAATATGCAAGTTTATTTTAATTAAGAAAAAATTCAAATAAAAAAAAGAGACATGAGGAAATAATGGAGGCCAAGAGCATTTGAAAATAAATAAAAAATTAATCTTAATTTTATTAGTATTTATATTAAAAGTTAAATGATACAATTAAGTATTATTAATATATTAAATGAGCCCACAATGATACATATTAAACGAGCTCTTAATGATATATTTATCGAACTGTTCACGAGCCTGTACCGAGCTTTGGTTTTAGGCTCGTGTATCGCTCATTTAGTAAATAAACGAGCCCGAGCCGAGCCTTTACCGAACCGAGCCACCGAGTTTTTAACGAACGTATCGGCTCGTTTGCAGCCCTACTCGGTGCACCACTCGGCGGTGCACCTCGGGGTATGTATTTGGGCCCTTTTGACAATATATGTTTATTGGTTTTTGCTTCGCTTTCCATAACTATCAGAGGAAAAAAAATGCTAAGCTCACTAACCACTCCATGTAAATTGGAGAACAGTTCTAGAAAGAGGATAGAGAGAGAGAAAGAGAGGGTTGGGGGGGGGGGGTTGGAAATTGGGGTTACTTTAATTTTGCATAATGGCTTCTATAAAAGATATCAGAAAAAGTTGGCGCCAATACTGTGTAACTGTACAATATAAAAACTATTACTAATAAAATGCAATCATGTTTATAATTTATATAAAAATATTTTTTTTGGAAATAAAATGTAAAAGGATGATCGTGAGTTTCGAGTTTCAAATGGTTAGGATCGAAAATATAGATACAGATTATAAATAAAATTTAAAATTTATATGAGGTCGATCTCTATTTGATCTTTCGATCAATACTCATTTTTTGATATTGTCAAATATTGAATTCCAATAGCTTGCTTTTAAACTGAAAGAATTAATTTCACTGAAAGTCGAGACTTAATCTTAAAAGGATTAAAACTTCAGTGAGGGCCTTAGGAAGACTTAATCCCACTGGAATTGGTTGGATTCCGAGGAGAATTGTAGGAGATTTGATCTCATTCCGATTAGATGGACTCCAGTAAGAGCAGTAAGAGATTTGATTTCACTCGAATTAGATAGACTCCAGTGAGAGCCATTGGAGGTTTGATTCCATCCGAATTAGCTGATTCCACTGAGGGCCGTATGAATTTGATTTCAAAGGGACTTGTTGGATTCTAGTGAGAGCAGCAGGAGATTTGATCCCACTCAGAAATTTAATATATTGAGTTTTTGATCTAACAGATTCAACTCAGTGATAGTTAGAGAACATACATTTAAAATATTTAGAGAGAGAGAGAGAGGAAGAAAGTAAAACTTTAGAAGTGAAAGATTTAACTTTACTTGAGACGTGTTGGAAGACTTGAGGGAGTGACTATTTATAAGTTAAAGATTTTCATTATCTAACATGAACAATGTATGTCATCTAATCCAAATAATATGCATGTCATTTAATTTTCTTTATTTAATTCAATAAATATGCATATTATCTATTTTTTTTTTCATCTAATTCAAACAATATTTATGTCATTTAATTTTATTCATTTAACCCAATCAACATACATGCACAAACCTAATGCATGCACCAAATACATGGAAGCATGCATATATCAATTAATGCGTGCATCTACCAAATGTAATCATGCATATACCAACTAGTGGCCGCCAAATTTTACATGATATCAATTCCATTATGTGTTTACCAATCATGCACATAATTATCAACCATACACATGATTGTTAGCTAATTAATTCACACAATTTTTTTTTTAATTTTTGTGTGTTTACAAAAATTTCTTTTTAAAGTTAATTTTTTTTAGCACATACCACGTAAGAATTATACTTTTAAACTCTATAGTAACACTCATTTAATCTTTTATTTTATTTTTATGTTTTCACACACACACACTCTCTCTCTCTCTCTCTCTCTCTCTCTCTCTCTCTCTCTCTCTCTCACACACACACACACACACACACACACACACAGATATATATATATATAATTACATAAAATTAATAACTCGTTGTATTTTGTTAAAAGCGTGTGGCCATACAGTGTAGCTACAAAATCAAGCTCAAAAGATATAGTCTAACCTAATTGGTTGACTTTTATGATCAGAAGGCAAACTATATGTATAGATAATTAATTACCAATTAGTTATGTAAAACTATATAAAATGGATTACTTTAATTTTACTTCACTAATTCTATTATCCTTTATATTTTCTGTTGGGTCACTCTTCAAATTCCTGGTCAGAGGGGCATAGCCTAAAAGCGTTGGAACATGCTCTATGCACTGTTATGTCTGGAGGCTGTGGGACTGTCCACATTACTTGCTAATATAATTTTGACATAGGTTTGCTTCCTTTTAAACGTCAAATCACTGTTTTCGTAGCCGTACTGATTATTAAATTAAATAAGTTAGTAATTTAAAGTTTGATCAGTTTAATTAATTTTACCAAAATTTGACCCATAGACCCAATGTTTAATATATATATATATATATTGGAAAAAAAAACAATCGTCTATGGTTTATTTTCACTAAAAATCACTTCCAATGGTTGAATTACGTTTTTAACCAAAGAAAAATGAAAGACCTGACTGTATACTAATTTTTAAGTTTTACAGGAAAATTTTTTTCTTATTTTCCGACGTCTATTTCACGTAAAATATTTTGCAATATAAAATTTTAGAAAAAATTAGGAAAAATTTTGAGATTTTAGGGAAAATAACTTCTCTTTTTCTTGAGCTGATGTTATTTTTCAGGAAAAACACAAAGTGTGTTTTAAATAAATTATAAGAAAAAATTATTATTTTTACTACAAACAATGTTTTTTATAAATATTTTACAAAAACAAGTTATTTTACAACAAACAAACGGATCCTAAATTGAAATTTGAATTTAAATTTTTGACTCCATCATAATTTAAGTAAAGGTTTTATTCAGTTAGCAATTTGGTTTGCTAGACTATCCTTGGTGGCCTTTTTAAACTATGAAATTATAAGTTTTAATATTTTTGGCTTAAATCGGCCGGTTTTTTCTCTCTCTCTTTTTTTTTTTTTTTTTCTAGTTTTGACCGGTTTAGTTTTCGCCCAATTTTTAAGATCAAACTGAATTGAAAAACCTGACTGATTCACAAGTTAATTGGTTTAGTTTCTGCATGTTTTTTTAAGTACAAGCTAAACCCAAAAACTTGACTGATTCACTGTTCAATCAGATTCATCCAATCTAGATTGGTTTTGACAACAGTTTGTCAAACCAACTTCTATGTTCCATAACATTGATCGGTCTACTTTACATTTCCATTTCGTGTCCGAGACACTCTTCAACTAACTTGTTTTACATTCATTGGCAGTTTGGCTATCTCCACTTAAGAGGAATAAACATATTTTTTGTCCTATACGTTTACCCCTTTTTTACGTAACTCCATAACGTTAGAGCCGTTTTATTTAAGTCCTACACGTTAGCGAGTCATTTTAATCAAGTCCAGATTTGGACGGAGGGTTATTTGACCGTTAAAATCAGCGTTGACCTCAATTAAAATATTATAAAAAAATAAAAATACGTGATTTTAACGTATTAAAATGAAAAAAAATAAAAATACACTATTTTCAATAGATATACATAAATATAATTTTAAAAAAATTCAATAAATTTAAAAATAAAAAATAAAAAGTTAAAGAAATTTAGTTGAAAACCTAGTTACCGTTAAATACTGTTTTAATTACGTTAAAATATTATGAAAAATAGAAATACGTCATTTTAATGTATTAAAGTGAAAAAAATAGAAATATGTCATTTTCACTAAATATACGTAAATATAATTATAAAAAAATTAAAATTTTAATAAACTTAAAAACAAAAAAGAAACAAAATTAAAGAAATTCAGATAAAGACCTGATTGACTGTTAAATACTGCTTTGACTACATTAAAATATTATAAAAAATAAAAATATATTATTTTAACTTATTAAAATGAATGAAGAAATAAAAATATGTCATTTTGATTAAATATACGTAAAAACAATTGTAAAAAAATTAAAAAATTAAAATTTCAATAAATTTAAAAACAAAAAAATTTAAAAAAAAACCCAAAAGTAATAAAAGAAAATTATTAATTTTTTAGAAAATATTTTTAAAATTAAAAAAATTAAAAAAATTAAATAAAATATAAAAAAATTAATTTCTCCCATTCTTTCCTCCTTTCTCTCTCCTCCCTCCTCTCTTTCTCTCTCATCACCTCTCTCTGCTCTCTCCTCGCCTCTCTCTCCTCCATCTCTGTCTTCTCCCTCCTCCCCCTCTTTTCCTTCCTCCCTTTCTCTCTCCTTGTCATATAAGATCCAATTTTGTGTTCATATAATCCAACAATTTTTTTTTGTACAAAAATGTGAAAGCAGGCAGGAAGAGGACGATGACAAGGAAAGAGAAAGGGATGAAGGAAAAGAGAGGGGGAGGAGGGAGGAGAGAGAGACGAAGGGGAGAGAGGCGAGGAGAGAGAAAGAGAGGAGGGAGGAGAGAGAAAGGAATGGAGAAGAGAGAATGAATTTTTTTATTTTTCTTTTATTTTTTTAATTGTTGATAATTTTAAAAATATTTTTAAAAATTAATATTTTGTATAAACCAAAATTTATAATTTTATTTTCTATTTTTTTTAAATTTAGTGAAATTTTAATTTTTTTTTACAATTGTATTTATGATATTTAATCAAAATGACATATTTTTATTTTTTTATTCACTTTAATAAGTTAAAATGACATATTTTTATTTTTTTATTCACTTTAATACATTAAAATGACGTATTTTGATTTTTTCATAATATTTTCACGTAGTCAAAGCAGTATTTAACAGTCAACCAGGTCTCCAACTAATTTTTTTTAATTTTTAATTTTTGTTTTTAAATTTATTGTAATTTTTTATTTTTTATAATTATATTTACGTATATTTATTCAAAATAGTGTATTTTTATTTTTTATTCACTTTAATAAGTTAAAATCAAGTATTTCTATTTTTTTATAATATTTTAATGCGGTCAATGTTGTATTTAACGGTCAACCAAACGTCCGTCTAAAATTGGACTCGATTAAAATGACTCATTAACGTGTAGGACTTAAATAAAACGGCTCTAACGTTATGGAGCTGCGTAAAAAAAGGACAAACGTATAGGACTAAAAATATGCTTATCCCCCACTTAAAGAGGATGATCAAATCCAAGTGCATGGTGAGAAGAGAAAGAGAAAGACCAAAGTTGAGTTGACATGAAATGCTAGTTAGGAAAGATGTAAAATAATTATGTCTCCCACTTAATTTAGTGCATAATAGAATATGAAATAACTGAGAAGAGATTCATTTGATCGATTGGTTAATATAGTAGAAAAAAAATAAATTTGGAATTAAGGTTTTGTTATTGTAATAGTCTATCATCCTCAAGTCTCCATACAAGTGAAAAAAAGTCTGTGTTGTATATAAATTTATCATGCAATGATCATACAATCCTAAAGGCTAATGTCCAATTATAATATACCATATCCTTATAGCTGAAGAGAATACAGATAGAGTTGATGTATATTCTAAAGCTTACATTAAGTCCATAAAATCTATTTAAAGAGAAAATAAGTAATCATGTTTTAAACTTATTGTACCGTTTACAACTCCTAATCTAAGAAGTCCCAAGGAAATTATACTAGCTAGAATACAAGCCATGGCCAAGAAGATGCTTGGCTGCAAAATATATAAGAGAAAAAAAAGAAACAAACGTTATATAAATATTCATGACCAAGAACAAACAGGAAATGCTGGGATGAGTAGTACTGCAAGTCAGCTATTAAATTCCAAATATTTTGAGGACTCGTTCTAAACAAGATGGTTGACAGCTGAAACTTTTGAATCAAGGACTTGGGATTTGATCTTAGTTTTCTTCCTCGCCAGCCCCTTCTCCATCTCCATGATGGTAGACTATCTCCCAATAGTATCACTACGTTAAGACTCAAAAAAAAAAAAAAACACAGATATGTGATGTGAAAGAAGGGTGATGCATTTACTCAATAATTTCTCTCCAGATAATGTCACTTGCTTCATCATCCATAATATTCCCCCAGGCTTCAAAGGTGGTGGAAGTTGAAGAAGTCTTAGAAATATCATTTGGGCTAACCTTGTTGTCAATTTGGTTCACTGTTGAGCATTCGGGTGAGGCTGACACCAATGAAGGAAGTGAATTTGGTATTGGAATGTCATATGAAGAAGGGCCATATTGGTCATTGTTGTTGGAACAAACTTTTAAGTCCTTCGTGGGTTGGTAACCAGTGCAGGTTAGTTGGGGAATTTGTATATTTGGAAAATTAGACTGAGTAGGACTGGTAACTTGTGGGTGCGGAGCAAAACCTGTTTGGCCACTGCTGAACAGTCCCAGAGAATTCACTTTCAGGTATTCATACAATTGATTTTCCTGAAAGTTTGATCCAAGGAGGTTAAATACTGCTCCCATATTGGGAGGTTGGCTATTGCTCAAGACTTGCAGAATACTATTCAACAACTGAATTTTGACAAACTGTGTGGCATCTGGCTGCAAGGTGAGAGCATTCTGCCAAGGAACACTAATGAGACTGCTGATGTTAGCAGCAGCAAGCAACTGTGGCAAATTTGCAAGTATGTTGAGGTCAGTCCTGGGCTTGTGGGTGACAGGGTCAATTCCCATTTGGAGAAGCTTTTTCCTTAAATGAGTGTTCCAAAAGTTCTTGATCTCATTATCTGTCCTCCCTGAAAGGTGTTGTGCTATTAGTGACCACCTGTTCCAAAAAGACAAAACCAGAGCAGGTTTAGGATAAAAACAATGTCTAGGTCTAATCCTTATTTTTCATAAAAAGCTGTTTTCTTGACTTGAACTTGTCATATCTATGTCAAAATAAACTAGTGAACTAACCTTAGTGTTATATCAAGACTTGTCCTCCAGAACCCAATATTTAGAACTATATGCTTGAAAATTACAAGCATGTGCAGGGTACCATTAATACAATTTTAGCTCATTTGGAAAGACTTGTCAGTAGCATGAATTGTATGTGTGCAAAAATCATGAAGAGAGAATGAGTTGAACAATAAAGTATAGAGAATACGTTACTTGTTTCCAAGAACTGCATGGAGGTTTATGATAATTTGCTCTTCTTCCTCGGAGAACTTGCCTCTCTTGATATCAGGCCTGAGATAATTTGTCCACCTAAGCCTACAACTCTTTCCACATCTGTTCAGGCCAGCAAGTCCTGGAAGTGCTCTCCAACCTCCATGACCATGTTTCTGAATGCAATCCACCAGCTTCCTATCTTCTTCTGGTGTCCATGGCCCTTTTTTGAGGCCATTTTCTTCCTGGTATACTGGTGATTTTCCCATTATATCAAACTGAAAAAGAAAAAAAGAAAATCAATTATAGAAATTGATAGCATCTTGAAGTTCACTCCGAAGTGATAATAATCCTTATGAAAAATCCAAGTTTCTGGGGCAAACAACTAAGAAAGATGGTGAAGCAACTCTAACCTGAAAGGCTCAGAATTATATTGCAAGTTGAGAAAGGAAGGCAGGATTGTTGGGGGAGGAAATAGAGAGAAATGCTCTGTTTATATAGTGTGTGGAATGTCTGGTACTGGAAGAAAGCAAGCTTAAATTAGTGTATCATTCAGGTCTTTACCAGCTTATATGATAATGTCTGCTGTTTGGCAATGTTTCTATAGCTACAATTTGAAATTCCAAACACCCCTCACGTTAGGAAATAAATTTGGCTTGAGGCAGCACCTTTCAGGTGCCATTGATGAAGATTTTTTGCTATGTCAACTGGGAGTTTTTCTTTTTTTTTTTTAATATCTAACACATAAAGAGTAGAGTTCAGTTTAGTACACATATTCTTGTATATATATGATATACATATAAAATGTATTTTTTGTGACGAACCTGACTATTTTTACAACAACGCTTATTATTTTTACGACAAAAAATTACGTGTTAATTTCTTATATCATATTTTATCAATTTTGTTACAAAAATGAATAAGACTGTCACAATATGTATATCAAGTATAACTACCAATGAATGAATGCCAAACTTTTTCCTGAGGAGTAATATGGTAATAGCAAAAGGACAGTAAAATAATTTTTTTATATTTAATTTCATTTATTTATAAGATTGAGTGAAATTTAATTTATTATTTGTTATTATTATATTACTTACAAAGTGTTCGTATCTAGTTATCTAGTTATCATAATTAAAATAAAAAATTTTGAGGAAACTTATGAAAGTTGACGTTTGAAATCCAAATTTCTCCCTGGGAATTTGTTCTTGTGGCCAACCGAACTGAACGTCTTAACCATGTTCATTACTTAAGGCTTTTTTTTTTTTTTTTTTTCTTCTTCCAGATGCTTGTTGATATATTTTATATGGGTGAGATTTTCAAGCTAACGCAATCTGGACTTACGGCTAGGCATTAAGACAAAATTCGAATTGGGATTCCCCAATGAATTTTGAAGGACGACTTAAACTCGTTTAAGGACTTAACAGCTCAATGTATGCATGCTTTGTTAATTAATTTCATATCCTAGAAGACTAAAAGTTTAGTTCAGCGTTTGAAAGCAAACCCTTCTTTAACAATCAGTTATACTGTACTCACACGGACTAATTTTAAATGTAATAATCGCTGTGATTAGTTGGGAAAAATCCGTTCGGACCCAACAGTATTCCAGTAATAAGTCTCTTTTTATGAATTGGATTAAATAAGACATACACACAAAATTACTTCAATCTCGATTCATAAATTTAATAATTGACATATTGTGATAGATTTCTTTTTACTCGTTAAAAAAAGAAAACCGTTAAAGTTGAAGCCTTAATAATGACAAAAAGGTTCAAGTTTTTCCTTTCATTTCTCAGAACATTAAGAAACCTTCACAATAATCAACGTCAAGATCAAAGGAGGATGGGGGATAAAGTACGATTAGCCAAAATTTCTGTTGATTTCCTCTATAAGCCATTAAATGTATAATTGGCAAAAATATACATGAACAAAAAAAATTATAGACTGAAAATAGTTAAAATGTAATCAACCGATTAATTTATATAATTAAATAATTAATATTTAATATAAAAAAATTTATATAAATTTTTATCAATTTTTTTGTAATAAACAGTAATTATTTAATTATATAAAATAATTAATTTATTATATTATAGTTGTTTCTCACCTGCTATAGAATGTATTTGTGTAACAGGATTCTATTGCCTGCTCCTTTATTATTATTATTTTTTTCAAACAGCTTTTCCATCTTATTCACGGCATTCGCCAAGAAAGGTAGACTTGCACCCAAGCAAATTTACACCTTAAAGTCATGCGCTGCACAAAAAAAAAAAAAAAAAGGACCAGAACTAACACCAAGCAAATCTTCAATTCTTTCGATTCTTAGATTGCAAAAATAATAATAATAAAATATTTCTCAAACATAATGGCTGACGCAACCATGGATGCGCTATACTCTTGAGTTACGCAGGTTATTGTTAGCGTTTTACTATCGAAGAACATCATTAAACGTTTGAGATTTTGTTTATAAGAAATAATGTAAAAAATAAGCGTTTTACTATAATTTTTTTTGTCTTTTTTAAAAGTACAATAAAAATATAGAAGTTTCTTAGAATAGTATCATTTTGAACCTCTCTGCTAGACATTCTAATGGAACACTGATGGAGAGGTGTCCCTGAAATAAGATGGAAGTAATTTGTAAAATAAAATCCTCAAAGGTTGTCTACGAAATAATATAACCTCTGACGTTTGTCAATTTTATGTTTTATAACATTTCTGTTCATTATTTTTGTCATTTAAAAAAAAAATTACAATTACAAAACTTCAACTATTTAAGATAAATACTATTTCCTTTATGGAACTTAATTAACAGGTTACAATGAATTTTATTTTTATCAGTTGATGCCAATTAAAAATACTGAATAAATTAAGAATGTACCTAATAATGGCACATACTGGTATGCTGGCATTAAGGCGAGAAGAATACATCAAGATATAGTGTACAAGGAAGAAGGCATAATAAATAAGAAATAAGAATTCTAAGGCATAACTGAAAGTAGAAACTGATGAAAATTGAAGTTAAAATGGGCAGACCTAGCGATTGCAGCAAACGGTGAAGTGCAAACTTTGAAATTTTATAAAAGTTTGGGGAATAAATCATAAACGGCCTCTAACTATTGGGATTTAATGACAATTTGCACCGGGAAGCTGGTGAAAAAAATATTTATAAAAGCAAAATTATGTATAGAAAACTATGATAAATAGGAGTAAGACAACTTGCCAGTCATCATAGAAGATGACTGACATAGAAGAAATCAAAAATCAAAACTAATTCCTTTATGAGGTCATAAATGACAATAGTTTTCTTCTCTGCAATATGTCCATTGACAGGAATAGCGACTGCACTTAAAAAGAAAGATATAAATTAGAAGCTTCTAACTATAAATAAGAACAAGATAGAGCTAAATCAAATAGTGATGTTCTCGTTTTCATAAATTTTATGTCGTTTCTTATTATTATAATCCAAGACTTCTACAATGGAAGTTTAAATTCTAAACAATTGAGGTATAAGCATGTTTTGTGATGATAAGATCCACATATAATAAGGAGGGAATTTAATGAGTTGTCAAATTTATTCGTAACTTTTGAGTGTAGAGATGTCCAGTATCGGCACATCTTTCCACTAGATCCTGCTATACTGGAGAATTTTGGAATGAAATTTTACTCTAGCTAGCACCTCCCACAACCCCTTATATTGGTGCATATTTTGAACTGGACAAATCTCATATGCACATGCATGCATGCACATCTGTATTCAATTACATTAAGTAGTACTACCACCTTGTGGACCAGTGGTAAATACTGATAGATCAAACAAAGTTGTCATGCCAAAGGCATTCAAATTGCCACTGAGATGATTAGTGGGGCTAAACATGGGCTTGGTGCGGTATTAGGCTACAGCTTGCTCCCGGTAACTTAATACCTCTCTTGTGTACAGTCGTTGCAATCCTTTTTAATGAGATTGTAGAATATTACCATTAATTTTGTATTTAATTACCACCCCCCAACCCCCAAAAAAAGGTATTCTACTAATGCGCTTCTTGTATCTTGCCACCCTCCGCGATCAGATTATAGGACCCTCTATCGTCCAAAATCAACAAAATAAGAAGCACGGCAAAGTCCTCATAGATTGATTGAATGTCCGTGAAATTTAATCATGAAACAAATGAGAATCGCGACAATGAAAACCATGCTAGTTGTCATAGACTTTGTCTTCAAAATATTTCTAGACGTTAGGGAAAAAAAAACTAGAAGTATATCATTTGAAAAAAGAATTTCTAAGGGTGTACGCCAAGTTGACTTGATATATTTTGGTTTTTATATTCAAGTCAATCATTAGGGACGGCTTAACAAATTTTAAAACTACAACTAAGTCAGCATAATAGCGAAATTAACAAAATCATTATTGACGATTACATGTTTGTTTGATAAATAAATAAATTACATGTATACAATACTACGAATTTTTCTTTGAGTATAATGCAATTGTTATTTTAAAATGCTCTCTCCTTATATCTTGTTTACTAATTCAAAGAACAACATATATAGCAAAGTAGTAACGTACAACAAGGAAAGTCTCATCCAAGTACTACGGCATCTAGGAAGAAAACCCCTCACACGAACAATTGTATTGCAAGAACAAGATATATATATATATATATATATATATATATATATATATATATTTTTTTTTTTTTTTCCCCCATTGGATGTGCGGATAGATTGGTTTTTTCATTTAGTCTATTTTTCTAAAAAATATATTTTTGGGTCCTAGTAATATTGAGTAGTCGATTCGATTTTGGCAGTTTTTAGATTTTCAAAATCATAATTAAACTGCAGTGTGTGATTTGAATAAATTAAAAACCACAATCAATCTAGTTTCAGTGAATTTTACGGTTTTATTTTGATTTTGGTTGGGTTGGGTTGGGCGAATTGGACAAGTTGACGTACACCACTAGGAATTGCTATTTTAGGTCCTAGAAGATTGTATATTGTGTGATGCAGAATATTGCAAGTAGGGAATTAATTAAAACTAAAGATTTGATCACATTGCCGCCTAGTTATTGACCATATTGAATTTGATTCTCATGGATAACGAACATATTAGAATCGTTGGCATTGCCCTTTTCAAAGTCGTAATTCACGATTTTAATAATTAATGGATTAATTAAATATAGACAAATAATCTCCTGATCAACTAATCTTTAAGTGTCGCCATCTCACAGTTCATCTTCCTGCTACCAAACAAACCTTATAATATCTAGTTTGAAGCTAAATATATATCAGGTTCCTAAATTGATAACTACCTTAATACATTTAAGTACTTTATGTAAGTTTATGATGGAGTTTTTTCCCCTTTTTTGGTGGAAAAAATGTGAAGGCAATATTCAAATTTCTGCATGGATTTTTTTTTTTGTTTTGTCAGAAAAAATTGCATTTCATTAAAGTAACAAATTCTATTAGTGTACGTGTAGTCTGATTAAACGCTGTAATAAAAAACCAAACCCATTGCTTTTGACATAGTAACAAAAGGCATCTTTGGTGGCACGTCCTCATGTTGGGCTCTCCTCTTTCCTAATAGTGAAAATATCATGAGGGATGATGATCATATCTGACTTGAAACAAACATTACATATTTGCTTCACAAAATGTCTTAAATAATTGCTCAGTTTTTGCCACGTACAAAGTCATCACACTAATTGCTACTTGCAATTACTACCTAGCTAGTTGTTACCCAAGCAAGAAGTTTGAATAACAATAGCTTTGGTGACAATGGCGAGAACAAGAATATATATCTACAATCATCCTCATCAGCAACGAAAGGGAAATACAATTGGCAAGCATTCTTTTTTTTTTTTTTTTTAAAAGGCTCTATTACATAGCTTAAATTTGAGTAATACCAAAGTTGTCAAGCATTTTATTCAATGACATCTAGCTAACAACTTATCTGTTTATTTATTTATTTTTTTAATTTCAATCATTTAACAACACATTTTACTTTAATCATATTTAAAAAATCCCGTCAAATATTTTTCTTTTTTTAAAAAATGAATTGAGGTTGATGAAATTGGAATTGACAATCAGAAATCAAATATCAAACAGGTGCCTTGCAGGACTTGTATATCCTCATTTTTTGGTGTCCTTAAATTTTCATGATGCTTTGAATAAAATATCATTTGCTATTAAAACAAAAAAGAAATTAAATATCAAACACACCGCACGTCAAACATATTTTAAATGTAGGACATGCCAACCAAATTCTGTTATGAGATCGTTATTGTACATCATTGCCTACTATTATATTGAAGAGACCCTCTATGGACTCTTCAAACATATAATTATGTTATAGACCCTTCTCACAATGACTCCCCAAAGCTCGTCTCGTCTCTTTACAACAGTGTTGACAAATCTATGAGACTAATAGCACGCGTGATGGACATAATTTTAACGGAAAAGTTAGATCAACTACATATGTATATATATAATTAGTGAAAGTGCCTCAAATAATACAATCAAACGAGTTGGTTACATATTTTAGTTTGTGTCATTCTGATTCTATTCCCCAGCCAGCAAAGAATCACTCTAACAATAGATATATAGACAATCTACCCTCAAGTTGCAATACACAACTCGGTATTAAGGAAGTTCCTGATTGCCTTTGGCCTTTGGGTTATGAACTCCCTATGGGGAAGGAGCATTGTTGTTTGCGAGGTCTACGATCATTTACATGGACCATTTTTTATTCCATTTGTGAGAATTTGATGATCTGTAAATCATCCCTAATGAATGATCAGCTTTTGTTTGAGTATGACGAGTCACTTCGTGCCGACCTTACTGATGAGCAAATTGCTTCTTTGATGAAGCTAGTGATTCCTAGGGATGTAAAGAATGCGCTTGGAGCATACAAAGCACCTTGAGACGATGGATTGCAGCCTTTTCTTTTCTCAAAAATTTTGGGATGGAGTTGGTCCCTCTTTGTGTGATATGGTCTTGAGGATCAAATTTAACAGTAGAAATCGTAAATATGCAATCAACAATGATAATAATACGTTGTAAATCCATGCTAAAATAAAAGTATATTCAATCCACATAATGACGCTCTAAATTAAAATAATCTGGTGGTATTAACGGAAGCAAAAGTTATGGCTCAGTTAATTAAGAGCTAAAGCGTAGCTCTATAGGCGATGTACGTGTGCAATATATCAGGGTGGGACATAATTGATTGCCGCTGGAATGCCAATGGAGGCAATTGCTCTCCCAATTCTCGTAAATTTTATATTTACTTTACAAGATTAAAACTAGAAATCTTGAAGATAGAAACCACTTTATTTCCTGTGAAAGGCAAACTTTGTTTCTTGATCCATATATGCACACATATATGTGCGTGTACCGGTCTCCATATTGGAATACAATAGATGATGATATCATTGGCTTCCGCCTTTCGGTTGTCAAAGTGGGCGTTAATGGGTAGTAGAGCTAGGCCGGCGTTTCAAGCCTTATCTCATTGTTTGCATTCTCAAGTCCCCTCTGAATCTGCAATTTGCCCATTTTTCGTGTCAGAGAATATAGCACCATAAGATCATAGCCATAATTATTAATTTGTATGGACTTGCCTAAATTTACACATTTTTAATTAAGGTGGCTGTCTAACGATCTAAGATTAGTTACACATACATTGTACGCGTTGTCCTTGTTCTTTTAGGGTTAATATTAAAAAAAATCCACGCCTTTACATTTTTTAACAAATTTAACACAACTTTTAAAAAAAATCCACGCCTTTACATTTTTTAACAAATTTAACACAACTTTTAAAAATTAACAAATTTAACACAGTTAAATTATTTTCTAACAAATCTAATACGTCGTCAATTGAAAGTAATTGAAGTCGTTAGTATGCACATGTGACACGTGCATGTGTAAATAATTGATCACGTGCCGTGTCACGATAATTGATCACGTGACGTGCCACGTGTCATTGAAGTTTACAATTAATAAGAAAACTAAATAAAAAAAATGAAAAGAAATATTTAAGAAAATTTTCTCTCCCGTCTCTCTCTTCTCTCTTCAGCTCTCCTTGTGTTATGCACCTGTGCCAAACCAAGAAACAAGAAAAACAAAACCATCAACAACATCTTTAGTCTCTCCGAAAACATGACCATATCTTCGTAGTCTAAGTGAAATCAAAAGGTACCTCCTTTTTTATTTCCACTCTCTGGTAGACTAATTTCTTTCTTTGCCCTTTTCTCTTTTACATTTCCTTTACTAAAACCCTCAAATCTCTCCTATCCAAAACCTCAAATCTCGAAATCTCGCAAAGAAGCTTCTAAAGCTTGCAAGTGAGTCGACAAAAAGGGACATAACGGTAGACAAACCCAACTTGAAAAATAGAGAACATTATCATTTTCCTAATTCTTGCTCACAGGCCACAGGAGAACTTAGAAGATGTAGGCTAAGGAGAGAAGGAGAAATAGGAGAGAGAAAATTTTTAAAATTTTTTCAATTTTTTTATTTTTCTTTATTTAGTTTTTCATTAATTTTGAATTAAAATAACACGTGAGACGTCACTTAATCAATTATTTACACGTTAACATATCACGTATGCATACTAACGGATTCAATTATTGTTAACTAATAACGTACTAAATTTATTAAAAAATAATTGAACTATGCTATATTTGTTTTAAAGATTGTGATAAATTATTAAAAAACGTAAAAGTGATGATTTTTTTATATTAACCCTAAATTAAAATAACACGTGGTACACCATATGATCAATTATTTATACGTAAATGTACCACTTGTGCATACTAACGGTTTTGTTACCTTCAAGTGACAACGTGTTAGATTTATTAAAAAATAATTTAACTATACTAAATTTGTTAGTTTTTAAAAGTTATATTAAATTTGTTAAAAAACGTAAAAGTAATAATTTTTGTTATATTAACCCTTTTTTCTAATATAATTTCATTTGTGGTTATCAACTCAAAGAAAATACTTATAAGTTATATCTTAATTGATATTACAGTCGCCTTTTAGAGTGAAATTTTAGAGTTTGAATGTTAGTCGGCGTTTATTTATCGAAAAAAAATCATTAACTCAGAGAAAACGACTTTGCGGTTGAATAATTTCTGTGACGAAGCACGGACACAACAAAATGTATGGATATGTTGTGCTGGACAGATGCTGGGCACGAAAATTTATCGGACAAAAAAATCTAATTTATCGGACAAAAAAATCTAGGTCTTATTAAAAAGATATAAAAAAAAAGTTATAGAATAACTATAATAATGAATTAAGTCTCTAAAAAATAATAATTTTTTTTAAAATTAAATCCTAACCATATTTAATGTTACTCAACTATATTTAATTAGGTTTTAACCCGCGCGTTGCACAGATTTTATATATATTTTGTCAATTTTTTACTTACTAATATATTATGTTGTACACAAAATATTTCTTGAAAATTTTTAATATAATTTCTGTAAGTACGTATTACTATTTTTGTGATGTGTGATTGTGTTGTATGAGTAACAATTAAAATTTTGTATTATTTCTATAAGTGCATACTGTATCCATTTGTAATATATAATTCCTGTCAAACAATAACAATCAATTCATCTAAGATAAAAAATAAAAAATAAAAACAATAACAATCAACAATTCTTATTTGCATCAATCTCATTTATAAAAGACATTTATGACACAAATTAACATAAAATGATAAAATTAGGCTGTTAAATCCGCATAATCAAGCAATTTAATATGTCTTCCTTGAAATTCAAGTCATAAGTTCAGCAACATAATAGAATATGACCGAATTACAATTAGATGAATGTAAACAAACAAAAAAAAAAAAAAAAAGAAAGAAAGATAGTGTTGCCGGTAAAGTAAACTTACACTATGATTGTTTTTAGCAATTCAAAGCTCTCGTCTCGAAACACAAAGGATAACACCATATTATCTGAAATTATCTTTTTTATTTTTTAAATTGCCTTTGGTCGATGATTCTCTGACAATAGTATTTGATTTCCTTTTCAATTGGTGTTGAGTTTTTTCACCTAATAATTGGGCACTCTTATATGTAATAATTATCTTACGTCGTGTTTTGACTTCATAAAATCCAAATCATGATCACCTGCATTCATATGAAGATTAATTTAATTTACTAATGAATTGAAAAATATAAGAATAACAAAAATAGAAGCAATATGAACATAATTGAAATCGGCTAAAGCAAATGTTGGAAAGAGTTCGAAGCAAAGTCAACATTCTGTTCATGTTCCTTTCCACAAATTCTTTGATTAAAAGTTCAAAGCAACATGAACTGACGATTATGAAAAAGAAGCATCTATAAATATTTTATATTTTCGTTGTCACTCAAAATGAGAGTATAAAATGCATCTATTTGAAGAGTTCTAATGATTAATCACGAATAAATAAAAAAAGGAGTCGACTACTGGGAAAAATAGACCATCAACACTGGATTCAAATAATACACCTAATAATGGAGACTGAAAGTTGGTTTCAATAGATATAATGGTTGGGGCAGTAAGTGACAACACACTTATAATTATTGGGCAAGAATACGTGTTGAATTTGTTTTTAGGAGTCTCCTCCACGCCAAAACCAATAGTTTCCAACCTCCTCCTTTCTGAAGAGCACAACAATACCCAAGCACCTGCACTTAGGTTGGTATGACACATGATGATTTGATGAGAAGTGGGTCTAGTAGAGATGAAGATGAGGAAAAAGAAAGAAAGGGAAAGAGAGAAGTGAAGCATTAAGGCCAGTGTTACTATGTAAATATAACTTAGTGATTGAATGAAAGAGAAGAAAGCAGCCAAAGGTCATGAGTTTAAGAAGTGGAAACTGAAAAGTAGGAGTCAAATTAATTCTAATTATGAACCATAAACAACAATTAATTCTAATTAATTCCACTTTTTCTGTTAAAACTCAGAGGAATTTGTAAGAATTACCTTAATTTCTCTTAGCAAGTAGAACAAAGTAAATGAGAGCTAAAATGGGAAAGAAATTTAAGCAATATTCCCATGATTACATATAGTAGCAAAGTCATAAATGGTAATTTTTTCAATTGTTTAAAACGTTACTTATTGTAAATGATTTGACATTAATATATGAATGGAAAAAATCTTAAAAATTATGAATTGAAATAACATACGTGGTTTATAGGGAAGGTTTTCAAAGCTTTTAAATGAGGAGATAATCAGCAATAATTGACAAATGTAGAAAAATTGAAATTCAAGATGTTAAAAATAATTTAAAAAATTGTAAAAAATAAATAGGAGAGCTAGAAATAGATTTCAAGCATATTGTAATAGGAGAGGTAGAAATATATTGATGAGCGTGATTTATTGCACCAATCAAGCTTATTTGTCGCACCAATCAAGTTCTATTCCTAGGTGTTTGGCCTTTTATTGCGTGATTTATTTCTTATGTTACTAACAACTGGAGGCTTGGAGAGAGTATGTTTACGTTACTAATAAGGATACCCCTAAATTGGAAAACTGCTATTAATTAGTACCTATAAATTAGGAGTAGTGTGCTATTAAAATATGGAAAATAATTATATTTAACATACAACAACATAATTATAATTAATTACTGTACATGCCTATGGTATCTTTTTAAAATTAAGGTTAGTAAAAGTAATTTAGGAAAGATAATTTGAAAAAATAAGAAAAAATAAAAAAAAAAACCAAGAATGTACCACGTGGCTACTACAAATAAATGGAAACTTTCTCTAAGTTTCTCTTTTATACTAATTAAATAGATGTTATTCAGTATTACCTTAAGGTCTAATTTAAAAAAAATTTCATTAAAAAATTTAGTTAAAAAAATTTATTATTGCTTATAACTATTCTATAACTGTGTTCTATATTCTCATAGTTTTTCCTAAAAAAGTTATGGAAAATTAATTGGACACTCCGAAGGTAGTCTACAATTCACTAAGCACATGTTTGGGATACTTTTTAAATTTTTAACCAGGGTCAACGTAAATTTTTTAGGGTATCCGCCGAATTCAACAATTTACTGGTCCTGAAGTGGAAGATGCAATATATATACATGAAGAAAGGAGAAGAGTGACGCACAAGTCTAAAGTTTGAATCTCAGGTTCGCAAGCTGAAAGCTTGAATCTCAGACTTGCAAGTGCAGTTACAAGCCTCTAACTCCTACAATAATTGTTGCTCTTAATAATAATAATAATAAAGATAGATAGATAGATATGAAGGGAATATATAATCAAACTTTTGTTATTAGAATCATTTTTAAGAATGAATGTTTCTAGTTCGAGTCACAGTCAGAGTCCCAATTAACCAAAAATAAAAAAGATAAGAGAAAGACTAATAATATGTATTTTTTTAAAATTAAAATACTAATTAGCACATGAGCTAGACAATAAGTGTAATACTTTTCATTTCTTCTCCAATAAATCCCCCACACCCTCCCCCATACCCTCCCTTTGAGGTCTAAAATCCACTTTATTTCTATAATAGAGGTTTAAACTTTAATTATTTGAGTGTCTCTTAATTAAAAGACTTTAAAAATAGGTATTAGCATATGTAAAATGTACCAATTGTTCATGTGTGATTGTGAAAGATTTGATATCATAAAAAGTCCACCTGATCCTAGGCATGTTCGCCCAGCCATGGAACTGAAGTCAAATTAACTAGCCTTATTCGAGTTAAAAATACATTTGGCGTATCAACTTATATTTTTTTCCTCCTCCACTCAAGTTTTAAAATTTATCTGTTCTCAACATTCAGTTAAGAACTTAGACATTCATTGAGTTCCTGGTTGCATTATGAGTTAAAAAAAAAAAATGCATAAAAAATAATTTCATTTTAAAAACTTATAATAAATGAAAAAAAATCAGAAAAATATGATTGTTGCACCAAATTTTATTATATCTGGTTGTCAAATTGTTACTCTGTTACACTAAGGGGCCGTTTGATTTATGGTCTGAAATCGGAATCAAAATCGGAATTGGAATCGAACGGAATCGGAATCGGAATGACTAAAATTTCAAAGTGTTTGGCTTACTCTGGAAACGAAATCAAATTCCTTTTGTCGTCGTTTGATTAAGTTAGGAATCGGAATCGGAATCAAAATTATTTTCTTGAATTATTTTTTAGATAATTCAATAATAAGAATTGAAATATAACAATTTTTTATTGTAAATTAAAAAAAACACAAATTAATGTCTTTCTTGCATGAATGGTTATGTTTGGAGTGCTACGATTTCTTGCATTCATTGAAATGAATATATTATATCATGACATTTTTACTTTTAAGAATATATATGATGTGAGAAATGAATAATTTTATAAGAACGAACATTTTGGGTGAAGGTCAATATATCAAATATCCTTATTCAAACAAATATAGAAAATATAAATTTTTTTAACAAAATTCATAATAGTTTACCCATGCAAAATTATTGAAAACAAACAACTATATAACTAGTTACCATTGCCAAACTTTACCAAGGCAAAATTATTGAAAACAAAAAAACTTCAATACCAACTACCATTGCCATTGCCAGCAGTGCGCAGAAAACCCATCACATACTGTCTTCTAAGATATGGGTCAGCTTGATAAAATACCTTCAATTTGTGAGGCTCTTTGGCAAGTATTTCAGCTGCATCCAAAATTTCTGTACTAGTAAGACCTTCGATTTTCTTCAACTCATCAAGTACGCTGTTGGCTTTAAGAGACATTTCTTGCTCACGCTCTTCTGCACGAGAAATGGTATTTTCCATGACACCAAGATATGAATTAGCCTCTTGCATAAATATGCCAAAGTTGGTTGTCATTGTATGAAAATTAGCCGTCATATTTGTTGATTCTGCTGATTCCTTTGGCTCTTTCCCTTTAAAGGTATTTCGTTGTCGTTTTGTTCGTGAAGAGACCGGTTGAGATTCTGGCTGTGTTGTAGAAAAATCATCATCATCACCATCACTATCTAAGTTGACATTTTCATTTTCAGTCTCTAATTCCATGTTCTGAACAGCTTCTGTGAAAGTCTCTGCCTCCCTTCCAATTGCTCTATCTTTCCCAAGTAGTGCTCCAATTTCATCAAATAAAGGAAAAGATATATTCAGCAAACCTTTTGCTTCTTTATGAACCTGTTAGTATAAAATACAATACAATATTGTGAGAAATTATATTAATTTTAAATTACAATTTATATTTATTTGTTATATATACCTTGCACCATTCTTCATAAGCGCTTTGATCCCCACATATTTTCTTGTTTACATCATCCCAAGTAAATCCAGATTTTCCCATCATTTCAGATAAGGCATGATGTTTTGCCTTCAATGTTTTCCATCTAGAATCAATTTGTGGAAAGGCTTTCAATCCACTAGTTGGAAGTTTAGCATGGATCAACTCCTCAACTCGATATAGATAGCCATTTCGCCATCCACCTTCACCTTTCCAGCGGGGCTCAGTAGCCACTTCCTGTAGAGCTTCAATCAATATACGATCTTCTGCAGGACTCCATTGTCTTTTGTTTTTGCCTCGGCCTCGACTTAGTTGGCTACTTTCAGCAGTATTCATTCTTCAAAGATTGAAATAAAATTAGCACACTTTTAAAATATATAAGAAGAAACAAAGCAACATAAATTATTTTATGTAAAATATGTTGACATATAAATTTCAAACTTGTATAAAAATCATTCAATAAAAACAACAAGCAATACTAATAATTGTAGAAAAAGTCAAACTTTATTGTCTAAAAGATCAAGCCCTCCAATCATTGAACATCTCTTGAGCAAGTGCATTTCGAAAATTAGACCATTCATTAGACGTGTTAATCGCTCTAATGAACTCTGTTTCGTTGGCGTTAATAATATTTGGGTCATCTTCATTGTCATGAATTTCCACTACAGTATCTATAGGCATATATTTCCTTATCAAATTATGCAACAGACAACACGCCATGACAATGCGCCCTTGGGTACGTATTGGATAAAATGACGGACTTCGGAGAATTCCCCATCGCCCTTTGAGCAAGCCAAAACATCTTTCTATCACATTTCTAGCTTTTGAGTGTTTCATGTTGAAATATTCCTCAGCAGTTTGTGGGTGTCTATCACCCCTCCATTCATTAAGGTGATATCGCTGCCCTCTATATGGTGCAAGAAAACCCATGCCGTTAGTGTAACCAGCATCAACTAGGTAATAACAACCTGCAAAAAAAAAAAAAAAGGGAACACATAAAAAAACAATTTTTTATATAACTATTACAAAAAAATTATATGAACAATAAATAATTTTACCGTGAGGAATTCTTAAACCATTAGGCCTAGAAATTGCATCTCTAAGAATGCGACCATCATGTGCTGAACCCTCCCATCCAGGCAATACATATATAAATTGCAAGTCAGGTGAGCAGACGCCCAAAACATTCATTGCGAGATTACCCTTTCTCGTCCTATATTTAGGTCTCTCTTCAGAGGACACTGATACACTTATAAATGTGCCATCTAAGGCTCCTAAACAATTCTGCAGTACAAAAAAAAAAGTGTAATGAGATTATAAAGCGTAATATATTATTAAATTAGAAAAAAAGAAACATGCATTTACCTTGAAGCATCTCCACCTAGCATCTGTGCAATCTTCTGGTATAGGTGTTGGCTTTTTAAGTAATACCTCGTGCAACTTCAAAATAGCCTTCAAACACTGATTAAAATATCTACTTACTGTTTCTCCACTTCTAATGAAATATGAACTCATTGTCCTATTTTTCATATGGTGAGATAGTACATATAGAAACATAGCGACAATTTCCTCCACTGAAATATTTTGAGTACCAGTCAAACTGCCTATCTCACATAGCATCTCGCAGAGTATGCTAAATGTATGCTTATTCATGCGAAGCTGGCTTTTACATGCGACGTCGCTTTCTCTTATCAAAGTATTTAACTTTGCTAATCGCAATTTTTTCCTTTCTTTTTTCTTCATTCTTATGCATTTTTCACTCATAATTATTGCACCCATTTGATGCCAAATAAAATGCATAATGTACATGAGTATAGTAATCTCCATTATAAATTGTACCAGTAGAAATTTTCTCCTCCCTCTTAAACGAGTCATTTCTGTAAATGCTTCACAAAGACAAAGAAAGAAATTATAAAAATGCTATATAGGTAAATTACTTGAATGGACATTTGCTAAGATTTTGAACAATATATCACAGTCAATGAACTACTAGGTTATCCATCAACTAGGCTATTATAGCCTTATTAGAAATATAAAGAAAATGCACCAGGAAATAAAAACATTGGGACAAAGAGAAAGAGCCTTATGTGTTACCATATATTATAGATTATTTAATGCAATAACCGAAAGTTGCTTTCAATGGTGGGGTTTGCAAAAAACTTGGTCAAATTTTAATCAAACATGAGCACAAGAAGACAAAATAAGACAAGGAGGGTCCCAAAATTAATTCATGACACAGATGCATGCGTTGGTGATTAATGCCACTCAAATTTGTTGTCCTCGTACAACAAGTCCAGTTCAAAGGGTATGAGAATTTTGAATTCTAAAGCATCAATCATGCATATATACGTGATTTGTATATCAACATTTTACTTCTCTTACTATCTGTAGCACACGTACAACTTCTATTGGCCTTTGAGTAATTGGGCAACGGTCGTTGTTTGTATTAGTCCAAGTTTCTTTCTCAATTAGAAGAAAATAATCATGAATATCCTATTCCTAGAGCTTTTAATTACCTTTTTTTTGTAGATAACAGATCTAATACATGCTTCCACTAGTGAACAATTGACATAATACTTCACAAGCAATTATAATTATGATATGAAAGTAATCTGTAGTAACAATAAGTTTCCCACTTTTGAGAACAACCAACACACAATAGCCAAAAGATTCTGTACCTCACAGAAAGAGATTTCTTATTTCATCTAAAAATAAAAAAGGCACAAAATTGTCCACACGGTCAATCATTGTAGCAAGAATTATGAATTTATTAGTGGTATATTAGCCAACAAAACAACCGATGAACAACCCCATCTTTTCAAAAGAATCTTGACACACAAAAGCATAAAAATAATAAACTTCTAAAATTATAACTTCTCAAATGACAGATAAAGCTTAAACAAATCAATCAGATATAAAAACAAACATTGATAATAGACATTCTACATAAAGTTTCTCGCCACTGCACATACCGAAACATGGTCTGCGATAGATTACTTCCACAAGCAATAAACTATTGAGGCTTGCTAGCCTCAACGTGTAGGATGGACATAGCATATCTTCCTAACCCGCAAGTATTTATTCTATTATTTTATCTTAGCGCAATATAATTTCAGACAGCACACAAAATAGTCAACATATTCGGGCCTTATTGCAAGTTGCATGGTCTGGAAAAAGTAGACAAAGAGAAGATGAAAAAGACGAAAGCAAAAGAAAATTACTAATTGTCTCCTTAAATTCCTACTAGTCTAGAGTGTGCAGCAAAGTTTTTTTTTATATCTTTTAAAAAAAAGTGTGCAGGTTGAGGTTTAAGAAAGACATGTATTTAAAAATCAAAAGAAGATGAGGAGGTCTACACGTTAGAAAATACAATCAAGAAGATGAGTTTTTCTAAAAAAAAAATAATAAATAAAAAAAAGGAAAAACAATTGTTGAAAATCAAAAGGAATAAATACCTATTTGCTATCTGGCTTCCTACTTAGATGACGATTAACTTCTCACTCTGCCATCAAACATTGAAACGAGATTGCTCTTCCTTTCTTGACTTCTACAAGCGTCTTTGTTCACTGGTGTTATAGCTTCACAGGCCCCTCATTTATAAGATTTTGATAGATTTTTGTTGAGGATTTTTCTCTATCAGTTGAGGTTTTCAGATGATTTTAATGGGTTCTGTTGAGAATTTCTATCCTCCCGTTGCAGAGATTTTGGTGGGCTTTTGTTTGTTGGAGAGATTTTTTTTTTTGTTAACGTATTGTTAGCCTGACAGTTATAGTCAATGGAAATCATTAACGATAAGTATAAGGGAATTAGGATTCCCCTTATCATGGGAATCTCATTCCCTTTTTTAAGGAAATAGGAATCGTTTTTTTAGGAACCAAACATAAAGAATGGGAAAAAATTAGTTGATTCCCATTCCCATCTAATTTTTTCCTTAAACAAACACCCCCTAAATGTGCAGACTTGACTTTGGGCCGTGCGGGACAATGTCTCATTCGAACCACCTCTTACAATTTGAGGAAAGTAAGGAAACGTGATCGGCCCACCAATTTCTATATTGACGAACCCGAGGCGATTAATTCAACCATTGACCATGGGCTATTAGAGTCCATCTAATGAGTCTTATGGGTCCCTCTCTAATTTACCCACAGTTGCTATGTTACGACCTTGATCGTTACTATGGCCACGACCACCCGCACACTCTCGTCCTCTTGACGTTATTTTGATGAAGATGATAAAAAAAGATAAATTGAAGTTGATAGTAGCCACAACAGTGAATTGAGTTTTCAAAATACTTTTTCCATAACCTTTATTAACTGAGATGCTGCCTATATATAGGGTACAGGCAACAGAAAATTAAGGAACATGGGCAAAGACATGCCCCATAATTAGACCCATTAATTAACAACTAACTAACTCACAATTAGACCCACTAACTAATGACACTAACTACGGACTCCACTAACCATTATCTCCACTACATATTTATCTCCACTACAATTCCAGTAAAAAGTACCTTTTTATGCCTTGAGAAGTTATTATGGCGCTAGATTGAAATGCATGCATGATGAAGAGTGTCGGGCCGCGAGCAAGCAGAATGGGCTAAGGGTAGTGGCACTAGAAGACGTCGGAATAACAATAGAGGTAGGAAACATTTTTAACATAAAAGTAAAAGCATTGATGTTAGAAAAATAGAAAAATTTGTCTCCAAAAATTAGATTGAATAGGGAGACTGAGAGAGATGGACAAAATAAGGTCATGAAATTAAGCTCTCGATAATTGGATTTTGTTACATGTATAAGTCAATTTGATACGTTCTAAATATGGATTTACATTGTTAATTTTGTCTTTAAATCTTGATGAGAGAAATGAAATTGGGCCATTATATAAGGGCTAATTTGTTCATTTGATATACTAATGTGAATCCCCCTAGGTTGGAATCGAAAGCATATCTGGCGAGGTGGGTGAGTTGGGTGTTTTAAGAAGGTCAATCCAACACCCACTAAATGCTGTCTAAAGTGCCTTGTTGGATGAGGGTAGCTTATGACATAGGATTTGCTTATATCATGTGCCTATTTAATGCTATGGCTATTTTTCATTTTCTTTTTTTTAGTTTTCTTTTTTTTTCCTATTTAATTTGATGGTACTATACATCTCATTAGCATTTTCACAATATATATTTATTGGCTTTTGCTTCGCTTTCCACAACTATCAGGGGAAAAAAATGCTAAGCTCACTAACCACTCCATGTAAATTGGAGAACAGTTCTAGAAAAAACAGAGAGAGAGAGAGGGGGGAGAGAGAGAGGGGTTGGCAAATGGGATTACTTCAATTTTGCATCAATGGCTTCTACAAAAGATATCGGAAAAAGTTGGCGGGCACACTGAGTAGTTGTACAGTATAGACATTATTATTAATAAAATGTAACCGTGTTTATAATTTGTATAAAAATATTTTTTTAAGAAATAAAATTTCTTTTTAAAGTTAAATTTTTTTAGCACATACTATATAAGAATTATATTTTTAAATTCTAAAATAACACTCATTTAATTTAAATTTAAATTTTATTTTTTTACATTTTATATATATATATACATATATATATATATATATATATATATATATATATAATATTATAGTTATATAAAATTAACAACTCGTTGTATTTTGTTCAAAGTGTGTGACTATATAGCTACAAACCAAGCTCAAAAGATTTAGTTGGTTGACTTTTATGGTCAGAAGGCAAACTATATGTATAGATAATTACCAAATAGTTATGTAAAACTATATATATATCTAATAACAATATTATAAATGAGTAGATTAGGGAAACCTTCCCCATATTTGTAGCTCTAAGTGGCATTCTTAAAATTTTTTTAAAATAATAATATAATCTTTCTCATAAATTCTAATATTCTAATAATCTATTAATTAGTATAAAGGGGAAGCTTAGAGAAAACTTCCCCTTAATTCATGTTGTCATGTGGCAAATAATCCAAATTTTTTATTTTATTTTTTTATTATTTTTTATTTTTTTGTACACAATTATCATTTACAAATGATTTTAAATGTTCTCAATAAGTATCTTTTGACGTTTTAACTGTTTATATTTTTTCTAACTTTTGTACAATTATTCCCATAAATGTTATAATTTCGAAATTAATTCTCCTTTTATTCTCATGGATGTTACAATGTTGAAATTAATTCTCCCTTTCGCTTCCTTCCTTCATTTTGAATTTAATGTCTGCAAAAAATTGTTGATCATCTTTGTCTACAACTTAATTGCATATGATATATAACAATCAATGTAAAAAATAACTCCTCCTTATTTTTAACTACACTTAATTGCAAGTTGATATTGATATATAAAAACACTTTCTTCCCCTCTCTTTACCAACCTCTCCAACAATCTCTCCCTAGCAAGCTCTACAGGAACACTGTAAATCATCCCTTTCTGTATACCAAGCTCTTCATCTTCCTGAAACTCAAATTTCCAGCAATAACGGTTAAGAAAAGCATTATAATTAGATTTTATTGTATAATTAATGGTTTGGTTTGAATTATATTCTAATTACATAATTGTTTTTCAAGTCTCTATGTTAGGCTATAAATTAAATACCGATTACGCACTATGCTCATAGAAAAGCCAAGAAGGTTTATGTAAATGTTGATGGGCATCAATGAAGACAATGACAAATTTTTCCTTTCAAGTGCAGCTGATGCAAGTCTAATTTTATTGTACAATCTCTTTCCATTTTTAGGGTTGTCAAAAGTTAGCGATTAAAGATTAACTTTCTTACATGATTTTGTAGGTTTGAGCTATCATCACATACAAAGGCCAAGAAGCAACAGTAGGAGGATTCAATCGAATGGAGAAAGATAAGCCTTCAGTGAATTTTTCTCTTTAACGATTAGTTTGATTTTGTTTCGAGTTTAAATTCCATAAATTTAGAGATTCTTAGGTAAATATGTTCCACCACATATTTATGGACCTAAAATAAAACCTATCGTATGTTTAACAAAATTTTTACTGTGATAGGTTTTTTCTAATAAGACAAATTCAAATTACAAATTCAAATTATGATAATATATACAAAAAGGTTTCCTTACTTTTTCTTTTTTTGGGAGGGAGAACGATGTCTTAACTACGCAGTTTTACTAGGGATGAACTGGGTAAAATGCGAATGTTGAATTTTTTTTTACATTATTTAAATTCATTTTGTTCAATTTTTACCACTTTTTTTAATATATTTTATATTTTTTTTATCATGTTTATTCCAAACTTAACTTAAATCTCAATAAGTCAAGTCCTAATTTACATCTTCTCTTGCAGTTTGAATGCATTCTTTTAATGTCTGTTGTGAACAAATTGCCAACAATTTTAGGTAAGACCTAAAATCAACTTTGGAAGATGACTTGGGTAATGTTTTTGATATCACTGACCTAACGGATGGAAATTGAGATAAAAAACATATTCTTTTGGTTATTCAAGGTTTCCTATTTACTTTGAAGAAAAAAAATTGTTGGTATTCACATCTTCTGTGTTTCATGTAACATGTTGCAGATCAAAAGATTAAAAGAAAAGTTTAGACTAATACACGACCATATTTATTTACATCAAGTAAAGACGGATGTTATTAGTAGTTATCAATAAACTCATTTTACGTAAATCAGTACAAAAACATAAATTAAATATGGAAAAAAATAAAATCACTAAAAAGATTATTAAATCCTCGAAAATTGTGGGTCCATATGGCACAACCACACATTTTTCTTTTAATTTTTTATTTTTTTTAAAAAATATTTTAAATTACAATATAATATAAATATGATATTAAATACAATAATGTTTAATATATATTATTAGAGATGAAACTGAAAATTTGGACTGTTTAACAGTCAATGATAACGGTAATTAAATAAATTTCTTCGAATAATTTTACTAATTTTAATTTAATATTAAATAAATATATTGTAAAATTTTAACTATTTAACGATTATAATTGGGAATTAATAATTACAGTTTATAATTTTTTAAATTATATTAAAATTTTAAAACATATTTAATATTATATTTAATTAAATTTATATTAATATTTTTTAATAAATATTTACAACCTGCGCAATGCACAGGTCAAATTCTCGTATATATATAATATTATAGTTATATAAAATTAACAACTCGTTGTATTTTGTTAAAAGTGCGTGACTACACCGTATAGCTACAAACCAAGCTCAAAAGATATAGTTGGTTGACTTTTATGATCAGAAGGCAAACTATATGTATAGATAATTACCAAATAGTTATGTAAAACTATATAAAATGGATTACTGTAATTTTACTTCACTAGTTCTATCCTGTATAATTTCTGTGGGGTCACTCTTCAAATTCCTTGTCAGAGGGACATACCTTAAAACGTTAGAATATGCTCTACGCACTGTTATGTCTGGAAGCTGTGGGACAGTCCACATTACTAGCTAATATAATTTTGACATAAGTTTGTCTCCTTTTAAAGGTCAAATCACTGTTTTCATAATTGAATTGATTATTCAGTCAAAAAAAATTAGTAATTTAAAGTTTGATTAGTTTAATTGGTTTTACGGCAATTTGACCCATAGACCCAATGTTTAATATGCATATATATATATATATATATATATATATTGAAAAAATAACAATCATATATGGTATATTTTCACTAAAAATCATTTCCAATGGTTAAATTAGGTTTTTAACCAAAGCAAAATGAAAGACTTGACTGTATATTAATTTTTAAGTTTTAATGACTGTATTGAAAATTTAGATAAAATAGCTGATTAAATTGTAATTTGAATTAAATTTTTGACTCCATCATAATTTAAATAAAGGTTTTATTCAGTTAGCAATTTGGTTTGCTGGATTATCCTTGGTGGCCTTTTTAAACTATGAAATTATAATTTTTAATATTTTTGGCTTAGATAGGCCGGTTTTTTCTTTTTTTTTTTTTTTTTTGGTTTTGACTGGTTTAGTTTTTGCCCCATTTTTAAGATCAAACTGAGTTGGAAAACCTGACTAATTTACAGTTCAATTGGTTTAGTTTCTTCATGTTCTCTAAGTTCAAGCTAAACCAAAAACTTGACTGATTCACTGTTCAATCAGATTCATCCAGTCGGTCTAGTCTGGTTATGACAACACTATGTCAAACCACCTTCTATGTTCCATAAGATTGATCGGTCTACTTTACATTTCAATTTTGTGTCAAAGACACTCTTCAACTAACTTGTTTTACATTCATTGGCAGTTTGGCTATCTCCACTTAAGAGGATGATCAAATCCAAGTGCATGGTGAGAAGAGAAAGAGAAAGACCAAAGTTGAGTTGACATGAAATGCTAGTTAGGAAAGATTTAAAATAATTATGTCTCCCACTTAATTTAGTGCATAATAGAATATGAAATAACTGAGAAAAGATTCATGTGATTGATTCGTTAATATAGTAGAAAAAAAAAATTTAGAATTAAGGTTTTGTTGTTGTAATAGTCTATCATCCTCAAGTCTCCATACAAGTGAAAAAAAAGTCTCTGTGTTGTACATAAATATATCATGCAATGATCATACAATCCTAAAGGCTGATGTCACAATTATAATGTACCATAGCCTCATAGCTGAAGAGAATACAGATGCAGTTGATGCCGTTATAATAAACCCAATATATTCTAAAGCTTACATTAAGTCCATAAAATCTATTTAAAGAGAAAATAAGTAATGATGTTTTAAACTTATTGTACCATTTACAACTGCTAATCTAAGAAATCGCAAGGAAATTATACTAGCTAGAATACTGGCCATGGCTGAGAAGATGCTTGGCTGCAAAATATGTAGGAGAAAAAAAGGAAACAAATGATATATAAATATTCATGACCTAGAACAAAAAGGAAATGCTGACATGAGTAGTATTGCAAGTCAGCTATTAAATTCCAAATATTTTGAGGACTTGTCCTAAATAATATGGTTAACAATTAAAACTTTCAAATGAGTGACTTAAGATTCGATCTCAGTTCTCTTGCTCGCTAGCCCCTTCTCCATCTCTATGATGGTAGACCATCTCCCGACATTATCACTACGTTAAGACTGAAAAAAAAAAATACACAGATATGTGATGAGAAAGAAGGGTGATGCATTTACTCAATAATTTCTCTCCAGATAATGTCACTTGCTTCATCATCCATAATATTCCCCCAAGCTTCAAAGGTCGTGGAAGTGGAAGAAGGCTTAGAAATATCATTTGGGCTAACCTTGTTGTCAATTTGGTTCACTGTTGAGCATTCGGGTGAGGCTGACACCAATGAAGGAAGTGAATTTGGTATTGGAATATCATATGAAGAAGGGCCATATTGGTCATTGTTGTTGGAACAAACTTTTGAGTCCTTCATGGGTTGGTCACCAGCGAAGGTTGGTTGGGGAATTTGTATATTTGGAAAATAGGACTGAGTAGGACTGATAGTTTGTGGGTGTGGAGCAAAACCTGTTTGGCCACTGCTGAACAGTCCCAGAGAATTCACTTTCAGGTATTCATACAATTGATTTTCCTGAAAGTTTGATCCAAGGAGGTTAAATACTGCTCCCATATTGGCAGGTTGGCTATTGCTCAAGACTTGCAGAATACTATTCAACAACTGAATTTTGGCAAACTGTGTGGCATCTGGCTGCAAGGTGAGAGCATTCTGCCAAGGAACACTAATGAGACTGCTGATGTTAGCAGCAGCAAGCAACTGTGGCAAATTTGCAAGTATGCTGAGGTCAGTCCTGGGCTTGTGGGTGACAGGGTCAATTCCCATTTGGAGAAGCTTTTTCCTTAAATGAGTGTTCCAAAAGTTCTTGATCTCATTATCTGTCCTCCCTGGAAGATGTTGTGCTATTGCTGACCACCTGTTCCAAAAAGACAAAACTACAGCAGGTTTAGGCTATAGAACAATGTCTAGGCCTAATTCTTATTTTTCATAAAAGTTGTTTTCTCGACTTGAACTTGTCACGTCCATGTCACAATAAACTAATGAACTGACCTTAATGCTATATCAAGTCTCGCCCTTCAGAACCCAGTATATAGAACTATATGTTTGAAAATTGCAAGCTTGTGCAGGGTACCATTAATATAATTTTAGCTCATTTGGTAAGACTTGCCAGTAGCATGAATTGTATGTGTGCTAAAATCATGAAGAGAGAATAAGTTGGACAATAAATATAGAGAATATTCATCCAAAAAAAAAAAGTGTAGAGAATACATTACTTGTTTCCAAGAACTGCATGGAGGTTTATGATAATTTGCTCTTCTTCCTCACAGAATTTGCCTCTCTTGATATCAGGCCTGAGATAATTAGTCCACCTAAGCCTACAACTCTTTCCACATCTATTCAGGCCAGCGAGTCCTGGAAGTGCTCTCCAACCTCCACGACCGTGTTTCTGAATGCAATCCACCAGCTTCCTGTCTTCTTCCGGGGTCCATGGCCCTTTTTTGAGGCGTTTTTCCTCCTGGTATATTGGTGATTTTCCCATTATATCAAACTGAAAAAGAAAAAGAAAATCAATTTTAGAAATTGATAGCATCTTGAAGTTCACTCCGAAGTGATAAGAATTCCTTATGAAAATCCAAGTTACTGGGGCAAACAACTAAGAAAGATAGTGTAGCGACTCTAACCTGACAGGCTCAGAATTATATTGCAAGTTGAGAAAGGATGGCAGGATTGTTGGGGAAGGAAATGGAGAGAAATGCTCTGTTTATATAGTGTGTGGAATGTCTGGTACTGGCAGAAAGCAAGCTTACATTAGTGTATAATTCAGGTCTTTACTAGCTTATATGATAATGTCCGCTGTTTGGCATGCTTTCTATGGCTACAACTTGAAATTCCAAACAGCCCCTCACGTTAGTAAATAAATTTGGCTTGAGGCAGCACCTTTCAGGTGCCATTGATGAAGATTTTTTGCTATGTCAACTAGGGGATTTTTTTTTTTTTTACACCACTACATAGTAATGCATAAAGAGTAATATAGTAATAGTAAGAGATCAGTAAAATAATTTTTTTATATTTAATTTCATTTATTTATAAGATTGAGTGAAATTTGATTTATTTTTTATTGTTATTATATTACTCACAAAGCGTTTGTATCTAGTTA
The DNA here is from genome assembly GCA_037832335.1 of Carallia pectinifolia. NCBI lineage: Eukaryota > Viridiplantae > Streptophyta > Magnoliopsida > Malpighiales > Rhizophoraceae > Carallia > Carallia pectinifolia. The sequence goes on from CM075444.1 coordinate 7,133,475, forward strand.
TATATATATATATATCATAATTAAAAAAAAAAGTTTGAGGAAAATTATGAGAGTTGACGTTTGAAATCCAAATTTCTCCCTGGAAATTTGTTCTTGTGGCCAAACGAACTGAACCATGTTCATTACTTAAGGCTTTTTTTTTTTTTTTCTGATGCTTGTTGATATATTTTATATGGGTGAGATTTTCAAGCTAACGCAATCTGGACTTACGGCTAGGCATTAAGACAAAATTCGAATTGGGATTCCCCAATGAATTTTGAAGGACGACTTAAAGTCGTTTAAGGACTTAACAGCTAAATGTACGCATGCTTTGTTAATTAATTTCATATCCTTAAGACTAAAGTTTAGTTCAGCGTTTGAAAGCAATGTCATTCTTTAACAATTAGTTTGACTACAATTAGTTTGACTGTACTTATACGGATTAATTTTAAATTCAATAATCGCTATGGTTAGTTGAGAAAAATTTGCTTGGATCCAACAATATTCAGATGATAAGTTCATTTTCATGAGTTGAATTAAATGAGTTATACATATATAATTACTCTAATCTCGATCCATAAATTTAATAATTGACATATTGCGATAAATATTTTTTTTTATTTGTTAAAAAAAGAAAACCGTTAAAGTTGAAGCCTTAATAATGACAAAAAGGTTCAAGTTTTTCCTTTCATTTCTCATAACATTAAGAAACCTTCACAATAATCAACGTCAAGATCAAAGGAGGATGGGGGATAAAGTACAATTAGCCAAAATTTCTGTTGATTTCCTGTATAAGCCATTAAATGTATTATTGCCAAAAATATACGTGGACAAAAAAAATTATAAACTGAAAATAGTTATAATGTAATCAACCGATTAATTTATATAATTAAATAATTAATATTTATAATATAAATAATTGTATTTTTATTAATTTTTTTATTGTAAATAATAATTATTTAATTGTATAAAATAATTAATTTATTACATTATAGTTGTTTCTTATCTCCCATATAATGTATTTGTGTAACATGACTCTATTGCCTTCTCTTATATTATTATTTTTTTTTTCAAACAGGTTTTCCATCTTATTCACGGCATTCGCCAAGAAAGGTAGACTTGCACCCAAGCAAATTTACACTTTAAAGTCATGCGCTGCACAAAAAAAAAAAAAAAAGTACCAGAACTAGCACCAAGCAAATCTTCAATTCTTTCGATTCTTAGATTGCACGATATTAAAAAATAATAATAACAAAATATTTCTCAAACATAATGGCTGACGCAACCATGGATGCACTATACTCTTGAGTTACGCAGGTTGTTGTTAGCGTTTTACTACCGAAGAACATCATTAAACGTTTGAGATTTTGTTTATAAGAAATAATGTAAAAAATAAGCGTTTTACTATATATTTTTTTTGTCTTTTTTAAAAGTACAATAAAAATATAGAAGTTTCTTAGAATAGTATCATTTTGAACCTCTCTGCTAGACATTCTAATGGAACACTGATGGAGAGGTGTCCCTAAAATAAGATGGAAGTAATTTGTAAAATAAAATCTTCAAAGGTTGTCTACCAAATAATATAACCTCTGACGTTTGTCAATTTTATGTTTTATAAAATTTCTGTTCATTATTTTTGTCATCTAAAAAAAAATTACGATTACAAAACTTCAACTATTTAAGATAAATACTGTTTCCTTTATGGAACTTAATTGACAGGTTACAATGAATTTTATTTTTATCAGGTGATGTCAATTAAAAATACTGAATAAATTAAGAATGTACCTAATAATGGCACATACTGTTATGCTGGCATTAAGGCGAGAAGAATACATCAAGATATAGTGTACAAGGAAGAAGGCAGAATAAATAAGAAATAAGAATTCTAAGGCATAACTGAAAGTAGAAACTGATGAAAATTGAAGTTAAAATGGGCAGACCTAGCGATTGCAGCAAACGGTGAAGTGCAAACTTTGAAATTTTATAAAAGTTTGGGGAATAAACCATAAACGGCCTCTAACTATTGGGATTTAATGACAATTTGCACCGGGAAGCTGGTGAAAAAAATATTTATTAAAGCAAAATTATGTATAGAAAACTATGATAAAGAGGAGTAAGACAACTTGCGAGTCATCATAGAAGATGACTGACATAGAAGAAATCAAAAATCAAAACTAATTCCTTTATGAGGTCATAAATGACAATAGTTTTCTTCTCTGCAATATGTCCATTGAAAGGAATAGCGACTGCACTTAAAAAGAAAGATCCAAACTAGAAGCTTGCAACTATAAATAAGAACAAGATAGAGCCAAATTAAATAGTGATGTTCTCGTTTTCATAAATCTCATATCGTTTCTTATTATTAGAATTCAAGACTTCTACGATGGAAGTTTAAATTCTTAACAATTGAGGTATAAGCATGTTTTGTGATGATAAGATCCACATATAATAAGGAGGGAATTTGCATATCCATGCTAATTGGGTTGAAAATAGCGTTACTCCCATTTCAAGCAATAGTATCAAGTAGACCATAGTAACATTTGTGAGATCAATTTCCCTTTTCATTTCCTTCTTTATATCATTGACTCTCATTTCTCTTCCCTTTTTCCCCTCTTGCAACAAATCATTGTGTTTAATGAGTTGTCAAATTTATTCGTAACTTTTGAGTGTAGAGATGTCCAGTATCCTGCCATACTGAAGAATTTTGGAATGAAATTTTACTCTAGCTAGCACCTCCCACAACCCCTTATATTGGTGCATATTTTGAACTGGACAAATCTCATATGCACATACATGCATGCACATCTGTGTTCAATTACATTAAGTAGTATACTACTACCACCTTGTGGACCAGTGGTAAATACTGATAGATCAAAACAAAGTTGTCATGAGGAAGGCATTTAAATTGCCACTGAAATGATTAGTGGGGCTAAACGTTGGCTTGGTGCTGTATTAGGCTACAGGTTGCTCCCGGTAACTTAGTACCTCTCTTGTGTACAGTCGTTGCAATCCTTTTTAATGAGATTGTAGAATATTACCATTAATTTTGTATTTAATTACACCACCTCCCCGCCCCCAAAAAAAGGTATTATACTAATGCGCTTCTTCTATCTTGCAACCCTCCGCGATCAGATTATAGGACCCTCTATTGTGCAAAATCAACAAAATAAGAAGCTCGGCAAAGTCCCCATAGATTGATTGAATGTCCGTGAAATCAAATCATGAAACAAATGAGAATCGCGACAATGAAAACCATGCTAGTTGTCATAGACTTTGTGTTCAAAATATTTCTGGACGTTAGGGGAAAAAAAAAAACTAGAAGTATATCATTTGAAAAAAGAATTTCTAAGGGTGTACGCCAAGTTGACTTGATATATTTTGTTTTTTATATTCAAGTCAATCATTAGGGACGGCTTAACAAATTTTAAAACTACAACTAAGTCAACATAATAGCGAAATTAACAAAATCATTATTGACGATTACATATTTGTTTGATAAATAAATAAATTACATGTATACAATAATACGAATTTTTCTTTGAGTATAATGCAATTGTTATTTTAAAATACTCTCCCTGTATCTTGTTTACTAATTCAAAGAACAACATATATAGCAAAGTAGTAACGTACAACAAGGAAAGTCTCATCCAAATACTACTGCATCTAGGTAGAAAACCCCCCACATGAACAATTGTATGGCAAGAACAAGATATATATATATATATATATATATATATATATATTCCCCATTGGATGTGCGGATAGATTGGATTTTTCATTTAGTCTATTTTTCTAAAAAATATATTTTTGGGTCCTAGCAATATTGAGTAGTCGGTTCGATTTTGGCAGTTTTTAGATTTTCAAAACCATAATTAAACTGCAGTGTGTGATTTGAATAAATTACAAACCACAATCAATCTATTTTCAGTGAATTTTACGGTTTTATTTTGATTTTGGTTGGGTTGGGCGAATTCGACAAGTTGACGTACGCCACTAGGAATTGCTATTTTAGGTCCTAGAAGATTGTATATTGTGTGATGCAGAATATTGCAAGTAGGGAATTAATTAAAACTAAAGATTTGATCACATTGCCGCCTAGTTATTGACCATATTGAATTTGATTCTCATGGATAACGAACATATTAGAATCGTTGGCATTGCCCTTTTCAAAGTCGTAATTCACGATTTTAATAATTAATGGATTAATTAAATATAGACAAATAATCTCCTGATCAACTAATCTTTAAGTGTCGCCATCTCACAGTTCATCTTCCTGCTACCAAACAAACCTTCTAATATCTAGTTTGAAGCTAAGTATATATCAGGTTCCTAAATTGATAACTACCTTAATACATTTAAGTACTTTATTTAAGTTTATGATCGAGGTTTTTCCCCTTTTTTGGTGGAAAAAATGTCAAGGCAATATTCAAATTTCTGCACGAAATTTTTTTTTGTTTTGTCAGAAAAAATTGCATTTCATTAAAGTAACAAATTCTATTAGTGTACGTGTAGTCTGATTAAACGCTGTAATAAAAAACAAAACCCATTGCTTTTGACATAGTAACAAAAGGCATCTTTGGTGGCACGTCCTCATGTTGGGCTCTCCTCTTTCCTAATAGTGAAAATATCATGAGGGATGATGATCATATCTGACTTGAAACAAACATTACATATTTGCTTCACAAAATGTCTTAAATAATTGCTCAGTTTTTGCCACGTACAAAGTCATCACACTAATTGCTACTTGCAATTACTACCTAGCTAGTTGTTACCCAAGCAAGAAGTTTGAATAACAATAGCTTTGGTGACAATGGCGAGAACAAGAATATATATCTACAATCATCCTCATCAGCAACGAAAGGGAAATACAATTGGCAAGCATTCTTTTTTTTTTTTCAAAGGCTCTACTACATAGCTTAAATTTGAGTAATACCAAAGTTGTCAAGCATTTTATTCAATGACATCTAGCTAACAACTTATCTGTTTATTTATTTATTTATTTTTAATTTTAATCATTTAACAATATATTTTACTTTAATCATACTTTGATCATATTTAAAAAATCCCGTCAAATATTTTTCTTTTTTTAAAAAATGAATTGAGGTTGATGAAATTGGAATTGACAATCAGAAATCAAATATCAAACAGGTGCCTTGCAGGGACTTGTATATCTTCATTTTTTGGTGTCCTTAAATTTTCATGATGCTTTGAATAAAATATCATTTGCTATTAAAAAAAAAAAAAGAAATCAAATATCAAACACACCGCACGTCATACATATTTTAAATGTAGGACATGCCAACCAAATTCTGTTATGAGATCGTTATTGTACATCATTGCCTACTATTATATTGAAGAGATCCTCTATGGACTCTTCAAACATATAATTATGTTATAGACCCTTTTCACAATGACTCCCCAAAGCTCGTCTCGTCTCTTTACAACAGTGATGACAAATCTATGAGACTAATAGCACGCGTGATGGACATAATTTTAACGGAAAAGTTAGATCAACTACATATGTATATATATAATTAGTAAACGTGCCTCAAATAATACAATCAAACGAGTTGATTACATATTTTAGTTTGTGTCATTCTGATTCTATTCCCCAGCCAGCAAAGAATCACTCTAAAAATAGATATATAGACAATCTACTCTCAAGTTGCAATACACGACTTGGTATTAAGGAAGTTCCTGATTGCCTTTGGCCTTTGGGTTATGAACTCCCTATGGGGAAGGAGCATTGTTGTTTGCGAGGTATACGATCATTTACATGGACCCATTTTTCATTCCATTTGTGAGAATTTGATGATCTGTAAATCATCCCTAATGAATGATCAGCTTTTGTTTGAGTATGACGAATCACTTCGTGCCGACCTTACTGATGAGCAAATTTCTTCTTTGATGAAGCTAGTGATTCCTAGGGATGTAAAGAATGCGCTTGGAGCATACAAAGCACCTTGAGACGATGGATTGCAGCCTTTTCTTTTCTCAAAAATTTTGGGATGGAGTTGGTCCCTCTTTGTGTGATATGGTCTTGAGGATCAAATTTAACAGTAGAAATCGTAAATATGCAATCAACAATGATAATAATACGTTGTAAATCCATGCTAAAATAAAAGTATATTCAATCCACATAATGAAGCTCTAAATTAAAATAATCTGGTGGTATTAACGGAAACAAAAGTTATGGCTCTGTTAATTAAGAGCTAAAGCGTAGCTCTATAGGCGATGTACGTGTGCAATATATCAGGGTGGGACATAATTGATTGCCGCTGGAATGCCAATGGAGGCAATTGCTCTCCCCATTCTCATAAATTTTATGTTTACTTTACAAGATTAAAACTAGAAATCTTGAAGATAGAAACCACTTTATTTCCTGTGAAAGGCAAACTTTGTTTCTTAATTCAAATATGCACACATATATGTGCGTGTACCGGTCTCCATATTGGAATACAATAGATGATGATATCATTGGCTTCCGCCTTTCGGTTGTCAAAGTGGGCGTTAATGGGTAGTAGAGTTAGGCCGGCGTTTCAAGCCTTACCTCATTGTTTGCATTCTCAAGTCACCTCTGAATCTGCAATTTGCCCATTTTTCGCGTAAGAGAATATAGCACCATAAGATCATAGTCATAATTATTAATTTGTATAGACTTGCCTAAATTTACACATTTTTAATTAAGGTGGCTGTCTAACGATCTGAGATTAGTTACGCATACATTGTATGCGTTGTCTTTGTTCTTTTAGGTAATATAAAAAAAAAAAATCATCGCCTTTACATTTTTTTAACAAATTTGGCATAACTTTTAAAAACTAACAAATTTAATGCAGTTCAATTATTTTTTAACAAATCTAACATGCCGTTAATTGAAAGTAAGCGAAGCCGTTAATATGCACACATAATATGTTTATGTGTAAATAATTGATCACTTGACGTATCACGTGTCATTTTAAATTAGGGTCAATATAAAAAAAATCACTAACTTTACGTTTTTTAACAAATCTAACACAATTTTTAAAAATTAACAAATTTAATGCAGTTAAATTATTTTTTAACAAATCTAATACGTCGTCAATTGAAAGTAATTGAAGTCGTTAGTATACACACGTGGCACGTGTACGTATAAATAATTGATCACGTGGCATGCTACGATAATTAATCACATGGTGTGTCACGTGTCATTTTAATTTACAATTAACAAAAAAACTAAATAAAAAAAATGAAAAGAAATATTTAAAAGTTTCTCAAAATTTTCTTCCCGGTCTCGCTCTTCTCTCTTCAGCTCTCCTTGTGTTATGCACCTGTGCCAAACCAAGAAACAAGAAAAACAAAACCATCAACAACATCTTTAATCTCTCCGAAAACATGACCATATCTTCATAGTCTAAGTGAAATCAAAAGGTATCTCCTTTTTTATTTCCACTCTCTGCTAGACTAATTTCTTTCTTTGCCCTTTTCTCTTCTCCTTTACTAAGAAAGGAGAAGAGTGACGCACAAGTGTAAAGTTTGAATCTCAAGTTCACAAGTTAAAAGCTTGAATCTCAGACTTACAAAGTTACAAGCCTCCAACCCCTACAACAATTGTTGCTTTTGATAATAATAATAAAGATAGATAGATAGATAGATAGATATGAAGGGAATATATAGTCAAACTTTTGTTATGTAATGAACAAAATTTGAATTGGTATTAAAATCATTTTTAAGAATGAATGTTTCTAGTTCAAGTCACAGTCAGAGTCCCAATTAACCAAAAATAAAAAAGATAAAAGAAAGACCGATAATATATATATTTTTTAAAATTAAAATACTAATTAAAACATAAACTAGACAATAAGTGTAACACTTTTCATTTTTTCTCCAATAAATCCCCCGCACCCTCCCCCCATACCCTCCCTTTCAGGTTTAAAATCTACTTTATTTGTATAATAGAAGTTTAAACTTTAATTATTTGAGTGTCTATTAATTAAAAGACTTTAAAAATACGTATTAGCATATGTAAAATGTACCAATTGTTCATGCGTGATTGTGAAAGATTTGATATCATAAAAAGTCCACCTGATCATAGGCATGTTCGCCCAGCCATGTAACTGAAGTCAAATTAACTAGCCTTATTCGAGTTAAAAATACATTTGGCTTATCAACTGGGATTTTTTTTTTCTCCTCCACTCAAGTTTTAAAATTTATCTGTTCTCAACATTCAGTTAAGAACTTAGACATTCATTGAGTTCCTAGTTGCATTATGAGTTTTAAAAAAAAAAAAAGAAATGCATAAAAAATAATTTCATTTTAAAATTTATAATAAATGAAAAAAAATCAGAAAAATATGATTGTTGCACCAACTTTTTTTTATATCTGGTTGTCAAATTGTCACTCTGTTACAGTATGTGTGCAGACTTGACTTTGGGCCATGCCGGACAACGCCTCAATTGAACCACCTCTTACAATTTGAGGAAAGTAAGGAAACGTGATCGGCCCACCAATTTCCACATTGACGAAGCCCAGGCGATTCATTCAGCCATTGACCATGGGCTATTAGAGTCCATCTAATAAGTCTCATGGGGTCCATCTCTAATTTACCCACAGTTGCTGCGTTTTTCTTTTATTTTTTTGGAAGAAGAAGAAAAGCATTTCATTAAATTAAAATAGACGTTAGATACAACAGATCAGTACATAGGAAATCCACACCATACTACAACAGAGCACATATACACAGGGAACCAAAAAAGGCCACCAATACAAGTACAACAAACCCCCACCACACCAGGCCCCAGCCACAACCCATAGCAGCGGCCCAGCAAGCCATATAATATGCCCATATCCAAGCCTATAGCTTAGGGAAAGAAAACTTGCTAGAAAGAAGGATGCAGGCCGCAGCCCAAAGGTTCTAGATTCCCGACCGCAACAGGGCGGCAAATCTTGGTACAGTCAGACAAATGGCAGCAAATGCCCAAGGGCTAGACGGTGGCGCAAAAATAGCAACAGGTAGATGCTGCTTGGAAGTTGCCAAAGAGCTAATCCAAAAGAGCAAAACAAACCAAAGTTGCAGAGGGTCGACAGGAGAGAGTCATATGATAAGCGGTGACCACGAGGAGGCTAGAGACAAACGCAAAAGCTTTAGAGAGAGAACCAAACTCAGCTATATAGGGGTGCCCGAGCAGCAAAAAACCCACCTCTCCCACCGCCCCACCCGGCATGGCCAAGGGGGAAGACAGGGGAGGGAGTTTGCGTACGTCCGAAGCTCAACCAGATGACACAAGACCAAGGAGAAATCAACCAAAATAAAAAGCGTGCAAAGACAAAAGTAAAGAAAAGCCACTGAAGGGACGAAGATCACAGAGAAGCACTAAAAACTGCTCAGATCGACGGAGCAAAGGAAGCCCACTGAAGGGACGAAGCTCCAATAGAAGCACTAGAAATAACTCAGACCGATGGTGAGATCGGCTGACGACAAAACCCAACAAGGGTCAAAGCTCACGAAGGAGCACTTTTCTCTATTAGTATCTATTTCTTTTTCGTTTGTGCTCTTTAATTTTCACATCATCCAATGGTCTAGATCAACAGGCTAGAGACTAACGGATATTAACAGTCATTTCATATCGATGTGTCGCAATACAAAATTCTTTATTTGGAGGGTTGGTGTGGAATTTGACTCAATTCTGAGTGTTTCTCATGTTATTTTTTAAAGGACATTCTATTGTTTATGAATTTAAATTTTTAATTTTAGGTAATAAATTTTAATATTAAGGTGAGATATGATATTTGAGAGAACTGAGAAAATTAATTTTATTATATAATTTATTATTTAATAAATTTTTTAATAAAAAAAACAACATATTTTTCTCAAGTATATTCTTAGATATCTTCTTAATAAAATATATAAGAATCTCGTGGACTTTCTTATATATACTAGTTCCTCGTGGACTTTGTGGGGAACTTCAAAGGTAATTATAATGAGTTAGTTTGATAACAAGTCGACATATTTTTATGCTGACAATTTGGGTTTCGATTCTCGTATATCGCAACTCTTATTTGACAAAAAGGCAAAAGCTAGTTTTGGTTGAGAAAGATTAAGTGTGATGGTGGGTTCTAAATTTAGTAACTCACTCAATCTCATTAATACTCTAGTAATGGGTCCTCTCTATAGAAGAAATTCAATGAAGACATCAATAAGTTCAACTTACAGATATTATAACCAACCAATATTATTAAACCCCACCCGGCCCAATCGATTGAACCGGTGGCCAGATGAACAGTTCATTGGCTCAATGAGCAGGTCATTGGACCGGACCAGGTTGGTAAAAAACCCACTTGGACAGGCAAACTAGAAAAACCTAGTTGACCCGACTGGAATTTGGAAGACCCGCTCAATCCATCAACCTGGTAGACCCGGATTACTCGCTTTATTGTCATTTTGAGGACCTAATTGGGGTTGGCCGACAGCGTTGAGGGCTTTAAGCGGTGGGCTGTTTCTTTACTTCCTTGATATCTTCTTGATCTTGGTGTGAGAGGGAGAGAGGTAAAGGGTCTAGACAGAATAGTGGAGCAAAAGAAAACAAATGGAACCAAAAAATACCAACCAATTAAGCGTCAAATAATTAAAAAGGAGAAGGGAAACATGTTGATGTTGAGGATGCTTCGACAAGAATGGGAAAGATGGAGAAGGAAGACAGAGAAAGCATGAGAACGAGAGTTATGGATTTCCTAATAGGACATGGTTTTGGATTTTTTTTTTCATTTTATGATTAATATTTGTTCCCATCGGTGAGATTTTGGAAGTTGTAAAATTTATTCTGTGTTTTTATAAGGGGCATAAGTGATAATTTGAATTAAATTAATTCTAACATTTTGCTAATTTTTATTTTCAAAATTATTTACAGTTATTTTGTTGTCAATAAATATTCTTATCCTATGTTTATTCTTAATTTTTTTTTTTTTTAAAAAGCTAACTAGAAAGACTGTCTCCAAAATTATTAAGATATATATGTGAAATTATATTTGTAAAATAAATATAAAAAATAAAAAATTATTTTAAAGTTGATTCAATTGAGTCAATTATTGACCCACTAATTAAATTACTGATCTAATAACTCAATTTTTGGTCTGACTCAATGTCTAAATCGAGTTTATAAAAAAATTCGACCGTAATTTCGCACTCGTTACTTTTAACGCCTTACCTTGAGAGAGGCCGAATCAATTGTACAATTACACCTGTCCATCAATATTAAGCTTAAGGTATGGAGGGAAAAAGAAAAAATGTTACAAACAAAGTGCCACACTTTATTTTATCAATATTTTGAAAGATATTTCAATAAAACCGTAATAGTTAGAATTTAAATTTATATTTTAAAACTTTTAAATTTTAATTTTACTGAAAAAAAAAAAAAAAAGAGATTTGTAAGCAAAGGACACCCATTTTAATCAAAGTGCAAAGTCCATTTTATTAAAGCCAAATTCATGTAGGCCAACCCAAACTAAGAGTCCACAGGAGAAAAGAAAGCTAGCCACCATATCATACAAGTACAGCCCACCAACCAAACCACAGAACTGGCAGCAGTTATGCAGGCTAGCAGGAAACCAATGCTTGAGCCTATAACCCAAGAAAGAACATGAAAGGAAGAAAAGAGCCTAAGGCCTAGTTGAAAGGAAACCCAGAGACCAAAAGGTTCCAGACACCCCATCGCAGACAAGGAGGCGAAATCTAAGCACACTGGGGCAGACTGCAAGCCCCAAAGGCCCAACAGTGGTGAGACGACAGCGGGCAGTTGGACCCTCGTCAGAAACGCCAGAGTGAAAAAAAAAAGGGCGCAAGAAGAACCAATAGCCGTGAAGTACAAAGGGACTAAACGGTGGAAAGCCGAGCAAACAGCGAGGACCAGCAGCAAAGCAAAAGGCAGGCGCAAGGCGCAACTGGAGAAGCACGCCGAACTATACAGGAGCTCCCTCGAACCAAAAAATGCCCATGCTTATAGCCATAACAGCATTACAACAGCAAGTACATAAAGTACAATTAACCCATGCTTACAGCCATAACAGCACCATACTTAATTGTTTGAATAAAATACAAGTCCACCATTACTTTTACAGCACAAAACACAAATTAAAGTGACCCATATAACTTTTACAGCAGAAAACACAAATTAAAGTGACCCATGCTTCACTAAACAACAAGCTTAAACAAAATATCTAAGTAGAACACAAAATGACGTGCATGGAAAATTGCAGCAAAACAAAGCCTCCACTGTAACTGTCAAAACTTGACTTTTGAATAGAAGGCCTCTTCATGCATGTCCAGCAATTCTCCAAGGCCAATCTTCTTCACACGACTCCCACTATTGTCGAACTCAGCCTTGAGGTGGACTTGAGACTATTGTTAACTACTTGGGAGTTAATGTTTCGGTATGATTCTCTTGAAATGGGGCATAAAATAGCTTACGGAAGGACTGCATATGCTCCTTCTCCAAGCATATGGCCAACGACGCGCTCCCATCATTGGTTGGACTTGGCAATAAGTATCCCCTGCCTTCAACAATATGTCCCGGTCTTATGCATATTGGCTCGCCCCAACCATAATCGGCATGATGAAAAGGCAGCCTCAACCAACTCGTGACATTCAAATTTGGTCACTGGCAATTTTGGGGGCCTCGCATCAGATCGTTCATGTCAGCTTGTGTTTCAATATAGTCAATAGCCGATCTCAAGCACCCATCATCTACTTGTTTTATTTCCTCGTGAATTCTCTCGACTGTCTTGATGAATGGTTCCGATAAGAGTTCACCAGCTAAAGCAACCACACGAACAAAGAAAATTACATTGCCAAAATAGTTAGCTGGGATAGGAGGTTGCAATCTGGACCGACCGTCCAAAGGAGTGATCAACATGGTTGCTTGCTCATCCGGAAGGCCTCGTGCTTTGCTTGTGGTACGCCATAAATATGCTGCCAGCACATCCATGGTGCTGTATCTTGTGTTATTCTCGTTGCTATTTGTCATGGACTTGAGGGTTTTAATTTGGTCGAGCGTAATCTTGAATATCGCCGTGGAATTTTCTTCAATATCTGATTGGATTTGGCTAGTGACAGGTGGCGGGCCAAAGCTGAAGAGGTCGAAAGCAGGGGCGGGTGGCACTCGGGGACGAAGAATGGTTCTGTCCAAAAATGGCACCTCATTGACAGAGAGTCCGCGTGCTATGCTGGACCATGAGAGCCACAACACCATCTGCTAGAACGTGATGGCAGCCAATTCCAAGAGACACCCCGTCACACGTGAATCTAGTTACCTAAGTTTACCAATACATTACTATATATTAGTATAAATAAATGCCACTAGTGTTTCTTAAATTTGTATGAATTCTGAAACTGATTCCTGAATTTGTTACTGATTACACTTTAAGAACAATAAATTGTATTTTCAAAACGTTTTGTTCCTTTAAAGGCTAAAGAATCTTAAGGAAATGAACTTCAGAAGCAAACAAATTATAGACTTGGATTAAGCACACGTCAGCTTGACAAATTTTTTGTAGAGCTGATTTTAAGGTCCTTTTGTAGAGATGATCTTGAGAAGAGTCCAGTTACCCAGATGGCAATTGGATGGATGAGGTAACACGGTCATTCATCAAAATTAACTATTATATAGACAATATATAATTTTTATCAAAAAAAAAAGAATAAGACCCACTCTCCACTCTCTTTCTCTCTCCCATTACCCCATTTTTATCCCCTCCATTAAACATCTGAGTTTTAGGCTCATACCACTAAATCATACAAATAGATGTTACTGAAAGTAATTAATATAATTACTTATTAATAAAATATAATTATATTGATATTTTAGATAAGAATATTTTAATTTATAATATGTAAAATTTACACTTTAAATTTTAAAATAACACTTATTTAATTTTAAATTTTAAATTTATTATTTTATATTTTATAAATATAATTTTATTTTATTAATAAAAGAATATATTTATTACTTTTAATTTAGTAAATTTGTGTTTGAAAGTTATGTGGCGCAGAAACTAAACTCCAAACATTTTTCTTTTGAGAACGAGTATTTTTTGGTTGACGTCCAGCCTGTATAAAGCTGTCGGTGATAAAAGGGGAAAGTCCAACTTTTGGACTTGGCGGCCCACAAGGCCATAGTGACATTAAATTGGCCGACGGTCAATTGGCCCCTTGAAATGACTGTTTTTGGCGGTTTGCCAATGAATATAACATCTCATGTATAATAGTAATTGTTATTTAAGGGAAAAAGATTTTGCAAAATGGAAAGCCATAATAGCCCATCCATAAAGCTCTCGGTGCAAAAAGGGGAAAGTTTAACTTTTGGACTTGGCGGCCCAAAACCCCATAAGGGAAAAAGTTTTTGAACATACAATCTTATCATAATATTTCAATAATTAATATATTTTATATATAATAAAAATATAATTATTATATATATATATATATATTATAATTATATAAAATATATTAATTATTATAATATAACTACAATATAATATATATATATTTTTTCTGTATGTCGATATATTAGAATCCAAGCCATAGCGGCATTAAATTGGCCAACAGCCGATTGGTCACTTGAAATGGCTGTTTTTCGCCAATGAGGATAATATCTCATCCATAATAGTATTTGTTATTTATTGTGTGTGAGACGGAAGTGATTTTGAGTATTAAACACAGAATTTTTAGTTGATATACATCATATTTCTCATATAATAATAGATAATAATTATTCTGTAAATATAGATAAATTACTAAATCATATAAATTTTTGTGTGCGTGTATATTATTTTTATTTTTATTAATAGTACGTGCATGTGTTATAATTTAATTATGTTTATGTAGTTCGTGTGAAATGTGTAAAAATCCCAACAATTTTTTATTCAGAGAAGAAGTTTATTAACTAGAATGTTAGACGGGATAGCCCATATTGGATATTAGGAAGGAGCACTAATACATCTATTAGATTTTGATATCATAATTGAAGTTTCAATTAAAATTAAAACTGATAATTTTAAAATAAAACTAACAATGTTTAAAATGAAAAAAAATAGTTTTTAATATTTTTTTAAAAAATATCAATCTTATTTTAAAATTATCAATTTTAATTTTAATAAGTACACTAATCAAGATATTAAAATTCAATATATTAATATTTTCTTATAATATAAATGCATGTACCTGAAAGAGGAAGCGAGGGCACGAGGAAAGCTCTGAGTGACTTGAATAATCAAATCCAAGAGGAGGAATCAGCTCTTTGTGGGGGATGAAATCAGGACCCAAATCATCTAAAGCCCCAATCAACTTCAGCCTCAATGTATAACGCTTCTTAACCATTACAGTTTATTTCAATTCTACCATTTTCATCCAATGCAAGTCTCCCCGCAACAGGATAATATATCGCCATAGCCTTGCTCAGAGCCTCCTTGAGCACCTTGGCTTCAAAGAAATTGGAAGAACCATTGTACCTATAGAAGTAAACTAGAGGATGTGACCTCTTGTTATGTACTGCAAGTCCAATTTTGACATCCATAGGCGCTGATTGGGAGCAGCATCTTCTGCTGGCCGCACAATACTCGACCCCTTTTGCTTAGGATATGTTTGTTTCCCATAAAATATTTTAGAAGAAAAAATTTTACAAATTTTTTAATATTTGTTTCACAAAAAATATTTTACAGGTAAAATTTAGAGAAAATTTTCAGATTTTCAAGTAAAATAATTTTTTCTTTTGTAAAACTGAAGTTATTTTTGAAAAAAAAAACAAATTGTACTATAAATAAGTGACAAAGAAAAATTATTATTTTCACTGTAAATATTTTTTTCTACAAATATTTTATAAATATAAATTATTTTATAATAAATAAATAGACCCTTAATCTTCATCATCTTAATTTCTAGTAATTGCCTGCGGATGATCCAATTTTTTTCACACAATATTACACAACCATATAGTCAACGAACTGAGGTTGTGAAATATCTTGAGTGTTGTATGAGCTCATAAATATGTGTGTTTGTGTGTGGATGATCTTTGACATACCTTGTCAGCGGGAAAACTCTTTTTTTCGAGAAATGCAGAGAGTGGAACTTTGTTTTTTTGTCTGATGAACAGAGAGTGGAACTAATGATTGAAGGGCATGTGGATGGAAGAGTGACACTTTATAGGGGCAGAATTAAGAGAGATATAGTAGCGAGTAATATTAGTTTGTATCATTATTTTTAAATTCGGCCCGGTCTGGTCGGTTGGACCGGCGGCCCGGTGACCCGGGCACTGGGTCGGGCCGGTTCACATAAATAATTACTGGATCAATTAAGTAATAAAAAAATTTTTTTTTTCAATTTTTACTGTAGAAACAGTAAAAATAATATTTTTTTAATAATAAACAGTAAAAAATGAACAGTAACTGAGACCATTAAATAATAAAAAATTATTTTTTTCATTGTTTATTGTGTAAACAGTAAAAATAATATTTTTTTAATAATAAACAGTATTTGTACAGTAAAAATTATATATTTTTTTTACTTTTTATTACATCAACAATAATATTTACATAATATTTACATACTAACATTTATTATATTTTTATCTTTTTATTGTGTGAATGATAAAAATAATATTTTCATAATACTAAACAATATTATATAGTATTTTCTTGTACAATTTAAGAATTTTTTACTTTTCACTATATATTTTTCTGTATATAATAATTTAACGTTGTTCATAACTTCATATATTAAGTAATATGTTACAATTTACATTGAAAAATAATTTTTTAAGAATTTTTATCAAAATTTTAATTGATATTTATACTTTATTAATTTATTTAATTAAAAAATTATCATAAATATCTTGTATTTTAATTTTATTTTAAATTTAAGTAGACTCATATTCTATTTTTTATAGTTATACTCATTATTTGTTATTAAAAAATGAAAAATTATAAGTATTAATTATTATTTTATCAAATCAGAATTGACCCGCCAGTTCAACCGCCGGTTTTCTAGTTAGACCGCTAAACCACTAACCCAGTCTTCTCACCGGTTCAATAACCGGTCCGATTTTTAAAACTATGGTTTGTATAATTTGGAAAAAAATATAAATAAATATGGTAGGAAAAAAAATTGTTGGAAAGTGAGGAGACAAACTTAATAATAGCCTAAAAATATAGATTTTAATACCCTCTGATTGCGACATTAGTACTCGTGAAAATTATGTCCGACAAATATTGCAACTTGTAAGGGAGGACCATTAGGATTTGCAATGAATGGACTTACAAGGTGGACTCATTTTCGTTGAAGTAATTGAAGGTATGTGTTGAAAGGTTGTGATTTGAATTTTTTTTTTTCACATGCTTTCTCTCTAATAATAAATTATCATTTTTTTATAGAAAAAAAAAAAAAAAACAAAGGTGGAGCCAAAGTTGTTAAAATCCAAAGCTGAATTATAGGATTTTACCATCTTATGATCATTTTAAAATCCAAAGCTGAATTTTTGGATTTTCTCTTTTATTTCAATTACACTAATTATAATTTTTTTTGTGTATTACTAGGCATATTGAATAACCATATAATAAGAGTGCTCTCTTATTTTTATAAATATCAGATTATTCATTCTAAAAATTAAATTCTAATCATTCAAATATTCTTTAAGAGCAGAGTAGTTATATACATTTTATAAAGTAAAAATACTAATTATTGGCTAAGTGGTATACATAATACGTACCTTGGTTCTTGTACCAGGGAAGCAAATACGTTCTTTCCCACCGCCAGCAGTTTTCTAAAAATATAACTGATGGAATATATTCTACAGGTGCATCTAGTCAAACGTAATAATAAAGACTTCATAAGTACTTTTTTTTTTTTTTTGGTTTACAGACTTCATAAGTACTTTAGATGCCGAACTTATAGAGAGTAGAATTTAATTTAATGTACTATAACCTCGAAAGAATTTATATTTTCATTAATTCATTATTTAACAACAAAGTTAGCACTAGCTATCTTGTTTAATGTAACTCTTTTTTTTAATTTTTAACAAGAGTAATATTACTTGAACATTTTTAATGAGACACACAATTTATTTAAAATTATTTAATAATTTATATATATATATATATATGTTAATTTAATTAATTTTTTATAATTAAATAATTTAAATTATTGTACACTCATAATTGTGTTATTATGTATAATTTTTCTTGTGGCCTTACCCAATTATGAATTGACAAGCAAGAAGCAAAGGACCCTGACATGGTGTCCTTCGTGGGATCTTGGGTGGATGATAATCCCTCATTGGTTACCTGTGTGGACGAGTATGAACAAGGCTGAACTTCGCTATAATTACATAGAAATATGTACTTACAGGGACGGATCAAAAAAATTTTTTAGGAATAAATTTTTTATAAATAGTTATGGTAATAAAATTAAATTATAGGATAAAAATAAAAATTATATCAATTATTTTGAGTTATAAATATTATAATTATATTTTGTGAGTTCTAATGTTTTAAAAATATCTTTTTATATTTTATATAATCAAATATATTTTTTATATAAGTAATAGTTCAATCATTTAATAATTTATTTTTCTTATGATTTTTTAATAGATTTTTTATAATATTTATTGTAGTAAAATTATTTTTTTACATAACAGTTGTAACTGATAAAATTATAATTACTTTTATAAATAGATATATGTTTAGACATACAATATATTTCTAAATATTTTTTTTTCTTTTTAAGTGTCTATTAGCAATAATTTATTTCCTCATAAAAGCAAAATATTCCTTAGAAGATTATAAAAAAAGAGAAAATTTATTCAAATAATTTTGAGAATAAATGAAATAAAATTAAAAAGACAACTCGTTATACTAGACTATTACATTTAATAAATTTAATTTTATAAAATAAAATTATAAATCTTAAAATTCAAAGAAATGCATTTGAAATGAAACAAAAAAAAAGTAATTCTAAAGAAAAAGAAGAGAAAAAAAAAGTTTTACTTTTAAAAAAGATAAAGAAACGAAAAAGGAAAAAATGAAGCCAAAGAAAACAAAAAAGAAACAAAAACACAAGGCTGCTTGTTGTAAGCCTTGATCACCAGACCAAGGCAGGGGGGTCAGTATGCCCCTACCACTGGGCCAAATGATATCTCTTGGTATTCTTGAGCAAAAAGTTATTAATAATGGATAAAAATTCAGGGGGGGCAATTGCCCCCCTTGGTCCTTAACTGCATCCGTCCCTGCTTGCAGGAGAGTGGAGACCTATCAAAACGTTGTTTTTCTCCACAATTCAATACACACTCAACTCTTCCACGAGATTCGTGCGAGCTTGTCGCTATGGAAAGGAAAATTTTCTTATATCAACCCTGTAGAAATAAAATTCATCCATTAATGTTGGAATATGATTGATGAGGGCAATAATAATAAGTGTATTACTACATGAAACTTGCTAAGTGGGCTATAATATTGATGGGGCAATAATAATATTAAGCGGTCCAAAGTTGACTTACTCACCCATTGAAACTTGCTAAGTGGGCTATAATACTACAAAGCTATGAGATTGTCTACAGACATCAAAAAGCAGTCAAATGATAAGATTTGGCAAATTTTCTTGCAGATCATCTTACCCCGTTTGATTGAAAGTTTACAGATGATGTTCTAGATGAATAAGTCTTTTATATCGAGATATTGCTTCTATGGACAATGTTCTTCAATAGTGCAGCAAAGTATGACGGTACTGGTGCCAGCGTAGTATTTGTCACTCCTCAACGACAAATATTACCATATTCTATCATCCTTAAGGCGTCATGCTTAAATAATATTGTATAATACCAAGCGTTAATTATTAGTCTCCAAATAACTATTGATATAAAGATCCCAACAGTAGAAGTTTACGGAGATTCTCAACTCATCATTAATCAACTTACTGGGTTGTATGATGTGAAAAAACAAGGGCCTTGCACCTTACTATCAATGCACTTGACAGCAGATGGATGAATTTGAAAGAATCATCTTAGAAAATGTTTTTCACCGAGAAAACTCTCAGGCAGATGCGTTGGGTAATCTGGCTACATCTCTTGCAAAGGCAGAAATCCAAACTATAGTGGTCACTATGTGTCAGAAGTGGATTATGCCACAGAATAATGACGAAGAAAGTGGAACAACTAATGCTGTCTCCGTACGTCCTACTGAGGCTGATGATTGGGGATAACTGATCATTGACTACCTACAGCACAAAAAGATAGCTAAAGATCGTCATCATAAGATAGAAATTCAGCATTGAGCATTCTACTTCATATATTTCAAAGATACTTTGTATCAAAGGTCTTTTGATAGAGTATTCCTTCATTATTTAAACAATGAAGAAGCAAAGTAAGCTCTCGAAGATGCACATTTCGACATTTGTAGCGCACATCAATCAGGACCTAAGTTGCACTTTAAACTCAGAAGAATAGTATACTACTGGCCAATTATAGTACGTGATGTAGTGAAATTTAACAAAACTTGTAAAACTTGTTAGTTTCATGCAAATTACATACATCAACCACTAAAGCTACTGCACCCAATCGTTTCCTCCCGCCCTTTTAAAGTTTGGGGACTCAATTTAGTGTGGCCTTTACCAAAGTCATCCTTGGGCCACATTTACATTCTTACAACTACAGACTACTTCTCAAAATGGGCCAAAGCTATCCCATATAGAGAAGTAAAGAAGGAAAATGTTGTTAATTTTATCCGGACTCGTGTAATCTATTGCTATGGAGTTTCTCGGTTTCTCATCACTGATAACGACAAGCAATTCTACAACAATTTGATAAATAAGATCTGTGAAAAGTTTAAGTTTAAGCAGTACAAGTCGTCAATATACAATGCCCTAGCTAACGGCTTAGCTGAAGTGTTTAATAAGACTTTGTATAACTTATTACGAAAAGTAGTCTCCAAATCCAAAAGGGGTAATTATGATAAAAT
The DNA here is from genome assembly GCA_037832335.1 of Carallia pectinifolia. Taxonomy (NCBI): domain Eukaryota; kingdom Viridiplantae; phylum Streptophyta; class Magnoliopsida; order Malpighiales; family Rhizophoraceae; genus Carallia; species Carallia pectinifolia. The sequence continues at coordinate 7,154,424 of CM075444.1, forward strand.
TCCTGAGGTGTTAGGAGCATATCACACAACTTATCGGACTCTAACACAAGAAACACTATAGGCCCTTGTCTATGGTGTCGAAGCAACACTACCATTAAAAACGCAGATCCCCTCTCTCTGCATGGCTATCCAGGAAGGCTTCACACAATAGGAAAATACTCGACTGTGATTGAATGAGTTAGAAACCCTTGATGAGAAAAGGCTCCAAGCACAACAGTAACTTGAGTGTTACCAAGTCCGACTCACTAATACATTTAACTGTAAAGTTTGTCCTCAATCGTTCCAAGTTGGGGACCTTATTCTTACAATACGACGACCCATCAATTTAAAGTACTGACCCGACGACAAGTTCGCTTTTAAGTGGGATGGGCCATACTTGGTTCAATAAGTCTGCACAAATAACATTTATATGCTATCAAATCAGGAAGGCATTCAAATTGGTCCAATCAACGAGTAAATTTTTAAAGTGTTATTATGTGTCGATAAAAAAAATTAATCAAAAAAAGAAACAAATTGGAAAAGAAAAAAAAAAAAAGAAAAAAAATTATGAAGCTCATGTGCAGACCCTAATAAAGCCCAAAAACACAAATCCAAACTCGAATCCCAAGCCCATATTTGAACTCGAATCCAAAGCCTAAATCCAAACTCGAACGCAAATTCTAAATCCAAACTCGGACCCATAGATCAAATCCAAACTTGAATTTAAAATTCAAAATCCTCACCCAAAGCCTAAATCTAGAACTTAAACTCAAAAAACAAGAAAAATCAAAACTTAGTCCAAAACTCTTGGTCTGTATGAGTATCAACTATGAGCAGCCAAAAAAAATAAAAACGAGAGAGGGTTTGAATTTGAATCATTATTCTGACCTTAACCTTTTACTCGTCTTTATCGCATGTCAAGCTTTTTTTCCCTTTCAGTAAAAAAGATGAGACCAGTTACAAGACGTTAGGACCCAAAAGAAGATAGGTCACCATGCACTAGATGGCAACTAAGTCTAGCGCAACTGCAATTCTAGGAGGAGCACTTTCGCAACAGTAGAAAATCGAAGAAGTAGAGAGAGATCAACACAGAGAGTTACTATTTCTGCAGCACAACCTAGTTTTACCACTGCAGCTATTCCTATAGTAGATCTCATTGGTATTGCTTCATCCTCAAATAAAGTTAAGGGTCAAACTCTACCACTGCAATGGTTCTTTAAGACTATTTCAACCAAAATTATAGCCTGTTGGACTACACATACTGATTCTAGAGTTTGATTCTTCTTTTATAGGTACTTCAATCAGAGAGAAAACATTACACCAGAAGAGAGCTACTCCAGTAAAACTCTGCCTCTATTTCCAGTATACCCCAGTAACGTCAACCAGCAAGAAGGTTCTAATAGCATCGACGTCATCAGCCAGCCGAACGAGAACTCGATTGAACTGGACCTACGCCTCAAGCTCCGCGAGGTCGGCCAACAAGGATAAGGGACAACAACTTTTACGACATGCAATATTATCTTGACTCTTGCAATATGGGTCAGTTGTCGTCTCGTTTATCCCTTATGGTAGAAAAAAACGTAAATGGGGACTCCATCTGATTCAGTGTATCCTTTTTTTGACTTTTGCCAAAAAAAAAAAAAAACGACTTCTGTTGTGTGTATATTGCCTACATTCTTAAGTCACAAAACTCACGCCTCAGCTCTTCACTTCTCTCTAAAAAGAAGAGATGATTAGTTCCTACACTTTTTTTTTTTTGCAACAGGCTCTCTAATCAAGTAGTTGGAGACACATAGGTTAGCAAGCCAAGTTGTACAAGAGAAAGAAAGAGTCTTCTCTTTGAGGGATCCTTAAAAGCTTTCAAATCTCAGCCTCTAACAACATCGATATCATGATCGATGAAGTTTCAACTACTCTCTATAGTTCGCAGCTATCACAACGTGCACAGAAGTTGTGATCATGCTCATTGGTTCACAAGTACGATGACAGACGGAGAAATTTCAACTACTCTTCTTATGTCACAACATACAGAGGAGTCATAATTACAACCGGTCTTTTTATGCACTGGCCTTGAAGTTTTATGGTGCTAGACCTGCTCCAGGATGAGGTTCAAGTTTTCTGTTTACTAGATCATCCTCACTTAAGCCATGAAACTTCAATTTCTATATTAGTTGAATCATTTTCGATTGACCTACAAATGTGATATCACAGGGTCATATTGAGTTCTATAAAATATCTTTTGCAAGCTTTCAAGTTCAACATTAGTTGAACTAATCAGAGCTAAATACTTCAAGTTCAATGTTTGTCAAGACGTCTCAAGTTTCAAGTTAGACTTCAAGATTCGGTTCGAATCGTTTCAAAGATCCACCTTATCAAGCCTTAAAGTGGGGGCATTTGTAAAGAAAAAAAAAACCTTATTGAAAAATCAATCAAAGGCCCATGTTAGTTCTAGAAGCAACTAAATTTTTTGCATGAATTTTCAAAAGGGGAGTCGGTAGCCATGCAAATTTCAAAGGCCAACCACTGACTTTGCATACTGGTTGGTGGCACAGTGCTGCTCGAAAGTCTATAAATAGGCCTCTTCTCTACCTTGCAAATACGTCACAGGGAGCAAAGCAAATTCTCAATTCTAAAGCTTTAGCTCCTCATTTCCTCCTTTTCTAAATTTTAAATTTAATATTTTAGGTGTATGCTCTCGGTTGCCACTGAGGTGGATCTTCCATATTAAAAACTTAAAATATTAAACGTACTCTCTCTTCACATGTAATTTTAATATTTTGAGTGTATGCTCACTAGTCGCCACTAAGGTGGATCTTCTATATCAAAAATTTAAAATATTAAAACATTAAATATCAGTTTAAGATCAAGCTCCTACGGCCCTCACTGGAGTCAAGTCATTTCGATCAAGATCAACTCTCATACGGCTCTCACCGAAGATAAGGCATCCGCTGAAGATCAAGCATTGACCCTCAGAGGAATTTATTTTCTTTCGTCCAATATCAAACTCACGTGGCACTTGACGAAATTACTAAAAAGTATTAATAGGAAGATTCACACAAAGATTAACCTCGCAAAAATTTAAAATTTTTATTTGTAATTTATAATTGTATTTTTGAAATCTAATCACTTAATCGCATTCTCTCCATAGTGGTGAATTACCATATCTTCTATAAACCAAAAAAAATAACAGAGGTGGATTATAACTTAGAGTTACATTTTATAAGTTTTAAATTCTAATTTTAAAAAAAATAAAAAATTACTATTATTACATATTTTATGGCTTAATGGTTCTCGTTGTTGAAAAAAAATACTTTTATAAAATAAATGTCCAAATGTCGCCGGACTAGAGAGCATATTCCTTTTAGTTATTGTGGACCCGTAAAATTGTGGACCTTCTGCTTTGAGTTTATCGCAAACAAAAAAGGACAAACATATAGGGGCGAAAAAAAAGAGAAAAGAAAGAAAGAAGAGGACAAACATATGTTTCGTGGAGCCAAACATCTCAACTATATGAGATTGACAACAAGAAGCTCAAAGAGAAATATGAAAGGGTCTAAATTGAGAAGGCAAAAATGAAAGGTCAATTGTCACAGGATACACCAGTTGGGGCTCCGGCCAGTGTGGTGTGGAGCGCCTACCGCGGCCTCGAGCTTGCAAGGCTTGTTAACCAGCTACTAGTTGATGTCTTAGGCAAGACAGAAGTGGTGGAGGGTGATGGGGGTGTTGGCACCATCATCAAGCTGACTTTTCCTCCTGGTATGCATGTTTCTTATATATCAATCCTCCTAATGAAAAAGTTCATTTTGTGCACCGAGTGTTGATGTATTTTGAGTTTATTGGCCCACCCTAGCTGATACTGTATTTGGGAGTGAGAAACAAAGACAAAAGAGAACAGTGTAAACATATTTTGTTTTTAATCCAAACACAGTGTACAGATATTTTTTTGTTCAGAAAAAGTAGGTGGACAGGGTAGATTTACCGGGTACAAACGGATTAATAGTGAGTCTCACTAATTTTTTTTTTTTTTCATATTGTTACATTTTAAAAAAAAAAGGTGTTCAAAAAAAAAGTATTAAAATATAATTAGTTAGATTTAATATGTAACTGACTAGATTGTAAGTGCAATTAAGTATAAGAATTTTTTCTTATACTTAGTTGCATTTACAAACTAACCAGTTACACATTGAATCCGATCAATTATATTCATATTTGAGTGCTTTTTCGGAATTCTTTTTTATCCAAAATTGTAACTTTTCTGTTTTTTTGTTCTTTTAAGTATAAGATGTGCAATAAATTTTATAAAATGGGCAACAATACAGTGGAAATATTAAACAACTATTATATAATTTGCAATAACCTCTTATTGCAGATTATATGAAGCTTATTACAGATTTACTAATTTGTTGCACATCATATATCATTTTTCCAAACACAGAAAAAAAAAAAAAAAAACGTTTTTTCTCTTGAAACCCACCATCAGTTGTCTGCAGCTCGTCTGTTGTCCCATTTATGTATTCAAACTCTTTTTTGTTGGACTAGTTAAATTGAGGGAGTTAATCATGAACGAGATATACAATTCGAATTCTAAATATCACCCAATGTTTAACACTTGGTGGTCATTAGGTTAGACACAGTGGTTCAGCCCCACAAGAGTTGCTGTACAGTTTAGTCCTCTCTGATTATATATGTTTTCATATAATGCTGAAGGTTGTTCCTTCATGTATTCTTCTTTAGTTTTGATTTGTCTGCTACAATTGACCCCAACAGCAACCAACTATAGTTTTCAATAATCAAATTTTACCAGATTCTTGTTAAGTTTCTGGTCTCGATGTTTAACCAATAACCAGAACTGATACACGGTAGGAAAACACTCTTGATTGTTTACTAAAATGAGCCAAGGATAAGCTTCATTGTTCCTGATCTGCTAAACAATTTCATTCTGTTAGTTGTCTGCTTTGATTGCAAGAACTTTTGATTAATGTTTCGCCTTTTTGGCTTCTATTTAGTTCATGTTGTCAGTTGTAACCATTGAAATAAGAAAAAGAAAAGGAAAGCTCAATTTAGTAATCTTCAGTTGTCAACTTGAGAGAAAAATTCTATTAAATGCTAGACTGTCTGGTTACAAATTACAATTTTTTCATGTTGATGTTCTGTCAGGAACGCCTGGAATTGGTTACATGAAGGAAAAATTTGTAACAATGGATGACGAAAAGCGCATCAAGGAAACAGAAGCTATTGAAGGAGGACTCAAAGATGTTGGCTTTGATGCCATGCACATCCGTTTGGAGATCATTGAGAAAGATGCTGGATCAAGCATTATTAGATCCACCGTGGAATACGAGTTAGACGATGCGAAATCTGAACTTGCTTCGCTTGTCTCCACCAAGCAACTTGAGATCATGGCTGAAGTAATCGGCAAATATGTCACTGAGCAGTGAGCAGAAATCCAACGCTGGATATGCATGCATACAATCCATTTGGTTCCAAAAATATTTGGACAGTGAAGTCTAAGGAATTGGAAGTAGTGCAAAAATAAAGAAATTTCTATGTAATTCCTCGTTTTGATTATTGGGTATATTGAATTTTTCTCTATGGTTGCATCGAACATTGATTTCTCGCATTTACATAATGAACATCATTTCCCATCAACTCTTCACATTTGCTTTCGACTTCAGAATGACAATCAGTTTACTGCAAGCAAGACACAAAAGTCATTTGTAGAGCACCAGGCTACTATAATGTGAGATTTGGAAAATGGTTTTCACAGAGAAAATATTTCTGTAACTTGAACATGTGACTTTCGTATCACAATAGGATAATCTTACAGCTAAAAAAAACCAAAAAAGAAAGAAAAATTACTTGCAAATTTTATTAATGCGTGCAAAATTCATATGGGATTGAATACCATTTCCTTTTAACTTTCTACTGCATATTTCTTCTTCGGAATGTTTCTTCTTGAGAAAAATTAAGGAGATATAGAAAATAACCATATAATGACTATAAGAAGTATAATTTTTTTAAAAAAATCAAGGTTTAGATTATACTAAGTATATTTAAGGTAACATTAAATATATTTGAAGTTTAATTTTGAAAAAATTAATTTTTATTATTTTTTAGAGACTAAACATACTCTTATGATCCTCTTTTTTATGTCCTCCTAAAGAGACTCATTCTTCTTCTAGCCTTTATACATCCAGAACAAATTACTATATCATTCAGTTAGAATCTAACTGCCCCACAAATAAATGACATCACTACTTTTCCTTAAAGTTATTAAACCCAGCCTGAAAAACGACCCTAGATGGAAGATTGGGTCAATGGGTCATTGTTTTAATTAATAAGTCAATGGTTGGTCCAGCCGGGTTAATATCTAAAATCGTTTTTACTTTTTTTTTTCTTTTATACATGGAAATAAGCTCTTATTCTTATAATATTTTTCTTTTATGCCGAAATAAAAAAAAAAATTTCTTTTTAAACGTTGAAACGTACTAAAATTTTTCCTTTTTTTAATTTTTTACTTAAAAAAGTGACTCATTCCCTTTCAACTAGGTCACTAGGTTTCAAAAACTTGGCCTAGTCAACCGGATTTTTTTGAGTCAAATGTTCAAACGGTTTTTTCGCTAACCCAGCCCGATCCAACAGTCGGGTCATTGGGTTACTGGTCTAATCGGTCATGCTGGGCCGAGTTTTATAACTATGCTCTTCCTACAAACTGTAGTGGAAGCCTCTATTTTTTTGGCTCTAGATTCTAGTATTTGAAAACTATATTGGATCTTGATGAATCCGATTCGAACTTTTGTCAGACCCCTTACCAGAGAGAGCTCTTCCTGTAATATTTTTTTCATGTACAAGACTCGAATCTGAAATCTTATTTAAAAGGAATTGATTTTTTTTTTTTACCCAAACCAATGGTCGGTGGTCGTGAAAGCCTCTTATGAATCATATCTTGCACCTCTAAAATTTACAACTCCAACCACCCCTCGAGAAAACAAGACAATATCTTAGGTCCAGGTAAGTTGAGGCAAAACAAAAGCCACATGGACTTTCTTTCAGTATAATTAACTTTACTCTGATTCCCATGGTCACAAATGCAGGCACCTATCCCTAAGATTCCATGGAACATGGCCACCATTTGTTGGAGATCCCACATCAGCAACCGTACCATAATCTTTTCCCCTTGAAAGATAAAGAAGGGGTGAGACAAGGTAGCAAATTTCAGATACCAAAGGGTTGTAGATTCCCGTGGCATTCAGTACGAAATAGTTCGGGGAAAGACCACATTATGAACTTTGCAAAAATGCAGGACTCCAAAAACTCAATAGGAGCATAACACGCGGCGCATATGCGTTCAAGCGATCATATGCATCTCACTAAGTAAGACCAAGTAGTTGGCACATAACACGCGGCGCAAATACGTCTAAATGATCATATTGAGAAGAAAAATAAATAGAGAGCTGCTACAGTATAAAAAAATTTCGCTCAAGAATTTTACCTGCAAGTAATGACGTTCTTATTTTTTTGCAACGACGCCTTCATTTTTTGTAATCTAAAAATGCCTTCATGTATTTCTTTTTTTGTTGCAAAAAATATAGCAACGATTATAAAAATTTTGGGTGCCGTTGCATTCAGGTAAAATTTTTAGATAAATTTTCTTTGGTGCTGTAACATTTTTAAGATAAATAATATTTGTGATTCATAAATGACGTTGAATTAAATTTTATAGGCTTTTCTCTCATGTGCATTGTGTCTCTTGTACCTTCATGATGTGCTAGTAATGCTTATGTTCTTCCCGAAAATGCTTGCAAGTTGGAACCAAGCTATCAGAATCGGACTGACTATCGAACCAAAATGAGTAGTGAGTCAAGATTAAATCAATTTAACTGGTTTAACTGGTAATTGAGCTAGTAAAATTGGTGTTTACTAATAAATATATATTTATAAAACTAATTGAAAAATAATACTTATAAATGGTGTTTGGCTATTAATTTTTTACTTGTAAGAACAAAATTTAACGTTTTAATAATGTTTAGGACTAAATTGAACATTTTAAATAAACTTTGGGTTCAAATTAAAATTTAAATAAAGTTTTGGGTTGAATTTTATTTTCTAATTTTGTTGGTCCGCTTTGGCCGATCTGACTGGTTCGTTTTTACCTGTTTTAATTGGGTTTGACCAGTTCTAATATTGGTCAAGAACAGGCCTCGAATCGGACTGGAGACCTGGCTGGTCATTGGTTGAAATGGTTAAACTGGTCAGTTCGATCTAATTTTTAAAACACTAGTTGGAACCAAGGTAGAACGATGGCTTTTTTTTTTTTAGTTTTTAATGTTACAATACTAGAATTCAACCTCGTTTATATGTCTAGAAGTGCAATGACTTGTTTTTGCATAAAGAGACTAGTGAGTAAGGCTGCCTTCATCAGCCAATCTTAGGCCCGTCACCTATGATCTATATTGCTATCATATTTATAATTAATTGTGTTGTTTTTTATTTATTTTATCACGCCTTCCCAATTACTCAAGATCAAGACCCTTTTTTATCATAAATAAGATATTGCATTCTACCTTTAAAAAAAAAAAAACTGTGTCTCTCTCGCAATTTTAGATTAAAAAAATTGAATTTTTGGGAACCATTCCAAATTGTTAGGGTAAAAACCATCATTACCTTTATTAGGCTCACATAGGTATAAAGGAAGGCTAAATAGGGGAGGCATTAAGCTCTCCACAACTTTAGTGTGTAAGACAAAGGACACCGTCATGTCAGCACTGCATCTACTATAAATACCCACATGGCCTATAGTTCTTGAGGTACACATTATTTACTTATTCCTTACATTACCCATTATTTTTCGTGAGCTTGCTACTGACTTAAGTATCGGAATGCTAACATTGGGCCAACCTCTGGCACTTTAGCTTCTCTGTCTTGTAGGTTAACAGCCCACTCACTCGAAGGCCTCAATCTGTTCGACCCAAATCCCCACCCCAAATTTTGATCGATCAGCTGGTACCGTCTATGAGAACTTTTTCCCAAAAAGTTAAGAATCTTTGCGAGACCCTGAGCGATCCCTCATAATGATGGGCGATGAAAATACCCCAACAGGAGATGTAACTGTGTCTTTTGGCTAAAAAACCCCTCAATTTGTCGTTTCAGCAAAATAATTCCATAGCATGCAAGAGCAAGTTCGCTCCTTTGCCGCCTCATTAGCGGTGTGGCAGCAACAACTTCTCGTGAGGCCACAAAACAACATCCAAGACTCGTCACCCTCTACTTGTGGAGAAACACCAGACCAAACCCATAGTAGAACCCCCATCGCCACCGACCCAAACCCGACTAACCTGAATGGGAGAAAAAAACAACACAACACAGCCCTACCAAAAAGGCAAAGGCACTTCCTTGGAAAGAATCCATTACAGACACCTTTCATTCTGCCCACCCAAGCATAAAGGGGATCACTCCCGTTGGGCATCCTGGCATGACGAAATTCACAGTCCTTCTTCTCCCCATGACCAATCTGTCGGGAAGATCGTGGAAGTGGCCTTAACAGATGACCACCTAAAGAACTGGATCAAGCAATTTATACTCAAAGTCGCGACCCCAGAGAAAAGTTCCCCTTACATCCCAGCCCCTTTCAGGGGATCACTGCTGGCGCTGGAGATTGAAGTATACCCAACGCAAGCCCAGTTCACAATGCTAGTTCTCGAGTCCTAGGACGGAGCAACAGACTCGGATGACCATGAGAGTCGCTTCCACATATTGATGTCTCTTTAGGGAGCCTTCGAGGCAACCATGTGCAAAGCCTTCTTTACCACACTTAAGGGGTTAGCCCAGGGATAGTAATCGGTGCTCCCTGTATACTCGGTTACGGCACTGGACTACTTAGGCTGCCTATTCATGGCACAATTCGTCACGAGTTGCTGAAAGAAGAAAGCGGTGGTAATGCTAATAGTGGTCAAATAGGCCCCAAGAGAAACTTTGAGGTATTATGTCATGCATTTTAATTAGGAAATGTTAGAGGTATACAACTTGAACCCAGGCTTTGTTGTCGTTGCTTTCTGTGCCGAAATTAAGCTATCAAAGTTTACTTTGTCTTTAGACAAAAGGGCCCTAATCCATTTTTCAGAAGTGATGACCAGGATGGAGAAGTACAAATTGGCGTAAAATGCGAGTTGGGCATGAGGTGAGGCCGGAAAGAGACCCAAGAAAATGTTTCAGAATCTCAATAAAGAAAAAAGTGCAAACCAGGTACCCGGGAGCACTCCCCAATCTGTTGAATGCCATTCATGGGTAAACGAGGATATGCACTGAGCCCTCAGGATGAGAATAGCCATTACCCCCCACTCAATACCTCAAGATTGAAAATCCTCACAACAAAACGAGATTACAATGCACTTTCAATAGCCTAAGCTATAAACCCTACTATTCCTCATCCCCCAGTAGCAGTCCATCCTCGTGTAGCACAGTTATGACATCATTCAACAACTGCTTTTTGTGCGGCCTGATGTGTAGCCCCAAAAAAAAGCTCGCCTAAAGATTTCCCCCAAAAATGTATGCGATATCTAAGAGGGTAGGGGTGAGGCCCAAGGTAGCTACCTCGACAGCCTTAACAAGACTAGCTTTGTCCTGGGGAGTGGGCAGTGCACTTGGCCCCACCTCTGACTCTGTAGCTCGGAAGTCAGCAACTTAGTTCTCCAAATTCTTAGCTTCTCTCCAGGAGTGCATCAGCCTCCTCTCTAGCTTCCCTCTTTAGGTTTGGTGTCAGGCTAACTCACTAGCTCTATACTCACGCTCCCTTTCCAGAGCAACAAGCTTAGCCCCAACATGGGCACACCTCTAACAACCCCACCTCGATCAAAAACGAATACCCAGACTGCATTAAAGGATCTCCTAGAACTAGTACCTCAAGGATGACTTCAGACAAGTGTTGTTTCCTTTGAACAACAAGTTCCCACACGCTTGCGGCACCTTCGTCACTTTTGTCCTAGTCCTAGGAAGGGGAAAAGTGATACAACCAGGGTAAGGCCCTCCTCCTTCTCTTCTCTTCTTCAATCCAATAATACTCAACAAAATGCTTTACAAGAGCCTGATCTCTGAAAGAAAGAAGAGGTAGTTGGCTGTTAAGCTGATCTACGACCCAATTTAGAGGATAAAGCAAACCCCCCTCATCACGAAAATAGAATAACTCCTTCCTATAATCAAACTTAGCGAACTCGACGAACTTAAGCTCAAAAACATAGTTGGGTCTCTAGGACCAATTGAAAAGTCCTTTGTTACCCCTCACTCGTTTCAGATCAAACAGGTACAAAAAGATTGCAAGACTCGCAGACCCTTTTAGGTGCTGCTCAAGGATCTAGTACGCTTTCAAAAGGCAATACCAACTATTGGGATGAATCTGCTTGGGAGCCAATTCGTAGTGTGCGAGGAAGTGTTGAAAGATTGGAGGAACAAGCAGCAAAAGTCTCATTTCCATCGACTTCGTGCAGATGGAAGTGTAACTGCGAGGCCCCCGGCAGGCCCTCTCCGCATTTCTGGGCAAGCGAACCCTTATGGAAGACTTGTCAATTTGAAAGGGAAACCAATCGTATGATTCCTAAGAAGATTAGTGAGGATTGACTTTATCATCCTTGGCAGCACATTTGTCCCAGCCACAAGGGGCGACGAGGGGAAGATTGTCAGCCAGGGGCACCTCCCTCTGTTCATGGCCTCTGATCCCTGTGTTTAGTTGCTGAAGGCCCCTACTACCCGTAAAAGCCGGAACAGTGGTCAACGAGGTTGCCCCAAAACGACTCTAGAATTAGACCCTGCTAGAAAAAGCTGTAGAATACCTACAGCCTAAGACTCCCCAATTTCTTCCACTGAGGCCAAAGATGCGCTAGAGCGGAAAACTATGAGAAACAACTATTGTCTAAATAAAGCTTAAGAGAATATTGTCAAAAGAAGATAAAAACTTTCTCTGAAAACAAAGAGAGATGATGGTTATGAGAACACTCACAAGCCCTTTAAATAGTAAAATGGGAAGCAACTCAAAAGGAGCAGCAGAGTTCCAAGGAGTTGACGTGCCACCTTAATGCGCTGTTGTATTTAAGAAGACAAACCGTCGCGCAATCCCCAAGAACCATGAACACGAACACGTTCGAATGCACATTCAATGTATTCGAGCTTTGAGGGAGAGGGCAATTGTTAGGGTAAAAACTATCACTACCCTTATTGAGCTCAAATAGGCATAGTCCCAATAAGGGAGGCATTCAGCTCTCCACAACCTTGGTGCGCAAGACAAAGGACACCATCACGCAGTACTATATCTGCTACAAATAGCCACCTGACCTATAGTTTTCGAGGTGTTCATTAATTATTCATTTTTTACATCACCCATCATTTTCAGTGAGTTCGATACTGACTTAGTATTAGAGTATTAACGTCAGGCCATTCCCGACACCTTAATCTCTATGTCTTGTTAGTTGGCGGCCACTCGCTTGGAGGCCTCAATCTAGTCAGCCCAAATCCTCACCGTAAATTTTAAGCGATCACAAATTATAACTAAAAAATTGACTAAGCAAAGAAAAAGTTGATGGGCATGCTACTTAGCAATTACTTATGGTTGATTGTTCTTCTGCCGAAAAATTAGGTAAAGAGATCAATTACAATTTAAAGGACAATTGGAATCTTTAAAGGCCAAATTGTCCGAAATCTTTTCCCTTCTTGTTTTCAACAGGCGTGTTCATATTTGCCGATTTTTCGGAAATCTCTTTCCTTGTCGTTTTTAACAGGTGTTCGTATTTAAGAAGAGCATTAATACATATCCTAAAATTTGGTGTCTCAGTTAGTGTATCGATTGAAACTAAAATTGATATTTTTAAAATAAATTGATAATTTTTAAAAATGTAAAAATAATTAAATATTTTAAAAATTATCAATTTATTTTAAAAAAATCAATCTTAATTTTAATTAAAATACTAATCAAAACACTAAATTTCAAGATACTAATATTTTCTCGTTCAAGAATGCCCCGGAACACCCACATTGCACAACTCATCAACAAGAAGTTGAAAAGACAGCCAAAAAAAGGAAAATGGTGGGACAACTTACCCATGAGATTGACATCAACGTGCCAGCCAATAAAGCACGGGAGCTCTATGGCAGTCTAAAACTGTAGAAGTTGGCAGAGGAAAAACTCAGTATTGCAATTGAGAAGATTGAGCTTGTTGAAGGTGATGGTGGGCTTGGCACTGTTGTCAAAATCGTCCTCAAACCAGGTATTATTATTTTATATATATATATATATATATATATATAGAGAGAGAGAGAGAGAGAGAGAGAGAGAGAGCAAGTAAATTCAAATTCATTGCTTTCCTCACCCATAATCTGCCTAAATAATAAGTCGCAGTATATAGTTTCAACCAGTGACAAAACTAGAAATTTCTAACAGGTGGGTCAAAATAAAATTTTTAGTATTATTTGTATTATTGGCAATACATTAGTAGAGTAGCCTTAAATGTAAGATATTATCAATTTTTACCAAATTGTGTACAAAGATCATGTTAAGATTTTTTATTGAATGTATTGCCTTATCGATGGTAATTTTGTGATAGAACTGGGCCTTCCCTACAAAGAGAAGTTTACAAAGATTGACAATGAAAAAAAAAACACATTAAAGAGGTAGAAGTGATAGAAGGAGAATTCTTGGACTTGGGTTTTAGTTTCTAGAGAGTTAGGTTTGAAATCATAGAGAAAGCAAGGGATGAGTCATGCAGCATCAAAACCACTATTGAGCATGATATCAAGGAAGAAGCTGCTCCTGTTATTTCAAAGCTCGTCAACATTAAGGCAGTAGCAGCACTTGCTGAAGCTGCAAAAGAACATCTCCTCAACAACAATGCTTAAGATGAACCATCATCATCATCACCAGGTTGTAGCTTGGTGATTGCTACAAGTCTTTAGGGGGTGTTTGTTTTGGGGAAACTGAAAAAGTGGTTGGGATCAATAAAAGAACCGACTTTTTTTAGCCGCGCTACACGGCGATATGACTTGACTAAAGAAAGTCATTTATTGTAATGAAATAATAAATATATTCTCTTGAATAAGACATAAGAATGCATAAATTTCAATGTATTAATGAGAAAAATATTTAAAAAATCTCATAAAATACCTTTTTTGAATTCTTGAAAAGCACAAGATTATCTTCAAAACCTTCATCAATTACAGCATTCAAATTTTACATAAGATAAAATGCATAAGAAAACTCAAACCATCATTCTCGCATTTTGATGAGTGACATAGTTAAATAGAGAAGAATAAAAGAAGCAAAAGGAAAAAAAAAAAAAAAAGAGAAACGAGAGAAATTATCTCCGAAACACCAACTGCAAATATGACCTTCCATTACGACTTTCTGATTGGTCTGTACACCGAAACTAATCTGTGTCTAAAACATTTTGGAGAGGTTGATAGCAAAATTAAACGATACTTAGAAAAAAAAAATCAATTTGATAAACTTGAACATATAATTAATAAGAAAAGGACATGGTTACAAAAAGCAAGAACCCCTTTTACAATTTAAAAGATGGTAGAATATTAATCCGTAAGATATGCTAAAACCTTGGCACAAAATTTTGCTTCAAGAAACAGTTGTTTGGGGCTCAACTAAATGTCCAATGTATGTTCATTGTAATTAGTTTTTATTGCCCATTGGGTTGTATATGAATCGGACAAATTGGATTCCCGGATTGGGTTTGGCAGGGAAAAGTTTTATATATTGGGCTGCCGTATGGGACCCAATTAAATCCAGACCCAACTGGCCTTTACTGTACCACAAGCGACCAACTTGATGTCGGCATTATTTAGATTCAAGTGAATCACAAAAATCATCTGATTTTGGCTTTTAATTCCAACCAAAACAAAAAAACAAAAAAAAAAATTGATTTAAAATGAAAGTAAAAGTTTTCATTAAATCCCCGTTGGGAATTGGACAGCCTCCTCGTCTCAATTGAAGGTATGATTTGATCCCTAATTTCTTAACATAAAATCAAGAAACTTTACCAATAAAACTAACACACACAAATGTTTAGATTATTCATTTAATTTGAAAGCTTCACAAGGTTTTATTTTACTTTTTATATCGCCAAATTATTCATTTTAGATGTACTTTCATCATTACTTACAAATAAGAAATGTGTGGAGACAAAATTCACAAAAGAAATCACCTCCACAATATCTTCATTATTTTGTTTTACGAAAAAACTTTTGCCTTCACAAAGGTTTTAGATTAATTGAATGAGATTTATAGCAGTGGCATGGGCTAAAGTAGGTATCACAATGATGAAATGGATTATAAATTAATATTAAGCAAATACCATTGTAATTGCAAATTTGATTTTGAAGATGTTGGAGAAAACCAAAATCACTGTAAAATTATTCTAAATTATGGACAATAATACTCATCAGTCTTTAAGAAGGCATGCTAAAACTCTTGTAAATTTTATTTCTTTTATCATGTAATGATATTAAAGCATGAGATCCACACAAAAAAAAAAAAAAAACATGAGTGATTGTAAATTCAAATTATCCTTATTTTCTTAAATTATGTATGCTTGTGCATATAACCATGCCAAGCAAATTTATTAGTGTTTCAGACCACTCTATCTAATTGTGGTAGCTAACTAGTATGACCAAATTTCTATTGGATCTTGCCTGCATTTCAATATTTCAAATTTTGGGCAGACTACATCTTGTAACAACAAGGGACTCGAGTGACCAGTTCATTCATCATTCTCAATATCCATTGTTGACCATCCAAAAATCATTGCAGTAGTCCACCCTTCAAACAATTAAAGGCTTGTTTTTCATACTCAAATCCTCTCAACCCATCACAAGAAATGGTAGTGAAAATTTCAAACAATTGAAGTCTTATTTTTCATAGTCAAATTATCTCAACGCATATAAAGAAATGTTAGTGAAAAATTCAGAGTGATACATTGGGTGTACCTCACCTGTCACTAGAGTTTTTAAGAGACCAAAAGATTGATTATACTACCAAAAAAAACTGAGTACGTAGTAAAAAAGGAGGAAGAAGAAAATATGATTCTTTCTAATGGCTTTGGTTGAACGATTTAACACTACTCTTGAAAATCGCGGCTGAATCCTTTTTTCATCTATAAATCAAAAGGAGTTGAGAACCTGTTGGTTTCTTTGGTTACTGGTAAAAGGAAGAAAGAATGCAATTCATATATCATGTAAATGATATGATATGAGCTAGAAAAAGTACACCTTCAATTCTCAATGAGGATTTGAGAGATAAAATATTGTAGACCATTTTTTAATTTTGAGTTGGTCAAAAAAATAAATATTTTATTCCCTAAAAACAAAGATTTTGCCACCTAAGTCTCAGCAAAAAAAAAAAGCCTCAAGACCCTAGAAGTGCAAAGCTGAATTTTTCTCTTTTACGTAAATAGTATGTAGTATATATATTTAATCACCAACGTCCATTGAGAAAAAAAAAAAAAAAATCGTAACCCTGCATGACATTTGCTCTTATTTGATTGTTTCATGGCATTCACAAGATAAAACTCATGCCAAAACTAGTGAGAATGAACCTTATATAATACTTACATGTTATCTTCAAATCATAAATCTATTCTCTACTACTTTATAATCATATATATACTCTATGTTCTTATTAAATATTATTTTAATAACTTGGATTATTGGAGGAAACTAAGATGAAGGAATATCATATTGAGTGAGCGGTTTCTTCAAAGATGTGAGTAGTCTCCGTAAATACTATAAAGTACCTATTCGTATAATAGATCGTGTGGTGGGCCATAAATTGGGAGAATTTACACCGAGTCTCAATTAATTGAATAATTAATATTGAAAAATTCAATATTAAAGATTAAAATGGCAAACATGGTTCATTAATAAGAGGTTAATCTTATGATGAAAAAAAGAAAAAGAAAAAAGACCCATATACAGAAATATACACTTTAGGTCAACATATATCTACGTCTGCCTACAAAGCGTGAAGAGTAATTGAGGGTGTTCTTACGAGGAAACACTTATGATACTCAAACTCATGCCTTATCAAACATGTTATTCCATTTTTCAATGGATTTATTCTGGAGTAACAAATGCTAATCATAACATGGATTTTAATGAAGCCACTTTTGTCATTAGTAAAGCCGAAGTCGACTAAGGGACTAATGTTAAAAAGTAAAGCCTCGGGATCGTGGACGGAATTACCTCACAAAAAGACCAACCTGTCACATAATTATTGTATTAAAAAATATAGCTTTATATGAATTCTATGAAGACTCTAACATAAGCTTAATAAAATCAAGGTGGAGAAAAAGAAAAAGAAGTCCATAGATTCAACATTTTATGATAGTATAAAGATTTAATTACCGACGCCCGTGAGAAAAAAAAAAATAAATCATAGCCCTCAGATTGGTTGGAGGGTCTCTCTTTGGGAGAGATTTTGCTTGTAATACTTACTTTTTGTGGTCTCCGTTTTTCCTTTCTTTTTTTAAAGAGGCGTGAATGAAATTCATTGTTGTGCCAAAAAAAATGTTGATAACAAGTGTAATTATACGAGTTAATTAACGTTTTGGATTTTCTTTCTTGTTTCAATTACACTAATTGTAACTATTATAAAAAAGTAAACACTAGTTATTGGCTAATTAGTATACATACCTTGACCCTTGTAGTAGGGAAGGAAATGTGCCCTTTTCCAACACACCACTAGGTCGACCACCACCACCACCACTTTTCTAACGTCTAAAACAAAAAACCTACTTGGTCTCTCTTAGTGAGGTGCATAGAGTACAAAACAAGCGGCGCACCTACGTTTAAATGATCATCTTGAAAAGAAAAATAAATTATTTTTATGATACATAAATGACGTTAAATTAAATCTTATAGGCCTTTCTTTCTTGTATATTGTGGCTCTCGTACGTTCTGCAGTGTTATTGTGTAATTCTTATCTCTTCCCGAAAATGCTTGCAAGTTGAAACTAGGATTGCACAACGGCCTTTTTCTGGTTCTCAATATTACGATATTGAGATTCAAGCCCGATTCTTATGTCCGGAAATACAATATCTTGTTTCTGTAGAAAGAGGCTAGTGAGTTGGGCTGACTTCATCGCCAATCTTAGGCCCATCACCTGCGATCCATATCGGTACTGTACTTCTATTCAATTGTGTTTTTTTTATGTGGGATTAAATAAATATACACTCATTTGTATATACATAAATATAATAATTATTTTTTATATTGTATTAGCAAAAAAATTTTTTCTTTTTTTTATAAAAACTTAAAATCTAAATGTAAATAAGTGTTATCATAAAATTTTTAATATATATATTAAATGAGATTCTCTAAAAAAAATAAAATTTTCTTTAAAATTTTTTTTTTTGGGAATTAGTGTAAAAATAATTATCATATTTATGTGTGTAGGAATGTATGCACGATTTGTGTATACCAATTATTCCCGTCCATATCATTTATTTATTTTATCTCATCTTCCTGATTAGTCAAAATCACGACCCTTCTTATCGTATATGTGATATTGCATCCCACCATAAAAAACAAATGTGCCTGACTCGTTATTTTAGATTAAAGAAGCCGAATTTCTAGGAACCATTCCAGATTGTGGCTAAAAGATTAACCAAGCAAAGAAAAAGTTGATGAGCACACTATTTAGCAATTATTTACGATTGCCTATTCTTCTACAAAAAAAATTAGGTAAAGATATAAATTACAATTTACAGGACAATAGGAATCTCTATCGGCCAATTTGTCTGAAATAGCTTCCCTTGTCGTTTTTAACAGGCGTGTTCATATTTAAGAATGCCCCAGAACACCCACATTGCACAACTCATCAACGAGAAGTAGAAAACACAGCCAGAAAAAGAAGGAAAATGGTGGGACAACTTACCCATGAGATTGACATCAACGTGCCAGCCAGTAAAGCATGGGAGCTCTATGGGAGTATAAAACTGTCGAAGTTGGTAGAGGAAAAACTTAGTAATGCAATTGAGAAGACCGAGCTTGTTGAAGGTGATGGTGGGGTTGGCACTGTCATCAAAATCGTCCTCAAACCAGGTATTATTTTTTTACATACATATCAACAAAACTTATGTTTTCTGTATAATATGTCTATATATAGGTTATATTCGTGTTATATATGCATTCAGACATGGAGGCAACACTTCTTTAGCATGTAAATTCAATTTCATTACTTTCCTTACCCATGTTCTGCTTAAATTATAGATCAGAGCAGAGTCAGAAATTTCTGATGGTGTCAAAACAAAAATTTTAATATTATTTGTATTATACTATTATTCACAATACACGGTTATGGTAGAATCAACTTTTTTTCTGTGAGTCACTTACTTATAAGATATTATTATTTTTACCAAATTATGTACCAAAAAATGGATTAGTCTACCACATTTTTTAGCTTATATTTATTGAATGTATTTATTGTTTGTAATTTTGTGATAGATATTGGCCTTCCTGGGTACCCTGGCTACAAAGAGAAGTTTACAAAGATTGACAATGAAAAGCATATCAAAGAGGTAGAAGTGATAGAAGGAGGATTCTTGGACTTGGGTTTTAGTTTTTACAGAGTTAGGTTTGAAATCATAGAGAAAGCAAGTGAATCATGCAGTATCAAAACCACTATTGAGTATGATATCAAGGAAGAAGCTGCTCCTGATATTTCAAAGATCGTCAACATTGAGGTAGTAGCAGCAGTTGCTGAAGCTGCAAAAGAACTCCTCCTCAGTAAGAAAGCTTAAGATGAACCATAACCATCATCATCATCATCATCGGGCTGTAGTTTGGTGATCACTATAAGTCTTTTAAGGTGTTTGTTTTGGGGAAAGTAGTTGGGGTTAATAAAAGAACTGGCCTTTATTGGGGATATGACTTTACTTTAAAAAAATCATTTATTGTAATGAAATAACAAATATGTTCTCCTAAATAAGACATAAGAATGCATAAGTTTCAACATATTAATGAGAAAAATACTAAAAAAAACTTATAAAATATATTTTTTTAATTCTTGAAGAGCATGCAGATTATCTTTAAAGCCATCATCAATTATAACATTCAAATTTTACTTGAGACAAAATGCATGAGAAAACTCAAACCATCATTCTGTACTTTGATGAGAGACAGAGTAAAGACACAAAAAAAAAAAAAAAAAAAGAAGAGAACTGGTAGAAAGCATTGTTGTCAAACCCGGACCGGACCGGCCGGTTCAACCGGTCGGACCGGTGACCGGTCAGAAGTCCGGTCCGGGTTATAGCCTAAATTTGCTTGGAACCGGACCGGTCAAAACCCGGTCAACGGACGGGTTCAACCGGTTGGACCGGTGAACCGGTCCCGGGTTGACCGGGTTGGTCATTTTAATTATTAACAAAAAATTTCACTCAACTTTGTAAAACTTAGTTTTCAAACCCTTGACCTCCAACATGAAAGGTAAGTCTTATACCATTAGACCAACTTATAACTTGTTATTATCTTCTTTTTTTTTTTTACTTATTATTTTCTCAAATGTTTTATATAAGACACATACTATTTTATGTTTCTTATAAATTAACACTTATTATTTTCTTTTTTTTGTTAAGATAATTATTAATTTTTTTTAAATTTTTAATTCTATCCTATAATAAATTCTAAATCATATATTTTAAATTTATAAATGTAAGTATTATAATACATATATATGTATTATAATATTATATTTTACATATAAATTTTGATGTATAATATATATAAATATTTTTTTATATATTTAATATTAAATACCGATTTTACCGGTTCAATTTTCGATTAAACCGGTTGAACCGGTTGGACTTTGAACCACTAAACTTTCCGGTTCAATGTCCGGTCCGGTTCTTACAACATTGGTAGAAAGCTGGGTTTGTTTTTTTTTTTCTTTTTTTTTTGAGTGAAGCCCATTGGGTTGTATTACCTGTATATGAATCGGATAATTTGGACTCCTGGATTGGGTTCGGCAGGGAAAAGTTTTATAGATTTGGGTAACTGTATGGGCCCGCTAAAATCTAGACCCAATTGGCCTTGAGAAACCAACTTGAAGTCGGTATAACCCATTCGAAGCGGGAAAGTTGGCAACTAACATTTTCAATTGAAAGATTTAAAATTAGATGTCTAATTCTTCTCTTCATCAACCTCGTCTCTATGATGGCAAATCATCTCCACTAAAATTAATAAAAACTTGATGGTGGCCTCAATTAGGTTCAAGTATATGAATGGTTGAATTTAAAATCACAAAAAAAAAATTGATTCTTTAAATCCAAAAAACAAAAAAAGCAATTTTCGATTTTTTTTTTTTTTGCCCTCAGCAATTTTCGATTTTAAATGTAAGTAAAAGGATTCATTAAATCCCAGGTCAGCATTAGACAGCCACCTTTTCTCTGTTGAATGTATGATTCGATCCCTAATTTCTTAAGATAAAATCAAGAAACTTTATCAACTATATTAATTGGCAAATGTTTAGATTATTCATTTAATTGCAAGCTACAAAAGGTTTTGATTTACTTGTTAGTTCGCCAAAATATTCATTTTAGATGTACTTTCCTCATTACCTGCAAATAAGAAATGTGTGAAGACAAAATTCACAAAGGAATTACCTGCACAATATCTTTATTATTTTGTTTTACAAAATACTTTTGCCTTGGCAAAGGTTTCAGATTAATTGAATGAGCTTTATGGTAGGTATCACAGTAATGAAATGGATTATGGGCAAGAAGGTTTCATAGCATTAGATAGATATTAAGCAAATTATTATTACAATTGCAAAGTTGATAGGTGAAGATGTTGGAGAAAACCAAAATTATAATTAAATTACACCGTGTAAATATAGGATAACTATAATTTACTGTTTTTGACAATTTCAAAAAAATATATAAGACTAACGTCTGTTAGTTAAAACTACTAAAATTTCCATTTATAAATCTTGGAACAAAAACACAAATCACAAATTTTTCTATCATTCCTCAGAAAACCGACGAACCCCATCTGAAATCTCATCTCCTCAATGATAAACTAATTCTTTCCCTCTTTTCAACCAATTTTCCTAGTTGCTTTTATTAGAAAGAACATAAAGAGACAGATAGTAATTGAAAATTAGAAAAAAAAAAAAAAAAAAGGAATAACAATATCAGAGAAGAAGAAGAATTATTGAGAATTGGATGAAGGGAACACTCCACCTAATTCGTCGAACCGTTGAAGAGGTGTTCAGCAACTTCAATGCCAGACACACTGGCTTGATAAAGGCTCTCATCGATTCTCTTCCTTTCAATTTCTCCTCTTTTCTTTCCTTTCCCTATTTTTTTCTTTTTTTTATTTGTTTGAATTTCTTAGCTTGTAAACGATTCTAACTAGAAATTTTTGGCTTAGTCTTTTTTTTTTTCATGTTCAGTGCGTTTGGTGTCATCTGTTATTGTTTGTTTGCTTCTGTTTTTTTTTTCCTATAGATGTTGAGATGTTTTAGCAGTAGTGCCGCTGTATGTTTCTCTATTCTCTTTTTTTAAAAAGAAAAAAAAAACTTTATTTTCTATTATTTATTTTTATAAATTCAGGGAAGTTTCTATTGTTCCATTAGATTGTTTCGTCTACTGTAAAAAAAAAAAAACAATGGATTGTTTCGTCTACGTGTACGTTATCTAAATTGAGCATGCACTTGAGAAAAATTATGAGACTTTCATGGCTTACAAAAATGCAGATGCATATTCACATTGCAAAGCTCATGCTTGTATCTGACGAGAGATTTACATGGACAGAGAAGATGACTCCGAGAAATAGCACCGTCATCAACAAAATAAACCTTACATTGCAGCTAGTGATTGCTAATTAATGATTACTGTTACTTGTTATTAATTGTTAAAAAAATTAAAGAAGTGTTTGGTTAATTTTATATTTATTATTATTATTGAATAATTAAATAACTAATTTAAACAGTTAATTTAGATTAATGTATTATATTAACAAAATTATTTTGAAATATATATTATATAAATAAAATTAAGAATTTTTTCACTTGATTTTTCTTTTTTTTAAAAGAATTAGTAAACAAGTAAAAAAAAAATATAATGTTTGAAATATTTTTTTAAGTATCAATATTAATGAAATTTTAAAGTGAAAAAAATATTATTTAAGAATTGTTAAAAAATGAAAATGTTGTGTTTATGTAAGTTTTAGTGAAATTGACTAACAACTAGCAAATCATATTCACGTGGAAAGGAAAAAAAATATAAAATTGTATAAATATTTTTTGAGGGTAATTTAGTTTATATAAATTATTATTAACATTAAAATAATGTTGAACTGTTTTTTAATCAGTTACTTTTAAAATATCATATAAAGAAATAAGAAAAATCTAACATTAATACAAAAAAATTAATTAAATATTTATCTTCCTACTTTTTAAAAATGAAATGTAAATGATACCCTTTAAAAGTTAACTCAAACATCCCCTTAACTTGTATAACTTCATCTGAGGGCCTGTTTGACTTACTTACTTAATATTGTTGTTGTTGATTGCTACTGTTATTTGCTACTTACTGATTGTTATTTTCTATTATTGATTACTGAAAAAATAGATAAAGTATTTGGTTAATTTTCTATTTGTTATTACTGTTAAATAATTAAATGATTAATTTAGACATTTAATTTATATTAATATATATATTAACAAATTTTTTTATATTCTATAATTTTTATTTTTAAAATAAATATTTTATAAATAATATTGAGAATTTTCTCACTTAATTTTAAATTTTTTTTAAAAAAAACTATTAATATTTACCAGAAAGTAAAAAAAAAAATAATGTTGGATATCTTTTTTAAATTATTAATATTAATGAAAATTTTAAGTAAAAAAACATTATTTAAAAATTTTTTAAAAATAAAAATATTATATTTGTATAAATATTCAAAAAATAGAGTAACAAACACCTAATAACTCTCATTTATATTACAAGTAAAAAAGTAATAAAGTTTTATAAATATTCTTTTGAAGGTAATTTAGTTTATATAAATTATTATTAATATTAAAAAATAAAAATATTCAAAAAGCAGCAAAAAGTAATATTAAATTATTTTTTAATTAACTACTTTTTTATAATTATATTAAAAAAATACAATTAAATAGTAGTATGACAAAAAATTTTTAAATGTTTACCTCATTATTTTTTGAAAATAAAATGTAAATGTATTCTTTATAAAACTAACCCAAACACTCTTGAATCAAAATAAAGATCCCAAATGCAAAATCTGGAAAAGGAAAAAAAAAACTTTCATCATGGAATCAACCCCATAACTACAGAACACAATCTTGAAGCAGAACCTGTAAAACGATACAAATTTTGCGCTTTGTGGAGTGGGCATTCGTTGTGGAACTGCACGGCCTTCTCGTGCATTGGAGGAAGAGAATATGGTATTTTGTTTCGGGCGTCTTTGCTTGTCCATACAACCATGCCAAACAAACTCACAGAGGCCACTCTATTTCAATGCGGTAGCTAACTAGTATGACCAAATTTCTGTCCATCTTGCCTGCTTTCCAATATTTCAAACTTTGGACAGATTGCTTACTGTAACAACAAGGGACTAGAGTGACCAATTCATTCATCATTCTCAATATCCATTGTAGACCATCTAAAATCCATTGTAGTAGTCCGCCCTTCAAATAATTGAAGTCTTGTTTTTCATTCTCAAATCCTCTCAACCCATGAAAACAAATGTTAGTGAAAACAAATGTTGATGAAAAATTTAGAGTTATCATTGGGGTGTACCTCACTTGTCACAAGAGTTTCTAAGAGACAAAGAGATTGATTACACTATCAAAAGAAACGAGGAGCAAGAAAGAAGAATAAGGAGAAAATGAAGGAGAAACTATGAGTTCTTTCTAATGGTTATGGTAGAACCACATAAGATTTAACACTACTCTAAAAAAGCGCGGCCAAATCGGCATTTTTCCTTTCATCTTTAAATCAAAAGAAGTTGAGAACCTGCATTGTTGGTTCCTAGTTAAAGAAAGAAAGAATGCAATTCATACATCATAAAAGTGACATGGGATGAGCTAAAGAAAGTTTCAATTCTCAATGAGGACTTGAGAGATAAAAGATTGCAGACCATTTTTGAATTTTGAGTTGGTTATAAAAATAAATATTTGATTCATTAAAAATAAAAATTTTGCCACCTAAGCAAAAAAAAGCCTCCAGAATTAATAAGAGTAAAACTTGATTGTTCTGTAAACACTATATAGTATATATATTTAATCATCGCCATCCATGAGGAAAAAAAGATCACCGCTCATTATAAATTCCATTCATCTAATTAAGATAATGTAACATGTACAGAAAACGAGTGTCACAGATATTAAAAATATCTAAATAGATGTGTGAAAATTCTCAAAATGATTTGATTAAGAATGAGAATATTCGTAGCATAATAGGTGTAGTACCTATTTGTGATGAATCAAGGAAGTGATATTTGCATTGGTTTGGAAATGTCCAACATAGACTAAGAATTGCTTCTCTTAAGAGGGTGACCAGACTTAGGTAGACCTAAGTTGATTAGAGAATTTTAGTCAAAAAAGATTTAAAACAATTACATAATACAATTAATTTACAGTACAGTAAAACAAGATGATAAGAATAAATTTATGTAACCAACTCTAATTAAATTTGAGATTGAGACTTTATTATTATTGTTGCAGTATTTGTGTGCTAAATTCTCTTCAAATTCTCAAAACATAATAATAATAATAATAAGATCAAAAATAATAATAACATTTTAACTATGAAGGCATTCCCCTATTTAAATTAACATGATTATTATAACATGTCACAAATTTGAAAAAATGTTGATAACAAGTGTAATTAAACGAGTTAATTAACATTTTGGATTTTCTCTCTTATTTCAATTGCACTAATTTTAACTATTATAAAAAGTAAACACTAATTATTGGCTAAGTGGTGCACATACCTTAATTATTGGCTAAGTGGTGTACATACCTTAATTCCTGTACTAGGGAAGGAAATGTGCTCTTTCCCAACACCACTGCTTTTCTAAGTATAACGTCTAGAATGAAACGCTACTTGGTCTTACTTAGTGAGGTGCATAGAGCGTATATTCCGCGGCACTAACACGTTTAAATGATCGTATTGAGAAAAAACAATAATTTTTATGATAATTAAAAGAAGTTAAATTTAATTTTATGGGCTTCTCTCTCATCTACATTATAACTCTAATACCTTTTTAACATGTTACAGCGTAATGCTCACCTTCTCTATGAAAATATTGCAACTTACAACCAGGGTTGAACATTACTTTTTTTTTTTATTTAAAATTACGACTTTAAAATTTAAACTAATTCTCATAAATTTTAAGTTATAATGACTTTTTTATTGTTTTAGTACGTCTAACTCAACTGGCCAAGAGAGTTCACCTAAGACATAAAAGGTAGACATGTGTTTAAGTAAGAATTTGAACCCTCGCCTCCTTTTATAGAAAGAGACTATGTGTGTTGGACTGCCTTCGCTCGCCAATCTTAGGCCCATTAGCTATGATCCACATTTGTATTGTGTTTCTATCAATTATGCCTTTTTTTTTATTTATCACGTCTTCATTATTAGTCACAATCACAACCCTTCCTATCATAAATATCATATTGCGTTCTACTATATATAAAAAGTGCCTGAGTCGTAATTTTAGATTAAAGAAGCCGAATTATGACTTAAAAATGAACCAAGCAGAGAAAAAGCTGATGAGTTCACTTATTATATGTTTAGGTTGTAGGTGTTCATTAATTTAAAATATGCACAATCCTGCTGTGTCCGCTCAGCAATTATGCACAATTGCTTGTTTTCTACTGAAATATTAGGTAAAGATATCAATTACAGCACAACAAGAATCTTTGTCGGCCAATTTGTCTAAAATTCCAATCATATGACCTTGTCGTTTTTTAACAAGCCTGATCATATTTAACAAAGAATGCCCCAGAACACTCACATTACACAACGCAACCAGAAGTTGAAAACACAGCCATAAACGACAAGCAAAATGGTGGGACAACTTACCCATGAGATCGACATCAACGTGCCAGCAAATAAAGCATGGGAGCTCTATGGCAGTCTAAAACTGGCGAAGTTGGCAGAGGAAAAACTTAGTGGTGCAATTGAGAAGATTGAGCTTGTTGAAGGCGATGGTGGGGTTGGCACTGTTCTCAAACTTGTGTTCAAACCAGGTATTATTATATATATGCACACACAAACAGGTAGGCACCATATTTTTAGCATGTAAATTCAGATTCATTACGTTTCTTACCAATAATCTTCTTAAATTATAAGCCAAAGTACATAGATTGAACCACAGCCAGAAATTTTTGACAGTGGGTCAAAATAAAAATTTTGGTATTACTTGTATTATTTACGATACACGATTAAAATAAAGTCAATTTAGTTTTAATATATTATACCAACAAAAGTTGACTTAGCTAATAAAGTCTTGATATTCTATTAAAAAAGTTTGTGATTAGAGTATTATTGATGGTCATTTTGGTGGCCCATATAACTTTGAGGTGTGCAGCTTTTCTGGATTCTGATTGATTGTAATTTTGTGATAGATCTTGGCATTCCTGTGTACCCTGGGTACAAAGAGAAGTTTACAAAGGTTGACAATGAGAACCATATCAAAGAGGCAGAAGTGATAGAAGGAGGATACTTGGACTTGGGTTTTAGTTTATACAGAGTTAGGTTTGACATCACAGAGAAAGAAGGGGATGAATCATGCAGCATCAAAACCACCGTTGAGTATGATATCAAGGAAGGAGCTGCTCCTGATACTTCAAAGATTGTCAGCATTGAGACATTAGCGACACTTGCTGAAGTTGCAAAAGAGCATCTCCTCAATAACAAAGTTTAATTATATCCCTAAACCCTAAATAACAAAGGTTAATTAAGATGAACTGATCATCATCATCAAGCTGTAGCTTAATTGGTGATCAATGCTACAAGTCTTGTAAGGGTGTTTGTTTTGGGGGATGTGCTTTGGGGTTAATAAAAGAATAACTTCTTCTTTCTGTCTTCTTTTATTATTATTATTTTTTTTATTGTTTATATTAGAGACTTTCAGCTATGGTTCCGGCTCCAATTGAATTTAGCTCATTGATCACTTCTATCTTCTTCCACAAACACTTTTTAAGAATAAAATCTACGTCTGAAAACTTTTTGAAGAGGTTCACAATAAAATTAAAAGATGGGTCCATTAACTACCGACGTCATTTGTGGTTGGATTGTGTCAAAGGACTCTGTGCATATATCTTTTTTTCGTATTTTTATTTAATTTTATTGTTTATTGTCACGTCTTTCTCATGCAAATATGAACAAATTTAGACTATGAAACTACGAATGACTCATTAAATAAATTATAGTGACTTGATTATACATGTCACTCAAATAACCGTAGTAATTCTAGAACTAATACATGCAAGAAACTTTGGCCTGATTCATTAGATAAACAGTCGAAGCAGACTCCACTTGTTATTTTGAAGATTCATGATAATTCAGTGGATTGCACGGCTAATGTGCGGATGACGCATCAGTGAAATTTCTGCCAGTCCAAATCACCAACTTTGTTGCATTCTACCACAGAAACTAAGCGTGGCTCAACATTAAATATTAAAGAAGCCAATTTTCTAGGAACCATTCCAACGATGTGACTAAAAATTTGACCAAGCAAAGAAAAGTTCATGAGAACACTACGGACACGTTTAGGTGTTCATCATTTTAAAATATTCACATTCTCGTTGCGTCTACTTGGCAATTATGCATGATTTCTTGTTTTTGAACTAAAAAATTGAGTGCAGGCCAGGCACAATGCCGGCTCAACAGGAAACCAGGAATCTCTAAAGGTAAACTTGTCTAAAATTCATAGGACCTTGTCGTTTTTAACAAGTGTGTTCATGTAACAGATAGGAGAATGCCCCCAGAACACCCACATTACACAATTCAATTAGGAGTTGAAAACAGAGCCCAAAAAAGAAGGAAAATGTTCGGACAACTTACCCACGAGATTGACATCAACGTGACTCTAGTAGTTAGAGTTCAAGACTTTTATTATAGAGATCTTAAGTTCAAATCTTGGGAAGAAATGAATGAGATTTATGAAAGGAAAGAGTTATCTCTATTGTGTAACTCACAGTTAAATGACCTCTTAATAGACAAAAAAAAAAAAACTGTCAAAATTAGCAGAAGAAAAGCTTAGTGACACATATAACAAGATTGAGCCTCTTGAAGGCACTGTTTTCAAACTTGTCTTCAAACCAGGTATTATTTTTTGCATTTTATATACATGTGCGTCTGTGTGTGTGTCTATATATATATATATATATATATATATATATATATATATATATATATATATATATTTTTTTTTTTTTTTTTTTTTTTTGCTAGAAAAATTTAGGAGTAATAGAAATGTATTCAACCTAAAATTAAGGAGTACTTACAAATTATCAGAGATTTACGGTAACACTTACTAGTTATATATCTATAAAAAACTCCTCCAACAAATAATAAAATTCAAATTCAATATAAAACTCATCAAAAACCGAATTCTTAACTGTTCAGCACCCCTTGTTGACATGTATAGATTATATTTATGATATGCATGCATACAGACCAAGAGGCACCAATTTTTTAGCATGTAAATTCAGATTCATTACTTTCCTTACCCATAATCTGCTTAAGTTGTTGGTTATGAGTGCATGGCTTCAACCAGTGGTAAAGTCGGAAACTTTTTGTACGCGTATCAGAACAAATGTTTTAATGGAGTCAAACATGAAAAAATAACAATAAAATGGGGCAAAATTTAGAAATGCCCCCATTGGCTTGTACGTTGGTTATCCATTAATGTTCTTTCCAAAATATATGTACAAAACTATTTGCATTATTAATTATTTTTACCAAATTATGTACCAAGAAAAAAAGGATTAATTCTACCACATTTTTTTTTTAGCTTATACAAAGCAGTAAGATCTTTTATTGAATGTATTGCCATATTGATTGTAATTTTGTGGTAGAAATTGGCATTCCTGTGTACCCTGGCTACAAAGATAAGATTACAAAGATTGATAATGAGGAACGTATCAAAGAGGGAGAAGTCATAGAGGAAGTATACTTGGAATTGGGTTTTAATTTCTTCAGAATTCGATTAGAAATCATAGAGAAAGGGGATAAATTATGCAGCATCAAAAGCACCATTGAGTCCACATCCCCTGTCTGGCTTGATTAAAGACATTCATTCTTTCTTAGAAAAGGAATGGCTAGTGAACATGAGGCATGTACTATAAGAAGGTAATTTCTGCACTTGATTATTTAGCCAAAAAAAGAGGCCTCTTGTGATGCGGCTGAACGCTTCTTAGACCACCCTCCACTGGATCAGGAAGAAGCTCCTGCTGATGCATCAAAGATCGTCAAAATTGAGGCATTAGCGACACTTGCTGAAACTGCAAAAGAGCATCTCCTCAATAACAAAGATTAAGTTGAACCATCGTCATCATCGGGCTGTATCATGGTGATCACTACAAGTCTTGTAAGGGTGTTTGTTTTCGGGAAAGTGGTTGGGGGTTACTAGAAGAACATCTTCTTCTTTCTGTCTTCACTTTTCTTCCCTCTTCTTTTTCTCACTCTTGTTTTTTTTAGAGCTTTGTTAGATAGTCAATCCAAAAAGTTATCCAAACAGTATATAAACTATTATAATCGGTATATTTTTTGCGGCAATCAGAAAAATTAGTGATACAGCAACATTGCCATAGACTTTTTTTCATATAGAATTTTTTTTTTTCTTTTTGTAAATTCCTTGGTGATTTTTTTTTTCTTAAATTTCTTGGTGATGTCTAACAAGAAGATAGAGGTATATATGTACTGTAAAGGAACAATCCACCCAAAATCTGTTGGGAGATGTTCAAGATATAGTCACATATTAAATTAGGTAACAAGATTAATTCAAATACATGAGCATTTGATTATAAAGTTATGACATTATATTAATAAACTAATTTATTCAAAAGCTTAATTTATTGAAAAATGTTTAAAATATAAATTATATATTAAACACTAACATATATACTAGTCATAGTTGAATTGATTTGGCAATTATATATATATATGTCTTCTAATTCAGAAACAAACAATTATTTATTTGTAAAAAAACGAAAAATGTAAAAAGTCGGAAAAAATTTTTGGTCTAAAAATGGGTTGAGGTGAAAAGTAGTGTGCCCCATATGTTTCGATATTCTTTTTGGTTTGAAATTTAAATTTCCCATCAAATATGATTGGATGTACAACAAAGTTGAATAACTATGCAATAAAATTAATAAAAAATATAACACTGTTAAATATAATTAACAATTTGTTATACATCCTACCAGCTTTATTCAGAATTATTGTACATCTAATCCAATTACGTTGCACAATCAATATTTTGTGGTGGAAAACTTATTTTTTATTTTTTATTTTTTATGAAACTACTATATGAGTCACTCTCCGTCTTTTCTACCAGTAATTAGACTCTATAAAGAAAAAAAAGACTATAGCAAGAATACAGCCGAGCACCATCCGGCACCTCACCTTCCTTTTTGTTTTAATGAAGTTTAAGCTAGTGAGAATATGTTGTCAAAAAAGAAAAAAATGCTAGTGAGAATAGATTTTGTGTTATATAGAGCTCATATGTGTTAATACCTTTTCCTATCTTTGCATATATGCATCAAGCGCATGTAGTAGCCTTTTTTTTTTTTTAATCATGTTTACTTTAGTACTATAGTAACATTCTGTATTAATACCTTTTCCATCATTGCATATTGGAATATAATAATGGCATTTAACTCAAAAATAAAATATAAAATATAAAATACAAAAACATCAAATGAAATTGCATCTCTTCTCCTCCTCTGCCATTCGCTTTGTCTCTCAAATCATAAAATATTCTATCTCCTGTCTTCTCCTCCTCAGCCATTGACGTTTGTCTCGTATAAATTTTTGAAGAGATACATCATGAATAATATGCAAAAACAGTTATTAATTATTAAAAAAAAAAACCATGATTGGTAGCAAAACTGGATCTCAACTTCTTCCTCCACCCCTCCTCCCCCCCTCCCCCAAGGCCAATGTGGCCCAATGAACATAAGAAGAAAGGCCCACCACAAAAATAATAGAAACAAGACTACATAACTACGCTTAAGTAAAGTATTTTTCTTCCGGTACAATTTAGGTAAAGATCATTCCATTTCTCTTTCACAATTTCTTTTTATACAACAATTTCTTTAACGACAGGAATAATTTCCACCAGTACCACTTAATAGGAAGACAGATTATGCTACATTCAAGCACATGCAGATCAAGGTCATCTATAAATTGAGATGAAACAAAAGGTGAATCCATGACAGGATTATTTTTTCCTTTACAAAAAAAGAAATTATATAGCAAACTTGAAGATACACATCAATTACTTGGTGCAATGATTTTTATGGCTCTAAACAAGGTGGAAAAAAAGAACAAGCATCTACTACACACAATCATAACCAGTACACTCAGATGTGAGGGTTCTCTTCTTTTGCATTGGTATAAGGGTTTGAGTTTCTTTACATTTGGGCCATTTTGGTGACTTGTCTACCTTCCTCCTCAGCCTTGCAGCTACTGACTTGAGGCCACTCTTCATGCAAGTGACTGCAGCTGTGACAAGCTCTCTGCAGAACAACAAAATGGATTCTCTACCAATGATTCTTGCTGTGGAAAGTCAAACAAATTAAGAAAAAGAAAAAGAAAATAAAAACTAGATAGAGAGAAGATATGGAACATCTCATGCTTATTATTATTATTATTTTGTCCGGAAGGGAGGGGCTAAGCCCTAAGGGAATGGGGGAGGGTGAGGAGGGGGCAGGGTTAAATCGCTACCGCATGAGGCACACATGCTTTATCCCACTCGGACTAGCCGAGTGCCTCCATTCATCTTACTATTAATCATAAAATACTTGCACAAGAAATGCAGCCTGTAGCTGTGGCAAGTAACTGTACAAACTGGAAAGGAAAAAAAGAAAAAAAACATAAGAAAAAAAAACAGAAAGAAAAAGCAGCACTATGAAAAAAGTCCAGTAATTAAGTTCCAAGGCAATAAAAAGTCCAGCCATAAGTTCCAAGGCAACAAAAGCTAACTGATCCAATAATACCAACTGATAAATAATCATAAAAAGGCCGAACTGCTGCAATTATTAGCCACGTGGATACATTCTGGCAGTAACGGTCCTGGCAGTAACCATTTTCCAGAAATCATCTTTTATTAACAGATATACCCCATAGAGACTATAGAGACGGACACACGCAACCAAATGACCATGAAACAAATGAAAGGAGGTAACATAAGATCAACGACGACAGCCGCCAAACAAGTCGAGAATTCCCCTCAAAATTTTTGCAGAACAATGGAAGCAATTTCAACAGTCAAGGAAGATAATGAGTACACTTGTTAGTCTCTTTTATAGGCCACACGACACAGGCTACCATTAGACGAACAATAGTCTCATCTAGAACAGGATCAGGACTCTAAGGTAAGAGAATATGTTGTAAACAATAACCGATGTTCCCAATATCACCTTGTCTCCTCTTATACCTACAATTCAACATCTCCCTTTCACTATGCCATGCCTCCATAACACCAGAGACACAACCTCAGTATTATGCACATAAAAGAGAATGCAGTATCTTTATCATCAATATAAACTAATTTGTCTCTGATTTTATGAAAGCAGCCATTTAGTTCCAAAAAACCTTGGAGGAGCACATGTCCACATACTGATACTTAAGCTCCACAATGATGGACAACAGAAATAAGTACTATAATTACACGACAGTTTATTTGCAAGCAGATAAATTGTCTACTAAACCTTCCTTCACTCTTGTAGAAATTAATGCCAAAAAGGGAAAAATAATTATTCCTTTTCAGCAACACTAACTGCCAAATTCCATATTCTGAAACTCCACAACAGCCCTAGCATAACCTGGAAAGAAGAAGTCACTATCACATTCATCCATCGCTCTAAGTAAAGCCATCATAGGGCATCTCTGGGCACATATCAATAAATGCTGCAACTGCCCATCCCATAACATCCAAACTGATTGAGTTTTTGCCACACAGTGTGATGGCACATGTCAAATTACAGGTTATGTTGTGTGTGCCATCTTTCCTTTTCCAGCCTCAAATCATGCACACGAATAGAGGACGACGAGGACTACGTCTTCTCTCTTGTAAGTTTATAATGGATCAAAGTCACATTTCTTCTTATGAACTAATGTCCAACCCAAGACCCTGAAATGCCTTAGTCTCCTAGCTGCTATCAATGGGGATAAGGGTTGCACGGAAACACTGAAAAAATAAGGGCAAAAGGTCAAAATCTTATAAAAAAAAAGGATCTAAATTACCATTTCTTTTACCAGTAAATTCGGAGTATGGAGGTGGGAAATGAGCCCAATACCAATTTTCAGAGAGAGGAAAGAAGGAGCGAGCATGCTTCAATTGGCCTATCCCAGAATCTTGGAGACCACAAAATACCAAATAATAGGAGGAATGTTAACAACGGGTGAGCCAGAAAAAGCCCATTAGATTAGAGGAGGTTGGAGAGATTCTTGCAAACAATGAACAGTTAACACATTCCTCAGTATGTTGCATGTAGCCATGACAAGAATGAACTTTCCAAGGATCCAATATAAGCTGATCAAAAATAGTGCTAAAACAATCAGTTAATTTTAAACCCAGTAGGCTCACCTGTGACTAAATTTTAATTTCTGCCGTCTCATTAGCTAAGTATTGGGACAGACATTTTAGTTTCCTTTAGTTAGTTGAGCTCTCATCCTTACATTGTTAATATTTGCTTTGGCTGCAATGGCACTCTCCTTCCTATTTCCAGAATCTCTAAGACCTTTGAATCAGAGCATAGAAAGCATCAATTGAAAACCCAACTGGGTCCAACGGCTCGCTCAATTAGGTTAAGAATAAGATGGAAAAGGGGAAACAAGAAATCTAAAACGGTCCAACAACTAATGACTACCAGGAAGATTGCTCAAGATGATACCATGCAACATCCAATTAGGATGCATGAAAGAAAAAGAGCATGTTACAACCCAAAATCAAGATTGCATCCCAAAGGAGTTTGGAAACATAAAATAAGTCTACAAAGAAGCTAAAAACAAATAGAAACTAAAAGGACAAAAAGAGTGACTTAGTGCAGGAGGATCCCACTTTTATGGGCTTTGGGTGGAAGGCTAGATGTACACAAATAGAAATCAATAATAATAAAAAATAAAAAGAAATGCTGAAAAGAAACTAAAAGGAAAAGCATGACTCATTAATCTGTAGTTCAAAATATTTGTTGCCTAATAAAGTTGTTCAGCTTGTCAAGAAAGAGCAAGAAGATGAAATCAGTCATCTTAAAATTGAAACATAATGAGTAGTGAAGCTTGAGTCACTACAAGTATAAGCATTGCTAAGTTCCTTACAACATGGGAAGAGTTTCCAGAATATATTGCATGCATTCTAAAATTCTGCACAACAGCGTTGTTAAAGGTGCCTTAAAGTGCACGACGCAGGGTGCCAAGAATCCATTGCTTTTTCGTTGCTAGGTGACTTCACTTAGGCGACTAGGGTGCAGGAGGTGCACAACTTATGCGTATAGGAGGCACTCTCTATTGGAAAAACCAAGTTTCCCTTGCACAATAGATAACCCATTGACATTAGTATAATGAGAAAATAACCCCTTTATTTTAGGATAAAAAGCTACTAGGTAAGTTTTTTCTACTATCTTTGCCTCTCTTTTAGGACTTTTTTCTCTTTCATACTTTATTGAACCAAAATCTGAATTTCTCTGCTCTGGCCTCTATCTGTTCATGCACTCTGTTTATCAATCTCTTCTTTTTTTTTTTTTTTTTTTTGACACTGTTTCTCACCTCTGTGTCACATTTTTACTTTGTTTTCTAATCTTTCAACCAAAATCTCCCTCCCTCTCTCTCTCTCTCTCTCTCTCTTCCCATACACTGTTTCCAATTTGAACCAATATACTAAATACCTAAACCAACATTTTTTGCTATAGTCTGATCTTGCTTATACAATTCTTTTCACGCTAAAGCATTATTTTTATATGTTTGTGCCTTGAGCCTTGCGATTAGGCTGCAAAAGCCACGATCAATTCCTAGTGCCTAGTGGTTTAATCACTGCTGACAGGAGCAGAACCAAAAGAAAAGGCAACAGACAAAATCTGCCAGCAGGATCTTGCTTGTCTAACAGGCAATAAGTTATACAGCTAGAAACCGACAGATCATGCCACTAAGTGTTAAAAAAATATATATATATATATATTTTAGTAGAAGCTTTCTAGCTTCAGCCTGCCATCTCAAGAGACAATGATATGCAGCAAAGTAGTAGCATAATCTAAGCAAAAGCTCATCCAAATAATATATATTCTTCTAGAGAACAACCATTGATCTCAGAAACACATTTCACCACATCAAAGGTATACCATTTGTGGGTAAAAGTTGGCACAAATTATTTTGCAATATATATGCCTAGTCATTTCTTTAGTGCGTTGCATGATTTTCAAATGGTATTTTGAGAAATCCTATTACTTTTAGTCAAGAGCAATAATGCAATGGATTATAAAAACAAAGTGCTTTTCTACTTACAATGGTGAGCAAGGAGAACGACCGCCATTAACGTAGAAAACAAACAAATATGAATCATAATGCTGGCCATTTATTAGATAGAAACCTTGCAACCTTCGTACACACTTGAATGACATTTTCTTGTACAAATAGATTGCAGGAATGTTGTAAGAAATCACGTGCAAGTAAACCGCACGACATGCTGGAATACTTGATGCATATTTGATGACCTCACAAATAAGAGCACTTGCTGCAAATCACATGGAAATAATTATGTGATTAGTGAGCAACAGGAACTTCAAGACTCAGTTTCAAGGAGAAAATCCTGTCCATATATAATGGAGGGAGAGAAAGAGAGAGAGACCAACCTATGCCAAGATTTCTGTAAGTCTCTACTACTCCAAGTGTCAAAATGTAGACAAGTGTTTGATCAGCTTTTGAGGGGTCATATCTCAGCAAATCCCCTATCTGCAAGGCACGTAATCATTGATATAATTCTGAGTGAGTTTGTGACTATCTCACAGGACATAATCTATCTACAACCTTATGCCTTCTGCTTAAAAATATTAAAAAATTGGATTAAAAAATTCAAAAATAAATGAACAATAAAATAGAAGGACTTGAGAAGAAATTCCAATACTCAAGAACTCCACATGTGTTGAACATGGCTGACAGTTAATGAATTGGCATGCAATACTATAATAGTATAAATCTTCCAATGAAAAAACTTATTTCTCAGATCTGCTATTGAAAGGAATATCACATACATGAACTCAAACAATTCACTCAGAGCTAGCCAAAATATTTTTAGGAATATCTTATTCGCATCACATAAACATGTCTCAGCAGTTAATAAATTTGCATGAAATCCCATAATTTGAAGATTCAGTTACAGATGTACAGAAACACAGAAGACCCACCTCACTTTCTTTTGCCAGCACCACTCGTGCAGTAACAAATCCAATTAGTTCATCACTTTGACCATTAGGTCGACTACGGTCAACGGCTGCCCAGGACACAATGTCGCGTTGATTGACAACGTTTTGGAAAAACTCTGCCTCGTACCTGAAAGATTAATGCAGTTTCTCAATGGCACAAGTAAATTATTTTCAAGATCAAATAACCACAAAGAAGAAAATGAAAGACAAAAAAGGATGAAGCTTCAACCTTATAGGAAATACATCTGCATGGATCCGCTCCAAAATCTCCAAATCAGAGGGTTGTACAGGCCTGTAGCATATGGTTGGATAGTGAGAGGTCTTGTGGTTTATCATTGATAGTGTTTCTGTTAATCCCCAGCAAAGATACAATATATTTCTGGAAATTGTGCAGGGACTCCCTCCATCTATTTCACATCAGTCAGAATCTCCATGTAGCAGCTGCTGCAAGTAAAAGGAACAAAAAAATAAAAAATCCTTCCCATCATTTTGTTGCAATATCTAACACAAGCAAAAGCACGTTCAGAAAACATGGGTATTCATGATATGCACAACAGTACCAAATAACCCACCAAAAAAATGATAAATTGGCAAGAAAAATTATTGCTGCACACACCAAATGAGAATGAAGAAATATCAAGTCCATTGGCAGTACAGAGTAGAGGAATTCAAGTCTATAAACTATATAAGAAGACATTCTTCCTTAGAATATGAGTCTTGCATGCAAGCGACATAGCCACTACTAGATTTTTTTCTGACATAGTGCTTGCTAATAAGTCAGTAATGAATGGTTTGCACCTACTTTTTCTGGTAGAGAAGGAGTTACATATTAAGTCCCATGGCAGTTCTACTAGCAAGAAGTTTTCTGAAAACAAGACAAACCAGAGAAAATGAGGATGAAGATTCAAAAAAAAAAAACAGAGAGAGAGAGAGAGAGAGAGAGTAAGAAGCTTCAGAATTGAAAATTGGTACATGGATTTGGAAACCAAACATAAAAAAAAATGAGTACTGCTTAGGAGCAAACAGTTTTTTTAATCTTTTTCTGCCTTCTATTGCTGAAAATGAACATGGGTCACAGGATACTGCCATGTACAATCAGGAAATTCGATGGTTTCATTGATGACCAATGGCATTGCTTTAAGCTCATTAAACAGGCAGTACAATAACTAAACATCTGACAAGCAATATAATCCAGTATCAACCTTACTAAAGCATTAACCATATACTCAAATCAAACTCTCTCTCGGAAAAAAAAATGCTACACCGACCAGAATTTCCATTAATTACTCAAAACGTGAACTAATCTGCAAGAGCTATTGATCACAGAACATAAAAGCTTCCTAAAACCTTCCAAAAGTCATCACCTCACTCACAAACAACGAAATCCCCACAGGCATAACCGTTCCAACCAAATTCACACAACAAAATACAATCAAATGGGATCCATAACTCCAAAGTTTGAAACTTTGGAAGAAATAACAAACACCCAGATGAGATCTCAGCTGGAATCACAGAATAAGAAAGGTTTTACCTGCAAAATTTCGGAGGCTCCGAAGGAGGGAAAAAAAAACACCTATAGAAGACTGCTGATGGAAAGAAAGAACCTTTTTTGCTCTTTAATTTTGGGATGGAAAAGAATGTGAGGATTTATATAACATTGAAAGGAATATAATGCTTTCTTAGTTCGATGGAAAAACTGGCTTTCCTCCAATAATGTTGTGCTCTAAAAAAAGAGAAAAAGACAACCTTCGCTTCCTTAAATTTTTTTTGTTTTTTTGTTTTTTTTTCTATTTATTAATAGAACTTGTTTATGTAACAATGTGATCGAAGACACAGAGGAGATAAGTAGTTCATCAACAACTCATCTGTTTTTTTGTTTTTTTTTTAATAAAATTTAAGAAATTTATTATCATATTACATCACATCACGATAATTTTTATTGTATTGTTGTTAATTTTTTTTATTATCAATTTTATAGTGAGATTTTTGCTAAAAATAATTATTTACGGCTTTTTCATTTTTCTTCTTTCTTTTTATATTATTTAAGAAAGAAGACGGAAGATTTGGTACGTGGAGTCGAGATCTAGATCAAATAAATAGTCTTGCCTCTTGACTCTTGACTCTTTGGACTTTAGCAACAGTCTTTTTTTCTTTATCCTTGAACTAGTGACATAAATGTTATTGTTGTTGTTGTTATTATTATTATTATTGTTATTAATTTATTATTGTATCATTATCACAACTATAGTTTATATTGTACTTAATTATATAGAACCTTGACAATAGAAACCTCGACATTTTGAGGTTTAAGCCTTACAATAAAGTCTACCTTTGTTGCCATAGGTAGAATTTTAATATTCTCATTAGTGTGTTCAATGAAATAAAATTAATAATTTTTGTAATAAAATTGATAATATTTATAATAAAAAATTATTATTTTTTAATTTTTATTATAAAAATTATTAATTTTATTGTACTTAAAACATCACTTGAAACATTAAAATTATATACATGTATGGGTGCTTTTTTAAGGCTCACTTTTTTGGTTTTCGAAATCAAAAGAAAATGAGGTTTATGGTCTTTTGTTATATATAAGGGTTTGATGGTCATTTTATCATTTTTGATATGTTTTTTTGTAATTTTTTAAATCTTAGGATGTGAAATATAAATACATTTTAAATTTAAGAATTAAAAAGTAACTTTTTCCTTTCCAAATTTTCTAAAATATGACTTTTTAATTAATATTTAGGCTTAATTATATCACACCTAGTTTTAAGTCTTAATTTTTTTTTTTTTACATGTCAATATTTTTAAGACGTTAACGTATCATGTTATGCAGTCTAATAGATCCATCAAAGAAAATTATCGGTATCCCACATATGTTGCAAACAAATTAAATAAAAAAAAATTTTGCTTTTATTTTTTTGATAATTTTTTATTTTCTGAAGGCATTTACAATAACACACCAAAGTCAAAATATCTTTATATATTAACCTTTTTAAAAAATTATCCTTTCTTATCATGAAGATTTTAATGGGCATAAATGTTTATAACATTGATTTTCTTTTTTATCAATTTCTCACTTCATTCAAACAGGATGTAAAATATAAACACACTTTAAATTTAAGAAGTAAAAAATAACTTTTTTCTTTCCAAATTTTCTAAAATATGACTTTTTAATTAATAGTTAGGTTTAATTATATCACACCTAATTTTAAGTCTTAATTTTGTTTGTTTTTACATGTCAATATTTTTAAGACATTTTCGTATCGTGTTATGCGGTCTAATAAATCCTTCAAAGAAAATTATTGATATCGCAGATATGTTGCAAACAAATTCAATAAAAACAAAATTTTGCTTTTATTTTTTGATTTTTTTTTTTTTTACTAAAAGCATTTACAGTAACACACCAAAGTCAAAATATCTTTATATATTAACCTTTTTTAAAACATCTCCTTTTTTATCGTGAAAAATTTAATGGGCATAAATGTTTATAATATTAATTTTTTTTTTATCACTTTCTTACTTCATTCAAATAGGACGTGAATATAAATACATTTTAAATTTAAGAAGTAAAAAGTAACCTTTTCCTTTTCAAATGTTTTTAAAAATGACTTTTAATTAATATTTAAGTTTAATTATAACACACCTAATTTTAAGTCTTAATTTTGTTTGTTTTTACATGTCAATATTTTCAAGCCATCTTCTTATCGCGTTATGCGGTCTAATAAATCCATCAAAGAAAATTATTGATATCCCAGATATGTTGCGAACAAATTCAATAAAAACAAAATTTTGCTTTTATTTTTTTGATAATTTTTTATTTGCTAAAGGTATTTACAGTAGCACACCGAGGTCAACATATCTTTATATATTAACCTTTTTAAAAAAAAACTCCTTTCTTATCCGAAGATTTTAATGGGCATAAAAGTTTATAAGACTGATTTTCTTTTTTATCACTTTATCATTCCATTCAAACAATAATTTATAATTTTCATGCACTCTTTTTTCATTCATTTCTAATTTATTCAAATTACAATACTAAATAAAATAAAAAATATAATATTTTTTCATTATACATTTCTCACTTATCTGAATAATAAATAAAAAAAATTAATTTTTTTTTAATCTTTTTTTCACAACTTTTGTGTGACACTATACTTTTGTTTTAAATCCATATATATATATATATATATATATATATATATATATATATAGATATAGTCACGAAAAGCCCTACGAGGTTCCAAAACTCCCAGTCACTCAAAAGACTCGATCATCATCAACATTAATCGAATCTCTCGCTCTTTTTCTCTTGGTC
This sequence comes from Carallia pectinifolia, assembly GCA_037832335.1. NCBI lineage: Eukaryota > Viridiplantae > Streptophyta > Magnoliopsida > Malpighiales > Rhizophoraceae > Carallia > Carallia pectinifolia. The sequence goes on from CM075444.1 coordinate 7,196,387, forward strand.
TTGTTCAAATCTACTTTGATTATCATTTTGTTTTCTGCCAAAAATAGCAAAAAATGGATTCTGCTAACTCCAACAACAACAACAACAACTCGGTACCGCCGTTTCTGAGCAAAACCTACGACATGGTGGACGACCAGGCGACCAATCCGGTCGTGTCGTGGAGCAGCAACAACAACAGCTTCGTGGTGTGGAATGTTCCCGAGTTTCAAAGGGACCTTTTGCCTAAGTACTTCAAGCACAGTAACTTCTCCAGTTTTGTCCGCCAACTCAACACTTATGTAGGTCTTCTCTTTTACCCCTTTTTTTTTTTCCTTTTTTTCTCTTTTTATTTTGATTTCTTTCGTGGGTATTCGTCAAAATTCTGAATTTCAGGCTTGTTGGTATTTTTGTATATATTTTTGTGTTTTTTTTTTTTTTTGTAAAATTATGGTAGGAAATGAATAGTTGAATCATAAGTAAGGAAATGGATGTGTCTGAAAATGTGACTCTGGACAAAAGGGTACCTGAATGAAGTTGTGGTTTAATCGGATTTTAGTTTCCGGAAGGTGGGTCAATGTCAGAATATATGGATGGCTGTGAAGGCTTGAGTTGGGTTGGAGAGGCTTGAAGACTGCATTTTTTGTGATAGAGTTGAGAATTGGGAGGGATGATTTGAGATTGAGCTGCAGATTGAAGCAATGTTTTCAGTTTGGATTTGTCAATTTGGGGGAAATTCAACTTCACACCAGTATTAGATATTATTAAATTGGCAATAATATTGGCCTAATAATGTGGCTTTCAACTTATCTGTTTTGCAATCATAGATCAATTAGAATATGTTGGTCTGTTCGAGATTTTGTGGAAGTATCCTTGTTTCTTGCATGAGAAAAGCTAGTATCTTTTCTTTTTTTTTTTTTTTTTTGGGCAATAAAGCATTGTGGGGCCTAATTTGTTTTTTTTTTTATTATTTATTTACCTATTTGTTTAATGCTTTGGAGGGCGAGCCTTGGGGTAATGGAATGGTTACTTTATTGTGACCTGGGGATTATAGGTTCGAGTCAAAGAAGTAGTCTCTTTGTGAAAACATAGGGAGGGAAGACTAGATATGTTTGACCATTCTCTAGACCCACAGTGGGAGCCTTGTGCACTGAGACATTCCTTTTTTTTACCTGTTTGCATGATGCTTTCACAACATGCATAGGTTTCAATTTTAGTTATCGTGGTGGATTCTGTTAGGAGTGATTGGTGTACACAATCTGGGGATTTCATTGTTGCTTTAGAATGGTGCAGTTCTAGTCACAAACTTCTCCAAGAGGCTATTGCTGGAAAATTTTGTGTTTGTTGCTGATCAAAAGCCTTTCTGCTGTGTGATGCCCATTACTTTTAGCTGTCAAAGCATTTACTCTCAGTTATTCTACCAGTGACTGATCCTGTTCCATTTCTTGGATGTTGATATCCTTTTGACATAGTTCTAGATTCGGATGCTTAGTTTGCAAATTAAAAGTTAGGATGGTGGGGAAGATTAGTATATTCTAAGCCATTGAATTGTTATTCATGGAAACTCAGGATATAAAGTCAGAAAGACTAATTTTTTGTTTCTATAAAAAGTTTTAGTATTAAACTTGTAAGTGGTATTCCTGTCTTTTTTTTTTTTTTCCCTGAAGGAGCCTAAATGCTTGGTGTTGAGTTTCAAGCAAAGGTTTGCATTGCATCATGTATCGAGTTTGTGAATCTGGCATTTGTTTGGTATAAGAATCCTTATGACATGAATGTTTTATAATTCTAGTCATTAGGAGGGATGCCTGGGGCATTTTCTAATTCAGTCAACTAGCCAATGCACATATTTTTGAAGGCTTGAGAAATTTCAAGTTCCCATTAGGGATGCAATGCAGGTGCGGTCTATTTCTGGATGTTCACATGTCTTTTGCTTAAGAAAATCTCGAAAATGTTGTTCTTATTCATTTTTCTTAATGTTGGTTGGCTGCATGTTATCCTATATTAGGAGAACAGGGTATCTGTTTTGTGGCTTTGTTAGGCTATCTGCTGGGATATGGTGACGGGCTTGGCTATCTTGCTCTTATTCATTGTTATCTTCCATTCATCCTTCATATATTTGAATGCTCTGGTTTATATGAAGGTGAGAATACTGTCCTTTATTGATAAGAAGGGAACAAGAAGATTAGAAATTAGCTCCATTGTGATACTGTATGGACTTTTCTGCTCTTATGACACGTTCATTGACTTTTTTTTTTTTTGTGTCTCAGCAGACATTGTCCTTTTCAGTTTTAATCATAAGACACTAAATAATTTTTTTTTTGGTCTTGTTTCTTTGATCAACATTTGTTTTTTTTTCATTTTTCAAAGATGGTTTGGATTCCTTTTATATGTCTTAAAAAATGTTTTTCGTTACTAGATTGAAACTTTTGTCAGTCTTTTGGAATGTACTCTGTTGTCAGTTTTTTGGAATGTACTTTGTTTTAAGTATGCATAAATCTTGTTGTATGTTGACCACATGCTTGAAAAATGCAGGTCATCTTGCGTCTCCATTGGGTACACTTGACCATGATTGAATTTACCTGGCAAACATGGTCTCTCGATAATTATGTCATTAGTATGAGTTGATTGATTTAAAATCCTATTTTTAGCCGGTCTAATCATGATGGTAAGTTATCCATGGAATAATCTGAATTAAGTATTTTCAGTTTCAACGTGTATATAGAAGATATGTAACTCAGCTTTAACATGTATCTATAAAATATTTAACACTTTTACCATTACTCTATTCAGTTAGAGGTGAAAATTTAACGTACTTGGACTCAATTTTAAGACCAATACCCTTAATATGTAGAATTAATGCTTTAAGTTTTCATAGAAATCATGCCTCTTTTTTTGTCTTCCAGTGCTTTTCATTACTTTTGCCTCTCTATATTTACTAAGCAAATTCAACTGCTACCCCCCCTTGTCTCCTCCCCAAGCTCTTGCTCCTTTTCATGACATTGATGTTGAACAGAAATGTTTTAACTCTTTTCTGCATGGACCATCGGCTTATTCAATCCCTCTTCCCACCTCCCCTCAATGCTTGATTTCATTGTCTACACATCTCTTTTTGTGCAGCTCCGTCCATCATTTTTCCCTACTTTCCAAGCACTTCTTCAACCTCTTTGCCCTCCCTTGGAAACCCTTCATGATATTCTTTGTCCATCCATTAGTTCTAGTCATGTGCAATTGCTTGCGTCCCATTGCATTTGAATTGGTGATCCTTCAGTTTGTTATTTAGTGAACGATAGGATTTGTTATTAATACAGCATTATGCTTTAGTGAGATGCATTCATTTTTTTTTTCCTTTCCCCTTTCCATTTCTGTTGTTATGGTTCCTGCTGTCACTGCTCATCGTCAAAGAGTGGTGGACTCTAACAAGGGGAATTAGTTTGGGGATTATGTTTTAGTTGGGTACAGGGGTAGAGAGACAAGAATTGGAAAATGCAACAATGTTATCTTTGTTATAGTTTGGAGGAAATAATAAGTTCTACTGTTCTGATCAACGTGATGTACATGCTCTTCAGTGTTAATTTTATTTATTTTTCTAATTGAAAGTCTACACTATAGGTTGTAGACTCAATTTTAAAAATTCAGAGGTCTCAAATTTATGCGATTTACTCTCATAGATTGGGCACTTTTATGATTTTCTAGCCAGTCAGATGCTTGGACACTGGTCCTGCTTGATTGATCTTTTAGCATTCTGCATCCATGCATGTAATGTCTTCTATGATGGCTTCAAGCCTTATTTAACTTTTGACCTTTTATAACCAGGGTTTCAGAAAGGTTGATCCAGATCGGTATGAATTTGCAAACGAGGGGTTCTTACGAGGACAAAAACAACTTTTGAAGACGATATCTAGAAAAAAACATGCTCATGTACCTGTGAATCAAGCACCTCCAGTCCAGAGTTCCTCAGTTGCAGCATGTGTTGAAGTGGGGAAGTTTGGGCTTGAGGAAGAAGTTGAAAGACTCAAACGGGACAAGAATGTTCTTATGCAGGAGCTTGTAAGATTGAGACAGCAGCAGCAAGCTACAGATCATCAGTTGCAAACAGTAGGGCAACGTGTACAGGCTATGGAGCAGAGGCAGCAACAGATGATGTCTTTCCTTGCGAAAGCAATGCAGAGCCCAGGCTTCTTAAACCAACTTGTTCAGAAGCAGAATGAAAATAATAGGCGCATTGCTGGGGGCACGAAAAAGAGGAGACTTGCTAGGGAGGAGGAAGAAAATTCTGTGGGTGGGGGTGAAAATAATTTTACTAATAACAAGATTGTGAAGTTCCATTCGTCTATGAATGAAGCAGCAAAGGCTATGATGCACCAGATCCTGAAGATGAATTCATCACCTAGGTTGGAGCCATCAATAAACAACTCAACTCCTTTGCTGATTGGCAATACTCCCTCTTCAAGTCCTTTAGATGGCAGCACCTCTTCAAGTCAGATTTCGGGTTTGACGCTTTCAGAGGTTCCAGCTGCAGATGGTTCGTCATTTTTGCCTGTTGAATCAGGCTTTCCCGTCAATCATGTATCTACTGCTATTTCAGAGGTCCAATCTCCACCTTATTTGGTTACTGACCATGTTAAAACAAATTATAGCACTGAGAAAAATATGCATACTACTGGGCAAGTTACAACTGTGCTCAACTCTAGTGAGATAGAAGGAATGTTGCCAGAAAGCTCTGTTGCAATCTCTAACGCAAGGACTGTGGCGTATGAACCTAAGAATGCTGGGTATATGGATTCAACATCGCCTGTTTTGGATGTGACAATTACCGAGGAAACTGGTGTCTTTTCTCCTGATCAGAATGTGGACGTCTTAGCGGATGCCATTCCTAGGCTTCCTAGCATTAATGATGCTTTTTGGGAACAGTTTCTTGCTGCTAGCCCCCTTACCGGAGACACAGATGAAATTCATCCAAGCTCACAGGAAAGCAGCATAGTCAAAGAATTAGAAGTGATGTCATGGGAGGAGAATGGTTGGAACAAGGTCCAGCAGATGAACCATCTTACTGAACAAATGGGCCTTCTTACATCAGAAGGCAAAAGGGGGTGATATCTTACCAATTGTATATGTAAGTTGCTCACTTATCAAAGGTAAATTTTAAACTTACTAGTTCGATGGGAACTGAGAAGCTGAAGTCTGCAGCCTCTCTTCCTAAATTTCAAATCATCAGCTAGTACGTCATTCACCTAATTCAGTTTCCTAGTGTTGTGTTGCCTTGTTTCTGCACTGCCATCCTTATTAATGTCTTTCATTACATCTGTTTGGGGGGGGGGGGGGGGGGGGTTGATTGAGCATCGTGGAAAAAATAATTTCCTTATGTTATCACAGTTATTTACATTCAAACATAGCGAAAACTTGTTTGAAACTCAAGTTGCATATTTTCATCTCAGTATTTAGGGTTTACAAACTGTTGAGATGGCTATGAGCGGACATACTGTCTCGCACTAAACCAGCAAAATTATTTTCATGTGTACATACATTTAGTTAGAAAGGATTTAGAACAACTGGGCCTTCCAGTTGACTTGTTGCATGACAAAACGAGATGGCGAAAATAGATTCATGTAGCCGACTCCAATCAAATTTGGGATTGAGGCTTTGTAGTTGTTGTTGTTGTATATACATTTAGCTGATATTGCTCTTTGGAAGAAACTATTCTTTTGTGATCTATATTTGCTTCTTCTCCCTTGCTTGTTTTTTGTGCTTCATTATGTTCCCAAAGTTTGAGCTTAAATCTCTTCAATGGGATAAGTGTGTTAATGCTTTTAGAACTTCTTGTGTTTCTGATTGTTGCAGTGTTCGTGTACTGCACTGCTGGGTAGACAAAGCTCTTGCTTCACAGAAGGATGCAAGACATCATTTTAATGTTTGATAAACTTCCTTTGATCTTTTGTCATATGTACGAAAAAATTTTGCTTTTGTGCATAATCATCCTTGAAGTCCTTGTCAACTCAGGGAAAGAATGTATGTTGTTATATCCAAATATGTATGATGCAATCCAATATAATATGAGTCGCTGTGATGTATGTCTCCACGGTCAGCTGGAGTTAAGACTGGAAATACAGGAAACACAGGACCTCAGAGATGCGTGTGCCGTAGATTGATTTTTTGAAGTCACTTACATAATTTGAAAGGGGTTGCCACTCTGTGTTCTTTGACGGGATTTGATTAGAACTTGTTTACTACTCGTAACCATGATTAACATAAATACTTAAGAGGAGGACTTATGGCTCCTCCTGAACATAGGTTCCGCTTTTAGCAGCAATGGTTACTGTTTAGAAAGGGAAATTATTAGTGAGATTTTTTAAGTGTATTTTAAATGACATGAGTCATTGGATTACTGAATTTGAAATGAAGGAAAAAGAGATAAATTATTAAATGTTGTTTATTAAATTTTGTGACTATTTTGATGTTATTTCAGTTACAGTTATATGGTTGAGTTTATTCAAAAATCGTAGAAAAATTTGGCTTTAAACACTTTTGTCTTGCATGACAAAAAAAAAAAAAACACTTTCTTGATGCGGAGCATCTTATTTAGCCGTCCTTGAAGATTCTACTGATCTGGTTTCGGTGTCTGCTATGTAAAGGTTGGGATCTTGGAATTTTTGAGGCTCAACTATAATTAATCTTTTATTAATGTTAATGATAAAGGCAACCTCAGAGCAGCTTTGGCGCCCCTCCCATATTAAGGGAAAGATAGGGGAGATGATTTATGAGTTAAAAAGTGAGATAGATAACATGTCAATTAAATTCATTTTAGGTTGTGCTGATTTAAGTTAATGGAGAGAACTTTTTTTATTCGTCTCACCACCAAGACATCCTGCAAGGGCTTAGTCATTACATGACTCAACAAGTATAATAGAAGTCATATAATATTGTTAATTATTTTTTGACACGGGGAAGCTGCAAGTAACTCCTCAAAATAAAAGGGGCGGTGGCTCCCCTGTGGCCTCTGAGCCGCTCCTTGCAGTTCTAAGGCAGCCATTTAAGTCGCGTTGCATGTTTTGTAACTAAGTGCGTCACCACAGAGACGCATGCACACTCATGTTTAACTTAAGGGTACTGTTATGTAGCTAGATGATTTGGTGGTTAAATTGTAGTTATATTGCAATCAACAGCATTTTTTGTGTAACAATAATCAAAAAATGTGCAACGAAAAAAATAATCTTAATTTTTTATTACACATTTTAACATTCTGATTGTACAAAAAAATATCGCTGATTACAATATAATTACAATTTGACCACCAACCCGTTTGACCACACTAAAGATTTCCATTAACTTAAATAGACCCCATCTCTTAACTGAAGTTATGCAAGTCCTCAAATGCGCGTCCTCGTCACTATTCCAGAACATTCTCGATTGACCGATGATGATGGGGCTCAAATAACTTGTGTTGCAAGTAACAACTTGAGCTTCAAGTTAAGAATCTACCTCCACATCTCTAACTGGAGCCTTGGCGTTGGCCAGTCCTTTCATTGCTTTTATTATATTATTTTTTTTTTTCAAAGTTATAAGAGAGTTCAAAAAGTTAAAATATGAGAATAGAGTCTTTAATACTTAAACGTTGAATTAAAAATTTCAATAAAATGTTTTAACCACTTATTTTAAAAGCATGAGACTTATTATATTAATTATATATGGCAATAACAACAATTAGGCTGCTATTAATTTTTATTTGCAAAGAAACAACCTCTCTTTCAATATACATCCAAAGAAAAAACACATCATCTCTTCGGAACGGCACTGTTGTATCAAGGATAAAAATTATTCGTCCAAATAATGGACGAATGTATTAGTAAAGAAATGTCCACGAAACTACATCAAGGACAGTGACGCTATTATGTGAATGTGTAAAAATTGCACAGTGCAAGAGTCCAATTAGATTATTCAGACTGTATGTCTAAAGGCTACAGTGATTACAATTGCACTAATCACAATTTTCTTTTTTGTTTTTAGCATAAAAAATAAGAAAGTAAAGCGATGCTTTATAGTTCCGCTATAAAGTATTGAGCATTGTGACAAAGAAAGTATGAAACGAATAAATAATTATAACATTTCTCATTCCAAGCCACCATTAATCAATATTTTCTTACTCCTTTCCATACCGACCTGTATCAATCCAATCCACTAGCATTGGTCACTTTCTTCCTTTCTTCTTCTTTTTCATTGAATTTGTATTAAACACAACCTTCCCAAACACGTTTTTGCTGTCTATATATGTATATTTATATATACATGCGACCACACAGGCACAGAAGAAACACACAAGCATCCTTCCACCAGTGAAGTGTTCCCTCTAGTAGCAGAGATGGCTCCTGCCCCATTCCATTGCTGCTGCTTCTGCTCCTAGCCATCTCTGTATTCTCTCTCTCTCTCCCGTCAATTTCTTGCTTTGTCAAAATAGAGCATCTCTTCTCTTCAGTTGCAAATCCCCCAATTCCTGTTTTAGGAAGAGGAATGAAAAGTACCCTTCTTGCCAACTGACCAAAATTTTCTTAGTATTCCAAATACCTTACATAGCTCACTGTCATTACTTCTGCTGGTAGTGTACACTTTGTTTTGTGTTAACTTGGCAAAACAAGTGATAAGCATTCCAATGAGTCAAGAGATGTTGTGGGATGATAAAAACAGATTCTGTCCCACAGACGAACAACTGGTGAATCGTTATTTGAAGCAAAAGATTCTTGGCAATGATCACCATGTTAGCCAAATCCTAGAACTCGACGTCTGTAGCATCGAGCCCTGGAATTTGCCTGGTAAGCAGAAGTTCAACAGTGTCCAATTTCGTGCTTTTAATTGTAAATATATGTTCTAGCTTTGAAGTTTGATCCATTTTGTCTATGCAGAGCATTTAAAGATAAACCCAAATGATTTAGAATGGTACTTTTTTTCTCCTCGCTACTTAAATGCTGGGAGGCCAAAAAGGATATCGGATGTTGGCTACTGGAAAGCTACTGGCAAACCGCGTAAAATTAGGAATCAACTAACCAATGAAGAGATTGGTACGAAGAGAATTTTTGTTTTTCATAAGGGTCGTTTTCCTCATGGAGTGAACACCAAATATGTCATGCATGAGTATAGTGCAGCCATCGATCCACCAGCTGGTCAGGTATACAAAACCCCCTCCTGATCATCAAAGTACTCAACTAAATGTGGTAGTGTTGCAATTGAATCGTATCTTTGTCCTTCCAACTCGTGCAGATGACCTTTGTCCTCTGTAAAATAATGAAAAGACCAAAAGAAAAGGCCGCTGTGCCGACTTATGATGAAGGGGAGACCAGTGGCACTCCAAAATATGTAGCAAACAGCGAAGTTCCAAAAGAGGTGAGAAAGGAGCATGGCCTGCAGGCAGTTTCAATCTAGCTGTGTTGAGAGTAAAAGAAGCATGCCATTGATATGAACTAATGACCAACATTTTGTGTTTCTTTCTGAAGACGAATCCTGAATTTCTACAACAAATGCTAATCTTTGGTGACTGTGATGTGGAGGATTATAGTCTTACCTACTCGCCATCTTAGGAGAAATGATAAGCAAGGGGGACAGAAAGCTTGTTCTGCAACCTTTTATCATAATACTATGTTAATTACAAGGAGTTGCCATGTGATTGTCTGTTGTTGTTTTGATCATATGTCATGGCCGTAATGAGTAATATTACAGCCTTAATTATGCACCTGGTAACATAAATCCGAGCTTACACATGCCATATCGGAAAGATAAGCATAGAACAAATAGGCTGTTCTGCAAGCTTCTTGTATCTTTCTAGTTAGTGTTTAAGCTCTGAGTAGTTTCCTGTGGTTACCTAAGCATAAAATTGTAATGTAATAAAGTTTGCTTTGTTGTTAGTGAGTAGTAGCTTTTCTGCAAGCCATCTGCACCCTTGTATCCCAATTTCTAAAGATGTTATAAGGACTATTTACTTCTACCGTTCTGATCAATGTGATGTACATGCTCTTCAGTGTTAATTTTATTTGTTTTCTAATTGAAAGTCTGAGCTATGGGTTGTAGACTCAATTTTAAAAATTGAAAGGTCCCAAATTTATGTGATTTATGCTCATATATTGGGCACTTTTATGATTTTCAAGCCAGTCAGATACTTGGACACTGCTCCTGCTTGATTGATCTTATAGCATTCTGCATCCATGCATTTAATGTCGTCTACAATGGCTTCAACCCAATATTTAACTTTTGACCTTTTTTAACCAGGATTTCAAGAAGGCTGATCCAGGTCGGTATGAATTTGCAAACGAGGGGTCCTTACGAGGACAAAAACACCTCTCGAAGACCATATCTAGAAAAAAACGTGCTCATGTACCTGTGAATCAAGCACCTTCAGTCCAGAGTTCCTCAGCTGCAGCATGTGTTGGAGTGGGGAAGTTTGGGCTTGAGGAAGAAGTTGAAAGACTCAAACGGGACAAGAATTTTCTTATGCAGGAGCTTGTTGGATTGAGACAGCAGCAGCAGGCTACAGAGCACCAATTGCAAACAGTAGGGGAACGTGTACAGGTCATGGAGCTGAGGCAGCAACAGATGATGTCTTTCCTCGCGAAACAAATGCAGAGCCCATGCTTCTTAAACCAACTTGTTCAGGAGCAGAATGAAAATAATAGGTGCATTGCTGGGGGCATGAAAAAGAGGAAATTTGCTGCGGAGGAGGAAGAAAATTCTGTGGGTGGGGGTGAAAAGCCATCGCTAAACAACTCAACTCCTTTGCTGATTGGCAATACTCCCTCTTCAAGTCCTTTAGATGGCAGCACCTCTTCCAGTCAGATTTCGGGTTTGACGCTTTCAGAGGATCCAACTGCAGATGGTTCGTTGTTTTTGCCTATTGAATCAGGCTTTCCTGTCAATCATGTATCCACTGCCATTTCAGAGGTCCAATGTCCACCTTATTTGGTTACCGACTTGAAAAATATGCATAATACAGGGCAAATTACAACTGTGCTCAACTCTGCTGAGATGGAAGGAATGTTGCCAGAAAGCTCTTTTGCAATCTGTAACACAAGTATTGTGGCGTACGAACCTGAGAATGCTGGGTATATGGATTCACCGTCGCATGTTTTGGATGTGACAATTACCGGGGAAACTGGCGTCTTTTTACCTGATCAGAATGTGGACATCTTGGCGGATGCCATTTCTAAGCTTCCTAGCATTAATGATGCTTTTTGGGAAGAGTTTCTTGCTGCTAGCCCCCTTACAGGAGACATAGATGAAATTCATCAAAACTCACAGGAAAGCAGCATAGTCAAAGAATGGGAAGTGATATCATGGGAGGAGAATGGTTGGAACAAGGTCCAGCAGATGAACCATCTTCCTGAACAAATGGGCCTTCTTGCATCAGAAGGCAAAAGGGGGTGATATCTTACCAGTTGTATATGTAAGTTGCTCGCTTATCAAAGGCAAATTTTAAACTTACCAGTTAGATGGGAACTAAGAAGCTGAATCCTGCAGCATCTCATCCTAAATTTCAAATCATCAGCTAGTAGGTCATTCACTTAACTCAATTTCTTAGTTTTGAGTTGGCTTGTTTCTGCATTGCCATCTTTATTACCGTCTTTCATTACATCTGTTTAGGAGTGGGGTGATTGGTCATCGTGGAGAAAGAGTTCCCGACGTTATCACAATATAAATATAATCACCACTTATTTTCACTCAAAAATATCGTCTTTGTGCAAAAAGTTGCTCGAAACTCGAAGCATATTTTCACCTCAGAATTCAGGGTTTACAAACAGTTGAGATGGCTATGAGAGGACATACCATCTTGCACTAAACATGTAATGTGTAAATACATTTAGTTAGAAAGGATTTAGAACAACTAGGCCTTACAGGTGACTTAGTGCACGACTTGACCAGATGGTGAGAGCGGATTCATGTAGGCAACCTCAATCAAATTTGGGATTGAGGCTCTGTTGTTCTGTTGTTGTTGTTGTACATGCATTTAGTTGACATGCTTTTTGGAAGAAATCATTCTATTGTGATCTATATTTGCTTATTCTCCCCTGCTTGTTTTTTGTGCTCCATTATGTTCCCAAAGTTTGAGCTTAAATCTCTTCGATGGGAAAAGTGTGTTATTGCTTTTAGAACTTTTTGTGTTTCTGGTTGTTGCAGGGTTCGTGTATTGCACTGCTGGGCAGACAAAGCTTTTGCTTCACAGAAGGATGCAAGACATCATTTCAATGTTTGATAAACTTCCTTTGATCTTTTGTGTTATGTACTAAAAAATTTTGCTTTTGTGCATAATCATCCTTGAAGTCCTTGTCAACTCAGGGAAAGTATATATGCTGTTATATCCAAATATGTGTGATACAATCCAATATAATATGAGTCATTGTGGTGTGTGTCTCCACGGTCAGCTGGAGTTGAGACTGGAAATACAGGAAACACAAGACCCCAGATATGCGTCTGCCTCTCTGTTTTCTTTAACTTGATTTGATTAGAACCTGTTTACTACTCCTAACCATGATTAACTCGTAGACTTGATTGAAAACTCGTTGCTAAACTACCTAGATGACTTATGCCTCCCACTGAAAATAGGTTTTACTTATAGTAGCAATGGTTTCCATTCAGAAATTCCTAAAGAATTGGGCTTTAATCACCTTCATCTACCTTATTTAGACGTCCCTGAAGATTCTACATAGTAGCTCTGGTTTCGATTCCTTGGGTAGAAATTGTGACACTCCTCTCACATTAAAGGAAATAGAGACGATGGTCTAGTGGTAAACGTCGAACGTTTCTGAGTCAAAGGTTTTGAATTCGAAGGCTACCAGAGTGTTTGATGAGGTTAAACATACTTCTCCCCTTTATAATACTGTAACCATCCAGACAGTCCAGACGTTACCACAAAAGTAGGGGTGATACTCTCTAGCGGAATTGTTGGGCACCACCCCTATCTTCCCATTTTGTAAACCAAAAAAAAAAATAAAGGAAATAGCGGCGAAATGATTTATTTTTTGTTAAGTTGGATAATGAGATAGATAAGATATCAATTAAATTCTTTTTAACTTGTGGTGATCCAAGTTCTTTGTTTCTCTCACTAATACATGACGATGTGGGAGAGGTCTGCCCATAACCTCTCTGTACGAGGGTACGAGGGTTCGTTACATAAATGTCCAAACAATTAGCCTCTTTTATTTGTTTTTTTTTTTTTAAACTTTGACATGTAACTTACCATTCGAGTTACGTTAGGAGGTCACGAATTCGAGACGCAGAAGGTTCTTACCTGGGAACCCTTAAAATGAAGGAGCCCCCCTTATTTTGACGGGTTAGGGAGCCGCTCTTTGCAGTTCTAAGGCAACCATTTTTATTCGTATAACATGTTTTGTTCTTCCGTGACGTCATCAGAAACACTGATGCACACAAATGTTTAACTTCAATAGACCCAATCTCGTAACTGACAAGTTATTACAGTCCTCAAAGGCGCGTCCTGGTCAGCATTTTAGAACATTCTCGATTGAGCGATGATGGTGGGGCCCAAACAGCTTGGGTTCCAAGGCAACAACCTTTACTTCAAGTTAAGAGACTACCTCTGCATTTCTGGCTTAGGCCTTCGGCTTGGCGAGTCCTTGCAGCCCTTTTATTATATTAACTTGTTTTTTTAAGGAAAACATTAATACTCTGTTTGGAGTGCAAAAAGGGTGGGGAGAGAAAGTGGAGAGAAAGAAAGTGGTGAGAATGAAGGTGAAGGGAAAGAATGTAACTTTCTCTTACGTTATTTGGAATGACAAAAGAAATGTAATGGAAGAAAGCGGAGAGAAAATAATAATTTGTTTGGATATAAGAAAAAAATAGAGAGAAAGAAAAATTTTTAATTTATAATGACTATTATGCCCCTAAATCAAATAAATTTATAGATTGAAGAAATTATACATTATGTTACTTATATACTAAAAAGTTATATCATTTCCTTAATTACATTTGTTTGCAATACTTGGAAGGATATAATAAGTATAATATGTAGTAGCTATTCATTTTTTATTCAAACGTGAGAATCATCTGGTGGCAAATTGATTATGTAGAATTAAGTCATTTACCCTAATAACACTGTTTAGTGAAATTTACTCAGATGCTACTACATAAAAATTGGACCCACTTGTTCAATAGAATGATATTTATCTTGCCATCACATTATGACTAATCAAAGACCCACAAGACTGCAAATCCATCATATTTCATGGTCATGCAGCAGCTCTTTGAGAAGGCTCCTCCAAAACCCGGCTCGTAAAACCAGTCCCACATCTCATTTTTCGAACCAATGGTGGCCTTATCATCAATGTTGATACCGGCATTCCCTCCCTCCGCAATTTCTTTGACTTCCCTCACCGATTCCAATCTAGACCCACTGGGCTATCTGTGGGGCCCAACAACGACTGCTGCTACTTCTTCTTTCTCCTCGAAAGCCGCCGTTTTTTTGGCCTTCGTGCACAAGGAAGCCGGAACCTTGACGTTCATCAAGGCGCACGGGCAACTGCAACGGGATCTGAAGAACGAGTAGGAAACTATTTCCAAGAGACAAATTAAAACCAATTTTGCAGGTTGTTCTTCTGCTTCCGTCATTCTCTATTCGTCCATTTTCTCTATCAAGCTTAATTTCTTTTCACAGACAGGATGAGGGCAAATTAGTAAATTTACTGTTAAGTGTTTAGTTGTGCACCGCTTTTCTCTCCATTTCTCTCCAATTTGGAGAGAACGTCCGTACTGTACGCCTGATCCTTATTTTCGCTCGACTTTCGCCTCTGATTCTTTCCTCAAGTTCTCCAAACGAAGGAATATGCTTTTTACTGTATAACTTTCTTTCCATTTGCTTTCTTTCCCCCTCTTTCTACCCACTCCAAACTAAGCATAACTTTTGTTTATAGTTAAAAGGGATATTGAAAGTCAGCAATGATTCTGGCTCAAATATAAGATTAAAATGTCTGTATAAAGTGTTCCAATTACTTATACTAGAAACACGAGAATGATTATATTAATTATTTATTGTAATAACAACAATTAGAATACTATCAATTTTTATTTGCTGACAAACAACAACCTCTCTTTAACTATATATCCAAAGGAAAAACTCATAATCTCTTCCCAACGACACCGTTGTATAAAGAACAAAAATTATTATTGCAAATAATGGTCGAATGTATTAGTAAAGAAATGCGACAGTGATGCTATCATGTGAATGTGTAAAAATTGCACAATACAAGAGTCCAATTTGGTAAGTGAAAATGGATGTCTGTAAGGCTACAGTGATTACAATTGTACTAATCGATATATTTTTTAGTGAGGCGTGAAGCGAGACTTAGTGGTAATAAGGTTTGTGTTTCATTACAGTATAAAAGAGTTTGAACTCCGCTTACTCTTCAACTGCCCCCTCTTCTTGTAGTTGTGACCACTCCTTCAAGACCCATATATCTATTTGTTTATTTTGTTACTCCTTTCCACTGCGACCTATGTCATTCCAATCCACTGGCATTGGTCAATTTAATCATTTCTTCTTATTTTTCATTGAATCGGTATTTCACACAACCTTCCCAAACACGTTATTGGTGTCTATATATGTATATACATGTGGCCAGTCAGGCATAGAAGAAACACACAAGCACAACTCCACTAGTGAAGTGTTCCCTCTAGTAGCAGAGATGGCTACTCCTCTATTCCATTGTTGTTGCTCCTACTCCCAGCCATCTCTGTAGTCTCTGTCTCTCTCTCTTTAATTTCTTGCTTGATCACTATAGAGCATCTCTTCTCTTCAGTTCCAAATCCCGTAATTCCTGTTTTAGGAAGAGGAATGAAAAGTATCCTTCTTGCCAACTGCCCAAATTTTTCTTAGTATTCCAAATACCTTACATAGCTCACTGTCATTTTTTCTTCTGGTAGTGTACATTTTGTTTTGTGTTACCTTAGCCAAAACAAAGATGAGCATTCCAACGAGTCCAGAGATGTTGTGGAATGAGGGAAACAGATTCTGTCCCATGGACGAACAACTGGTGAATCGTTATTTGAAGCAAAAGATTCTTGGCAATGATCACCGTGTTAGCCAAATCCTAGAACTTGACGTCTGTAGCATCGAGCCCTGGAATTTGCCTAGTAAGTATAAGTTCAATAGTGTCCAATTTCATGTTTTTAATTGTAAATATATGTTCTAGCTTTGAAGTTTGATCCATTTTGTCTCTGCAGAGCATTTAAAGATAACCCCAAATGATTTAGAATGGTACTTCTTTTCTCCTCGCTACTTAAATGTTGGAAGGCCAAAAAGAACATTGGATGTTGGCTACTGGAAACCTACTGGCAAACCTCGTAAAATTACGAATCAACTAACCAAGGAAGAGATTGGCACGGAGAGAATTTTTGTTTTTCATAAGGGTCGTTTTCCTCGTGGAGTGAACACCAACTATGTCATGCATGAGTATAGTGCAGCCATCGATCCACCAGCTGGTCAGGTATACAAAACCCTCTTCCGATCATCAAAGTACTCAACTAAATGTAGTAGTGTTTGCAATTGAATCGTATCTTTGTCCTTCCAACTTGTGCAGATGACCTTTGTTCTTTGCAAAATAATGAAAAGACCAGACAAAAAGGCCACTGTGCCAACTTATGATGAAGGGGAGACCAGTAGCACTCCAAACTATGTAGCAAACGGCGAAGTTCCCGAAGAGGTGAGAAAGGAGCATGCCCTGCAGGCAGTTTCAATCTAGCTGTGTTGGGAGTAAAAGAAGCATGCCTTTGATGTGACTAATGTTCGACAATTTCTGTTTCTTTCTGCAGGTAGATCCTGAATTTCTACGGTACATGCAAATCTTTGGGGACTATGATGTGGAGAATTACAGTCTTATCTACCTGCCATCTTAGTAGAAATCATGAGCAAGGGTAGACAGAAAGCTTTTTCTGCTACCATTTATCATACTACTATGTTAATTACAAGGAGTTGCTATGTGATTGTCTGTTGTTGTTTTAGTTATCTGTCATGGCCGTAATGAGCAATATTACAGCCTTAATTATGCACCTGGTAACATAAATCCAAGCTTGCGCATGCCATAACAGAAAGATAAGCACAGAACAGATAGGTTGTCCTGCAAGCTTCTTGTATCTTTCTCGTTACTGTTACGCTCTGGGTAGTTTCCTGTGGTTACCGAAGCATAAAATTGTCAAGTAATAAAGTGTGCTTTGTTGTTTGGGAGTAGTAGCATTTCTGCAAGCCTTCTGCACCCTTGTATCCTAATTTCTGATAATGTTTTAAGGACTCTCTACTTCTTATGCTTGATAATTTCTTCCTCATTTTTACATGCTACATGACGATGCACGACGGTATCAATTCAATCCCCACCTAAGGATTGTGATTGATTAGTAAAAGGATTCCAAAAGAAGAATCAAAATTTTTCTCCAGTGACACTTTTGAGTTGGGAGGCAAAGCTGCAGCCTAATTCCATAGAAACTGTGAAAGTTAATGGCCTAATGCTAAAAGAAAGAACACAACAGGAGAAGTACCATACAACACAACCATTGCAGCAAGTTTCCTTGCATTTTTCTACAAATTCTTTTCCAGGAACCAATATATCTGTTAGTGAAGTGACAAATTTACTCCGCAACAACATTAGAGAAGGGGTCCAAGCAAAATTAAATAAGTCCTTTAATCTTGAACATTACCTTCCATTCTGATAGAAGAAATGAGTTTTTTTATTTTTCTCTTTCAAGGAAGAAAAATGGGAAAACAATAAAAAGATGAGCAATTTGCTTCTTTGATGAAGACAGTGACTCCTAGGGATCTAAAAGATGCGCTTGGTCAAGTTATTACCCTCCATTATGATAGAAGAAATGAGTTTTTTTTTTCCCTTCTCTTTCAAGGAAGAAACATGGGAAAACAATAAAAAGCAGTTTCCTAGATCTTTCACAAAATTAGAAAATTGGAAAACCAAGTAAACACGCCCCATGCTTAATACTAATTGCACAGTGCTATTTATCACGAAATAAATATCACAGAACCACACGAGAAAGTAGTTAACAATATTCCAATGGCTTTGGCGGCTACAATTGCCCTTTTTTTTTTTACGAAAAAAATTAAAATTAAGTAAATTTATTATTATTTTAAATATATTTAGTGTTATCTTAAATTTATATTTTTTTTAAAAAAAATTTACTTAAACTAAATCTTAAATAATATTTAGTATTACTCTAAATATATTTAGTGATAGTACTTTAAATTTTTTTAAAAAAATTTAAAATTTTTAATTTTCTTAAATAAAACATCCGGTAACATAAAGTTAATGTCGTGAACTTTTGTAAATTTTTATTCGTGACTAAAAGCATTACTCATTCTAATTTATCAAAAAAAAAAAGAGTCTCTTTATATAAATATAAAAATTAGACATACTATTTAAATTTGAATAGCTAATTATATTAAATTTATCAATTAATTAATAATTTAAATTTAAATAATTAGCTCGTATCATTATTTTATATTTAAATTTTATGTCATGTAATGTTTTTCAAAAAAAAAAAAATTGTAAGTGTTACTTTTGGTAACAATGTTGCTATGGTAGCCGAGGCCCGAGTATCAAGTATAGTGTGATACATCAAATAATTAATATAATTAAAATCGTCCTAAACAATTTTTACCTTTTAATTCATGTTGACCCATAAAAATGTATACCGCAAATTACTAACTAAAGGATCATAATTTCCTCCCTCGGGTGACAGCTAATTTACAAACTTAGAGTAATTCACGGCTCAATGTATTTTTTAATGAATAGAAAAAAAAATCTTAATTAACTCCTAGAATTCTCAAGCACAAAAAGTAAATTTTAATTTTGGTGAAAAATATGAGGATCAGATTAATTTAAATGGGTTGGTAACATTTCTTACTCATAAAATAATCTCTCTTTTATATCAATGAATTGTTAATTAATTTTGTTATTGTTTTTAAGACTTAAAATCTCAAATTTAAATTTAAAAAACAAAGACTCTCTCTTGGAACACAATTAACAAAAAAAAAAAAGAAAAAAAGAAAAACAAGTAGCCCGGAAGTCCTGTGCAGTAGCAAAAACAAAAAGGAATTATGCTACAAATTAAAGTAAAGAAAAAAAAAAAAGAAAACAACACCGCTTAAAATAATAACTTAATAAGAAAAAGATTCTATAAACATATTTAAATAATTATAAATAACAGCAATTCCGTTCTGTCCTTTTTTTTATATTTCTTGTCATGAATCCACTCAAAGCCAGTGAGCCAAAAAGTTTTTAATTTTATAAAGAGTAAAATTAGATGATTTTAAATAAATAATAATAAATAATAATATAATTTTATTAAATTAAACATTTATTTATTTTTTATTTTTATATAAATTTAATTTATATTATTTTATTATTATTTTAAATTTATCTAAGTGAAACACCAAAAAAACCAACGAAAATCCCGTTAATTAGCACGTTCCTACAGTCAATGCCAGCGTAGTGTAGTCCACACGTGCAGGTCAACCTCGTCTTTCCATCCCTCTCTGTCTCTCTCACAAACTGAATTTGAAGGTTTCTGGCTGGCTTTAGTTATTGCTTTCCATCCATGGAGGTTAGTCTTTGCTTTGCCCCACTCCCTAATATTTCTTTCTTTTCCTGTTGATTTCATCATCATTATTATTATTTTTTGGGATGAAATATTGATGATCTTACTTTGTTTACTTGGGCTTTATTGATAAGCCTGTCCGTTTCTCAGATGAATTTTGATAAAATTAGGAGACCCCCCAGTTAAATTAGGAGACAAAGCTTTTGCTTCCCAGAAGGATGCAAGACATCATTTATAATGTTGATGAATTTACTTTGATCTTTTGTAATATGTACTAAAAAAAAATTGCTTTTGTGCATAATCATCCTTGATGTCCTTGCCAACTCAAGGAAAGACTATATGCTGTTATATCCAGATATGTATGATGCAATCCAATATAATATTAGTGGCTGTTATGTATGTCTCCACAGTCAGCTGGAGTTGAGACTGGAAATACAGGAAACACTGAGGACCCCAGAGATGTGTGCTCCGTCGATTCATTTTTTGAATATAATTTGAAAGGTGTTTCCTCTCTGTTCTTTAACTTGATTTGATTAGAACTTGTTTGCTACTGCTAACCATGATTAACTCAAAAGCCTTGATGGAAAACTCGTTGGTAAACTATTTAGAGGACTTATGGCTCCCACTGGAAATAAGTTCTATTTTTGCCTGCAATGGTTAGTATTCAGAAAGTGAAGGTTTTGGTGGGATTTTTTAAGTGTGATCAAAATGATATGAATCGTTAGATGATTGAGTTTAAATAAAGGAAAAAAAGATAAATTATTAGATGTTGTTAGATGAGTTTCGTAACTATTTTAATGCTACTTAGGTTACAGTCATGTAGTTGAGTTTATTGAAAAATACCAAAAGAATTTTGCTTTAAACACTTTCCTCGTGATGCGGATACACGACCAGCCATCTTTTACAGTCTTGTCTACTAGCCATCTTAGTAGAAATGATGAGCAATGGGGGACAGAAATATTTTCTGCTAACTTTTATCATTATACTATGTTAATTACAAGGAGTTGCTATGTGATTCTCTGTTGTTGTTTTAATTATCTGTCATGGCCGTAATGAGTAATATTGCAGCCTTAATTATGCACCTGGTAACATAGATCCGAGCTTACGCATGCCATGATAGAAAGATAAGCGCAATACAAATAGGTTGTTCTACAAGCTTCTTGTATCTTTCTTGATACTGTCTAAGCTCTGGGTAGTTTCCTATGGTTACCTAAGCATAACATTGCAATGTAATAAAGTGTGCTTTGTTGTTAGGGAGTAGTAGCTTTGCCACAAGCCTTTTGCACCCTTGTATCCTAATTTCTGAAGATGTTATAAGGACTCTCTACTTCTACTGTTTTGATCAATGTGATGTATATGCTCTTCAGTGTTTATTTTATTTATTTTCC
Source organism: Carallia pectinifolia (assembly GCA_037832335.1). NCBI lineage: Eukaryota > Viridiplantae > Streptophyta > Magnoliopsida > Malpighiales > Rhizophoraceae > Carallia > Carallia pectinifolia. The sequence goes on from CM075444.1 coordinate 7,217,332, forward strand.
AATTGAAAGTCTGAACTATAGGCTGTGGACTCAATTTTAAAAATTCAAAGGTCTCAAATTTATGTGATTTACACTTATATAGTGGGCACTTTTATGATTTTCAAGCCAGTCAGATGCTTGGACGCTGCTCCTGCTTGGTTGATCTTATAGCATTCTGCATCCATGCATTTAATGTTATCTACAATGGCTTCAACCCAATATTTAACTTTTGACCTTTTTTAACCAGGGTTTCAGGAAGGTCGATCCAGATTAGCAGAAAAGTTATTGTTTTGTGATCCATTTTTGCTTCTTCTCCCCTGCTTGTTTTTTGTGCTTCATTATGTTCCCAAAGTTTGAGCTTAAATCTCTTCGATGGGAAAAGTGCGTTATTGCTCTTAGAACTTCTTGTGTTTCTGATTGTTGCAGGGTTCGTGTACTGCACTGCTGGGCAGACAAAGCTTTTGCTTCACAGAAGGATGCAAGACATCATTTCAATGTTTGATAAACTTCCTTTGATCTTTTGTGTTATGTACTAAAAAATTTTGCTTCTGTGCATTATCATCCTTGATGTCCTTGTCAACTCAGGGAAAGAATATATGCTGTTATATCCAAATATGTTTGATGCAATCCATTATAATATGAGTGACTATGATGTATGTCTCCATGGTCAGCTGGAGTTGAGACTGGAAATACAGGAAACACAGGGCCCCAGAGATGTGTGCTCCATCGATTCATTTTTTGAAGTCACTTGTATAATTTGAAAGGGGTTGCCTCTCTGTGTTCCTTAACTTGATTTGATTAGAACTTGTTTACTACTCCTAACCATGATTAAATCATATTCCTTAACTTGATTTGATTAGAACTTGTTTACTACTCCTAACCATGATTAAATCATAAACTTGATAGAAAACTCGTTGCTAAACTACCTAGAGGACTTATGGCTCCCAGTGAAAATAGGTTCTACTTTTAGTAGCAATGGTTTCTGTTCGCAAATCCCTAAAGAATTGGGCTTTAATCACCTTCATCTACCTTATTTAGACAACCCTGAAGATTCTACATAGTAGCTCTGGTTTCGGTTCCTTGGGTAGAAATTGTGACACTCCTCGCACCTTAAAGGATATAGAGGCGAGATGATTTATGATTTATTAAGTTGGATAATGAGATAGATATGATGTCAATTAAATTCTCTTTAACTTGTGGTGATCCAAGTTTTTTATTTCTCTCACTAACACATGACGATGTGGGAGAAGTCTGTTCGTACCCTCTTTGTACGAGGGTACGAGGGCTTGGTCGTTACAGAAATTTGCAAACAATTAGCCTTTTTTATTGGTTCTTTGCTTAAACTTTGACGTGTAACTTACCATTCGAGTTATGTTAGGAGGTCATAGATTTCAGACGCAGAAGCTTTTTCGCTGGGAACTCTTAAAACAAAGGAGCTCCCCTTATTTTGAAGGGGGTAGGGAGCCGCTCTTTGCAGTTTTGAGGCAGCCCTTTTATTCGCATAATCCGTTTTGTTCCTACTGTGACGTCATCAGAGACACTCATGCACACTCATGTTTGACTTAAATAGACCCAATCTCGTAACTGACAAGTTATAACGGTCCTCAAATGCGCGTCCTGGTTAGTATTCCAGAACATTCTGGATTGACCGATGATGGTGCGGCCCAAATAGCTTGGGTTCCAAGGTAACAACCTTTGCTTCAAGTTAAGAAACTACCTCTGCATTTCTAGCTTAAGCTTTTGGCTTGGCGAGTCCTTACATCCATTTTATTAAATCAACCTTTTTTTTTTTTTTATTTAAAGGAAAACATTAACTTTTGTTTATAGTTAAAAGGAATATTGAAAGTAAGCAATGATTCTAACTCATGTATAGGACTAAAAAGTCTGAATAAAGTGTTCCAATTACTTATATTAGAAACATGAGAATGATTATATTAATTATTTATTGTAATAACAACAATTAGAATACTATTAATTTTTATTTGTTGACAAACAACAACCTCTCTTTCACTATATATCCAATGGAAAAACTCATAATTTCTTCCCCACGGCACCGTTGTATAAAGAACAAAAATTATTATTCCAAATAATGGTCGAATGTATTAGTAAAGAAATGCGACAGTGATGCTATCATGTGAATGCGTAAAAATTGCACAACACGAGAGCCCAATTTGGTAAGCGAAAATGGATGTCTATAAGGCTACAGTGATCACAACTGTACTAATCAATATATATTTTCTTAATAAGGCGTAAGGCAAGACTTAATGATAATAAAATATGTGTCTCATTGCAGTAAAAGAGATAATAAACTCCGCTTACTCTTCAACTGCCCCCTCTTCTTGTAGTTGTGACCACTCCTTCAAGACCCATATATCTATTTGTTTATTTTGTTACTCCTTTCCACTGCGACCTATGTCATTCCAATCCACTGGCATTGGTCAATTTAATCATTTCTTCTTATTTTTCATTGAATCGGTATTTCACACAACCTTCCCAAACACGTTATTGGTGTCTATATATGTATATACATGTGGCCAGTTAGGCATAGAAGAAACACACAAACACAAGCACCACTCCACCAGTGAAGTGTTCCCTCTGGTAGCAAAGATGGCTCCTCCTCCATTCCATTGCTGCTGCTCCTGCTCCCAGCCATTTCTATAGTCTGTCTCTCCCTCACTCTCTCCTTAATTTCTTGCTCGATCACAATAGAGCATCTCTTCTCTTCAGTTCCAAATCCCCCAATTTCTGTTTTAGGAAGAAGAATGAAAAGTACTCTTCTTGTCATCTGACCAAGATTTTCTTCGTATTCCAAATACCTTGCATAACTCACTGCCATTATTTCTTCTAGTAGCATACACTTTGTTTTGTGTTACCTTGGCCAAAACAAAGATGAGCATCCCAACAAGTCCAGAGATGTTGCGGGATGATGGAAACAGATTTTGTCCCACGGATGAACAACTGGTGAATCGTTATTTGAAGCAAAAGATTCTTGGCAATGATCACCATGTTAGCCAAATCCTAGAACTCGACGTCTGTAGCATCGAGCCCTGGAATTTGCCTAGTAAGTATAAGTTCATCAATGTCCAATTTCATGCTTTTAATTATAAATATTAGTTCTAGCTTTAAAGTTTGATCCATTTTGTCTCTGCAGAGCATTTAAAGATAACACCAAATGATTTAGAATGGTACTTCTTTTCTCCTCGCTACTTAAATGCTGGGAGGCCAAGAAGGACATCAGATGTTGGCTATTGGAAAGCTACTGGAAAACCTCGTAAAATTATGAATCAACAAACCAATGAAGAGATTGGTACGAAGAGAATTTTTGTTTTTCATAAGGGTCGTTTTCCTCGTGGAGTAAACACCAAATATGTCATGCATGAGTATAGTGCAGCCATCGACCCACCAGCTGGTCAGGTATACAAAACCCCCTTCCAATCATCAAAATACTCAACTAAATGTAGTAGTGTTTGCAATTGAATCGTATCTTTGTCCTTCCAACTTGTGCAGATGACCTTTGTTCTGTGTAAAATAATGAAAAGACCCGATAAAAAGGCCACTGTGCCAACTTATGATGAAGGGGAGGGAAGTGGAACTCCCAGCGAAGTTGCAGAAGAGGTGAGAAAGGAGCATGCCCTGCAAGCAATTGCAATCTAGCTGTGTTGTGGGGAAAAGAAGCATGCCATTGATATGAACTGATGTCCAACATTTTCTGTTTCTTCTGCAGGTAGATCCTGAATCTCTGTCATATATGCAATTCTTTCGCGACTATGAGGTGGAGGATTACAGTCTTAACTACTGGCCATCTTGGTAGAAATGATGAGCAAGGGGGGGACAAAATGGTTGTTTGGCTACCTTTTATCATGATACTATGTTAATTACGAGGCGGTGCTATGTGATTGCCTGTTGTTGTTTTAATTATCTGTCAAGGCCGTAATGAGTGATATTACAGCCTTAATTATGTAACTGGTAACATAAATCCGGGCTTATGCATGCCATAACATAAAGATAAGCACAGAACAAATAGGTTGTTCTACAAGTTTCTTGTGTCTTTCTTGTTGCAGCCTGAGCTCTGGGTAGGTTCTTATGGTTACCTAAGCATAAAATTGTAATGTAATAAAGTGTGCTTTGTTGTTAGGGAGCAGTAGCTTTTCCACAAGCCTTCTGCACCGTTGTATCTTAATCTCTGAAGATGTTATAAGGGCTGTCTACTGCTTATGTTTGATAATTTCTTCCTCCTTTTTACATGCTACATGGCGATGCACAACGACATCAATCCAATCCCCACCTGAGGTTTGTGATTGATTGGTACAAGAATTCCAAAATAAGAATCAAAATTTTTCTCTAGCGACACTTTTGAGTTGGGAGGTTAAGCTGCAGCTCAATTACATAGAGACTGTGAAAGTTAATGGCCTAATGCCGAAAGAAAGAACAGAACAGGAGAAGTATCATACAATGCAACCATTGCGGCAAGTTTCCTTGCATTTTTGGACTTACTATTTTCCAGGAACCAAAGTATTTGTTAGTGAGGTGACAAATTTACTCTGCGAATTTGTTAGGGGAGTCCAAAAAAACAAATAAATAATTCCGTTAATAACTTGAACATTTCCTTCCATTTTGATTGCAATCACCTCATGATGGGACGGTCTATCAGCATAATCTTCAAGACATCAGCATATACTCTTGCTAGGAGCTGGCACCCCAAAATTCTGTAAAGGTTATCTGCCCCCCGTTGATGTTATCTCCAATTGCTCCTCCTAAACATTATTTAAAGTTTGTAATCAGTGCAAAATTAAATATCACCAAAAGCTTCCAGTTACTATGAGAACACTGAGGTGCAGCCGAAGCAAACAGCCTGAAGTGTTGTTTACAAGGCCAGGAATTAATCTAACAAACAATAAAAGAATCCATGACATTGCAGTTGCCATTCCACAATAAAACGGTTGTTGCACATATTTGGAAGAGTTCTGCAAGGCATGGCTTTTCCAGCAGAGGTGCCCTGGAAAATGAACCACCTTAGTTTACACAACCCACTATTGATTCCCGGGATTCTTTCAATGCTGCCGGCAGGAAGTGGCGAAGTGACGGCGATTAGAAGCAATAACCCCGCAGAAATTCTGGTACCATCTGTCACCAGACATTTAACCAAATATTCTGGAAGATCTCCAATGTCTTGGCAGAAAAGAAACTAGAAGAGTTTCTGTGGGGGCAACAACAGATATAAAATCAATCATCTAAAGAACAAAGTCTTCATAGTGTTTTTTTGTTTTTTGTTTCTCATCCAATGTTCACTTATGATACAGGTGGGAAGCATTTACATGGATTTTAGACTCTTAAGAATCAAAATTTGTATATTGGCAACCATTTTTCCATCCAGGCTTGAAAATCAACCACCTTCTATGTGGTGTGATTCGGGTAAATCTGACCAGCTTGATTGAGCGTTGGCCTGCGTAAGATCATACCACCAAGCAGATAACAACAATCAAATATGTTACAGCATCCGAGAAAATATGTCCGACAAGTGTCCAATAATTTTGTCCGAATGTAACCATCGTCTAAATTTTTTCAACGACATTTTCATTTTTTATAACTCAAAAATATTTTATGTATTTTTATTTTTTGTTACAAAAAATATAGGTATGATTGTAAAAATTTAGTTGAAAATTGCGTTGGGATAAAATTTTCGGACAAAATCCTCGGGTACTGCCGCGATGCCCACAAACAAAACCCTTTTAAAAGCCTGAACATGGCAACAAATATACTGCTGACGCAACAAGTACTATGACAAAAAATGAGCAGAATGATTCTGACAACCACGACAAGCAATCAAGTCTGCTTGAGAAACTTCATTAATTAAATCCTTCGTCAAAAGAGACAAACACGCACACTTGATAAAGAAGAAACCAATGGTATGATTCACAATTCAACTCTACATTTTACTCAATAAATCACAATGTTTAGCCAGCAATGGGTTCATTGCAGACCAACCATGCTGTTTTAACCCAATCCAAGATGATGGGAACATTAACAGATTCTGGAAAATGATTTTTGGAGGTTTCAAATTAAAATGGACGCCTAGTTTTACAATTTAAATTTTTATGTCGAAAGTTTTAAATTTTAATTTTTTAAAAAAGTTATGATGTTTATAAAAATGAATAGAATTATTTAATTAGGTAGTTTATAGTTTAAATGTTTAATAAAATTTTTAATAGATTAATTTTTAGAATTTTGAAAAGGCAAAAAGAGATTTTTAATTTTAGTAAAACACAGAACGATCAAATTAAATTAAATGGGTCAGTAACAGTACCTTCTGTGGGCGAGAGATGAATTTCTATACTTATAAAAGACTATTTCTTTCCTGTCAAATGAGCTGTCATCGTTCAAAATCTCGATTTAATCAAAAAAGAAAAAAATCATTCAAAATCTCGAATTTTTTAAATTTAAATCACAACCAATTAAAAAAAAAAAATCTCTTCCCCAACACAACTAAAGAAAAATAGCCCTGAGAAAAAAAACAAAGTCCCGCGTAATACCAAAAACAAAAAAGAATTTTGCTACAAAGTCAAGTAGAAAAAAATAAAAATGAAACATAAAATTTCATCCTTACACTTAAATAACAATAACTAATAATATAATTTTATTCAATACTAATTTTTTTTAAAAATTCAATATTTAAGGGTTTATATAATTTTGTTATTAATTTTAATTTACATGAAGTTAATAATTTTTTTAATAAATAATAAGAGGAAAACACTTTAGAAATAATTATTTGAAGTGGTAGTCTAATAATAATTAAGTATATTTTTCTTCATATTAATCTCAGTTCGATTTTTCACGATATAGCTTTTCTGCCAATGCAAGCTTCCACACACGCTGTATAAATTCACAATTTGTTAATTTTAAGAGTGAAATCAGAAGAGACTAATTTAAATTTAATAATATTAAAATAATAAATCTATCCTAATAAAAATAATTAATTAAACATAAAAAAAAAAAACGGAATTACTCAAACATAAATCTGCAGATGATATACTGTTCAAAAAAAAAAAACCTTAGATGATACATTAATATATATGTTTTTAAAAGACACCTTGGAAATAAAACTCCCGTGAATGAGTGAGCACGTTTCTCCTGCCACTGCCAGCGTAGTCCATACGTACACGTCAACCTCGTCTTGTCCTTGCAACCCCCCCCCCCCTCTCTCTCTCTCTCTCTCACGCACACAAACTGAATTTGAACCTCTCTCTGGCTGGCTAAGTTCTCACTCTCCATACCATCCCATCCATGGAGGTTAGTTTCTTCTCTTCCTAATATATGTTTTTTCTTTTTCTATTGATTTAATTATTTTAATATTGGCTTTCTTACTTTGTTTACTTGGTCTTTACTGATAAACTCATTTTGTCTCAGATGAATTTTGATAAAATTAGGAGATCCCCCGTTAAATTTAACGCATATTATATTGCTTTTGGTAATACAAATTCCCATACAGACATAGATAAGTTTGTGTGGGCATAAGACTCAGAGTTCCCTGTCTGATTAGCTTTATATTGGGGGGATTGAGTTTTCTTCTTAAGGTGAAAACTACTGTAGAAACACTTGATTCTGTCTCATGGCCGGCACGAGGGGCTGAGGTGAATTTCAGTGCAGGGAAATGTGAAATAAGTAGTATATGAATCTATCTATGAATTTGAGCCGAGAGGAATGCCACTGAACTGTAAACTGTGAAGCTACTATAATTGGAATCGATGGGTTTCATGCATGATTGGCTTGGTGTTTTGGAATGATGAAAATTTCTTTCTTTGGTATACTTATTTGTGGTAGTGTTGATTTCTGAATATGCTGTTGGGGTTTGACTTACAGCGCGTTGGATGTGTTATATAAGTTGAGGGAATGGTGATGGCATTTGTTTGGACATGTCCAACATAGACCAACAAATGCTACAATTAAGAGAGACGATCAAACCTAGGTGGATGACGAGAGGAGAAGAAGAGCAAGATTTAGGTTGACTTGGGAATCTTTGGTTAGAAGTGATTAGAACAATTAAGTCGCACTCGGAACTTATTGCACAATAGGAAGAATTGATGAGAAAAGATTCATGTGGCTGACTTTAATTAAATTTGGGATTAAGGGTTTGTTGTTGTTGTTGTTGTCGCATTGGATGTTGTTATATTAACAACAATTTAATTTTTTCCAAATGTTCTCGACAAGTCAGAGAAGGATTCTTCTTTAAAAAAAAAAAAAAAACGTTAGTTTGCTTTGGTGAATTCTGCATGCTATTTGTTATCATCTTTTTGCTCTTAAGAATGTCTTTCGTCGCGTTTTCTTCGTTTAAAATGTCATACTCATACCCTGTCTTAGATTTATTTGGATTCATGGCTGTTAAGCATCTAGCAGTGGCTTGAATGGGAAAAAGAATGAGTTAAATAAGTTACATGCCGAAGTGCTAATTGTTTAATCAAGTGGTGGCACCATTGTGTCCTCCCCCTCCCCCACCCCCCCCCCCCCAAAAAAAAAAAAAACCCCTTTCCAAATTCATACAGTTTACGTGATGTAAGTATTTCCGCATGTATCTTTAGATGCAGGTATGTATATTCTGCTTTCTTTGGCAATTTCAAAAGCCAGTTTTGTTACTGATCGGCAGACAAGGAAATCAATTCAAAAAAAAAAATCATTAACATACTTAGCTATCTACCAGGAAAATATTTCGTGAATCGTGTAATAAAATTTGCTTTCTGTGTGATCTGTTTAAATCTTTGTGTACTGTGTCGTGAAGTCAGATATACAGCTGTTTTAAATGATTTGAGAGAGCAACTATTAGCTTATGAGAGATCAGGGTAGGAAATTCTGTGTGGTGGAACCTTTTTTTTCTTCCCGGGGAAGGCCAATATTGCTATTGCTCCCTATATTTTTGGCACATTAGTAGCATACTTTTGCCAGTGTTTAAGATTCAAATTGTTGCAAGGAGGTCTGTTGCTGGTTCAAGGATTAGGAATAAAGGATGCAGCCCTACGGTTATTCGCAGTTGGTTTTTTTGTTGATTTGGTGAAATTTTGCTTATGAAATAAATGATGGCACGAAAGCCTTCCCATTTGGTCGGTTATCCAGTGCATTTCCATCATCTGTTGTCAGATTTGTAGCCGTGATCATATAAAATATAAACATCGAAGGCTAACTTTGTTGGTATGGTTCTTTGGGTTATTAGATACTACTTTGAGCCTTATGTATTTACAGTGGTAAACTTCTTTAGGATGGCTTAGTTATAACATTTCGAGTTCAGAGATGAAGTACATGACAAAATGATTAGGTTAAAATCTTTATTTACATGCCCAAGTGTTGGGCTATTGATGTGCATGAGCAAGACTGGTAGACTAGGCATGGATATGGCTGAAGAGTAGGCATGAATATTTCAAAAAAAATAAATGAATAGATAAATAAGTGGAGCATTGAAGATTTTCAAAAAATGTAAGCAAGTTATTATTGATGTGGCTGAAGAGTGAAAGTAAAAGAAATACCTCATTGATGTATGTCCAGCTGTCTAACTGTAGAGGTCCTTCTGCGTCTCACTTCTTCTTAGGCATTGAAATCCTATTCTCATATTTGGCTTCTGATATTATCATCATTGTCATTCCAGATGCTTTTTTGAACTAATTTCTTTCCTTGTTCCTCAATTTGATTTGGATGAAAACACGTTGTTGTGAGAATGTTTTATAGTTAGTAAGTAACATCTGATATTCCTGATTTCGTACATTTATGACTTGTTTTGTCATCGTCATTCCAGATGAGGACAGTGAAAGTGAGCAAATGTTTCCTTGGGGGCAACAGAGCATGACATAAGGGAGTTTTTTTCCTTTCCTGGTGAAATTGACCATGTTGAATTGCTTAGGTTAGCTTTGTTTTTTTTTTTAAAAGTGATTTCATTTTTTTTCCTGGAATGAATAATTTTTTTTCCTAATTTTAAGCGTTTGTTATCTCATTCTGGCAACCAGATTGGGTTTTAACATTGATAACTGATGCTTGCTCTGATGCAATAGTGTGATGCTAATAACCATCTTCTGACTTGTTATATCTTTGTTTGTTTATTTATCTGTCATGGCCGTAATGAGTAATATTACAGCCTTAATTATGCACCTGGTAACATAAATCCGAGCTTGCGCATGCCATAACAGAAAGATAAGCACAGAACAAATAGGTTGTTCTACAAGCTTCTTGTATCTTTCTTGTTACTGTCTAAGCTCTGGGTAGTTTCCTATGGTTACCTAAGCATAAAATTGTAATGTAATAAAGTGTGCTCTGTTTTAGGGTGTAGCAGCCTTTCCACAAGCCTTCTGCACCCTTGTATCCTAATTTCTGAAGATGTTATAAGGACTCTCTACTTCCACTGTTCTGATCAATGTGATGTACATGCTCTTCAGTGTTAATTTTATTTATGTTTCTAATTGAAAGTCTGAACTATAGGTTGTAGACTCAATTTTAAAAATTCAAAGGTCTCAAATTTATGTGATTTACACTCATCTATTGGGCACTTTTATGATTTTCAAGCCAGTCAGATGCTTGGACACTGCTCCTGCTTGATTGATCTTACAGCATTCTGCATTCTTGCATTTAATGTCGTCTACAATGGCTTCAACCCAATCTTTTACTTTTCACCTGTTTTAACCAGGGTTTCAGGAAGGTTGATCCAGATCGGTATGATTTTGCAAATGAGTGGTTCTTACGACGACAAAAACACCTCTTGAAGACCATATCTAGAAAAAAAACATGTTCATGTGCATGTGAATCAAGCACCTCAAGTCCAGAGTTCCTCAGTTGCAGCTTGTGTTGAAGTGGGGGAAGTTTGGGCTTGAGGAAGAAGTTTAAAGACTGAAACGGGACAAGAATGTTCTTATGCAGGAGCTTGTTAGATTGAGACAGCAGCAGGAAGCTACAGATCATGGGTTGCAAACAGTAGGGCAACGTGTACAGGTCATGGAGCAGAGGCAACAACAAATATGGACGGATCCAGAAAGAAATTTGAGGTGGGGCAAATTATATATGGGTAAATAAAATAATAATATTCATATATATGATGAAAAATTAAAGAGCTGTATAATTATTTTAAATAATAAATATTATAAATATATATGCGAGTTTTAATATTTTAAATTTATTTATCTATAATTAAATATATTTTTATATAAATAATCATTTATTCAATCATTTTTTTCTAATGTGATTATGCAATATATTATTTATAGTATTTATCGTAAAAATATATTTTTTTACTGTAATTATTGTAATCAATAAAATTAAAGTCAGTTTTACAAATAAATATATGTGTAAATCTACAATATGTTTTTAGATATATTATTAATGTCCATTTATAACAATTAGTTTTATTATAAGATAAGATATTTCTAAAACTGGAAGTAAAAATTAAAAAAATTAGTCAAATAATTTTGAAAATAAATAGAAATAGATTAATGAAATTGTTTTCTTCATTAATTTTTTTTCATTAACATTGCAATTGGGAAGGTAAAAAAAAAATGTTCATTTAAAAGTCTTAATAAGGAAAAAAAAAAAAAAGAGGAATCGAACCTTTAAGAAACAAAAAAAAAAAAAAACAAAAGGAAAAGTCTCAGTCAAATTGAAAAAAAAAAAAAAAAAAAAAGCAACATTACTTAAGCCTGGAAAAAAAGAAAAAATAAAGCATCAAAATGCGTAGGGCAAGGTTCAAATTGCGGACAAATGAGGGGGGGGGAACGCGCGCTTGCCGCTAGACTACACTGCAACAAATGTTTTTTTTCATTGATTCATACTAATTTAAAAAAAGTCAGGGGAATTGCCTCCCTGGTCCTTCATTGGATCCGTCCCTGGCAACAAAAGATGTCTTTCCTCTTGAAAGCAATGCAGAGCCCAGGCTTCTTAAACCAACTTGTTTAGAAGCAAAATGAAAATAATAGGCGCATTGCGGGGGGCACAAAAAAGAGGAGACTTGCCGGGGAGGAGGAAGAAAATTCTGTGGGTGGGGGTGAAAATAATTTACTATTAACAAGATTGTGAAGTTCCAGTTGTCTATGAATGAAGCAGCAAAGGCTATGATGCACCAGATCCTGAAGATGAATTCATCACCCAGGTTGGAGCCATCAATAAACAACTCAACTCCTTTGCTGATTGGCAATACTCTCTCTTCAGGTCCTTTAGATGATGGCACCTCTTGAAGTCAGATTTCGGGTTTGGCGCTTTCAGAGGTTCCAGCTGCAGGTGGTTCGTTATTTTTGCCTGTTGTATCAGGCTTTCCTGTCAATCATGTATCTACTGCCATTTCAGAGGTCCAATCTCCATCTTATTTGTGGTTGCTGACCATGTTAAAACAAATTATAGCACTGAGAAAAATATGCATAATACTGGGCAAGTTACAACTGTGCTCAACTCTAGTGAGATAGAAGGAATGTTGCTAGAAAGCTCTGTTGCAATCTCTAACACAAGTACTGTGGCGTTCGAACCTAAGAATGCTGGGTATATGGATTCAACGTCGCCTGTTTTGGATGTGACAGTTTCCAAGGAAACTGGTGTCTTTTCTCCCAATCAGAATGTCGACATCTTAGTGGATGCCATTCCTAGGCTTCCTAGCATTAATGATGCTTTTTGGGAACAGTTTCTTGCTGCTAGCCCCCTTACCGGAGACACAGATGAAATTCATCCAAGCTCACAGGAGATCAGCGTAGCCAAAGAATCGGAAATGGTATCATGGGAGGAGAATGGATGGAACAAGGTCCAGCAGATGAACCATCTTACTGAACAAATGGGCCTTCTTACATCAAAAGGGGGTGATATGTTACCAAATGTATATATAAGTTTCTCACTTCTCAAAGGTAAATTTTAAACTTTCCAGTTAGATGGGAACTGAGAAGTTGAAGTCTGCGGCCGCTCTTCCTAAATTTCAAATCATCAGCTTGTAGGTCATTCACCTAATTCAGTTTTCTATTTTGTTGATTTGGCTTGTTTCTGCATAGCCATCCTTATTATCGTCTTTCATTACATCTGTTTAGGGGCGGGGTGATTGAGCATCGTGGAAAAAATAGTTTCCTCATGCTATCACAATTATTTTCATTCAAACATAGAGAAACCTTGTTCGAAACTCAAGTAGCATATTTTCACCTCAGAATTTAGGGTTTACAAAGAGTTGAGATGGCTATGAGTGGACATACCATCTCGCACTAAACCAGCAATGTGTAAATACATTTAGTTAGAAAGGATTTAGAACAACTAGGCCTTCCAGGTGACTTAGTGCACGACTTGACGAGATGGTGAGAGCAGATTCATGTAGGCAACCTCAATCAAATTTCGGATTCAGGCTCTGTTGTTCTGTTGTTGTTGTTGTACATACACTCAGTTGATATGCTTTTTGGAAGAAATTATTCTTTTGTGATCTATATTTGCTTCTTCTCCCTTGCTTGTTTTTTGTGCTTCATTATGTTCCCAAAGTTTGAGCTTAAATCTCTGCGATGGGAAAAGTGTGTTATTGCTTTTAGAACTTCTTGTGTTTCTGATTGTTGCAGGGTTCATGTACTGCACTGCTGGGCAGACAAAGCTTTTGCTTCACAGAAGGATGCAAGACATCATTTTAATGTTTGATAAGCTTCCTTTGATCTTTTGTCATGTGTACTAAAAAATTTTGCTTTTGTGCATTATCATCCTTGAAGTCCTTGTCAACTCAGGGAAAGAATGTATGCTGTTAGATCCAAATATGTGTGATGCAATCCAATATAATATGAGTGTCTGTGATGTATGTCTCACGGTCAGCTAGAGTTGAGACTGGAAGTACAGGAAACACAGGGCCCCAGAGATGTGTGCTCCATCGATTCATTTTTTGAAGTCACTTGTATAATTTGAAAGGGGTTGCCTCTCTGTGTTCCTTAACTTGATTTGATTAGAACTTGTTTACTACTTCTAACCATGATTAACTCATAAATTGATAGAAAACTCGTTGCTAAACTACCTAGAGGACTTATGGCTCCCAGTGAAAATAGGTTCTACTTTTAGTAGCAATGGTTTCTGTTCGCAAATCCCTAAAGAATTGGGCTATAATCACCTTCATCTACCTCATCTAGACAACCCTGAAGATTCTACATAGCAGCTCTGGTTTCGATTCCTTGGGTAGAAATTGTGACACTGCTCGCACATTAAAGGTTATAGAGGCGAGATGATTTATAATTTATTAAGTTGGATAATGAGATAGATATGATATCAATTAAATTTTGTTTAACTTGTGGTGATCCAAGTTTTTTATTTCTCTCACTAACACATGACGATGTGGGAGAAGTCTGCCCGTACCCTCTCTGTACGAGCGTACGAGGGCTTGGTCGTTACAGAAATTTGCAAACAATTAGCCTTTTTTATTGGTTCTTTGCTTAAACTTTGACATATAACTTACCATTCGAGTAATGTTAGGAGGTCACAGATTCCAGACGCAGAAACTTCTTCGCTGGGAACTCAGGGGTAGGGAGCCGCTCTTTGCCGTTCTAAGGCAGCCCTTTTATTCGCATGACCTGTTTTGTTCCTACGTGACGTCATCAGAGACACTCATGCACACTCATGTTTGACTTAAATAGACCCAATCTCGTAACTGACAAGTTATAACGGTCCTCAAATGCGCGTCCTGGTTAGTATTCCAGAACATTCTCGACTGACCGATGATGGTGCGGCCCAAGTAGCTTGGGTTCCAAGGTAACAACCTTTGCTCCAAGTTAAGAAACTACCTCTGCATTTCTAGCTTAAGCTTACGGCTTGGCGAGTCCTTGCATCCCTTTTATTATATTAACTTTTATTTTTTATTTAAGAAAAATACTAACTTTTGTTTATAGTTAAAAGGAATATTGAAAGTCAGCAATCATTCTAACTCAAATATGAGACTAAAAAGTCTAAATAAAGTGTTCCAATCGCTTATATTTGAAACTAGAATGATTATATTAACTTTTTTATTGTAATAACAACAATTAGAATACTGTTAATTTTTATTTGTTGACAAACAACGACCTCTCTTTCACTATATATCCAATGGAAAAACTCATAATCTCTTCCCAACGGCACCGTTGTATAAAGAACAAAAATTATTATTCCAAATAATGGTCGAATCTATTAGTAAATTTAATCCACTGCGACCTATGTCATTCCAATCCACTGGCATGGGTCAATTTAATCATTTCTTCTTATTTTTCATTGAATCGGTATTTCACACAACCTTCCCAAACTCGTTATTGGTGTCTATATATGTATATACGTGTGGCCAGTTAGGCATAGAAGAAACACACAAACACAAGCACCACTCCACTAGTGAAGTGTTCCCTCTAGTAGCAAAGATGAGCATTCCAACAAGTTCAGAGATGTGGGATAATGGAAACAGGTTCTGTCCCACGGACGAACAACTGGTGAATTGTTATTTGAAGCAAAAGATTCTTGGCAATGATCACCGTGTTAGCCAAATCCCAGAACTTGACGTCTGTAGCATCGATCCTTCGAATTTGCCTGGTAAGTATAAGTTCAACGGTGTCCAACTTCATGCTTTTAATTGTAAATATATGTTCTAGCTTTGAAGTTTGATCCATTTTGGCAGAGCATTTAAAGATAACCCCAAATGATTTAGAATGGTATTTCTTTTCTCCTCGCTACTTAAATGCTGGGAGGCCAAAAAGGACATCGGATGTTGGCTACTGGAAGGCTACTGGCAAACCGCGTAAAATTACGAATCAACTAACCAATGAAGAGATTGGCACGAAGAGAATTTTTGTTTTTCATAAGGGTCGTTTTCCTCGTGGAGTAAACACCAAATATGTCATGCATGAGTATAGTGCAGCCATCGACCCACCAGCTGGTCAGGTATACAAAACCCTCTTCCAATCATCAAAATACTCAACTAAATGTAGTAGTGTTTGCAATTCAATCGTATTTTTGTCCTTCCAACTTGTGCAGATGACCTTCGTTTTGTGTAAAATAATGAAAAGACCCGATAAAAAGGCCACTGTGCCAACTTATGATGAAGGGGAGGGAAGTGGAACTCCCAGCGAAGTTGCAGAAGAGGTGAGAAAGGAGCATGCCCTGCAAGCAATTGCAATCTAGCTGTGTTGTGGGTAAAAGAAGCATGCCATTGATATGAACTGATGTCCAACATTTTCTGTTTCTTCTGCAGGTAGATCCTGAATCTCTGTCATATATGCAATTCTTTCGCGACTATGATGTGGAGGATTACAGTCTTAACTACTGGCCATCTTGGTAGAATGATGAGCAAGGGGGGGACAAAATGGTTGTTTGGCTACCTTTTATCATTATACTATGTTAATTACGAGGCGGTGCTATGTGATTGCCTGTTGTTGTTTTAATTATCTGTCAAGGCCGTAATGAGTGATATTACAGCCTTAATTATGTACCTGGTAACATAAATCCGGGCTTATGCATGCCATAACATAAAGATAAGCACAGAACAAATAGGTTGTTCTGCAAGCTTCTTGTGTCTTTCTTGTTGCAGCCTGACCTCCGGGTAGGTTCTTGTGGTTACCTAAGCATAAAATTGTAATGTAATAGAGTGTGCTTTGTTGTTAGGGAGCAGTAGCCTTTCCAGAAGCCTTCTGCACCGTTGTATCTTAATCTCTGAAGATGTTATAAGGGCCGTCTACTACTTATGTTTGATAATTTCTTCCTCCTTTTTACATGCTACATGGCGATGCACAACGACATCAATCCAATCCCCACCTGAGGTTTGTGATTGATTAGTACAAGAATTCCAAAATAAGAATCAAAATTTTTCTCTAGCAACACTTTTGAGTTGAGAGGTTAAGCTGCAGCTCAATTACATAGAGACTGTGAAAGTTAATGGCCTAATGCTGCAAGAAAGAACAGAACAGGAGAAGTATCGTACAATGCAACCATTGCGGCAAGTTTCCTTGCATTTTTGGACTTACTATTTTCCAGGAACCAAAGTATTTGTTAGTGAGGTGACCAGTTTACTCTGCGAATTTGTTAGAGGAGTCCAAAAAAACAAATAAATAATTCCTTTAATAACTTGAACATTTCCTTCCATTTTGATTGCAATCACCTCATGATGGGACGGTCTATCAGCATAATCTTCAAGACATCAGCATATACTCTTGCTAGTAGCTGGCACCCCAAAATTCTGTAATGGTTATCTGCCCCCTGTTGATGCCATCTCCAATTGCTCCTCCTAAACATTATTTGAAGTTTGTAATCAGTGCAACATAAAATATCACCAAGAGCTTCCAGTTACTATGAGAACACTGAGGTGCAGCCGAAACAAACAGCCTGAAGTGTTGTTTACAAGGCCAGGAATTAATCTAACAAACAATAAAAGAAACCACGACATTGCAGTTGCCATTCCACAATAAAACGGTTGTTGCACATATTTGGAAGAGTTCTGCAAGGCATGGCTTTTCGAGCAGAGGTGCCCTGGAAAATGAACCACCTTAGTTTACACAACCCACTATTGATTCCCGGGATTCTTTCAATGCTGCCGGCAGGAAGTGGCGAAGTGACGGCGATTAGGAGCAATAACCCCGCAGAAATTCTGTTACCATCTGTCACCAGACATTCAACCAAATATTCTGGAAGATCTCCAATGTCTTGGCAGAAAATAAACTAGAAGAGTTTCTGTGCGGCAACAACAGATATAAAATCAATCATCTAAAGAACAAAGTCTTCATAGTGTTTTTTTGTTTTTTTTTCTCATCCAATGTTCACTTATGATACAGGTGGGAAGCATTTAATTGGATTTTAGCCTCTTAAGAATCAAAAACTGTACATTGGCAACCATTTTTCCATCCAGGCTTGAAAATCAACCACCTTCTATGTGGTGTGATTCGGGTAAATCTGACCAGCTTGATTGAGCATTGGCATTGGCCTGCGTAAGATCATACCACCAAGCAGATAACAACAAACAAAAATATTATAGCACCGGAGAAAATATGTCTGATAAGTGTCCGACAATTTTATCCGAATGCAACGGTCATCTAAAATTTTGTGATGACATTTTCGTTTTTTGCAATTCAAAAATACTTTTATGTATTTCTATTTTTTGTTATAAAAAATATAAGCATGATTGCAAAAATTTAAGTGACAATTACGTTGAGATAAAATCTTCAGACAAAATCCTCCGGTACCGCCACGATGCCCACAAACAAAACCCTTTTAAAAGCCTGAACATGGCAACAAATATGCTGCTGACGCTGCAAGTACTACCACAAAAAATGAGCAGAATGATTCTGAAAACCATGACGAGCAATCAAGTCTGCATGAGAAACTTCATTAATTAAATCCTTCACAAAAGAGACAAATATGCACACTTGATGAAGAAGAAACCAATAGTATGATTCACAATTCAACGCTACGTTTTACTCAATAAATCACAATGTTTAGCCAGCAATGGGTTCATTGCAGACCAACCATGCTGTTTTAACACAATCCAAGGCGGGGGAACATTAACAGATTCTGTAAAATGATTTTGGAGGTTCCCAATTGAAATGGACCCTCATTTTTTAAATTTGAATTTCTATTTTGAAAATTTTAAACTTTAATCTTTAAAAAAAGGTTATAATGTTTATAAAAATGAATAAAATTATTTGATGATGTAGTTTATAATTTGACAGACTTTATAATTGATTAATTTTTAAAATTTTGAAATGGCAAAAATTGATTTTTAATTTTAGTAGAAAAAAAGGATCAAATTAAATTAAATGGGTCAGTAACAGAACCTTTTGTGGGTGAGAGATGAATTTCTATAATCATAGAAAACTATTTTTGTCCTTGTCCTTTCAAGTGAGCTGTAATCATCTTTAAAATTGAAAGAACTCGAACTTTTCAAATTTAAATCAGAATTAATTAAAAATACAAAATATCTCTTGCCCGACACAACTAAGAAAAAAAAATTGGCCCCAAGTCCCGTGTAATATCAAAAACAAAAAAGAATTTTGCTGCAAATTCAAGTAAAAGAAGATAAAAATAAAAAATAAAATTACATACTTACACTTAAATAACAACAACTAATATTACATTTTTTTTAATAACAGAAAAATTATTGTAGATATGTCTATTATTAGATATGTGGATTGAGATCGCAGTGATTTCTATTTATAAGATTTCATTCAATTATTTGTAAGAGACAGACCAACTACCTAAGTATTAGTGAAGTTAAGCGTACATCCACCATAAGATATCATGACAATTACCTAGAATCTATTACCGCACTACAATCTTTAGCCACCTTAATGATCACTTAAACTTTTTACCAAAAAAAAGTACAGACGTTAAAATTTAAATGCGAATCACAAATGTTAAACGTATAATGACTTATTACTAATATATTACATTAAGAGATACTAATAATACAATTTTAACGGTAACTTTTTAAAAAAAAAATTCATAATTTAACAGTTGATCTAATTTTACTGTTAATTTTAATCTAAATGAAGTCAATAATTTTTTCTGCAAATAATAAGAGGAAGAAACCTCGGAAATAAAACACCCCTTGAGTGAGTGAGCAAGTTTCTCATGGCACTGGCAGCGTAGTCCACACGTACACGTCAACCTCGTCTTTTCCTTCCACCTCTCTCTCTCTCTTTCACAAAATGAATTTGAAGCTTTCTCTGGCTGGCTAAGTTCTTACTCTCCATCCCATCCCATCCATGGAGGTTAGTCTCTTCCCTCCCTAATATTTTTTTTTCTTTGTTCTATTGATTTAATTATTTTAATATTGGCTTTCTTACTTTGTTTACTTGGTCTTTACTGATAAACTCTCTGTGTCTCAGATGAATTTTGATAAAATTAGGAGATCCCCCAGTTAAATTTAGCGCATATTACATTGCTTTTGATAATACAAATGCCCATATAATTATAGATAAGTTTTTGTGGGCATAAGACTCAGAGTACCCTGTCTGATTAACTTGATACTGGGGGGATTGAGTTTTCTATTTTAGGTGAAAACTACTGTAGAAACACTAGATTCTGTTTCATGGCCGGCACGAGGGCCGAGGTGAATTTCAGTGCAGGGAAATGTGAAATAAGTAGTATATGAATCTATCTACGAATTTGAGCCGAGAGGAATGCCACTGAACTGTAAACTGTGAAGCTACTATAATTGGAATCGATGGATTTCATACATGATTGGCTTAGTGTTTTGGAATGTTGAAAAGTTCTTTCTTTGGTATACTTATTTGTGGTACTGTTGATTTCTGAGTATGCTGTTGCGGTTTGACTTACATTGCGTTGGATGTGTTATATAAGTTGAGGGAATGGTGATGGCATTAGTTTGGACATGTCCAACATAGACCAACAAATGCTACAATTAAGAGGGGTGATCAAATCTAGGTGGATGGTGAGAGGAGAAGAAGAGCAAGATTTAGGTTGACTTGGGAATCTTTGGTTAGAAGTGATTAATAACAATTAAGTCGCACTCGCAACTTATTGCATAATAGGAAGAATTGATGATAAAAGATTCATGTGGCTGACTTTAATTAAATTTGGTATTAAGGTTTTGTTGTTGTTGTTGTTGTTATATTAACAACAATTTAATTTTTTCCAAATGTTCTCGACAAGTCTAAAGAAGGATTCTTCTTTAAAAAAATGACGTTAGTTTGCTTTGGTGAATTCTGCATGCTATTTACTATCATCTTTTAGCTCTTAAGAATATCTTTTGTCGCCTTTTCTTCGTTTAAAATGTCATCCTCTTACCCCGTTTTAGATTTATTTGGATTCATGGCTGTTAAGCATCTAGCAATGGCTTGAATGGGCAAAAGAATGAGTTAAATAAGTTATATTCCAAAGTGCTAATTGTTAATCAAGTGGTGGCACCATTGTGTCCCCTCCCCCCTCCCACCCCCCCCCCCCCAAAAAAAACCCCTTTCCAAATTCATACAATTTATGTGATGTAAGTATTTCTGCATGTATCTTTAGATGCAGGTATGCATATTCTGCTTTCTTTGGCAATTTCAAAAGCCAGTTTTGTTACTGATCAGTGGACAAGTAAATCAATTCAAAAAAAAAAAAAAAAAATCGTTAACATACTTAGCTATCTACCAGGAAAATATTGTGTGAATTGTGTAATAAAATTTGCTTTGTGTGTGATCTGTTTAAATCTTTGTGTACTGTGTCGTGAAGTCAGATATACAGCTGTTTTAAATGATTTGAGAGAGCAACTATTAGCTTATGAGAGATCGGGGCAGGAAATTCTGTGTGGTGGAACCTTTGTTTTCTTCCCGGGGAAGGCCAATATTGCTATTGCTCCCTGAATTTTTAGCACTTTAGTAGCATCCTTTTGCCAGTGTTTAAGATTCAAATTGTTGCAAGGAGGTTTGTTGCTGGTTCAAGGATTAGGAATAAAAATGCAGCCCTAAGGTTTTTTGCAGTTGGTTATTTTGTTGATTTGGTGAAATTTTGCTTATGAAATAAATGATGGCACAAAAGCCTTCCCATTTGGTCGGTCATCCAGTGCATTTCCATCTTCTGTTGTCAGATTTGTAGCCATGATCATATAAAATATAAACATCGAAGGCTAACTTTGTTGGTATGGTTCTTTGGGTTATTAGATACTACTTTGAACCATATGTACTTAAAGTGGTAAACTGCTTTAGGATGGCTTAGTTATAACATTTTGAGTTCAGAGATGAAGTTCATGACAAGATGATTAGGTTAAAATCTTTATTTACATGCCCAATTGTTGGGCTGTCAATGTGCATGAGCAAGGCTGGTAGACTAGGCTCGAATATTGTAGAAGAGTAGGCATGAATATTTTAAAAAAAATAAATGAATAGATAAATAAGAGGCGCATTGAAGATTTTCAAAGAATGTAAGCAAGTTATTATTGATGTGGCTGAAGAGTGAAAGAAAAAGGAATACCTCATTGATGTATGCCCAGCTGTCTAGTATAGAGGTCCTTCTGCGTCTCACTTCTTCTTAGGCATTGAAATCCTATTCTCATATTTGGCTTCTGATATTATTGTAATTTTCATTCCAGATGCTTTTTTGAACTAATTTCTTTCCTTGTTTATCAATTTGATTTTGATGAAAACACGCTTTTGTGTTTTATAGTTAGTAAGTAACATCTGATATTCTTGATTTCGTACATTTATGACTTGTTTTGTCATCGTCATTCCAGATCAGCACAGTGAAAGTGTGCAATGTTTCCTTGGGGGAAACAGAGCATGACGTAAGGGAGTTTTTTTCCTTTCTGGTGAAATTGACCATGTTGTATTGCACAGGCTAGTTATTTTTTTTTAAGTGATTTCATTTTTTGTTTTCCTGGAATGAATAATTATTTTTCCTAATTGTAAGCGTTTGTTATCTCATTCTGGCAACCAGATTGGGTTTTAACATTGATAACTGATGCTTGCTCTGATGCAATAGTGTGATGCTAATAACCGACTTCTGACTTGTTATATCTTTGTTCATTTATTTATTTATTTATCTGTCATGGCCGTATAAATTTATTTATCTGTCATGGCCGTAATGAGTAATATTACAGCCTTAATTATGCACCTGGTAACATAAATCCGAGCTTACGCACGCCATAACACAAAGATAAGCATAGAACAAATAGGTTGTTCTACAAGCTTTTTGTATCTTTCTTGTTACTGTCTAAGCTCTGGGTAGTTTCCTATGGTTACCTAAGCATCAAATTGTAATGTAATGAAGTGTGCTTTGTTTTAGGGAGTAGTAGCCTTTCCACAAGCCTTCTGCACTCTTGTATCCTAATTTCTGAAGATGTTATAAGGACTCTCTACTTCTACCGTTCTGATCTATGTGATGTACATGCTCTTCTGTGTTAATTTTATTTATTTTTCTAATTGAAAGTCTGAACTATAGGTTCTAGACTCAATTTTAAAAATTCAAAGGTCTCAAATTTATGTGATTTACACTCATATATTGGGCACTTTTATGATTTTCAAGCCAGTCAGATGCTTGGACACTGCTCCTGCTTGATTGATCTTATAGCATTCTGCATCCATGCATTTAATGTCGTCCACAATGGTTTCAACCCAATCTTTAACTTTTCACCTTTTTTAACCAGGGTTTCAGGAAGGTTGATCCAGAGCGGTATGAATTTGCAACAAAAACACCTATTGAAGACCATATCTAGAAAAAAACATGTTCATGTACATGTGAATCAAGCACCTCAAGTCCAGAGTTCCTCAGTTGCAGCATGTGTTGAAGTGGGGAAGTTTGGGCTTGAGGAAGAAGTTGGAAGACTCAAACAGGACAAGAATGTTCTTATGCAGGAGCTTGTTAGATTGAGACAGCAGCAGGAAGCTACAGATCATTGGTTGCAAACAGTAGGGCAACATGTACAGGTCATGGAGCAGAGGCAGCAACAGATGATGTCTTTCCTCGCGGAAGCTGTAGATGGTTCGTTATTTTTGCCTGTTGAATCAGGCTTTCATGTCGATCATGTATCTACTGCCATTTCAGAGGTCCAATCTCCTTTTTTATTTGTGGTTACTGACCATGTTAAAACAAATTATAGCACTGAGAAAAATATGTATAATACTGGGCCAGTTACAACGGTGCTCAACTCTAGTGAGATAAAAGGAATGTTGCCAGAAAGCTCTGTTGCAATCTCTAACACAAATACTGTGGCGTACGAACCTATGAATGTTGGGTATATGGATTCAACGTCGCCTGTTTTGGATGTGACAGTTTCCAAGGAAACTGGTGTGTTTTCTTCCGATCAGAATGTGGACATCTTAGTGGATGCCATTCCTAGGCTTCCTAGCATTAATGATGCTTTTTGGGAACAGTTTCTTGCTGCTAGCCCCCTTACCGGAGACACAGATGAAATTCATCCAAGCTCACAGGAAAGCAGCATAGCCAAAGAATCGGAAGTGATATCATGGGAGGAGAATGGATGGAACAAGGTCCAGCAGATGAACCATCTTACTGAACAAATGTGCTTTCTTACATCAGAAGGCAAAAGGGGGTGATATGTTACCAAATGTATATATAAGTTTCTCACTTCTCAAAGGTAAATTTTAAACTTACCAGTTAGGTGGGAACTGGGAAGCTGAAGTCTGCGGCCTCTCTTCCTAAATTTCAAATCATCAGCTAGTAGGTGATTCACCTAATTCAGTTTTCTATTGTTGAGTTGGCTTGTTTCTGCATAGCCATCCTTATTACCATCTTTCATTACATCTGTTTAGGGGCGGGGTGATTGAGCATCGTGGAAAAAATAGTTTCCTCATGTTATCACAATTATTATTATTCAAACATAGCAAAAACTTGTTCGAAACTCAAGCAGAATATTTGCACAGTTGAGATGCCTATGAGCGGACATACTGTTTCACACTAAACCAGCAAAATTATTTTCATGTGTACATACATTTTGTTAGAAAGGATTTAGAACAATTAGGCATTCTAGCTGATTGGGTGCATGACAGAACGAGATGGCAAAAATAGATTCATGTAGGTGACTCCAATCAAATTTAGAATTGAGTCTTTGTTGTTGTTGTCGTACATACGTTTAGTTGATATTGCTTTTTGAAAGAAATTATTCTTTTGTGACCTGTATTCGCTTCTCCTTCCTCACTTGTTTTTTGCGCTTCATGGTGTTCCCAGGTTTGAGCTTAAATCTCTTTAATGGGAAAAGTGTGTTGTTGCTTTTAGAACTTCTTGTGTTTATGATTGTTGCAGTGTTCGTGTACTGCACTGCTGAGCAGACAAAACTTTTGCTTCGCAGAAGGATGCAAGACATCAATTGTGATGTTTGATGAATTTCCTTTGATCTTTTGTAATATGTGCTAAAAAAATTTGCTTTTGTGCATAATCATCCTTGATGTCCTTGTCAACTCAAGGAAAGACTATATGCTGTTATATCCAGATATGTATGATGCAATCCAATATAATATTAGTGGCTGTTATGTATGTCTCCACAGTCAGCTGGAGTTGGGACTGGAAAGACAGGAAACACTGAGGACCCCAGAAATGTGTGCTCCGTCCGATTCATTTTTTGAATATAATTTGAAAGGGGCTGCCTTTCTGTTCTTTAACTGGATTTGATTAGAACTTGTTTACTACTCCTAACCATGATTAACTCGAAATACTTGATGGAAAACTCGTTGCTAAACTATTTAGAGGACTTATGGCTCCCACTGGAAATAAGTTCTACTTTTTCCAGCAATGGTTACTATTCAGAAACTGAAGTTTTGGTGGCATTTTCTAAATGTGATCAAAATAATATAAATTGTTAAATAATTAAATTTAAATAAAAAAATAAATTATCAGATGATGTTAGATGAATTTTATGATTATTTTGAAAAATCCTAAGAGAATTTGGCTTTAAACACTTTCCTCGTGATGCGGATCATCTTATTTAGACGTCCCCAAAGATTCTACTGATCTAGTTTCCATGTCTGCTATGTAAAGGTTGGGATTTCGGAATTGTTGAGGCTTAATTATAATTAATCTTTTATTAGTATTAAAGGTATCTTCAGAGCAGCTTTGGTTTCGATTCCTTGCGTAGAAATTGTGCAAGAAAGATAAGGGGAGATGATTTGTAAGTTAAAAAGTGAGATAGATAACATATAAACTAAATTCATTTTAGGTTGTGCTGATTAAACTTAACGTAAAAGTTTTTTCTTCGTTTTTTTTTTTTTGTCCGTCTCACTGACACAATGTGATGTTATTGTAATTTATTTGAAGTCATATAGTATTACTCTTAAGTGCTTGCATTTTTCTTGTACGTATTTGAAATGTAATTTGCCGTTCGAGGTTCATTAGGAAGCAATGGTCTTCAGAGACGGGAAGTTGCAAGGAGCTCCTCAAAATAAAAGGGACGGCGGCTCCCTCCGTGTCTCGGAGCCGCTCCTGGCAGTTCTAAGGTAGCCATTCAAGTCGCCTTGCATGTTTTGTCATCAGAGAGACGCATGTAACTAAGTCCTCAAATGCGCGTCCTCGTCACTATTCCAGAACATTCTCGATTGACCGATGATGGTGGGGCCCAAATAACTTGTGCTGCAAGTAGCAACTTGAGTTTCAAGTTAAGAAACTACCACTACATTTCTAAGTTCAAGCCTTGGCGAGTTGGCGTTGGTCAGCCCTTGCATTGCTTTTATTATATTAATTTCTTTGTTTTAGTTACAAGAGTTCGAAAGGTTAAAAATAAATTATATATATATGTACACATGTGGCCAGTCAAGCATAGAAGAAACACACAAGCGCCCCTCCACCAGTGAAGAGATGGCTCCTGCTCAACTCCATTGCTGCTGCTCCTACTCACTCCTAGCCATCTCTATAGGCTGTCTTTATTTCTCTCCTTAATCTCTTGCTTCATCAAAATAGAGCATCTCTTCTCTTCAGCTCCAAATCCCCCAATTCCTGTTTTAGGAAGAGGAATGAAAAGTGCCCTTCTTGCCAACTGACCAAAATTTTCTTAGTTTTCCAAATACCTTACATAGCTCACTGTCATTACTTCTGCTGGTAGTGTACACTTTGTTTTGTGTTAACTTGGCAAAACAAGTGATAAGCATTCCAATGAGTCAAGAGATGTTGTGGAATGATGGAAACAGATTCTGTCCCACGGACGAACAACTGGTGAATCGTCATTTGAAGCCAAAGATTCTTGGCAATGATCATCGTGTTAGCCGAATCCCAAAATTCGATGTCTGCAGCATCGAGCCGTGGAATTTGCCTGGTAAGTATAAGTTCAACAGTGTCCAATTTCAAGCCTTTAGTTGTATATATATGTTCTAGCTTTGAAGCATGGTCCATTTTGTCTCTGCAGAGCATTTAAAGATAACCCCAAATGATCTAGAATGGTATGTCTTTTGTTCTCGCTACTTAAATGCTGGGAGGCCAAAGAGGAAATCAGATGTTGGCTACTGGAAAGCTACTGGCAAACCTCGTAAAATTAAGAATCAACTAAGCAATGAAGAGATTGGTACGAAGAGAATTTTAGTTTTCTATAAGGGTCGTTTTCCTAATGGAGTGAACACAAAATATGTTATGCATGAGTATAGCGCAGCCATCAATCCACCAGCTGGTCAGGTATATAAAACCACCTTCTTATTATCAAAGTACTCAACTAAACGTACTAGTGTTTGCAATTGACTCGTATCTTTGTCCTTCCAACTTGTGCAGATGACCTTTGTTCTCTGTAAAATAATGAAAAGACCTGATAAAAAGGCCACTGCGCCAACTTGTGCTGAAGGGGAGACAAGTAGCACTCCTGAATATGTGGCAAACGGGGAAGTTCCAGAAGAGGTGAGAAAGGACCATGCCCTACAAGCAGTTTCAAATCTAGCTGTGTTTGGCGTAAAAGAAGCATGCCATTGATATGAACTAATGTCCAACATTTTCTGTTTCTTTCTGCAGGTAGATCCGGAATTTCCACCGTATATGCAAATGTTTGGCGACTGTGATGCGGAGGACTACAGTCTTATCTACTAGCCATCTTAGTAGAAATGATGAGCAGGGGGGGACAGAAAGCTTGTTCTGCTGCCTTCTATCATAATACTATGTTAATTACGAGGAGTTGCTACGTGATTGTCTGTTGTTATTTTAATTTAATTATCTGTCATGGCCGTAATGAGTAATATTACAGCCTTAATTATGCACCTGGTAACATAAATCCGAGCTTACGCACGCCATAACAGAAAGATGAGCACAGAACAAATAGGTTGTTCTACAAGCTTATTGTATCTTTCTTGTTACTGTCTAAGCTCTGGGTAGTTTCGTATGGTTACCTAAGCATAAAATTGCAATGTAATAAAGTGTGCTTTGTTGTTAGGGAGTAGTAGCTTTTCCGCAAGCCTTCTGCACCCTGGTATCTTAATTTCCGAAGATGTTATGAGGACTCTCTACTACTTATGTTTGATAATTTCTTCCTCATTTTTACATGCTACATGGTGTTGCACGAAGATATCAATTCAATCCCAACCTAAGGTTTGTGATCGATTAGTACAAGGATTCCAAAATAAGAAATAAAAATTTTCTCCAGTGACACTTCTGGGTTGGGAGGTAAAGCTGCAGCCCAAATACACATAAAGACTGAAAGTTAATCGCCCAATGCTAAAACAAAGAACAGAACATGAGAAGTACCATACAATACAATCATTGCAGCAAGTTTCCTTGCATTTTTCTACTTGTTCTTTTCCAGGAACCAAAATATTTGTTAGTGAAGTGACAAATTTACTCTGCAACAACATTAGAGAAGGGCTCCAAGCAAAATTAAATAAGTCCTTTAATCTTGAACATTACCTTCCATTCTGATAGAAGAAATGAGTTTTTTTTTTTTTTTTTTTAAAAAAAATTTAGGTGAAGGGAGGCTGCTTTAGTCTAGGTAAAAGAAAACCGCAGATTTCAAACAGAATTTATATTAAAGATATGAGTTTTTTATTTCTCTCTTTCAAGGAAAAAGCATAGGAAAACATTAAAAAGAAGAGCAAATTGCTTCTTTGATAAAGACAGTGACTCGTAGGGATGTAAAGAATGCGATTGGTCAAGTTATTACCTTCCATTTCGATAGAAGAAATGAGTTTTTATCTTTTTGTCGTTCTCTTTCAAGGAAGAAACATGGGAAAACAATAAAAAGTAATTTCCTAGATCTTTTACAAAATTAGAAAATTGGAAAACCAAGTAGACACGCCCCATGCTTAATTCCAATTGCATAATGTTATTTATCACGAAACCGCAACGAGAAAGCAGTTAACAATCTTTCAAAGTGATTTTAGTGGTGACAGTTGCTTTTTTTTTTTGCAAAAACTAAAACTTAAATACTATTTAATTTTATTCTAAATATACTTAATACTACCTTAAATTTATATTTTTTAAAATTTTTTTACTTAAACTAAGGGTCTGTTTGACTTACTTGTTAATTATTACTGTTACTGTTGCTGATTGTTATTGCTGTTGCTGATTGCTAAAATTATAATGTTTGGTTAAATTGATATTTGCTATTTGCTGTTCAAATTATAAAATAACTATTATATATATATATTCTTGTAATTTATAACTGATGAACTGAACTTATGTGTCTATGAACTGCACTTATCGAAGAGACTGTTATCTTATCTTTTTTTTTTAATGCAATAAGTTATTTTTTTAGACAAAAAACTAATAATAATTTCATAAAGAACTTTAAGAAATATATTTAATAAAATTTTATATAGAAACTAATATATTGTCTTATTTTTATTAGTAACTACTAATATTATTTCCTACACATAAAATAAAATACTTTAATTTATTAAAAAATTTAAAATATAGATAAATTCAATAGTACAAATCAATAATGAGAAGCCAACGGGGTAATCGGTACTTTTCTAATTTTCTAAACAAAATAACGGGCTCATAAAACATACAACATATATGTATATACAACTGGGTTGCAAAAAATATAGCAGCTAGAAAAAAATTAGACCAGATTTTGCAGAAAATACAATTAGACTACAAAAATAATATAATTCCTTCTTAGCACCATTATGTACATACAACATTGTATATGTATAAATCTATCAAGGCAAGAGGAGCACCACGAGGCAACATAAATATTGATAAAAAAACAAGATAATTTGACATAAAAAAAAAACAAACGGTTTATGTATAAACCGAGAATCTCATGAATTAATTTTAATGATTATTTGTGCTAGTAGCAATTTTGTCATGGTGATATACAATGAATTCTACAATACTCATTATTATCTAATAAGATAATTTGATAAAAAAACAAAAAATATATGCTAATTAGTAGATAAGCTATCTAGAGAGAAAAAAAAAAAGAAATCAAAAGAGAAAGAAAAGAATATAATAAACTCACGTTACTAAATTGTAGATAAGAGGTAGTAGAATTGAGAGGACAATCGGTGGAGAAGCACCAAAGCGAAGAGTAGAGTGATGTGTGAAGAGCAGAGAAGCATCAGAGGGACTGCGTGAAGAATGAATGTAAAACAAAAGTTAAAAAAGGGGTATTTTAGTCCAAATAATTTATATCAGCAACTGAGAGTTCTAAAAAGTAAGTCTAACATACTTTTCAAAACAGCTGCTGATTGGACTCCTAATCAGCAACAGCAACTCCTCCAAATTTTTTACCAAACACCTATGACACTACATTTTCAAACTGAAAGGCAAATGCATCCCAAAAAGGTAGAGCCAAACACCCCCTAAATTTTAAATAATATTTAGTGTTACGCTAAATATATTTATTAATACCTTAAATTTAAAAGAAATTCAAAATTTTTAGTTTGCTTAAATAAAACATTGGAACAATTTGTTTGAAAAGGATAAAGTTAACTTTTATTCGTAGTTAAAAGCATTACTTATTCTAATTTACTAAAAAAAAAAATCTCATTACATTAATAAAAAAATTAAATACAGAATAATGATATAAATTTATAATTTAAATTTAAATTGTTAATTATATTAGACACATCATTTAATTAATAATTAAAATTTAAATAATTAGCTTATATCATCAATTTGTATTTACATCTTATGTTAATGTATTTTTTTTCAAAAGAAAATTTTAAGTGTTATTTTTGGTAGCAATGTTGTTATGGTAGCAATGTTGTTATAATAGCCGAGGCCCCAGTTTCAAGAGTAATGCATCAGATAATTAATATAATTAAAATCGTCCTAAACAATTTTAAACTTTTATAATTCATGTTGACCCATAAAAATGTATGCCGCAAATTACTAACTAAAAGAATAATAATTTCCTCCCTCAGGTCACATCTAATTTATAAACTTAGACTAGTTCACCGCGCAGCGTACTTTTTAATGAACAGAAAAAGAAATCTTAATTCCTAGAATTCTCAAGGTCAAAAAGTGAATTTTAATTTTGGTGAAAAATATAAGGATCACATTAATTTAGATGGGTTGGTAACATTACTTACTCATAAAAAACTCTCTTTTATATCAATGAGTTATTAATTAATTTTGTTATTATTTTTAAGACTTAAAATCTCAAATTTAAATCTTAAAAAGAAAAACACCCTCTTGCAAACACAAGTAAAAAAAAAAAAAAAAAGAGAGAGAAAAACAAATAGCCTAGAAGTCCTATGTAATACCAAAAACAAAAAAGAGTTATGTCACAAATTTAATTAAAGAAATAAAAAAAAGAAAAAAACACACGTTCAAAATAGTGACTTAATAAAAATAACATTCCATAATTATATTTAAATAATTATAAATAACAATAATTCAGTTCTATCCCACATTTTTTTTATGAATCCATTAAACGCTAGTGAGCCAAAAAGTTTTTAATTTTATAAAAAAATAAATAATTTTAAATAGACAATAATAAATAATTTTAAAATTTTATTTATTTTTTATTTTTATATAAATTTAATATATATTATTTTGTTATTATTTTAAACTTCTCTGATCAGGAATTATCGAAAGAGCACAATTACATATTTTTTACATATTTATCTTCAGCAGTGTTTCAATTAAAATTATAATTGATATTTTTAAAATAAAAATTACTATTTTTTAAATATAAAAATAATAAATATTTTAAAAATATTAATATTTACTTTACAAATATTAATTATAATTTTAATTAAAATACCGCTAAAAACAAAAAAAAGGTAAAGGTAAGGACAACAACATTTTTCCTTATCGAAAAACCTCAGAAATGACAAACCCTGTTAGTGAGCAAGTTCCGCCCGTCTCTGCCAGCGTAGTCCACACGTACACGTCAGCCTCGTCTTTCCATCCCTCTTTCTCTCTCTCTCTTTCTCTTTCTCACAAACTGAATTTGAAGGTCTCTGGCTGGCTTTAGTTATTATTCTCCATCCATGGAGGTTAGTATTTGCTTTGCCCCCCTCCCAATATTTCTTTCTTTTTCTATTGATTCCTTTTATTTATTTATTTATTTATTTTTTGGGATGAAATATTGCCTTTCTTACTTTGTTTATTTGGGATTTATTGATAGACTGTCTGTGTCTCGTATGAATTTTGATAGAATTAGGAGACCCCCCAGTTAAATTTAGACATATTACATTACTTGTAATAACACAAATCCCCATATAGATATAGATTAACTCTCTGTCGGCATAAGACTCAGACTTCCCTGTCTGATTAGCTTTACATGGGGGGGATTGAGTTTTCTTCTTCGGATGGAAACTACTGTAGAAACACTAGATTCTGAATCGTGGCCGGCACGAGGGCGGAGGTGAATTTTAGTGCAGAGATTTGTGAAATAAGTAGTATATGAATCTGTGTGCATGAATTTGAGCCGAGGGGAATGCCAATGAACTGTAAACTGTGAAGCTACTGTAATTGGAATCGATGGGTAGTTTCATACACGATTGGCTTAGTGTTTTGGAATGATGAAAAATTCTTTCTTTGGTATACTTATTTGTTGTAGTGTTGATTTCTGCATATGCTGTTGCGGTTTGAGATACATCGGGTTGGATGTGTTATATAAGTTGAGGGAATGGTGATGGCATTAGTTTGGACATGTCCAACATAGACCAACAAATGCTACGATTAAGAGGGGTGATCAAATCTAGGTAGATGGCGAGAGGAGAGGAAGAGCAAGATTTAGGTTGACTTGGGAATCTTTGGCTTGGAAGTGATTAATAACAATTAAGTCGCACTTGTAGCTTATTACATAATAGGAAGTATTGATGAGAAAAGATTCATGTGGCTGACCTTAATTAAATTTGGGATTAAGGGTTTGTTGTTGTTGTTGTTGTTGTCGTGCTGAATGTTGTTATATTAACAACAATTGAATTTTTTCCAAGTGCTCTCGACAAGTCTAGAGAGGGATTCTTCTTTAAAAAAAAAAAACATTTGTTTGCTTTGGTGAATTCTGCATGCTATTTATTATCATCTTTTAGCCCCTAAGAATGTCTTTTGTCGGTTTTTCTACGTTTAACATGTCATACTCATACCCTGTTTTAGATTTGTTTGGATTCATGGCTGTTAAGCATCTAGCAATGGCTTGAATGGGCAAAAGAATGAGTTAAATAAGTTATATGCCGAAGTGCTAATTATTTAATCAAGCGGTGGCACCATGGTGTCCCCCTCCCCCCCACCCCTTTCCAAATTTATACAGTATAGGTGATGTAAGTATCCCCGCATGTATCTTTAGATGCAGGTATGTATATTTTGCTTTCTTTGGAAATTTCAAAAGCCAGTTTTGTTACTGATCAGTGGACAAGGAAATCAATTCTCAAAAAAAAAAAAAAAAAAAAAAAAAAGCATTGACATACTTAGCTATCTACCAGGAAAATATTGCGTGAATTGTATGATAAAATTTGCTTTCTGTGTGATCTGTTTAAATCTTTGTGTACTGTGTCGTGAAGTCAGATATACAAATGTTTTAAATGATTTGAGAGAGCAACTATTAGCCTATGAGAGATCAGGGTAGAAAATTCTGTGTGGTGGAACCTTTGTTTTCTTCCCGGGGAAGGCCAATATTGCTATTGCTCCCTAAATTTTTAGCACATTAGTAGCATACTTTTGCCAGTGTTTAAGATTCAAATTGTTGCAAGGAGGCTTGTTGCTGGTTCAAGGATTAGGAATAAAGGCTGCAGCCCAAAGGTTTTTTGCAGTTGGTTCTTTTGTTGATTTGGTGAAATTTCGCTTATGAAATGAATGGTGGCACAAAAGCCTTCCCATTTGGTCAGTTATCCAGTGCATTTCCATCTTCTGTTGTCAGATTTGTAGCCGTGATCGTATAAAGTATAAAAATCAAAGGCTACCTTTGTTGGTATGGTTCTTTGGGTTATTCGATACTACTTTGAACCCTATGTATTTAAAGTGGTAAACTTCTTTAGGATGGCTTAGTTATAACATTTTGTGTTCAGAGATGAAGTACATGACAAAATGATTAGGTTAAAATCTTTGTTAACATGCCCAAGTGTTGGGCTATCAATGCACATGAGCAAGACTGCTAGACTAGGCACGGATATGGCTGAAGAGTAGGCATGAATGTTTAAAAAAAAATAAATGAATAGATAAATAAGAGGAGCATTGAAGATTTGCAAAGAATGTAAGCAAGTTATTATTGATGTGGCTGAAGAGTGAAAGTAAAAGAAATACCTCATTGATGTATGTCCAGCTGTCTAGCTGTAGAGGTCCCTTCTGCGTCTCACTTCTTCTTAGGCATTGAAATCCTATTCTCATATTTGGCTTCTGATATTATTGCTATTGTCATTCCAGATGCTTTTTTGAACTAATTTCTTTCCTTGTTCATCAATTTGATTTGGATGAAAACACGTTGTGAGAATGTTTTATTGTTAGTAACATCTGATTTTCCTGATTTCGTACATTTATGACTTGTTTTGTCATCGTCATTCCAGATCAGGACAGTGAAAGTGAGCAATGTTTCCTTGGGGGCAACAGAGCATGACATAAGGGAGTTTTTTTCCTTTTCTGGTGAAA
Source organism: Carallia pectinifolia (assembly GCA_037832335.1). Lineage (NCBI taxonomy): Eukaryota > Viridiplantae > Streptophyta > Magnoliopsida > Malpighiales > Rhizophoraceae > Carallia > Carallia pectinifolia. Next base: position 7,251,670 of record CM075444.1, read on the forward strand.
TTGACCACGTTGAATTGCATAGGTTAGTTTTTTTTTTTTTTTAAGTGATATCTTTTTTTTACCCTGGAATGAATAATTTTTTTTTTCCTAATTTTAAGCGTTTGTTATCTCATTCTGGCAACCAGATTGGGTTTTAACATTGATAACTGATACTTGCTCTGATGCAATAGTGTAATGCTAATAACCATCTTCTGACTTGTTATGTCTTTATTTATTTATTTATTTGTAGTGAGAATGAGTGGTCTCAAACTGCATATGTTGTCTTCAAAGATCACCAAGGGGCAGAGACTGCGGTTCTGCTTTCGGTGCGTTCTCCTCTTATCATCTTTCTAGCTATTTGCTTTCATGACATCAACTGTTTGCTGAAGTCTCCGTATATTGATCGTTGGAAGTTTGTGTATATAACAGTGGAACGATTGTCTGATTCTTACTCCCCAGTCATGCAATCGAATGCCTTATGACTAATCTGTTCTGAATTATTTCAATCAAACCATTGGTTTAGATGGGGATTTACTCTAAACCTATTCTTATGATGTTGAACTACTTGGTATCTTTCAGGGAGCAACAATAGTTGATCAGTCGGTTACAATAGAATTGGCCCCAGATTTCAAGCTGTCCGCCGCTGCATTGGCCCCATCTAGTGTAACGTCATTGATTCAGATCACCTTTCACTTTTAATTTCTGCATTATAAATTTCTGCTTAATTTTATTATTTCCTCAGGCAACAGAGAACAGAAGTGCACCTGGTGCTGACTCTGCCATTCAGAAGGCTGAAGATGTTGTAAGCAGCATGCTGGCCAAGGGCTTTATTCTAGGGAAAGATGCTGTCAACAAAGCAAAGGCCTTCGATGAGAAGCACCGGTTTACATCGACGGCCACATCTACGGTTGTTTCTCTGGACCAGAAAATTGGTCTGAGTGAGAAGCTTAGTGCTGGCACAGCTATTGTGAATGAGAAAGTGAAGGAAGTGGATGAGAAGTTTCGGGTTTCCGAGACTACCAAGTCAGCCTTTGCAGCTGCCGAGCAGACAGTGAGCAATGTAGGATCTACTCTCATGAAGAACCGTTATGTGCTGAGTGGGGTTTCGTGGGTTACTGGTACATTCAGCAGAGTTTCCAAGGCAGCAGAGGAAGTGGGACAGAAAACGAAAGAGAAGGTTTTGGCCGAGGAGGAACAAGTTCGAAGGGCAGAAGGCTATGCTCCTATTCACGATTCTTGAAGGTTTTATGATGTGAGCATTGCTCTTGTGCTTTCCTGCCAGGAACTTGTCCAGAATAGTGTCATGTAATGTTGGCTGGCATATTTGGTTTATTGGGATTACAGTCATCATCTCCTACATGTTGCTGGAGTCTTTTCCAAGTAGAGTTTGTGATTGTATAAATTTGTCAAGTTGGTTCGTAAGTTAAAAGGTTTTTTTTTTCTTTTTTTGGGCATCGACTTTGAGAATGTTTACATATTGCTATCTGATAAATATCAAATTCTGTGACAATCTAAAGGTTTCAACAAGTCCTTGCAGAATCATGCATAACTACTTGATTGAGACTGGTAGCTATCAAGACGAAGGTTGTCAAAGAGAAAGGTGAAGGCTTATGAAACTGATTCAGTTGTGAGATGTGCAAAATATTTGTCTTAAGCCTTTACGCATTATTACAATTACGTCTCAAACGGTTTTGAATGTTCACATTGGTTCTATGTCTTAGAAATTCTTTCCATTTTTTGTTTTTTTTTTGGACAGATCGTGATTAAGCCATTGGAAATTACCAATTTTTCAATGCACATATTTAACGGTTTGACCAAATATATATATATGTGTGTGTGTGTGTGAAAAAAACCGTTTAAGGGTTTAGGACTGATAAGAAAATTAAGAAATGTGAGGTAGGTTAAATAATGTTAATTATAAAGAGTATAGATTACGGTCTTGTTAAACAGATTTCAACTCCTAGGTAATTGGCAGGTGAAACTTTTTCAGTAATGCTAAATCAAAAAAAAAAAAAAAAAAAAAAGGTTCGAACAACACACACACACACACACACACACACACACACACACACACACACACACACACACACACACATATATATATATATATATTATCAATCACAACATTTTATATGGAATGTAGTTAAGGAAACCAGTCGCTGCTCAAGGTACCGTGTTTAAGTGTTTGTAAACTTTATTTGTCAATATATCAAGTTTTCAATCCTTTTGCCAGACTAGAAAGAACTTAATAAACTGTGCAAACCTTCTAGTTTTCTTTTCTACCCATTTAATCTAAAAAATAAATAACCTTTTTATTTTCTATTTTTGCTACTAAAAAAAAAAAGCATATTCCTCTGTAATCTCCAGTCAAATGTTATATCTCATAAATTTCTATCAAATGCCAATTGTGGGTCAAGTCTATGCAAGGAAAATAATAAAAAAAAATTAAAATACGGGTCAAGAATTAAGCAAACTAATAGTTAATTATGCCCATCTCTCAAAATAAGCTTGTTCCATTAATTGCAAGATAACATAATATAATTCACTAGAAGGCCATGAAATAGGAAAACTACAATTCCATTAACTCATTGATGTTTCCACAGACAACAACATAAACAGAGCAGAAAAATATCCAGCCTTAAATCCAAAAAAAAAAATTTATCCAATCCTTGGCTCAATTCCATGGTGACCAGACAGATCCTGATAAAAACTGTTCATCAAGTGGGGAGACATGAACATTACCTAGATTTGGAAGAAGCATATTGTCATTTAACATCTCTTCCTCCACCTCCAAACCAAAATTATTTTGATTTTGTGCCTGATCAATTCCACCACCACCCATATTTCCCAGCTGCTGCTCAAAATTATTAGAATAATCAATACAATTGGCAGGAAGAGAATTGTTCATGCCCCCATTAATACCAAAACTACCCATATCCTGAGTCCAATTGTATTGTCCAATAAGATTGTTATTCTGGAATATTTTGTTACCCATACTGAAATTTCTGCAACTCCCAAAAGTTTCTTGTGCCAAAAAATTGCAACCCTCAATTTTGTTACCCATCCTAAATTTACTGCAACTTCCAAAATTTTCTTGTGCCAATAAATTGCCATCTTCAATTTTGTTACCCAAACTGAAATTTTTGCAACTCCCAAAATTCTCCAGTGCCACAAAATTGTCATTGTCAATTTTGTTACCCATCCAAAATTTACTGCAACTTCCAAAATTTTCTTGTGACAAAAAAATATTAGTACCCAGATCAGATAAACTTGTTTGATGATTCCCAACATCAAGTAGTACTTGCTTTCCCATCCTTTCCACTTCCTCCAGCAACTTTATTTTCTCCTTCAAATCCACAACTTTCTTATTCAGGAAATTCACATACTCCACCAAAGAATCACCCGACAGCCCATCGAGCCTCGCGGACAAGTCGGCAGCCAATTGATCAACCTTTTCTTTCACTGCCTTCTTCCTCTTACTCTCAAGCTTTCTCTTCTTGTCCGCCAAGAATTCCAGCAGCTTCACTTCCTTCTTCCTCCTCTTGTCAAGCCCTTTGTAGGACGCTATCAAGTCCACCAACTCGGCTCGGTTCTCCGGCCATGTGTCCACGCTGCTGCCGTCCGGGGACTGAATAACCAGGCCGACGGACACGCCGCAGAACTGCTGCAACTGGCGTGCTTTGGTGATCAGAGTCGGCTTTCGCTTCAGAAAACTCGACTCTTTCGTGGCCTTGTCGTTCTTCAGAATCTTTTTCATGAAATTCTCCTTTCTCGGCACTTTGACGCCATTGCCTCTCTTCCTCTTCGACGCTTCCGGCCCCATCATCGCTTTCTTTGTTGCATGCAAGATCAATGAAATTTGACGAGTAACAAGGAACATGCAGCAGAGACCATTGTATTATATATTTATCTATATAATGCTATGAAATACCAATGTGAAAGGGAGAAAGTAGAATATTGATTTGAAATACTAATGGGCATGGGAAAATCTTTGGAAAGATTTTAGCTTCCATAATTGAATTGTCAAGATCAAAAAAACTCCTTAATTGAAGATATTCGGGGACATTTAATTAATGTAGGAGCGTCAATTATTATTCGAGAACAACCGTATTTGTTTTTGAACTACTGTATTGGAGAACCACTGGATAAATGAACCCGCGCAAAATAATTTTATAAAACAGAGTTTTTATACTATACCGAAAATATTTTTATATAACATATAAAATACTCCTGCGATTTTGTATTATTTCATTGTACATCTCTTACATGTTATACAAAATATTATTCAGTATTGTGGATGCAAAAAAAAAAGAAGACGCGAGACAGACACATAGTAACTCACTAATTGTTTTGTTCAATTAGAATATTAATATTTATAATAAAAAATTAATAAAAAAATATATTTATTTTTATTGTAAATATTTATCGTTTGGTTGCACAAAATAATCGATGAAAACGTATGCATATGTAATGTGTCTATTTTTTCCTGTCTCCATTTACATTTTTCGTTTTTTCTTGTGGTTATACAAAACATATTAATTATTACAATTTAAATACTATCTAAACAATTTTTTTGTATGACCATATAACGAGACTATTTATACGCAAGTCAATTTAGATTAATTTTATTTTTATATTAGAATCAAACCATTAGTAGATGTTTAAAAATTTTGAAAACTATAACCAAACAAAAATAAAGGTGAAATCAGTCAAACGCTTATTAGTGGATGCCGGTTAATTGGGTCAATTTGCAGTTTGAACTATATTCATTGGAACTAAATTGGCATTCACAAGTTTTATTTTGTTGACTTGTCAAATAAACAAATCGTTGATATTTAAACATTAACTTTGATGCTTGAAAGTAAATTTTCAAAAAGGAATAAATAATAAGTAATTAAAATATAGCAAGAAAAAATGTGTCAACAATATGCTTATATTTAGTGAATTAGGCATGAACTATAGTGATAGTTTTTTTTTTTTTTTTTGGGTGTGATCTATACTTTTATAAAATGTAATTTTTTAGGCGTTAACATTACAAGACAATTCGGTTGCTTTCGGTAGTTTTTAAACTCATAAAATTGTAACAAATTGTCAAACGCAGTTTACTTAAATTATAAATCATATCCAAACTGTTTGCAACACTTTTTTGACAGTTTAGTTTAATTTGGCTAATTGAGTTGATTGGGAAGTTCCGTGTAAATTCCTACTGATGACCTGCAAAAGAAGGCAGCTCACACGTGCTATTATCCCACTTGAAAATGGGCTTCCTTTTAGGGCTATTGCAATCTGAAAGAGCAAAGCCACAGAAAACAATGGAAAAGGGTTAGGAGCCTATAGGTGACCAAGAAATTTGGCATAGACGATGTCATCTTTGTTTGTTTGTTTTTTTTTTTTTTGGGGGGGAAAATGCTTCGAAAGCACAACAAGGCCACTTCAAATATGTTACAAGCTATTAAGAAATTGGGTTAATTACCAAAAAAAAAAAGTAAGAAATTTTAAATTTTTTCCGAATTTGGCATGAACTTTTTTTTCTCAAACATATCACAACTTCATCTTTAGTTCTAAATCTACATGCTATTAGTCTAACTTACCACTCCATTAATCTACTTGCCGTACAAGAGGTGCCACCTAAAAAAAAAGAGAAAAAATAATACCCGAACGACGTAACTTGAAGGGCGTTTACAAAAAGGGTTTTATTATGTAATTATACGTTTTTTATTATATAAAAAAGTCATATTGTAATAACATACAAATTTTTTGTAATAATATGTACCTTTTTTATAATAAAAAATAAATTATAAATTTTTATTATAAAAAATATATATATAATTATAAAAATTTATATATAATTACAATATAACCCCAAATATAACTATCAAAGTAACTACCAACTTTTTCCGTTGTAAAAGTTATTGGCCTATATATAAAATCCCTACAATATATAATGTGTTGACATTAGTCAGCATGATGCAAGTACATCTTTGACGGCGTCTAAACCGTATGTACTCTTCCTTCAAGACGTCAAAAAATCATAATTGTAACTAAATCGGACGTCGGGTGCGATTGAAAACCGGCTCATAGTCCAGTTCGATTCTCACTTTAAATTAGATAATTTGAAAACTCCTTTTAAATCGGATGAACTGACTAGCCAAACCAGACAATTTGAAAACCACTCTTAAATCGGACGAGCTGATCAGCTGGATCATAAACTAGTGAATCGATCACAGTTTTTCTGGTTTGATCCGATTTGATCAATTACTGGCTATTTGAATGGCATTTGCAGGAGGGGACACATGGCTCGCAAAAATTGGCAAAATCTTGCTGCCGCAGCGCATCGAACACCCGTTGAAGACATTGCACATAGGAGTTCTGCTGAGCCAATCAACCTCTACAATGTAAACGTACCAAAAAAAGTTCACATATTCTTTTTGTTTTAACATAATCAAAAGATTTATCATGAGTATATTAATTATCAGATCTGTAAGTTAGAGGTAGAGTATCCTCATTCGAAAGACTCATTTAATCTAACTCATAAGAAGAAACTTACAATCTAAACACTGTTAGACCCAAACGTGTTTTTTCATAATCGATTACAATAATTACCAAATCTAAAACGGATGGTGTGTAGCTCACAGTCAAAACAAAAAAAATAAAGAATCAAACGCTCTCAAACACTATCATTAAGACTCAATTCTAAGCCACAAATAAAAAAAGATTATAATAAATTATTATAATCAACTTACCATCTTCAATGATAAAAATTTATATATTCTTTGGCGGCGGTTATCAGCCTGTCGCATTTGCTGCCACTTTCTCCACTTGGATCCTATACAACCACTCGTTTTCTTTGTTAATCATCCATTCATTTTTGTGTTTTTTCCTCATTGAGTGGATATTATAATATACATAAATAGAATGAAGTTTATTCTATTCGTAGAAGACATTGTTTTTACTAAAAAATGACACAACCACTCGTTTTCTTTGTTAATCATCCATTCATTTTTGTGTTTTTTCCTCATTGAGTGGATATTATAATATACAGAAATAGAATGAAGCTTATTCTATTCGTAGAAGACATTTTTTTTACTAAAAAAATAGAATTTCATTAAATTATTTGAATTTCAAAAAATTAATTCGTAAAACTATTTTGGTAAAAAAAAATTCGTAAAACTAAGTATTACATGCTATTTTGTATATTTGAAATTAATATAAACTATCTTTCTTGCATTAAAATATTTTTTAAGAAAAAAACTATAAAGATTATTTGTTTACATATTTAATATTAAATAATAATTTTATTAGTTGAACTCCCACTAAAGTATTTGAATATTGAACTTGTTAATTTTTTGATTCAATGTTCTATACGATTCTTACAACCTTGCAAAAAAAAAATATATGTACATGCTCCCTTCCACGTCAACATAAATAAATATAGAAAAAAAAATACCAGAAGTGATAGTCTTATAGTAATTCGATGTGCCTCTTTTAACATTGATCAGGATTTGAGTTCTCTCAGTGACATTTTCTCCCAAATTAAAAGGAGATTCAAGTGTGAACATAGTGTTATATTCTATATTTATTAATATTATAATCATGTTTAAAAGAGATTTACTCAAATTCAATAATGTTTTAACAGGAGAGACCCCATTAAGTTTAAAAATCCTCCAATAATAGATTTTTCTTATAAAAAATTAAATAAAAATATTAATAAATGATCTCAATTTTGATTTACAAATATAATAATTAATATATATGCATTGAAAATCAGTAAAATAGCAAGAATGGCAATGTCATACAATTAATAAGGAAAAAAGCTACTGGGCGGGCTGTTGCCTTCCGTTTCAAGGGGGCCTCCTGGCCCCTTCCTTCATGGGTGGCTGGCGCTCGGGCCAGGTACCCTTACCCAATTAATCAGCTGACCTTCTCTACTGTTTATCTCCTCAAAACTTTCAATTTGTCCAGGTCCAAAATCATGACAAATGCTTTTAAAGCCCCGCAAACCAATCAAAAGTTTGGCTGCCGCACAAGAACAAGTGGAGGATACTCCAAGCTCATTTAGCAAATTTTATTGTCATAATACCAACGTTTGTTGGTCTAAATAATAAGTTTAGTTTCTCTTAAATAAATTTTTGAGTTTGAATTTTTTATATGGAGAAAATATGTGTTGAAAGAATTTTACTTCCTAATGAGTCCTTTGTAACTTGAATTGAATTAGTTAGGATTAAATGTAATTTTAAAATGCTGAAGTTTAACACAAAAAAAAAATAATTTTTTTTCTGAGAAACTGTTAATGCAGCAGTAAAAAGAGGGATGCAGTGAGAGTACTGTTGGAAGTTTTTTTTTGAGCTAAACCCAACCCTCATCTCTAAGAATATTATAGTTATGCATGAACTTCACTCTAATTCCCAATTGAATTTAGGTCTCGATTTGACTGGTTGCAATATAAAAAGGTTAAACATAAAATCCAATAAAAAATCTGCACTTCAGTTGATGTACACTCTACACTATTAAGCTCTGCTAAAAAAAAAAAAAGTATATACTCCAGTACACAAGAGTTACACTCTGATTTCTGACGAGAATTAGATGTAGGTGGTCTTACTATTGGACAAAGGGATGTCGCCATGCTCCTGGAACTTCCATAGGACATCAAGAAGATTAAGTACTTGGCTTTCTGATCAGGTCTTTGAGTCTGCTAAATTTCTTTCTATGATGCTTCCGAGAATTGTATCTGCGGCTTGATGCAGCCTCTTGATTGAGAAACTCTCCCAGATCTGAGTTGAAGAAATTTGACTGAAGGGAAAAATCAACAATGCTTAAGCCTCTCATCACCTCTATGATCCTCCGAATAATCGGCATGAATTCATCTTTGTTTGTTTGTTTTTTTGGTTATGATTGAGTGAGGGAAAACTATCTCAGTTTAAGATTAAAAAAAGACACAGACTTTAAAGAAAATTTATATTAAATTTATATATCACTTACTCAAAAAGACCTCCAGTAACACTCAAACCATAAACCTTTCAAGTAGAGGTTGAAGGCCATGAATTCGTCTTTGTGCTCGCCATCTAACTCGCCAAAAGCTGCCCTTGAAGTGAAGTTGAGTGATAAAATAAAGACCAGTTTACTAAGATTACCAAGCGATTCCGGGAAGCTGGAAGAGATGGATCTCACCAAACTGGATACCTCATCTTCTCGGATAGTTGTGAATGACTGGACGCGCTTTGCACTTAGCAGCTCTGTTGTGCAAATTCTTCGCAGCTGTCTCCAGTAGTCTCCCAATGGCTCACTGGCTATGTCTGCGCAGTCATACAGTATGCTCTTTGCTGGAAGAATTGAGGGCCTCTGAGCAAAGACAACGTCTTTAGTTTTCAACACATCTCCGGCGGCTTCAGGTGAGAAATGACAACGTTGGTGATTTCCCCAAGCTGTAGGTGCATGATGGGTCTGTATTTCTTTGCCAAGTCTCTGAATTTGCGGCGAGGCAGAAAGCCACCGAACTGGTGCAACTTGCCAATTATAGGCAGCTTCGATGGCCGTGGGGGCAGTTTGGGAGTGGAGCTGCTGCTAGTTTTAATTTTGTTTAACATTATCCATGCCATGAAGATTGGTAGGAGAAACGCCAGTAAAAATATGAAGAGAGAACTGGTCATGCTTCACCATCATGAAAATGTGGACAAAAGAGGCCACTACTGATTTGTTATGCTTGCTAATAACTTTGTGTCCGCCACTTTATAACAACGAGACTTCTTTATGAGAAAAAATTTAGTGTCGTACTGTGCAGCCATATGCGAAGAAGTGCAAAATATAATGTAATAATGTTGATAATTTGTAAGAATATTTTTTTAGAAAAATTATTTTTTTTGAAATTAAAAAATTTTATTTTTTTAATACATATCATATGATTTAAACTTTTAAATTCTAAGATAATACTTATATAATTTTAATTTTAATTTTTATTTTTTTATGATTATATTAAATTAAAAATTAATTACACTTTTTAATACCGCATGGTGAAAATGTACGGCTGCACAATATAGGTGTAAAACCAAGCCCTTTTTTTATTGAGTCCAGTTACCCAGATGGGTAAGTCGATCGCGTGGGTAACTAGATCACATGTTAATGTATTTGGTCTATTATACATCAAAATTAATTGTATTACACATTAATTTTAACGCATTAACCTTAGTCGATTCCTCTGTCTATCACCAAGTTTGGATATGTTGCATGTCAATTTTAAGATACTTGTTAAATTTATTTTTTTTATTTTAATAAAACTTATTATTTTATATCATATAAATTTATTTTTTTATTTTTTAATTTCAAGTAAATTTAACTAATTATATAATATAAAATTATAAATAAGTTATACTTATCAAAAAATGTGAGTCAAATTAGAAATTCTTCAATTTTTTTTAACTATTATACACATAATACATTTTTTCAGAAAAAAAAAATCAAAAAGAGAGGGGAAGTCACCCCTTTTTCCTCTCTTCTATCCTTCTCTCTTCCTTGTCCCCTCTATTTCCACCCTGTACACAAAGCATTTCCCTTTTAGACTCAGTCTAATTTGACTTCTAATTCAAGTTAACTCAACAGGAGAGAGCAAAAATATATATTAAGAAGGACTCATTGAAATAAAAAGAATCAATCGATTATGTGACATAAAACCAGTGTATACTAAATTATCCATGGTTAATCTAAGAGTAAGGAGAACTGAAGATTGTGTGGATTAAAAATACGGTCTTCAATTCAAATATTTCTATTTTGCTTTATTTGAAGTGCGGAGCAAGGCAGTAGAAAATGGTGGTGATTGTTTGTAGGTTTCAAGAATTTCTTTTTTTTTTTTGGGGGGGGAGGTGGGTTCTGTTGCAAGAAGCCAAGCATCCTCAAGTTTGAGTCTGACCTTTTGTTGCTTATTCACGTCTTCAATTGTTGGGTAGTGTGCCTTCTAGTATAAATTCACAATTTGTCAAAAAAAAAAAAAAAAAAGGCCTTGAAGTGCTTAGAAGCTGCCAATCTTTGATGCATTTAAAGGTATTAAAATTTGATTCGATCTGATGGATTGACCCGAATTAGTCCGAAAAAATAAGACTTGAATCCGACTTGAAAAATAATTTAACTCGAAATGACTCGAATCCGAAATTACCCAAAAATTGAACCCCACCTAAATGACTTGCCTGATCTAAATTTTTTTTCTTACGAGAAAAAAATAAAATAAAAAGAATTTAACATATTTTATATTATAAAAGTATAAATTCTGTTATTTTTAATATAAATCTTAATTATAACTTTTTTAAAATATTTTGAAATTCTTTATACATGTTTAAATTTTATTTTGAGTTTTTAAAATGTTTTAAAAGAAAATTTTTTAATTTGTTTTTTAATTCTATAATTTTCTCTTATTTTTTAGAATTTTTAGTAAAATTTTTTAAATTTTATAAAATTTTAAAACATTTAATAAAAATGTCATGCCATTATTGATGATGTCGGCAACTCATAGGTTAACTGGAATTTGACACAAATTCAAAATAATCAAACTTAAAATAGCTTAAAGATGATTTAATTTATAATTAACTCAATTTTAAGTGGCTCGAATTTGAAATGACTTAATTTAAATCTGATCTAATAACCTATTTTGATATTTTGTTACGCACTTCAAGCCAATTTGCCTTGGAGCTGCCAGAACCTGGAATTAATTTCCTTATCCTGTGTCGGCTATTGAACGTAGTAGGCTATAAATTAGTCTCAAAACAGCAGATCTAGAATCATACGAGTGAAAATTTCGAGCGGGGAGCGAAGGCACTAAAATAAAATATCGTGTTGATTGTTTGCAGGTTTCAGGGCTCTTTTTTCTTTCTTTTTTTTTTTTTTGTCCGCTTCAATGAAGTCAAGCATCTAAAGTATGACTTGTTGGAACCGAAAAATAATAGATTAGAATATAAAAAAATTTACTTTAAATTATGTAATAGTATCATTTTTTTAAGGTAAAATTTGTCTTCAGTTAAATGTAATAGAAGTTTTATGTGAATTCTTTCATAGAATAAAATGAAACAAACTAAATTACAAGTTACAATATTAAATTAAGCTCTCAAAAAATTGATATACTATTCAAAATTGCTCACTATATATATCTTCTTTGTATTTATGTGAATTGCTAAATCACATATTTATAAAAAAATTAGTAATTATTTGGTAAAGAAATATATCTTTTGAATTCAATAGATACAACTCGTTCAACTTATCTCTTTATTAATAGACGTATCTTCATAAATATCAAATTAACTTAAGATATAACTAATTATATTTTAAAAATTCTCCAACAATCTCCCGTAATTATTAAAATTAGAAAATATACAGGATTCTCAGCAATTCTAAAAATCAAATGTATTAGTAAAGGTGTCTTTTAAATTGAACCTCATATTATGAAATATACATTACAATAAATCTCAATAATATGGTAGATAAGTTTTTAACCAACTATTTTTATTAATAAAGTATAAAAACATTCTACACATTTGACTATACAATATTATATTTCTTTTTTTAAGTATTTGACATATTAAAAGTTATTGTGTCTATATTCTTTTTATAAGTGTTTTAAAGTTAAAGTACTTAAACTTATTAGAATGCCATTAACATTCACATTTATATAGGCAGATTAGGACCCTTACCTCAAAACACTTTTTAAACTCTGTTAAGAGCTTTAAAAGATAAACCTCCCAATTTAATGTGAGTACTAAGTACAATAAACATTTAGGATGGAAAGAATTATTTATAGTGCTTCAATTACATTGATGATGTATGAAATATTGAGTCGAAATTTTATCATAGGTAATTGATATTTATTGACTTGAGACCCATCTTTACTTAATGTACTGTCCATCAAGTTTTCGCTAATTTTTTTAGTTAAGGATTAACCTTCCTTTTAATGGACAACTAACTCTTCAAAAGTCTTACATATTCATTATGATATTAACCACCATGTGGTTATTAAAACATATTACGATTACTGATTAACATCTCATCATTTTATCCTAAAGAATTATTAACTTCAATGCATTAAAGACACTTGCTTTAGTGGTTGCGATCGTCGAGTATCACAATATTTATATTAATTTATTAGTACTACAGCACGTGTATTCTTAGACCATCTACTATTTTCTTTTATTTGCAAAAGAAAGAAAATAAATTGACCCATAATCAACCATACGACATAATACAATGTAGTTGAATGACAATTTGTCATTCTAACAAAGTCTCTTCGGGTCAAACTCATACCAAAAGAACTCATTTTTTGGTTAACAAAAATGATAGGAAGCCCAATAGAGAAGGACAGAAGGGTGTCAATAATAGAACAACGAGTAATATTTTTATAACGGTGCTAATTTTTCTGTAACAAAAATTAAATGTTATAATTTTTTATACCATATTTCATTAATCTTATTGTAGAAATAATTAACATCATTACATTATTGATACTTCTTCGATTCTCCTCGTTGGGTCTCTACGCCCGCATCCGACAAATAGTATGGGATTCGATGATCAATAGCTACGATTTATGACCCTAATTAAATAACAATATATTGCCAAAATATTACTTGACATGAACTCATGCAAACTACATAGCAATCCGGTTTAGATATCTTACATTTGATTAGAGTAAGATTCTAAATCACTGAAAAACAAATTTCCAAATTATCACGCAAAATTAAGTGAAATCTATTCAATTAAAAACATGCATATGAATACATACATAAAGAGCCATATATGCATTTAAGATTCCGTTGAACTTTATGTTCATCTTTTCTATTAACATGCATTTAATCCAGTGGTGCTTAGGTAGCCTGCTACATCCATTTATTTATAATAATGTTCAACCCCACCAGTGCATTTTTTTTTTTAATTTAATAATCTCACTGTTTCTCCATCTGATGCATATATATATATATGGAAACTATCATGCACGTGTCATGAATAACTGTATTATTTATTTATTTATTTATAAAAACTTAATAACCAAAGGTGGTATAAAACCTACTATGTATAGAACATTATTATATACGTTCATAGAGATCACCATTCACATCTATGTATATATCCATCATGCATGTCAAAGTCACTTATATTAGACCAAAGGTTCTGTATGCTATGATCTTTATCACTATGCATGCATTTCTATCCACTTATGTATACATGTATGTGAGAGATATATATATTCATTGGACATACTCGATCGGTAACGATAATATTCCTCCATTCGCCAATTGACCAAAATTTAAGGCCACATAACTGCCCGTTGCTCCTTGGTTTGTTTTTCCTTTTCTTCTTCTTTTTTTTTGAGTCACTGTTTTTTCTTTTCAGCGCTAGATGCCTCTTCATTTTAATTTAATGTCCCTTAGAGTTATAATTTCAAGGACTTCATCTCTGGCATATTTTATACATTTCGTTTTATATAAATTCTGAAAGGAAACAACATTTCCTTTGCCTAACATACCTCTCAAAGAAACCACGTTTCTTTTAGTCCACCAATTACCAGAAAATTATCCATTCTAGTACAGTCACGTTAACCATCTATGATTCTAGTATGCATATACATAACTTGCGCCCATATATGTATATCAGATCCACCGAAACTAACAGTCATATATATGCACAAATATCTGCGATACAGACTAATGTAAATAACTATCATGCATGGACATTTTTTGTTATTTTCAATAATCATCAAAACAAAATGATGTTTCATTAAACTATGGCCTATGACAGTGCTCTACGAAGAAATTCATACAAACTGTGCAAGCCAATGGGAAGCGTAATTTTTGTGTGTGTAAATAACCAATGCAATCCACCAATGTCCAAGCAACTTATTATCTATGTACATGAAGGGCCAGTAATATCTTGTATCAAGGATCTTAAATTGTATGTGCTTTACATAATAAGAAAGATAGCATACTTATTCAAGTTGAACTTTTGGCTTATTTCAGAATTTGGAAGTAAACTCTTTCAACAAACAAATTACGAACTAAATAATTTTTTGCCTTAAAATTGTTAGAACAAAAAAAATAGTAGATTGAAATATGAAAGAATTTGCTTCAAATCACATAACAATGTTACTTTTCTTAAACAAAATTTACCCTCACTTAAATGCAACAGAGATTTTATACGAACTCTCTCAAATAATAAAATGAAACGCATTTAATTGCACATTGCAATACCGAAAGAAAGCCCTCAAAAAGTTTATGTACTATTCAAAATTACTCACAAAATATATATGAATTTTTTGATCTTCTCTATATCTATGTGAATAATCAAATTACATATTTAAAAGGAGATTAGTTGGTCGAAAAAATCTTACAAGTGTAAAGGGCCGATCGTAGTAATAAAAATCTAGTGAATACTTCAGGTATCGAATCTATGGGAATAAAGAATTACCTATGATTTATGCTATTTAAACAAAATTTAATGTTTGTAATAATTAATAAAAAGCAAAACTAATTGAAAGACATTTCAACACTAAGGAAGAAAAATTCAGTGGAGATAAAACATCCTAGGTCCCTCTCCTTGCCCCCCTTCTTCCCCACCCCTTCCCTTCCTCAAGTAGTACCTAATCCATCCCCTTTAGCCATCCTTCATCCTTCTTCATAGGCAAATATGAAATCTCATCCTCCAAACTTCCTTCTCCTTGTCACCAAACACTCTTTTAAAACCATTGAGTCCTCTCTTTATGTTGAAAACCTCCCTGATAATTGGGATACCCAAGCTCTTTTTAATCTATTCTCCCAGTATGCTAGAATCTCTAATGTTTATATCCTACCAAGCGAAATAAATGGAGCCTGAGATTTGGATTTGTTAAAGTGAGTACTAGCCAAGAAAATTGGACAATAGCTTGGGCTTACCTTCAAAGGGAAAACATGTCATTTGATCACTCAATTGGAGGACTTAGATAAAGAGGAAGAAGCCCAATAGAAATTGTAGTTAGAGAAGAAGAGAATGACTAATTCTTAGGTTGTATTCTTTCTTTTCTCTGGTGTATTTAATTTAAATGATTAATTTTCTCTGTTGGAATGTGCATGGTCTTGCTAGGGGGTGTAAAAGGAGGGCAGTCCATGATTTAGTCAAAGGTAGACGTGTGGATTTTGTTCTTCTACAAGAAACAAAGATGCTAGAAGTCTCATAAAAGTATATCAAAGCCATTTGGGGTTCGAATTTGTGTGAATGGACTTATGTTGGCACTTTGGGCAACTTTGGAGGAATCATTTTTATATGGGATCTAGCTCAATTTAAGACTTCCAAAATTTATAAAGGTCCTCGATGGATCGCAGTCAAGGGTACCTTCTTTAACTGTTCATTAGATTATACTGTGGTCGATGTTTATGGACATAATGGTGATACTAGTTGTAGAGTCTTGTGTTCTAAGCCTCTGGATCTAAGGTCCTTAGTAAATGGTTTATTTTTGAATGGGGGTGACTTCAATACTACACTAGTGCCTGGTGAGCGCTCTTCTTGCGATGGACATTTCTTTACAAGTATGAAAGACTTTGCTGAATTTTTGGATGCTATGGAGATCTTTGATTTGCCATTATTAGATAGAATATTCACTTGGGGAAACTCGGTGTCCATGAGCCGCATTGATAGATTTATTTTGAATCTTAAGCTAGTATCTATTTTCCCCAACCTGAAGCAGTGGGCTCTCAATAAGTGCTTGTCAGATCATTGCCCACTTTTACTAGAATCTGATAATGTCAACTAGAGGCCTAAACCATTTTGCTTTATTAAATGCTGACTTATTTATCCAAGCTTCTTGGAGCTGGTAGGTAACATTTGGAAACATTTCAGTTGTGATCCATTAGACCCTTTTTGGGTGGTCCATAACCTTAAATTGCTTAAATTATTTCTGAAAAAGTGGAACAAATAGGACTATGGGTACATCAATATAGAAATTATTAAGATTGAATCAGAGTTGGCTAGCCTTGACAAGCTCCAAAAAAATTGGTCCTCTGTCCTCAGATCAATTAACCTTTCCTAAGATATTATGGTCAAAGCTTTAGGAGAAGCATAAAATGCAAGAATCTTTATGGCAGCAAAAATCCCAAATCTCTTGGGTTAAAGAAGGGGACAAAAACACTCAATTTTTCCACATCATTGGAAAAATTACATTAGCAGCATCTGATCTAATGGTCTCTTACTAAAAAAGATCTAAGATATCCGTGGTGAGATTTATAGCTTTTTTTATGAGATGTATTATGAGCCAATTGTTTGTCGACCCTCTATGGCTTTGGTGGGGTTCAAAAGGCTTTCTCAGACATTCGTGGCTGCTGTTGAGCGCAAGTTACAATGGATGAAGTAAAGATTGCATTATAGAGTTGTGCTAGTGACAAAGCCTCCGGTAGATGGGTTCAATTTTACATTTCTCAAGGCTGCTTGGTCCATCATAAAAGATGGCATCCTATCCTTGGTGTTCCACTTCTTCAAAACTGGTTAGTTTCTAAGAGTATCAACTCTTCCTTCATTACTCTTGTGGCCAAGGTGCTGTTACTCTTTCTGATTACCGTCCTATTAGCCTAATTGGTTGTATATACAAAATTATTTCTAAAATTCTTACTAATCAGATAAAGGAAGTGATTGGTGAGCTAATTAGTGAGAACCAATTTGGTTTTATTCAAAGCAGGCAGATTTTAGATGGTGTGCTTATGGCATCTGAGTTGATTCATGCTATGAAGAATGACAAGCAGCCCGCCATTATTGTTAAATTCAATTTTCATAAGGCCTTTGACTCTGATATTGGAGTTATTTAGCCTGTGTCTTACATCTTATGGGCTTTGGAGATAGATGGTGTTCTTAGATTTGGCAATGCATCTCTACGGCTCACATTTTAGTGCTAGTTAATGGGTCCCCAACACCAAAGATTCACTTTTAGCGAGGTCTTCATCAAAGGGATCCACTGTCCCCCTTTATTTTTATTATTGCAGCTAAAGGCCTCTCTGTCTCTTGTATAAAGATTGTAACCTTAATCTTTTTCAGGGTGTTTGCATTAATGGACAAGCTTCAACATTTACTCTTTCTCATCTCCAGTTTGCCAATGACATTATGGTTTTTTGCTGCCCAGATCACAATGGTCTTCTTAATCTCAAGATAACTCTTCGTTACTTTGAATTAGCATCTGGTCTTAAAGTTAATTTCTTAAAGAGCTCTATTACAGGCTTGAATGTTGACTCCAAGTGGCTACGGTCTATGGCTTATATTATTAGAGCTAAAGTTGAATTCTTGCCTATCAAGTACCTCGGGCTTCCACTGAGTGCTAACCCTCGTAAAAATCCACTTGGGATCTTGTTCATGCGAAGATTCAGAGTAGGCTTACTAGTTGGAAAGGCAAACTCTTATCCACAGGTGACAGACTTACACTTATTAAATGGATACTTGCCTTTCTTCCTCTTTATTATCTTTCCATTTTTAAAATCCCACGCCTTGTGGCAAAAGAAATTGTTGCTTTCCAAAGACAATTTTTTTGGGCTGGTGATATTGAAAAAAGGAATATGTGTTTAGTTAGCTGGGAAACTATATGCAAGCCCAAAAAATCTGGTGGTTTAAGAGTGGGCTCTTTACTACATAAAAACCAAGCTTTGCTTTTGAAATGGATATGGAGATTTGCTAAAGATAAAGACTCTATGTGGCACCATTTGATTGTCTTCAAGTACAATTACTCTTCCTCCATTTGGTGGCCTGAGTCAAATCCTAAAAATACTTCAATTCTTTGGAAGGATATTACTTCCTTTGCTATTGGAGATGTGACTGCTAAAAACTTAATTGATAATAGCCTACGTTTTCGGATTCAGGATGATAGGTGTATAAAATTTTGGATGGATCATTGGATTGGTAATTCTCCTCTTGTGTCCTTATTTCCTAGACTTGCAACTTTAGCTCAAAATAAAGACACTCTAATTTGTGAATGTAGAGTTTGGGTTAATGGAAAATGGGAATGAAATTTTAAGTGGCCTCATAGTCTCCTTTCATGGGAAATTAACAATTTGGCTGCCTAGCGTTCAGTTATTCGCTCACAATCCCTTTCCCTCCATTTGGAAGACACCGTGCTTTGGGCTAATTGTTCATTTGGAGATTATAGTGTTCGGTCATTCACCAAACAACTTGAATGTTCCTCTGTACAATCAAAAATATCCTAATATATGGCTCAATCCTGCTCCTTCTTATTAAAGTGTGGTATCATTTTCTGTGATTCTACCATAGAAACCTCAATCCATCTCCTCTTGCAATGCAAATTTTGTTGGGGACTAAGGTGTGGCATAGTTGATTGGTGGGGTTTGAGTTGGTGTATTCCTAACTCCTTTGAGGACCTATTTGTGTTGTGGCAAGGATTGGTTTCGGAGAAAGTTGGAAAGCCAATTTGGACTACTCTCTTCTACACTGTATTTTGAACTATCTAGTCAGTGCGCAGTAAGAAGATTTTTCAAGATCTTGATCGGACTTCAAAATGGCCATTTCTTAAATATGAAATTCTAGCACACACATACTCTTGGCTCAAGGGTGGAAATTGCATTCTTCCTTTTCAAGCTCAAAATCTTCTCCTAGCTATTGATGTACTGCGTGGCAAGCTTATCTCTTCTCTTATGTCAAGCTAATGATTTAAGTTGCCATTGCTATCCTTGGGGATTTCCTTAATTCCTTTTGTTGTCTTTAATTTTTAAATTTGGTATTCAGCTTCCTTCTTTGTTAGAATAGTTTATACTTGATATACATTGTAACTTCTTATTCAGTTAATAAAATTCTTACTTTACTTATTAAAAAAAAAGCAAAACTATTAATTAAATTAAATTAAGCAACAAACTAATGAAGAATCATAGGCAACTTAGTTAAAACTGAACACAAGATAGAACGTGCTAGAGTTATGAGTTTTCACTTAAAAGGGGCTGAATTAGATGAATTTTGTGTATTAATGATTTGAATATCAATTCTTTTTCTTTAATTAATATTCTTTGTCAAACAACTCTAACCTTATTGAATCTATTTATGATCTTCTCTTGAACTAATATAAAAGTAGATCAAACTCATTAAAAATAGAGAATTTCTAGTGACATTATATAAACTTAATTCATGTATGACTCAAAGTTCATATGTTTACACGACTGTATCTCATCAGTCGATCTCAATACAAATAATATGACTACTTTCATGATGACCAGATATAAAAGTATAAGTAAGTTCAAAATAGATAAATCAAACTAAATTCTCAACATATAATTGTAATAAAACTAAAAGAACTACTAAACATTCACAAAAATCAAATAACCTAACCCTAAACTAGGCTACATCTCTTTCATACTAGTTTAGGATTTCACACTAGTTTAGGATTTTAGCTACTCACACTAAAAATTAAAGAAAAACAAGAATTAAATATCATAAAGTTCAAAAGAAAAAGAAATGAAAGAAAAGAAATTGAAAAACTCGTATCTGACGTCTTCGTGTTCCTTTTTTTATGCTCCTCTCTTCTTCGCTCTTTGCAGTACCTTTCTCTTGCATCTAAATGAATAGCCTCCAAAGGCCCCTTTTTACTTCTAACCATGTTGGCCTTAAATACCCTTAAAGGGGTTGTAGTTAGAAGACCTAAAAATTTGAATCAGAGTAGAAAAGGGCTATAAAATTTTAGACCGTTTTAATCCCGTGATTTTTGACCAAATTTTGACCATCTTTAAACAAAATATGAATTTGGTTAAAACACAAAAATTGTAGCACTATCTCTTAACTTCAATTCAAGTTAAGAATCATCTAATTTCGACTTGTGTAGAGAAAGTTATGACTGAAAAATCGAACAGTGTACTGGGTTGGAATATTTGTCTAAATAGGACCAAATTAACGCATGATTACTTCTTTTTGCGTTCATTTGACTTAAAAACATAAAATAGCAAATAGAAGTATAATCCACTAATAAATACAATATTTGTATAAATAAATATCAAATTAAATACAAAATTACACGTAATATCTATGCAAATATTATACTTCTCAGTAGTTATTTGACTAAGAAATATATCTTTTGGGCCAATAAGCATGGCTCTTTTAACGTGGTACTTCATCACTAAGCACATTTTTATAACTATCAAATTAATTTAGGTACAAGATTAATTATAATTTTAAAATTTCCCAACATGAGATTTATCTTTTTCTCTTTTTCTGGTCTTCCCTTGTTGGGTAGTTTGCCTTTTGCTTGTATAAAGTTATTGTTTATTTTTTTTACAAAAAGGTATTAAGAGGATTTTTGTTCAATTAATTCATCAAAATGCAATGAATTTTCATTTTTTTGTACTCATTAAAGTGAAATGAGTCTTCATTTTTTTTTTAATCACGTTAATACTTTTTGAAATAACAAAATAAAGTGATAAGATTTTTTTTATTTAACATATTATTAATATAATTGTAGAAAATAAAAACTCATTACACTTTAACATGTAAATCAAATAAAAATCCTCCAAACATATATCTATACTTTTTTTTTTTTTTCTAAAGTAGACTTGTGCCCGGAAGGCCTTTCGAATATGAAGTGGATTCTGCGTACTTGAGTCTAGGGAGTCCACCGGACTAGCCCACAAAATAGGCAGGCTTAGACATGATTTTGTGGCTTTGACAGGGTTATATCTAGAGCAATTTCGTTATGGATTAGTATGCATGATTTGCAAATCTTACAGGGGTTGCCCGACTCAATCTAAACTGAATTTTCTTTTTATCTTTTGGCCAGGAATCTAAACTGAATTTTCTATTCTTTTCTTTTCTTGAAATCAAATGTTCGAGTTTTAGAACATTTTACGGATCTAATCTCGTTCATTCGAAAGTCATTTTTCTTTTGCCCCTTTCTGTAAGTTGTTTTAGCCTAAACTAGGCTAGGCCTGGGCGTGAGTTGAAAAATTTTTTTGGCTAAATGGCTGGCCTAGAGTTTCACCTGGCCTCAAGTAAGAACATGTCTGCATTCTACAAACTAACCTATATTAATTGTCCATTGTGATTTACCTAAGAAATTTTGAAGAACTACCGATCATTGTAGTCTTATGTTTAGGGGATTTGTTCATACCATACAGTCATGAATTTGAATTTTTATTAAAACATTTGATAAAGCTAAACGTATATATATCTCGTACAATATGAGAGAAATTGGTCACCTTTTTTGGACTCTTGTAATATGCTTCTTTGCAGGTATATTGTAGAAGCCCAACTCATTGTGCACAGTAAAAAAGAGCAATCCTCCCTTACAGGTTTGTGGATAACAACCGGATATTCTCATTTCTTTACCCAAAAAAAGCAAGAGAATTTGAAGAAAGCCCCTCTTCTTCTTCATCCCCACCCAACCCACCCCCCCCCCCCCCCCCTCTTTGTTTGGGCAAAGAAAGCTCTTCTCTTCTGCTAGGATGATTTCACCATAAACGTGGACTAAATTTCTATTTTGCTTTTCAGCTCAAAATTACCATGCAAAAGAAACCCCATATGGCGATTCCTCCTCTCGCACGCCCAAGGAACCTAGTGCAAATTTGGCTACGCATGTGTTTTCATTATGGATGGATTATTATGTGAAAAATGGAGGCAAAGAAAATTGTTAAATTAAAAGAAAGCTTACTAGGAAATTATTCTTTCTTGTTTGAATTTTATGTGAGAAAGGAAATGTGAGAAAAAAAAATCATATGGATTATTTTTGTGATAAGTGCAATCGGACATTGCAATTTTCGTAAGACAATAATACTTTCAATGGAATTGCTACATTATTATTATTTTTTTTAAAAAAAATTGAGCTGAATAAGGGCGGGCTGCTTAGTCAATATTTGACCATCAATCTTTTTTTTTTTTTTTCCTTTCTCTCCTACAAATCTCATATTTCTTTTTCAATATTAAAATTTAAGATCTCTAAAATTTAAAGATATATTTTTAATTACTTGAACGTCTCTAGATAAAATCTATTCGATTTTAGTGCAACCTAGACCTGTGATGAGGCCTATCCCCGCCAAGAGATTTAAGCACACTTGTGTCCAAAGGCAGTTGGTTAAAGTGGTGCCAAATTTACGCAATTGATGGGAAGTATACTGCATCCAATGCTAATAATTTAATCTTCGGTCTACTAGACATATTTGCATATAATAAGATTACTCAATCTTTCCATTAGGTCTGTGTAATACTTATCTATAAACTCCCTGTTAGTAGCAATTTGAAAATATTGAAAAACCATAATAAGAAGAGAACTAGTTGAACAATTGCAAGTATTTGCGGATCGTTTTAATCGATTTAACAATTTTTTTTTTTGAACCACATCGATTTGACAATTTAAAGCATGTTTATTGAGAGAAATTATAATTTACGCTTTCTATTTTGTCAGACTTTTTTAACTTTGACTTCTTTGATTTTTGAGTGCACTAGAATACTCCAAGGATATGTGAAATGAGAACATCTTAATGAATAATTGACTTCTTACAAAAATGATAAAATAAATTTTTAAACATTTTTTATAATAAATTTTTAAGAGAAAATGTACTTGCACCGGGCTTAGCGTGCCGACGATGTGTCCGGAAGATGTGGCAAATAATAAGCAAAAATAAGAAAATGAAGGAGAAAAATAAAAAACCAGAGGACAAGGAAGGGAAAAATGGGCAGGCGGGAAAAACTTGGAGCAAAAGTTGCCGCCAATGACATAAATTGCCCGTGATTTTCCCATGTGACAAAAATAAAGACATACCCAATTGGCATGACTTGATTTGTATGTGAAATTTGAAGGGAAAAACGAAGAGGAGAGTGGTTGGAAAGGTAAAAGCTAGAGAACGACGGCACACCAGGAGCTTTGATTTATTTTGTAGCCAACTTGCAGACAAAGGTCGGTCTTGTTTATTGGGTGGTTGTTGGAAATTTCTAGTGGGCACGGTTGAGTGGTCAGAAGTTTCCAATTGATATCTATGATGAAAGCGTAGCTCCCCAATTGTGAAAAGTGTGGATTGAAGCATTGTTAGGCAGAGGAGCTATCCAGTTGGTCTTTTCGGGAACTTTGCTACACCAAAATGTAAATTTCTTACTTCCAAATTTTGGATGAATGTTATTGAGAATTTTTGGGTGTCAGTATTATTCTTCATGCTTGTTTTATCGGAAAGAACGTGTCATGGTGGTCGAATTCAATGGGCTACGTAGTTGGCCATAACCTTCAATAAACTAGTATGGTTATAAGGAGTGATTGAATTTGTCCTGTTATAATTGGCACAGGAGTTGAGATGGAGGAAAATTTGTTTATTGTTGCAATGGTGGGTGGGGGAATCTTTATGGGGTTGAATAGTAGTGATTAATTTGAATCTTATAAATTACAATTATGGAATAAAATTGTCTGAGGATTTTAGATATAAACTCGTGTCTTGTTCTCCTATTTCGTTAATAATTACAACTAATGATTTGGGAAAACCAAAAAGTAGAAGGCTCATTTGTCGTATGTGGCGATCTAACAAACTTAATAGTATGAGTTTCATAAATAACAGTCCTTGTTTCAATCATCTGTGTGATGGATAGTATTGAAGAGTTGGGATAGGAACTCGTTTGCAGTAATGATATTCTGCAGATAATATACACTTATGAGTGGGGAAAACAGAAATGTTGAATGCTGGATATGAACGCTGTGAACTATCCCAACTGCATGAATTTTAGCTACATGTGGATAAGTGTGATATGATTTATTACCAATTTGTGAATAACCCATAAAAGCAATAATTGCAAAGATTAAGAATAGTGGAGATATAATGTCCAAAGTACGCATAAATAAGTGAGTATGTCTAATACGTGCATGATATAATCAAACCATATGTGTCAGATATCGGACATTATTATATGTTAGAGTTAGTTAAGTTATAATTGGAAGAAATATGGTATTAAGTAATGTTTTGACCAACATGAGAAATACGAAAGATTAATGCAGGTGGATGAGAAGAAGGCCAAAATGCAAACATCAGAAAGGAATGATGGAGAAAAGAAGTGGGAAAATATAGAGAAGAAGGCCACAGACTGAGCATCAGATTCCTTGTCCACCGATAGAACTGACCACATCAGCAATTGAGTTACTTCAATAGGTATGTAACCATAACAGTAACTTATTGATATATATAGAAAACTATGAAAGTGTAAATTCGTTAAGAAAATCTTGTAATGGTAATGATAGATTTAAAAATAAATGATTGAATAATTTTCATTAATTTAGGAAAATGAAGGGCGTCTTCAAGTGGATCACGATAGTTATATTGGCAGTTGGTAGCCATAGTCCGTTCAACCACAAATAGAAGGATAAAGAAGTTTGTAAATTGTTGATGTTGTGTACAAGAGGTATCAAACTATTATCGTATTAACCCCTCCTTTGTATGGTAGAGTTGTTCAATTTTTTAGAAGGAAAATATGTTAAGTTATTTTCTGTGAAAATGGAAGACTTTAATATAGGTACGTAATCCAAAATTATTTATGGGAAATAATGTTTATGTGTGGTTGAAACTGTAATTGATATTTTTGAAACTAAAACTGATATTTTTTGAACTAAGAATGATTTTTTATTAAAAGCAGAATAACAAGTATTTTAAAATATCAGTGTTCGTTTCAAAAGTATTAGATGTAGTTTCATTCAGGACATCGCGCGACACAAAAAGGGATGAGACATGTACGCTTGCTAAAAACAAAAGGCATGTTTGTTGAATATCGATTTCTGTCAGCAGGTTCATCAGGGCCTTGGAAAGAACCCTATTTTTTGTTAGGCTTACAAAGAGATGGAGAAGACTCACTGGATAGTGGTGAACTAGGTGAGCATAATTAGATACGTTTCTAAGAAACTTGATTGATAGAGCACAACGAAAGTTGTGGTGTAATTTTTTACTAGATTAATTCTTATGGGAAATATTAGCAAGACATTGGACTAGTATTGTAAGTGACAGTAATTGAATGAAACATTATATTTAAGGAAGCATTCTTGTTTGCCAGGAACAATGGATATTGACTGTTAGGGGTGTAAAGTGATACGTAGGGTAGGAGAAAATTAAACAATTACATATAGCAAGGAATATGAGCTTTCAACACTTGTATGGTTTCTCAATTGTTAAGCGAAATTTCAAATTTGTACAGATAATTGAAATTTTCAGAAAGTAATAGTCAAATTAAAGTTTGGATCGTACTTGCAACAAAATAATTAAAGTACTGATTATAACTGAAACAAGCTTAAATGTAATGTTATCTGTCATGTACTACGAAACAAATTATTTTTTTTTTAAATGAATTCTAACACTTTTGCAAATTGAAAATTTTAAAGTAATGCATGTATTTATAGCCAGCCGTGTAAAGCACTTCGATGGACACAACGAGTTGTTGAACATTTATGCCATTGAGTTATTACTCCTATCTACCCTGTTATATCAATTTATTGGTCAAACTATATTATGTAATATCTGGTAGACGGTGAATATTAGTTGCAGAAGTATATGTATCTGGTGCAAAAGTATCAGAATTATTATTAAATATATCTGGCAACATACAAATGATGGAGAGGAAACTTTTATCGATGTTATCATGGAGATTTCGACACTTACATTCCAATGAACTATAATTACCATATGCACTGATGTCTGTGTGTTTTAAAAAGTTAAACCTTCATGATCTGCTTCTATTAGTTGTAGAAATATTCCTACCGGTTTCAAAACTATCAGTCTTACAACCAATTATATTTGAAAAAAAAAGTGAGAACAGCACCACTTCATCAAATTAGTTATAAAAGTACTCGTATCTGTTTTAAAAGTATCAGCTACATAATTAATTATATCTCAAAATACTTTACAACAAAAGTCAGAACTTCATCATTTCCCTCATAATCTTTGCAAAAGTAATCTTACCACTGTCATAATTATCAGTCATATAATCAATTACATCTGACAATATAGTATCCTATACACAAAAAAAGTGAGAACATCACAATTTTTGTCAAATTATATGACAGAGCAGTCCTATCAGTTTCAAATTTATCAGTAAAATAATCAATTATATCTGACAATACTTTACACAAATGGTAAAACCTCATGATTGCCATATTGTAGTTGTAATAGTATTCTTAACAGTTTCAAAAGTATCAGTCTTATAACCAAGTCTATATGACAACAAAAGTGTACTAAACATAACACATGAGTCCATCATGCTTTTTCATATTGTAGTTGTAAAAGTAACTATACAGTTTAAAAAATTATCAGTCTTACATCCAAACATAACGTTCAATTTATTAGGAACAAGTTCAACATTGGTCAGCACAATAGTACCCTTCACATTAGTTGTCATCAATGTTTTACTTTATATGGATAACATTATAACTAATTCAAGTGCTTGAAAACTAATCACTTTTAATTATTGATGGTTGACAAATACTTTTTTTCTATTGCATTTCATCTAATGGAATGCAATGACCGTTGATGTTTCAAGTATTACTAATATTGATTTTTATACATAAAATTATTAACTCAATGAATTTTTTGTCCGTGGCTGTGTCCCGGTTGAAATTAGAACTGACTTTTTTTTAAACGATCATTGTTAAATGTCCTAGGTATTGTCACGGTTGTAACTGAAACTGATATTTTTGAAACGAATACTGATAATTTTTAAAATGCGAAAATCGCAAATTATTTTTTTATTCAGTTTTCATTTCAAAATATCAGTCCTCGTTTCAACCGAGATAAAACAAGGACAAATTCACTCGGGACAACAACTTTTTTGTCTTTTTAAAGAAGATTAATAGTTTTTGAAAGAAAAAAAGTAAGTGTCACGGGTTTTGTCTAGATTGAAACAGAGGCTAATAATTTTGAAATGAAAACTGACATTTTAGAAAAACTAGTTATTTTAGTTTTCAAAAGTATGAGTATTTGTTTCAAAAATATCAGTCGTAGTTATCTGAGGACAAAATTTGGATCAACTGGGTAATAAAAAACGTCTTGCAAACATATTAGTCTTGGGTTCAGTTCAATTTTGAGTCAGTAAGTTTGAAATTGTTTAGATTTTCGTTACTAAATGTAATTGCACAAAAATTATTTCCGTAACTTTGAAATTGGTCCACATCCCAGTCATAGCCGTCTTCTCACCATCAATTTGCTGACTGGGATGGTTTAAGTTAAACATATCCACTGACATGCGTGCTAGTATTAATTTTTAGTTTGGATTTATTTTTTTGTTTTTCTATCATTAAAAGTTCCTTTTTCTTAAATAAGAAATAAATAAATCTTAAATATTATTTATTGTTATCCTAAACGTAATTTTAATAATAGGAAAAAAAAATTTCATAATGCTTTATATTATTTTGAACATATTAAATATTACTATAAATCATATTTTTGGCAAAAAATTTAATTTTCCTAAAAAAGTCCTTCCAACGTATGATTTCCTAAAAATTACCTTTACCCACTATATTATTTGTTTTGTAAAAAAACAACAACAAGAAGAGACAAAAAGGGGACGTGGCATTAGTTAAACAATTAAATTATTTTTTCTCTACTTGCTACTATGTGAACAGTAACCATCGTAGTAAAAAAAATTTGTTTACTATAAGTAGTATCTACGAAGTAATTTTATTTTGTCGTGCGGCTTCTATTCCCGTTAGAAATTTTGGACTTTATAAGGAAAGTATTTTTTTTTCAAACTTGTGATTTAAAGTAATATGTAATACGTTTAAGATAATATTAAGTATCATTTACAATTTATTTTTTTGTTATTAAAACTACATTTGAGATAACACTAAATATTACTTAACATTTATTTATTTCTTTTTTTAAAAAATGTACTTTTAATAATAGGAAAACAAAAGTCCAAATAGTTAAATCACAATTAGCACACAAGCCAGTTGTCACGTGTAACTTTAACCGTCCCAACCAGCAAATGGACGTTGAGAAGACGACTCTGACCGAGATTTAAACCAAAGGTATTGACGTGATTTGACCAATTTTAAAAAAGTCACTCGTAATTTCAATCAAAAACTGCTCAGAAGAAAAAAATCTCAGAGACTAATATTTTATGTTATAATTTTTCTCCATAGATTCCAATAAAGCCTTTGCAAGGCAATGTTCACTGTACATGGCCTTCACCCGATATATGTACACATGTTATTTGTCTTTTATAGAAAGTCTGTTTGATGCAAGTACCAAAGGAATTCTTGTAAGAAATAAAGTTTGTGTCTCAGCGTTTTGTATGACAAATTTTGTTGTAGTTGAAACTGGGACTGTTAAGTTTGAAACGAAAACTGATATTATTGAAACACTTGTAATTTATACATTGCAAAAGTATCAGTCGTCGTTTAAAAAATAATAGACATGGTTTATCCTAAGATAAAAGTCAGGACAATTTACCCGGGATATGTAATTGTGTTCATTTTGTAATTCAATGTTTAATTGTGCAAACTGACAGAAAATTACTGCTAAAATAACTGTAATTAGTGGCCGGCCTTGGTTCAAGTCATATATCCACGACAAAATTGTGATTGCTACAAATTAGCACGCACTTGTCGGTACATCTTTCTCCGAAACAACTAACTTCTATTACACATTAACCAAAATTATGAAGGCGGATGGTCCCAAAAAATACTGTCGGGCTATATTATCAAATGGACCACATATTAGCTATGTTTCGTATTAACCATAAAATTAAAGGTTGTCGGGTCAAACTGCTGCTTCAGACCTGCCAATTTTCTGGTAGCACCGAGATATTTGTTTGTTGGATTGCAAAGCCAGTCAATTACATGCTCCATTCTGAACTTAGCAAGAAGTATTTGGATAAGGGAAAGGCCCTACAACAACATCAGTTAACATTTAGACAAATAATTCATATTTTAACTTGATGTAAACTTGTATTCAAACACATTCAATCAAACAGTGAGATTTTGTAAACAACATCTGTTAACTTTGAAAACTTACAACATCTAAAAATTCAGCCTTTATGTAATGACCATTCAGTACTAGTCATTCAAAAACAAAAAGCCCATCAGCATCAGTACACAAAGAAGAAACAAATTTCCTGATTCTTCTTTCCTTTCCTTTAACCCAATGACAATAAATGACTATTTTTATTTCACAAACGGCTAAATTACTAGTAATGACCATTGCACTTTTATGTATCCCCCACGTATTAGTGTGGCTCATTATATTTCCAACAACATTAACACATGATAGCGCTCATCATATTCAATTATCTTCATGAATAATATTTCAAAATGTTTTCAAAAAAAATACACAAAACTCACAACCTTTTTTCCTCCTGCAACGCCTTTAAGCTTTCCTGCTTCATTCTCAAACGATTTCCTTGCTTCGACGTCTAGCTCACTCCATGCTTTAGCAACTTCATTTGCAAATTCCTTCTGTCCATATAACACAGCCATATAACAAGTTTTATAATATTGTATAATCTTATTCCAAGCATATTTAAGAATGAACGAACTAACGACAAATAATTAACTAATTACTCACATTACAGATATTTGGCCTGCTTTCGCCGGCATCTTTTGCCTTTTGCATATACCACTTTTTGTTTATTAACACGAGGCATATTCAATATCAAAACCCTAACAAATTTCATCAAAATACTCTATATTATCATATTATCAAACAATGTTTTCAATTTAGCAAGCTTACTGAAAAAAATTATATGCAGACTCTCTTCGCTATCGTATCTATGTCACTCCTTTTCGCGCCTTAATTCGCCTTTTGCAATGCTTAGAACTTTCTCCTCCATCCATGCAAACAGCATCTGCTGTCCGCAGCTTTCCCGTTTCATTTTTTCGCTTTGCACCTATACCTCGAGCCATCTTCGTCTTCTCAATTAATTCCTTCACTCACCTGCACTCCTGAAGTAATCCATTTGAGGGAAATTATAAACATTTAAAAATTAATCATACACTGAAACAAACATGCTCTATTGGCAACTTCACTCCCAATCTGACTTCTCTTTTCCCACCACAAAAAAAAAAAAAAAAATCATCAGCGACTATTTTCTTAGTCGCTAAAAATCAATTTTTTTTGCTAAGTTTCAATACTGCAATAAACATCTTACCTTAAGAACTCAAATTACTAGGTGCAAAAACATTAATATCACTTACTGTTCTTGACTAATTGTCTCACTAGTGAATACAAGTTTACGATCCTTATTGTCTTACAAAACTAAAAAGAAAAATAAAAACACTACCGTACCTAAAATGTCATATATGTCCTAATTTTGAGCAAAGAACGTTTCGTAGTGCTCCCAATTTTGTTGTCACTCTATTCAACACATTCAATAGGGTAGTTTAACTAAACAAGACAACAAATTAAAAGAATTCAAAAGCGGAAATGTCCACGCAAAATAGAGAACCCAAATCAATTGCATATAGAGAGACAGCTATAAGTCTTCACTTCTTTTTCCAGTCTCCTGTCCCAAGTCCCAATTGATATAAAGCAGCTCAAGTAAAAAGCAGTAAGCATGCATCACAACCCAGTAAAATGGAATAGTAACACCTAGGGGAAAAAAACTGAGAATGAAAAGCAAATCATCTTGCCATCCCTGACAACCTAGAATCGTCCTTAGTGTATTTTCTGGGATGCTTCTTAGACTAACACCAACAAATTGATAACTACCAAATTGTTTTATTTTCTCAATCACAACCCATGAAACAGAATCCAGAGAACCCATAATCAATTTAAAAGATTCAACCCATAAAAAAATACTAAAGATATAAATTTAATGTTAATTATCAAAAAGATATAAATTTAAAGAAGAAATTCCACGCACCCCCTACATGCACTCAATAATTTTCCTCGCTACCAAATACCTCCCACCCGTTACCATATCATCCATAAAAGCCCAATTTATTTCAAAAAATTAAACATTTGAACAAACCCTACAATAAAAAAACCTTGGGCTCTATCAACTCTCCATTATTAAATCTTCATTCGTTTTCCAATTTTTTTCCCATACCGTCCATTAACAACGCCTCTTGCCCACTTTACTTCATCGATCGACCATCAGCTCCAACTCTAACTCAATCCACTTTATTTCTTCTTCTTTTTTTTCTTGTTTTTTCATCTCAATTTTTTTCCACGCCTCTGCTGTATAAGAGTTTTGCTCTATAATCCCACCATCTGCCTCCACCGGTTCTGCTTTGCCCGCCCAAAGAAAATATCTCTGAAACGTCCATTATGCCCTTTTCCGACCCTAAAAGCTTACCTTTTTGTAATTTTAAATTTTCATTTCCACCCTTCTATTATTCAAACTTTTCATCTTATTTTATTCATTTTCTATCGTGGGCCCTTAATATCCATATCATCCTAGGACACTATCGGGCTGTTTCTCTCAGTACATGTACGCTCACTCAATTTTTAAACATTATGTGAACTACAATCTTTGTCCACTAATTGAATGTGGGTGGGCCAAGTGTGTTTTTGTGGCCGGTGAGGGACTTTTTTTTTTTATTTTGGAACGTCTTTACAAAAAGCAATTTTGGGTCAATATCACGAGGGGGTTGCATTTAAGTTTTGCGATGTTTAGCTAGGCCGACGATGCCTGAAATATTTTTTTAGCATGTGATCATAAATATGTAATAAATAAATAATAATTTAAATTATCCAATCATAAAATTATTTGTAGCATTTTAAAAAAATAAATAAATTATTAAAAATTATTAAATTAATTAGATATTTTTTTACGTATTTTATTAAACACGTCTACTTGATCCAAAACACTAAGGTTGTCCATCTTCTTTTCCCTCTTTTCCCTTTGTATATGTCCGTTCCTTTTGCTTCTTTTACGTTCATGAAATTGTCTCAAGGCCCAAAAATACACTTGAATGATTCCTCCGAGAGATGAAGTAGTTGAATGATTCCTCCGAGAGATGAAGTTGTTTAGACCCCTCACTCAGATCAATAACGCCTTTCAAGTTTATCTGTACAGCTCCCTCAAACTCAAATTCATGCAAAACCCTCCTCAAGTATAAGGTAATTTGGATTATAAAGAGACCCAAACCATGTTGGAGGCCAAAGGAATTTGAAGACAAAGTTTGCGCAGAGATTAAAAAAAAAAAAGAAAGAAAGAATTCAAAGACACAGATTGCGAGGACAGAGAGAGTTACAGAGAATATAATTTTTCTTTTAAAAAATTAATTAAATTTTTTTTTTAAAACTCATTCTTACAATTTCTTATGATAACTATTTTAACTTTTGTCTCTTATGCTCTATTTAGATTGTAAGAATTTAATAGAAAAAAAGTGACAACAAAAAAAATTATTTGATAAAAAAATTGTGAGAAAGAAAAATGAATGATTCTGTTATTTGGATAGATAATAATTATGGGGAAAAAAATTAAAAAGTAAATTGATATATTTGAATTAAATAAAAAAATGATGGAAAAGATAATTATACATGAAATTATTATATTATTCCTATTGACTTGAATTATTAGTAGCAATGGTTTTGATGATGGTCTGTGGAAGAATTGAATTTTATGGTTAGGATGTAGAGATTGAATATTTAAATAAATTTATTTTTTCAAAAAAAAATTTAATTCTACTTTACTGATCAATTTATTTTTTTTATTTTTCTTAATTAATTTGATAACTTGATAGCTCATTCTTGAAAAAAATCATTCACTTTTCTTTTGCTCTTTTAACAGCCAAACAAACACAACATTAAAGAGACAAAAACATCTTTCGCATGCTTAGACCACAGCTGCTTGTCATCTGTTCACGTGGCTTTTGTGGCCTTCATTTGTTCAGCTGCGTAATCGTCCGGATAAATAATAGCCATTTCTTCTGTAGAATTCAGGCAGCCGCTCAAAAGTAAGCCCATGTGGACCCTTTTGAAAAGGAAAAGGATAAGCATTTAGTACATATAAATTTTCAAATCATCGCGACGTGTTGGGTGCAGCCAATTTTGGCCACATAATTTGTGTACGGAATAAAATTATATAAACATATTATATGAAAATATATAAAAATATATAATTAATTTAATAATATTTAATTATTTGTATTTAATTTTTTTTAGCCCCTATATTTTTTTTGTAATTTACCAATTTCTAGCATTTGATGACACAACAAGACATTAAATATACTTAAAAACAAGTTAATACCATATTAATCCCATAGTCCCTGTCATCAGATGCTATAAGTTGAATACTTTTTTGGCACAATTAATGCAAACACTGTTTTAAGATCTCTTAGTTATTTATTTGAGTTTTAGAAACTTTACATTTATTTCTAACCTGCCTCCCTTTCTTACAACTTAAAAAAAAACAAAACTATATTTGAGTTTTTAAATTAATCATATAGTCCACGTCATGCTATAAGTTCAATGCTCTCATATCAATGGTAATTATATGAATAATGAAATTATATATTTAACTCGAACATAACAATAATAATTCAAGAATTTAAGTTATGCATCCACCTTAAAGAATTCATTTTAATTTCTACCAAAAGTACACTAAAAGGATGCAAATTCCATATAAATTTAAAATATAAATTTTAATGGATGTCAATAAATAATTAATTAGTTCATCCTTTTGTTTTTCTGCCAAGATTTCGTCCCTGGCAAAGGTCAGACTCTATTATCTTATGACAAAAAAAAAAAAATTCATCCATAAACGCATTGCCGAACTCGAATCACACTATAATTTCAACATACAAGCTTTTTTCTTATATATAAAATATATATCAATTATCATATTTATAATTTAAAATTCGAGATAACTCTATTTTTTTTTGTCTTATTCAACCACCTTATAAAAATATATTTACTATTTAAATATCATTGAAACTCGAATGAATCTCTTTTATTAAAAATTATAACAATTATTAAGTCTAAAATTATTGTCGGATCAGACTAATTCCCTGCAAATGAAACCTAACGCTTTTCTTAAAGAGCTTGATTTGGTAAACATATGTTGGTAGCCAGATGATACACATACAAAGTGTACTTTTTGTGACGAATTTGATTGTTTCTACAACTGTGCTTATTATTTTTGTAACAAAAAATAACGTGTTAATTTTTTGTATCATATTTTATCGATCTTGTCACAAAAATAGATAAGCTCGTTACAATAGGTATACCAAGTATGTATACCAACGTAGGGATACCAAACTTTTTCCTTTCTTAAAAGAGAATGCATGCACCTGAATTGAAACTCGAGTCTTGCAGTATGGAACACGTTAACCTACTATTGAAAATGTAACTAAAAGAAGTTAACGAAAATGTAAAAATCAAACTTTTTTTTTGAGTTAAAATATCAAACTTACTAAAAAATAAATAAGTAATCTAATACTAACAAGTACGAAAGAGCTTTTTATATCTTATCTATTTTTTATTATAAAAAAGCATCCAATAATAAAAATAAATAATTAATTATAATATATTAATTATCCATCTCACTGTTTTGATGATAGGACTCATCAGATTACCATGTCCAAGTGCAAATAACATGGCAGGACGTTTTATGACTCAATGATCCGAGCGCAAATTAGCCTCCACGGCAAAAACTTCTCAAAGTCAAAACGAAAAGGGAAAATTTCGTGGCCAAATGAAATTTCTGTATTTTATCTATATGTATTTTTTTTTATATAATTATGACTATTTTTTGTATAACTATAATAATAACACATATTATAAAAAATATTATTATTTTTTATTTTATATTTATCTCTTATAATTATATAAAAAATACTTATAATTATATAAAAAAAACTCATATAATCATAATAAAAAAATTCATTTGCCCATAAAACTCAAAGGAAAAAACATTTTCTTGGAGCAAGCATGCTATGCCATTACGCAAAAGAATTCACGGGTGCCATGTGTACAACCTCAGAATGAGCCAAATTTGCTCAAAACCAAAGCAAGTCGGCAGAATTTTTTGCAGAATTTTTTGTGGTTCTGAAGGCCTCATCTGATGCTGTGCCATCGTACGTTGGAGGAACCTAAGACTAAATAACAGTGACGTTTTCTTTTCTTTTTTCTTTTCTTTTTAATTCACGTTATTCTCACACAATTCAAAGATAAATGGACCCGAAATTCCCAAACAACGTGCAGCAAGTAACTTTGCAGTTCGTCGGATACGTCAATTTTTTTTGTTTTTTTCTTAGTGTAATACTTTGTTTTTTTTTATGAAAAAGAATTCTTTCAAATAAACTTCTAGGAGGCTAGGCACAAAATATCTTCGTCACAATTCCCTACTTGTAATAGCAAACACGTTATCATACTATTGTGGCTCGCCACTGGACAATATAGCACATAACTAGAAATAATTGAATGAAAAATCATATTTCTAATCCACATAATCCTGAGTTTTCCTTACTGTTAAACGAACCACGGATAATTTAGTATAGACTGGTTTTATGCAATTTCTTATTTTTATTTCAATGAGTCCTACTTAAAAGATAGTTTTTTTACTCTCTTATTGAGTTAACGTTATAACATGTATTAGAAGTCAAATCAGATTCAGTCAGCCTCGAAGGAAAATGTTACCCGGACGGCTGGTAACTGGACTCAATCTGAAAATCTTGTTGTTATAAACGCAAGTGTAGGAGCCAAAGTTATCAGCGAGCCAAAGTTATTAGCAAGCCAAAGTTATTATCATAATGGAGAAACATGACCAGTTATCTCTCTTCACAATTTTACTCACGTTTCTCCTATCTATCTGGATGGTATGGAGAATGCTAAAGAAATCTAAAACCAGCAGCACCTCCATTCCAAAACTGCCGCCAGGGCCATGGAAGCTGCCCATAATTGGGAACATGCACCAGCTCCGTGGCTCTCTGCTTCACCGCAGATTGAGAGACTTGGCAAAGAAATACGGACCCATCATGCACCTTCAGCTTGGGGAAATCACTAACATTGTCATTTCCTCACCTGAAGCTGCCAGAGATGTGTTGAAAACTCATGACGTTGTCTTTGCTCAAAGGCCCTCAATTCTTCCAGCAAAGATTATACTGTATGACTGCACAAACATAACCAGGGCGCCATTGGGAGACTACTGGAGACAGCTACGAAGAATTTGCACAACAGAGCTGCTAAGTGCAAAGCGCGTCCGGTCATTCAGAACCATCCGGGAAGATGAGATATCCAGTTTGGTGAGATCCATCTCTTCTAGCACCCCCGGATTTCCTGTTAATCTCAGTAAAATGGTATTCATTTTATCACTCAATTTCACTTCGAGGGCATCTTTTGGCGAGTTAGATGGCAATCACAAAGACGAATTCATGTCGGTTATTCGGAGAATCATAGAGGTGATGGGAGGTTTAAGCATTGTTGATCTTTTCCCTTCCGTCAAATTTCTTCAACTCATATCTGGGAGAGTTTCTGACATCAAGAGGCTGCATCAAGCAGCAGATACGGTTCTCGAAAGCATCATAGAAAGAAAATTAGCAGACTCAAAGACCGGATCAGAAAGCCAAGTAGTTAATCTTCTTGATGTCCTCTGGAATTTCCAAGAGCATGGCGACATCCCTTTGTCCAGAAACAACATTAAAGCTGTCATCCTGGTAATTTTACTGCCGCAGTGTTTCTCAAGATCATGCTGTTGCCACATTAATTTTTGGGTTAATTCCGAAAATGACTCTCAATTTGGGGATTCGTTATAAATTAATTCTAGTTCTCAAAATGACAAGACTTTGATTAAATTGAAATTATTGAAGAGGCCAACTTCAAAAGGACAGTGCAAAATCATGGGTTAACTAACTCAATTCCTTGGAAGGTTTATGAATAGATCGGAGTACTTGTTAAATATAATCACCATCTAACCTAAATGTTAGGAATATTAGATAGAAGAAATTTTTATCTTCAAACATCTTGGTGGATTGTTGTAAATCAATAATATCCAATTGTTCCTTCTATATACTAACAATAGCGAAAACAATCCTCCCAAACCCTAAACAAGGTAACAGGATTTAGCCTTAAGATTGTTGGAATCAGAAAGCGGATACCGAATATGAAAGCAATTAGTTTTCAAGAAGACATGTCTATTAATGGAAAGATACGTTAAAAAATCATGTCAATTAGATTCAAAAGACATCTTTCTTAGTCAAATAACTACTGAATTATTCTATTTATAAATATGTGATGTGACCAGTCACATAAATATAGAAAAGATAGAAAAATTCATATATATTTTGTGAATAATTTTTGGACAGTATAGAGATTTCTCGAAAGTTTAATTTTAATAGTGCAAACTGCAATTAATTGGACTTCATACTATCTTGTCAGAGAATTCACTTTAATCTGCTTACACTGATATGAGGGAAAATTTTACTTTATAGACAGTAAAATTATTATACGACTTAAAGTAAATTCTTTCATATTCTAATTTGTCCTCTTTCTAATTCCAACACAGGGAAGAAGGGGGTTAAAAAACCTTAATCTGCTATTATTGGAGGGGGTACTTATTAAAGATTTTCGCTCTCAATGAACTTGTTTTCTAACAAAAACCATTATATTTGTCCAAGTATTTTTTAAGTATGTGAAAAAAAATTGAAATCCTCTTATAATTTTTACTTTTATACTCATGAATTAATCTTAACGCAAATATGACGATGCAGGACATGTTCCTTGCCGGGGCTGGGACATCAGCGACAGTCATAGAGTGGGCAGTGTCAGAAATGTTGAAAGATCCAAGAGTATGGAGGAAAGCACAAGCAGAGGTGAGACAAGCATTTCGTGGAAAGCAAAATATTGACGAAGAAAAGCTTGATAGCCTAGAGTACTTGAACTTAGTCCTCAAAGAAACACTAAGGCTGCATCCGCCTGGACCTTTTCTCATTCCAAGGGAAAGCAAAGAAAGGGTGGAGATCAATGGATACGAAATACCCGCCAAAAGTCGAGTCATAGTCAATGCCTGGGCACTTGGAAGAGACCCAAATTGTTGGGATGATGCTGAGAGGTTTTATCCGGAGAGATTCATTGATAGCACAATTGACTTCAAGGGGAAAGATTACCAATTTATTCCTTTTGGTGCTGGAAGGAGGATTTGCCCCGGTATACTCTATGGCATGACCCTTGTGGAGCATGTGCTTGCAAGTTTGCTATACCATTTTGACTGGGAGCTCCCTAATGGAATGAAGCCTGAAGATTTGGATATGTCGGAGATATTGGGCGGTGAAGTCACAAGAAAGAATGATCTTTACTTGATTCCCACTCCCTACTATCCTCCGACTGGCCAATACTTTTAATATTTTTTCTCTACCGCGTGGACGGGCTGCTATTTGAATCCTTATTTTGGGATTAAGAGTTCAGACAGTTATATCAATCGATCATATGTCTAGTGGTCCAAAAAAATTTGCATTTGGGAAATTGCTACGCCCCGTAGACATCTGATTGGATAATTATATGGTGGCCATCATTTGAATAAACGACTAGGACATGTATTCATATGTGTGGATTTGATTTTGTACTAGACGATTGCCAAAATTAAAAGCCAATGAAGGACTCTAGCACCTATTGAAGTATGCTTTATATTTGTCGTAAGTTATCAAATTATAGCTTGATATTTTATTTACATTAATCGAATCAATTTTGTTAAGAAAATATAAGGACAACAAATTACAGTCTTAATAAATTTTTTTTTGGTACATAAATACAGTATTAATACATTAAATGTTGTTATGCCAAACGAAAAAATTTGGATCACTTCTCGAATTATGCGTGTCATCTTTAACAGTTTTGGGGCTTTGGGGTGGGAGGAGGAAATTATATAAAGCATCTAATCTTATATCTGGTGTCTCAGTGATGTGCCCATCTTGGAGAAGGGAGCAACCTATTTGTTTGATGAAGCGGGGGTTCCGCAATTAGAGATTGACAGAAGTCCAAACAAGTTGCATTGAATATAACGATAACAATAAATTTAATGGATTTGCATGCTCTAAAATTAGGTGTCATAAAAAGATGTGAGTCAGTATGCTAAACATGATTGGCAGAAGTGGCCGCCTAATGGTGATCTAGCCGTGTCGCCTTCAATATTGATTTGGATTCAAATCCTTGCGTTGTTACTCTCCCTGCAATTAGGGATACTCAGTTTGAACGCAACGTATGAGTTTAAAACTCATTAATGTTATGGTTGAGTTTGGAAGACTCGTTTTAAACTCACTTTAAAAGTCAGCCTTAGCTCACAAATTCGACGACTGCTATACTTACAGTAGTTTTTCTTTTTGTTAAAAAAAAAGTATACTAATCGTGGAATTAAAAAAAAAAATTCATTCTATTGGGCCTTTCTACATTTGGTGAAGAAGGTGATATAGTGAGTAGACTTGTAAAGCAAATGGAACATGAGGAAAATGATTCTACGGGAGAAGCTTGAGGATCAAGCGTGGCCTTTTTTCTAGTGTACTTTGGTTAATTTAGGGGCAGAGAAGTTATATTTTAATTCTTGGTTGGTTAGATTTGGGCATTCTCGGGATATAAAAATGACATAAATAAAACTCAAATTAATGTTCAAAAAAAAATTATATTAAGCTAAACTCTCTCAGATAATTAATCAACAATTCATGTCACTTTAAAGTTATTTGAGAAAAGTTACTAAACTCTTTTTGACTATTAACCAGACAGACTAAAACTCTTATATATTTAAATATTAAAAAAATATATGATATACTTCATATATAGTGATGAAAAAAATCATCATTGTCGGCAACCGGGTTCTGCTCATATTGAAGTGCCGAATTGAAGGTGATGAAGAACATCCGCGTAGTCAAGTGCGGAGTTCACCTATTGGGTTGAGGATCACTATGGTAGGTATCGGATTGAGTCAGAATCATAATCTAATACCTACAAAATGAAACAGTCGCAGAAGGTTGCAATTTATCCTTGATGTTAATACTCTAATGTCAAAGTCAGTACTAGAAATCTGCGAGAGAGAGGTGTTTAGAGAGAGCTTGTGAATCATATGAATAATATATACATGACTGAAGAGAAAGCATGTTATAAGAAGGTAACGATTTTTCTATTTATATAGTCTAAAGAGGTACTTATATAGCAGGTCATATTACAAAAGGGTGCTAATGTATGGACTAAAAGACCAATAAAATACTATAGTAAGCATGAATCCGAATAGGCCCACTTAGTAATGGTTACAAGAAAAACTAAATTTTAAGGTTTAAGGAGTGTTTGGCTTAATTTTTAAAAGGTTATATTTTTATTTTATTTAAAAAAATAGAAATAATAGTGTTTGGTAAATTTTTTTTTTACTACTTTTTTATCCTACTTATTTCTTTATATAACTTCATAAAAACAACTGATTGAAAAGTAACTCAATCTTACTTTTTACTATTTTTTAGACTACTTTTCATTTTATAATATTAATAATAATTCATTTAAACTAAGTTACCCTTAAAAATATTTATACAATTTTATTATTATTTTTACTTACCACCTGAATTAGATTTGTTAATTGTTATTTTTTTCATAAATATTTATATAAACAAAATATTTTCTTTTCTCACAAATTTTAAAATATTTTTTTACTTCAAAATTTCATTAATATTGACACTTAAAAATATCTCAAATATTATATTTTTTCACTATCTAATAAATATTAATAATTTTTTAAAAAGTTAAAAAATAAGTGAGACAATTATTAATATTATTTATAAAATAATTATGTCAAAATAAAATAAAAATGTAAAAATAAGTTTGTTAATATGATACACTAATATAAATTAAATGTTTAAATTAATCATTTCATTATTCAACAGTAATAGTAAGTAAGAATTAATTAAATATTTTATTAATTTTTTCAGCAGTCAATAATAAAAAATAGCAATCAATAATTAGTAATAGTAATCAGTAACAGTAATATCGAATAAGTAATTTAAATAGACCCTTAGTGAGTCCATTTCATTATTTATCATCTATTAT
Source organism: Carallia pectinifolia (assembly GCA_037832335.1). Classification (NCBI taxonomy): domain Eukaryota; kingdom Viridiplantae; phylum Streptophyta; class Magnoliopsida; order Malpighiales; family Rhizophoraceae; genus Carallia; species Carallia pectinifolia. The sequence continues at coordinate 7,293,528 of CM075444.1, forward strand.
TAATAATATACAAATAATATTTCATACAATATTTAAAAAATCTTACATTAATATTTATTATAAATCTCTTTTATATTGAATATAATATTATTTATAAGGTATAAAATATTTTAATTAAATAAGATTTCGCTATTTTAAGTGCACTCACTTCCGTGGGAAACAAAATGAATACGCCTGATACCTACTATACTGGACCTTCGACCAGGCATTCTTGTCGAAGCCCAGCCATGTCTGTGAGATCTTCGTGAAAGCCTAGCCAGCAAAAAAAAAAAAAAAAAGAACTATAAAGTTGTGGGCAGGATGATATTAAGTAGGAATGCCCTAGTTTTTTTTTTTTTTTTTGGTTTAACAAAAACAAAAAAAGTAAGGGTTATGCTGTATGTATATTTATTAAAAAAATCGAACTAAATTTCTGTAAGTTAAGTCGAGCTATCTATACTAAACATCTAAAAAAGTAAACGTCAAACTGCCTAACAAATATTACCGAATCATTCTTGACACTATAGCTTTAAATGTATGCTAGTGGCGAAGACTCAAAACTTATTACTCTATAATATGAAGAAAATCTTCTAGCTGTTAAATGACAACAATAAATAGTAATGTCTAATTTCATTTTTATCTAAAAGAAAAGGCCGATTAGATTTTTAATTGAGAGTTTTTCTCTTTTTTTTTTTTTGTTGCATATGTCATTTTTGCATTAATTAAATTGTAAACAAGTAATTTTGTGGAAAAAAAAAAAAGGAACGAACAAGTTGTAAGGCATTTGTCTTTCTCCTTCTTCCGGCTACGCTTCCTTTCTCTGTGACCCTGCGACATCATGTCGGTCCCTCCACAACCTTTCCACCAATTCAATTCAAGTCATCCAACCATTTTTGTACAGCAACATGGTCATTACACTAAAAAGAAATTAAAAAAACATTATATTAATATAAAAAAATTATTAACGTTATTTAAAATAATAAATCTAATATTAATTTTAAAAATTAATAAATTTAACAAGTAATAATTTTGTATGAATAGAATCTGTCAATTTCGATAACAAATTTATAAAAATATATCTATTTCGATAATATTATAATTATATAAATTAATATCACATTATTAAAACAGATAAATTCTTTTTAAGAAATTTTACAGTGTATTAGATTTGTTATTTTAAGTAAAATTGAAGCTAAATTTGTATATTTTTTAAAATTCGTGTTAAATTTGTTATTTTAAATAAAATTAATGTTATTTTTGTATATTAATCCAAAAATATTTAATAAAATTTATTACGTAGAATTAGAGTAAAATTAAAGTTATATTTATCATTAAATAACCAAATTTTTTAAAAAATAAATACATATAATTTATTAAATATTATCAAATAAACTATGTAATTATTTTAATATTATTTAAAATATAATTATATAATAAAATTAAAAAAATAAATAAATAAATAAAATTACCACCGACAGTCAAGAACGCTTATCCTCTCAATTCCCATAAATGACAAAGCATTTGCTTCAGGATCATTCGATATTCAATGGAGTAACCGCTTTTCCCCTAAAAAAAAAAAAAAAAAGAAAAAGGACATTCTTCAGAGCGGATATTTAAGGTCCACATATTTAAAATATATATTTTTTTTTGTCAGTATGTAAAAGATATTTAAGGTCCACGTATCAATTTTGATGGATGCATAAAAATTGAAATCATAAGTCACTCACTGGCATGAGTGCCGGCTATCTTGTTTTTTCTTTTTTTCTTTTTTTTTTTTTACAATAATAACTGCTTTAAAACATATTTAACTATAAAATATTTTTTAAAATATTAATAATATTTTTACTTACACATGTGCACATTATAAACACTTCATATGATCCTCTCTTTGTTTCTGTACAACGATGGCCATTCATTAGATACAGAAATCTTCAAAGTACATAATTAGGAAAAACAGGAAATTATGTAAAATTAAAGTAATACATATTATTGTATTATTAAATTTAAAAAATAAATAAAATATTAGATTTTATTAAAGTACGTGAATTTTTTTAATACTGTTTAAAATATTGTGATGTAATAGAGCTTATTTTTTTTTTTCCAAGCATCTGGCCATGTCAATCCAGAATTATTTGATGGACACAAGAAATTTATACATTTGTGCATGCAGAAATAAAAAATAATATTAAAATAAAATTAAATAAATCTTTGGAAGTCATATTGATATTGAAAAATTGAAGAATTCTATCATATAATTGTCATTTAAGTAATATTAAGATAGTCATGTTTATTTAATAGTATTTATAAATATATCATATATTTTTAATTTTAACTATCTTATAATTTATATCATTTTAATTTAATTTTAGTTCTACGTAAACGATCGCTCCAAGTATTTTAAGAACTCGCACGGATCCAAGTATAGTTGTGAAAACCGGACCGAACTGACCGATCCGACCGGTTGAACCGGTGACCAGTCGGTAATCCGGTCTAGTTTAAGGTAAAAATTAAATGAAACTCAGACCGGTCAGAACTGGGCAAATTAAACCGGTCCAACCGGTTTAAGTAAAATATAAAAATTTAAAAATTTTAATTTAATCCAAAATTTTGTTTAAATTGTAATTTGAGCTCTAAGTTTATTAAAATTTTTAATTTAACCCTAAATTTATCAAAATTTTTAATTTAATCTTTAAAACTAAAAAAATTAATATTCATATATGTAATTTATTTAAATTCCTTATATATATATTATTAAATACCAGTTCGATCGGTTCAACCGATTGAATCTTAACCTACTAATATTTTTAATTTAATATCTAATTTGAATTTTGATCCACTAATATTTTTAATTCGATATCTGATTTGATTCTGACAATTTTACATCCAAGTGAGTCCTTAGTTTTTTTTTTTTTTTTTTTTTGGTTTCTAACGATCGCCGTGTAGTCAATATTAATATCTGTCAGGACGAACGATTAGGTGGAGAAAACGAGGCGCTAGGAATACATGAGGCGGGCCGTTCATGTCTTCTCGGCATGGACTTCAATGGAAAAATAGGCGACGCGGAAAAAGTGAATTGAAGAACTAACCTATTATACTTAATCGTCTTTTTATAATTAAATATTTAATATTTATAAAAAAAATAAAAAAATAAATATTTTTATAATTTTTTTCAAATAGAGTTAATATACAAATTTAACATCAACTTTAGTTAAAATAACAAGTTTAGTATCAACTTTAAAAAATAATAAATTTAATATCAATTTTTTATATAATAACAAATATAACATATTGTATAATTTTTTGAACAGAATTTATCTATTTCAATAATATGATATTAACTTATATAATTATCATATTATCAAAACAGAAATATTTTTATAATTCTATCATTAAAACTGACAGATTTTATTCATATAAAATCACCATGTATTAAATTTGTTACTATATGTAAAGATAGTATTAGATTTGTTACTTTAATTAAAATTGGTGTTAGATTTGTATATTAATCCTTTCAAATATTAAGTATTTAGTTATAAAAAAAAATCAATTACAATGAATCAATTCTATATCTCACTTTTTTTATGTACTCCTAATTTAACATATTATATAAAAAATTGATCTGACTCTATTCAAAATATGGACTCCATTGCCTTGGAAATTACTCGTTTTCTGCTAAAAATCACTAAACCTGCAATTAAGATATTGAAATATGCAAAAAGTTAGATAGAACATGCAATTCTTTATGAAAAAAGTCCAATAAAATCTAGTTACACTTTTTTTCTAAAATTTTTGATTGCACATATTATTGTCATAATTTCATATCTAGTTATTTCGGACCAAAAAAATAAAATCTAAAATACAAAATAAAAATTCAAAATTACATTTTTCTTATTAAGTGAAACCCGCATTCTAGTTGATTCATGGCGAAATTTTCATGTCATAATCCTATAACTTTCATAACCTTTAAATTGTATCCATATGTGATTCAAGATATTAAAAAAAAATGACACGGAAAAAGTAAAGAATGTTATCTACAAGGGTTGCCGAAGTGACAAACGTTGCATGATTGTACTAAAAAAAATCAAAAAAAAAAAAAAAGATTGGTACGATTGTCATGTTATAAATAATAGCCATTTCTTCTGTAGAATTCAGGCAGCTGCTCGAGAGTAAGCCCATGTGGACCCTTTTGAAAAGGAAAAGCATTTAGTACATTTGAATTCTCAAATCACCGCGACGTCTGTGGTGCAGCCAATTCTGGCCACGTAAATTTGTAGACCGAATAAAATTACCTAAATATATTTTTTAAAATATATAAGAGATATATAATTAATTTAATAATATCTAATTATTTATATTTAATTATTTTTTTGTCTCCTAAATCTTTTTATATTCACCAATTTCGACACAACAAGAAATTAAATATACTTAAAAATAAGTCAATACCATATTAATCCTATAGTCCATGTCATCAGATGCTATAAGTTGAACACTTTTTTGACCTCTTTTAAGATCTGTTAGTCATTTATTTGAGTTATTAGAAACTTTACATTTATTTCTAACCTTCCTCCCTTTCGTATAACCAAAGGAAAAAAAAAAAACTATATTTGAGTTCTTAAATTAATCATATAGTCCACGTCATGCTATAAGTTCAATACCAATGGTAATTATATGAATAATGAAATTATAAATTTTAGTCGAACATAACAATAATAATTCAAGAATTTAAGTTATGCGTCCACCTTAAAGAATTCATTTTAATTTCTACCAAAAGTACATTAAAAGAATGCAAATTCTATATAAATTAAAAATATAAATTTTAGTTGATGTCAATAACTAATTAATCAATTCATCCGTTTGTTTTTCTGCTAAGATTTCGTCCGTGACAAAGGTCAGACTCTATTATCTTATGACTCAAAAAAATCATCCATAAACGCATTGCCGAGTTCGAATCACATTATAATTTCAACGTACAAGCATCTTTTTATGTGAAAAAAAATATTGTGAGTATATTAATTATTATATCTATAAGTTAAAGTTTGAAGTAACCATGTTTTTGTTAGCCGCAATCAACCACTTCATAGAAACAAACTCATTACCTGAGCACTCTCTAGGTCCGACGAATTTTCTCTATTAGTGAATACAATAATTACTGAGTCTAAAATCAATGTCGCGTTACACTCAATACCTATAAGTGAAACCTAACACTTTTTTTTAAAAAAAATATATATATTAAAATTCAAACTTGAGTCTCATAATATAAAAATACATAAATTTATTACTAAATTATCGTTTGGTGCGACAACCTACAAGCTAATTGATCCAACAAAAAAAGGCAACATACGAGGGAGGGGATATGTATTAAAAAAGTCATATACCTTTAGATTTTTTTTCATTTAAATTCTAAACCTTTTTAAAATTTTATTTCAGTCCTAAATTTTTTGATTTTGCTCCAAATCAGTCTTTCTGTTAGTCAAACCTTTAAAAATTACTGTTCACTAACGGAAATTTTTTTAAAAAGGTAAAATACACTATTTAAATTTATTATTATTATTAAATGCTTGTATTTTACTCTCAAATAGTAATATGTAAGTTGAGATTTTATATTTTTTATTTCTTATTTTATTTTTTTTAAAATTATACAAAGTATTTCTGTTAACTTGTGAATTGAAATAGTGTATTTTACCTTTTTAAAAAAATTTTCGTTAGTGAACAGTAATTTTTAACGATTTGACTAACGGAAGGACTGATTTAGAGTAAAATCAAAAGGTTTATAACTGAAATAAAATCTCAAAAAATTTAAAATTTAAATAAAAAAAAATCTAAAGATTTAAGACTTTTTTTATATATTTCCTTACCAGAGAGAGAGAGAGAGAGAGGGAGAGAGAGAGAGAAACTCATCCTAATTCAGTAAAATAATAATAATAATAATAACGATAATAATAATAAGACTTGTGTTCCCTTCAAGGAATGAAATGCTGCCACGATCTACTCACTCTCTCCAACGAAAAGCACTGAAGAAAAGCGGAAAATAGATACTTTCGGTTTTATTATACGTGTGAAAAGGGTAGGTCCGTCGATTGAAATTCGGAAGAAAATGGTTTACATTATTCTGGTCCTACAATTTTTTTCTTTTTATTGAACCCCACTATGTTGACACGCATCTCTTTGAATTCAATTACATGAATTTTTTATGTCAAAAAAAATTACATGAATTTTTGCATATTATTATGAAATTAATTTATATTCTATAAAATATTTTATTTGTAATATACCTTTTTTTTTTTTACGTTGGTTTGAGTTAACCAGTTGTTTGTCTAAAAATTTTTTCTTTTTTCTTGAATTTTTTTTGAAAATGTTTGTAAAAAATTTTAAAATATTACTAAATGTATTTAAAATAATATTATTAAATATATTTAGAATTTAATTTTTAAAAAATAAAACAAAATATATTTTTTTATTATTTCGGTACTTATATCGAGTCTGGGTCGGTCCTGCTGCCTGGGTCCTAGATTTGATAATGGCAAGTTCCCTCGTCTGTTTTTACTCATTTCCTTCATGCTTAAACTGACAATAATAATAAATAACGATAAGGATAAGGATACGGTCTCTTCTCCCAAAAACATGAAAAATAAAAGATAAGGTCTGTGAAACTTGTGATGCAAACATTGGCCACCGCAATAATTCAATCGTTAATATCTGTCTGGGTGGGGGAGGGTAGCCGTGCAATAATCTTAATTTTGGACAGAAATACATCAATTCACGTGAAGGCTGAAGCGTGGTGGGGCCACCACAGCAGAAGGCATAACCACGACAACCACGTGGTTAATACTTTATCACGAAAGCTTAGGGTGTGTTTGGAATGCGAAGAAATGAGAGGAAAGGAAGAAAAAAGAGAAGAAACAAAAAGAAAATGAAGAGAAAATAAAATTATTTGGAATGGTAGAAAAAGTTAAGAGAAAGAAAATAAATGAAAAAAAAGGTAAATAGTAATTTGTGAGAAAAAAAAGTGAAAAAAAATAAAGTTGTTTGGAGTGGTAAAAAAAGGTGAGAGAAAGAAAGTATGACCAAAAAAATGTGAATAGTAATTTGTGATAGAAAAAATGGAGAGAAAATAAAATTATTTGGAGTTGTGTAGAAAGTGAAGAGAAAAAAAAGTAAATGGTAATGATTATACTTTTCTTTCCCTCCTAATTTTCTTTTGCATACCAAATACAGCATTAGTGTATAAACTGTTCTCTGGTTAGACTGTCATGTTTGGTGTGCGAGGGTAAATAAGGAATGAAAGAAAAATATAATTATTATTATTTATTTTTTTTCTTAATTTTCTTTCTCTTCACTTTCTACACCACTTCAAATAATTTTATTTTTTCTTCATTTTTTTAATAAATTATTATTCACATTTTTTTCACCATACGTTCTTTCTTTTAATTTTTTCTATTACTCCAAATAATTTTATTTTCTCTCTAATTTCCTTCTCTTTCTTCTCTTTTCCCCTCCCCTCGCCTCTCCTCCCCTCATTTCTTCGCACTCCAAACACACTCTAAAGAAAGTGAATAGACAAAAAAAAAAATTGTATAGTAAAAATAGTATTATAATTGATAAAAAATAATGATTAAAAATTTATAAGAAAGAAAATAAATAGTAATTTATAAAAAAAAATAAAAATAAATTATTTAAATTAATAAAAAAATAAATAAAAAATAATTTATTTTCTTGTCTTTTTCTTTTTCCCTAAAAAGTGTCCAAACAGAGCATGATAGTTGTTCACTGTTCAGCGTGCAATGCATGCGATGTTTTGGGGTGGCCATATTGGCCAATGTATCTGAAGCACAATGCTTTGTAGGTGCATGCTTTCAATCGAGTCCAACGTCTCATTTAATTTTTAGCTTTTCATTTTTATTTTTTTTTTAACAATCTATATATCTATTAAGTTTATGAAACTCAAATACACTATAAAAACATAAATTTATATCTGCGTAGATATTTAACTGAATTTCTTTTATTTTTTCCTATATATAAAAAGAAAGAACCCTTAATTTCTTTCTATGAAAATTTATATTTTTTTTCCTTTTATATATGGGAAAGTAGAGAAAAATTTAGTGAAGTACACATGTAAACATGTATATATAATTTTAAAATATATTGACATTTTTTAATACAATCTCAGTTTGCTCAAATTATGTACTTACCGAATCGACATTTTTTGTCAAAAAAAAATGAAAAGATTCGTATAAAATGAAAATTAAAAATTTAGAATTAACAGTTTGAAAATTAAAAAATATTAAAAAAAATTTAATTGCAAAATCTCCAAAATTTCAGTACTTCCAAAGAGCTTATCCTAGTGAGAGGGTGAGACACAGTCCTTGAAGGTCACTTTGGTAATCTCACAAAAAGGCTGGCTGATTTCTATATATGATATGAAATTCCTCGTAGAAATCCAACAAGAGATTGCTCTAAATTTCCCTGTCACCTAGTCGCCGACAACATCAACCCACTTAGTTCTTTCACACACCTCCTCACTCTACCAGGAAAAACCCATGCCGGTGGCAGGCCGCATTCTAATGGTGGTGCTCGGGCTGCTGCTCATGGCACAGCAGTCGCTGCAGCTGAGCACCAGCCACCCACTGTACTCCACCATCCAGAGAATCAACGAGAATGCCGGAAATTCGTTTATTGCCGTTATTGGCAGGTCAGAGTCCACTGAAAAGGCCTTCCTTGAATCTGGTCACTTTGTTCCTCATCCATCCAAACCCTTCGTTGACCTGGCTGGTAACAATTAGTCTTACCTGTTTTCCTTTCAAGTTCCGCTTAATACATCCAACAAATGAGGCTTTGTATCGAGTACATAATTACTTAGACATTTATTTTAGAGATTTAAAGTTTTAAGGCTAAACAGGAAGGGTGTAAGAGTTATTGGAAGAAGAGCTCATGACCAACAGACCTTATATTGAAAAAAAAGGGAAAAAAACAAAAAGGGCTTCAAATTTTAACTAAAAAGTTGAAATTCGGCGAGTTTTATGGGACACAAGAAATCAATCTGCCATGAATATGGAAAGCTCTAAAAAAAATTAATGAAAATGTAAACTTAAAATAGCTTGATGGACAGAGTAATTAGGCCATGATAATCAAACCTTTCTCCCCTGTCGCTCGCTGAATGTAAGCTGCTGTTTCCTTGGTCACTGATCAGGAAGGAGAATCTTCATTGGCACGGTTAATACTGCTAATGTCCTGTATGTAACCAACGGTGGTGTAACAGTAAGTCTCCATCTCCATTTTTGTTCCTCTTTTTTCTCTCTTTATTTTCTCCCAACTTTTAGTTTTGGTACAAGTGTGTTATTAATTATTGCTTACGAAGGATTCCCACTATTTTTTTAAACTTAAACAGATTCATGCTGCCGTGGCAACCCAAGTCCTGTTGGATGCATTTTCGGTTCGCTTAGTCATCAACGTGGGCAGTGCTGGTACCGTCAATGATTCTTTGTCCATTGGCGATGTTGCGGTGCCCAAGCAAGTGGCCTTCACAGCAAACAGTAAATGGCTGGTAATGTATAATGATGCTCTAAGGCCCCAAAATGAGATAGTTGGCCGCTCGAAATTTTTAATTTCGAGATCTGAAATTCGATCTTCAGTTCTCCTTTCATCAACTCTATTTTTCTGTGGTAGTAGATCGTGTTCACTAAGACAAAAATAATAATAATGATAATGATGCTCTACCATTAAGTGCAGGAACACTAGAATGTTGTTTTTTTTTTTTGGATGGTTTCAGTATTAAGTGTTTGTTGATATATTTTGCGTTTTTATTGAGAAGAAATATGGATCAGCGAAGAAAGTGCAGCTGAAAATCGGAGATTACAATACTCCAGATAAGGGTGAGAATTTCTTGGAAGGCCTCAACTCTGAACCAGTTCAAGTGTTTACTTCCGGTTCACCCAAAACTGCTTTCTGGCTTAATTTCGACTCTACCCTTCTCGCCATTGCCTCCAACCTTAAGGTTTAGATTGTTTCTCTTTTTAAGTCATTGTTTGAATGTATGCAATCACGAAATTATTTCACTTAAAAACTTAAACTTGTTGGGTGAAGTATCTTGAATGAATTACATATTAAATAGATCCATTGAACGTGTATAAATTAAGAAGTTAAATTTAAGGGATGGGTGGCGGTTCAAATGCAAAATTACTTGGTCACGAAAATTGTAATATTAATTATGTCACAAAACTATTCCGCCTGAAGTGAGATCCCAAAATTAAATTATGTATTAAACTCTAAAGATTAAAAAAAATATATGCATGGCTACATGCATTTGACCATAATTCACTTGTTTTTTTTTTTTTTTTGGGTAATTCTTGTTTTTATTACTGAAGGTGGATTTGGCACAATGTCTTGACGACTCATCCTGCCTTTCCTACAAGCCCAAGCTGGTGCACGGAACCAGGGCTTCTACTGCTGACATCTTTTATGATAATTTAGCATACAGAGACCACGTTAACAAGCACTTCAAGGTCTCAACAGTGGACAGAGAAGCTGCTGCTGTCCAATTGGTTTGTGCAATTTATTTACTCACATCTCCTAGTTAATTAACGATTTTTGCCTGTCTAAGAAACGATTAATAAGGCTTTGGCCTTTGGGGCTGTTTGGTTTGTGTTACAGGTCACGCTCAATAATGGGGTGCCCACTGTTTCAATCAGGGGAATTTCTCACACTGCAGGTGGGTCCGAAGATAACTCGGAGTTTTCTTCTTTGGGCACCAAGAATGCTGTCATAGTCACTATTGTGCTCATTGAAAGGCTCAGCCTGCAGGCCTCCTTGGCCATGCCAAAGTTCTAAGCTCAATGCAAATCCCCGTGAAGTTGTTTTTGAGTGCTAATAAATAATGAATGGCCCAGTGTACTCACTTTGAACAACCGTATGGCCAAGGAAAATAAGAAGATAAATTATGTGTATCAAAGCTGTGCATCTCTTCACTTTGGATTTAACTTGCTTGCCTCTAAAGAACTTAATGTTAATAATATCCTTAAGATGGTCCTCGTGATTAGAGATTTGTCTTTACAATTAAGACGATAACAAAAGAAAAAAATTAAAAAAAAAATTGTACTCAATTATTTTAAAAGTTTGATAGTTTAGTTTGAACCTTGGATCAGTAAAATTGACTGATAAATTTGTAGCTTAACATATATAAAAAGGAGCCTCTGAAATGTGAACCATCAAAAGCACACTTTCGAAAAGTATCTTAGAAGGCTCTGTCACTGCTATTAAACATTTTATTTTCCTGTTTCTTCAATGATTGCACTTTATAGGCACGTTTTTCACTCAATTTTATTTTTAGCTCAAATTAATTTATATTCTTACACTTAATTTTTTTTGCTTTGTGAGAGAAGCAGAATAGTAATTGCAGAGAAGAAATATGAGAAGAAAATTTTGGAGTGAAGAACCAAAAACTTCATTAGTCTTCTTCTCTAACATAAAGATCTATCTTACATAAATAATAAAAACTAAATGACCACAAACGGTATGGTTGACAATATTCTCTTCTTATTATACTTTCCTTTCCTCTTTCTTTCTTTCCCTTCCATTTTTCACACTCCAAACAGGCTGTAAAAGGGGAAAACCCATTAGGTAACTTTAAACGAAGTTGCTAAGAAACCAAATAGTAAAGAAAAGGATTGATCGATCTTACAAAGCAAAGATTCGAAGCCCACATCCTGAAAGCTGAATGAAGCTCAAAAGCTATAAATGTTATAAACTAAAAGCAGTTTTTGTTTCCCAAAGGGCCCTGGAGCGCTTGATGGCACTCTAATCTGAAAAGTGCAGCAGAGTTACAACAATTGCAGCGTAAGAGATGAACTTTAAATATTAGATTTTGAGAGTAAAAAGCATAGTTATTAAACTCAGCCAGGATGTTGACCCGGTCAGGCGATTGGGTCAGTGGGTCATTGGGTCAACTAATGGGTCATTGGGTCAATCAGTGGGTCATTAATTTAAAAAAAAAAGAATATATCAAATAATATATATAAATTTTTTGTACAATTTAATACAATAACAACATTTTTACAAGTTAAAAAGTAATTTATATCAATTAAAATTTTGATAAAAATTCTTAAAAAATTATTTTTCAATGTAAATTGTAACATATTACTTAATATATGAAGTTATGAACAACATTAAATTATTATATACAGAAAAATATATAGTGAAAAGTGAAAAATTCTTAAATTATACAAGAAAATATTATATAATATTATTTAATATTATGAAAATATTATTTTTATCGTTCACACAGTAAAAAGATAAAAATATAATAAATTTTAGTATGTAAATATTATTGTTCCTGTAATAAAAAGTGAAAAAAAATATATAATTTTTACTGTACAAATACTGTTTATTATTAAAAAAATATTATTTTTACTGTTTGCACAGTAAAAAGTACAAAAAAATAATTTTTTATTATTTAATTAACCCAGATACTGTTCATGAAACCCGACCCGGCCCAGTATCCGGGTCATTGGGCCGCCGGTCCGACCGACCGGGCCGGACCGGGTTTAATAACTATGGTAAAAAGAGGGACCGAGTTGACATGAATTAGAGGAGTTAATAAGCTCTAGAGAGCTTATAAGGACACAAAAATCAAAGACATTGAGGGGCTGGAAAAAAAAAAAAAAAAAGACATGAGGTGTAGAAGCTATGCAAATGCCGCAGAGAAAATGAAATAAATAAATAAATAAATAAGCAGCAAGAAATGAAGCTGGAAACCACTTTGTTACATTGATTAATTTGCTCCATTGTATAGGAGTCTTTTAAGTATCATAATGATTACATAAGATCAAGCAGCTTAGGGGGTATTTGGGTTAATTTTTAAAAGGGTGTATTTACTTTTCATTTTTAAAAAATAAAAAGATAGGTGTTTGATAAATTTTTTACTATTATTATTTGATTCTTTTTATTTTCTTATTTGACTTCTTAACAACAGAAAATTAAAAAGTAGTTTCGGACTACTTTTTGTTACTTTTTATATTACTTTTCACTTTTTAATATTAATAATAATTTATATGGACTAAATTACCCTTAAAAATATTTATATAATTTTACTATTATTTTTTTTATTTGACACATGAATTAGATATGTTAATTTATTTTATTAATATATATATAACTTCAATAACTTTTTTTCAAGTATTCTTAAATAATTTTTTTTCACTTCAATTTTCTTTAATATTGACATTTATAAAAAAAATCTCAAATATAATAATTTTTATCATTTAATAAAAATTAATATTTTTTTAAAAAAATTAAAAATTAAATAAAATAATTCTCAATATTATTTATAAAATATTATTCTAAAATATAAAATTATAAAATATAAAAATAAAATTTTTAATATGATATATTTATACAAATTATATGTCTAAATTAGACATTTCATTATTCAGCAGTAACAGTTTGTATAAAATTAACCAAACACTTTATTAATTTTATTAGCAATCAACAACAGTAAATAGGTATCAGCAATCAGTAATAATAATTATTAACAATAACATTCAACAGTTAAATCAAACAGAATCTTAAGCATACAATTCGCTTACATATGTCAGAAATGCAAAGCTTGATGCTTGCCTTTTCAATTGACAGAAACAGAAAATACAACTCAACATAATCTGATCCATGACTAATACAAGCAACCTAAATACAAGAGAAATGAGCAGGGCAATGATGCACCTAGCTACAATCTTTCAATTCAGCAAAGTGTTATCAACACACCCAAAAGCAGCAATCGTTGGAACAAGTTGTTATTATAGGGCAGTATTGGTTCACTTCGAAGTACCAACTATGTTCAAGTAAAATTACTACTTTCCAGATGCCAATTATGTGTAAGTACCGAAGTAGTTAATGTGCCAAGTCTAGTTGATTTAGAAAGGGATTGTTTTTTTAACAAAAAAAAAAAAAATTTATTGTAGTTATATCAATTATCAGATTTACGGATTAAAATTAGAGTAATTTCTGTTTGTTTGAATCTCGTTTAACTACCTTCAAAGAGTAGACCCACCACCTGACACTGGTGGGATCGAGTGTGACTCCGCTAATGGAGACCACAACAATTGCTGAACCGGACTCCCAAACACTGCGTATCACAGCTTACATATGAAACTATCCCAGCATGAGTCAGTCAAGGGAGAGCGTAGGCACGTAGGCTTGAACCCAAGTCGTTAGTATGAAAACAGTCAATTTATCACTAAATTACCGTTCGAATGGTATTAACAATGGGATTTCAAAAACTAAAGGGCAAAAAAAAATATATATGAAACAATTTTGCACCGATAAAACAATGCACATTGAATGAAATGTACAATTTACAGTCTATAGCTTTGGACTATCTGGGACAAAACCATATGGTGTGATTACTTTCAGAAAAGCTATTGGGGGTGGATCTCAACCTGTGGCCACTTATCCTTTATGAATACTTCGAGAAGAAGATCAATCATTACTTGATTTATATGTTAATCTTACCCTATTACTCCAGGTTAACATTACATGTTTCAATTTTTTGGGCTTAATTTCTGTGATTGTAATGTTTTCAGTACAAGTCCCGATACCAACAAATCTGTTCGCTAAAGCTCAATGATATTTGTCCATTATCAATCCAGATTGCCAACAAATGCAAAATTTCATGTAGAACTAAAATTTCTTGGTTACTTCAACGAAACCGAGAGCAACCAAATGGAAAGTACAATGTTTCAATGATCCCGAGGCTTGTACTCCTTGCCAATCAATTCCATAAAGTTAATTGCTACGCTGAGAGCATTGATAGAAGCCAAATAACTCAGGTCTGTGCCTGAGAGTTTTCCCCCTCCTCCAGCCAAATCTGATATACCGCGAAACACAATAGAAGGCACCCCATTTGTCAAAGAAGTCTGCATCACATCAACAACACTTGCTGTTAATTCTATCAGATAAGGCGGACTTTTCCCAATCGAAGATCATTAGTAAGTCAATTGAGGTCCCAATTTTGTTTACTGACCATTACTATAGCAGCACTCTCTTCATCCACTGTTGAGACCCCAAGTTCCCTGAAAAGAAATTCCCTATATGCTGCATTCGCAAGGAATATATCAGCACTAGAAGCCCTCAATCCATACACAACTTTTGGTGTTTCAGGCAGGCAATATGTTTCATTTACACATTGTTGCAAATCTAAATCCTGCAACAAATTACAGTAATAGACAGTTTAGGAAGCACTTGATGTAATAATATCAGAAGAGAGCATCCAAAACTTTCTCTGGAGTCCAGAACAATCTGGTGACAAACCTGAAGTTGAGCAGCAATATTGAACCACATTAAACTCACAGGAATCCAAAATATCTCTTTCTTGTCGTTCCCCGCAGAAAAAAACTGAGTCGAGGTGAACTCTACCTTTGCCAACAAGTTCTCCCCAATTACCGGAAAATTGAAACCCCCAAACTTCAGTTCTGGGTATTGCCCTCTCCCTGTCTTGAACTCCTGAAACACAACGGAAAAAATGTGAAAACAACATTCTGTCACTAGCAATGTGGACACTACCAGTCCCACTAAGAGTATTGTGTCTATACCTAGTGAGGGTGTGATCCCAAGTATGAGTGCTACTAAAGCGTTCAATAGGACTAAACTTATGCCTATACCTATGCTTATAGCTACGTCTGATTTGGTGCTCTTTATGCAAAACGGAGTGATTTAAATGTTGTACCTGCCATTTCCAAGAACTTGTGAAGGCAACATAATTCGGCACACTAACATCACCGAGGGACAGGGAATCACTAGTGCTTCCTGCTGTCCCGTAATGCACAATTCCTCGAATATCAAAATTGTCAAGAAGGGTTTGAACAGTTATACCTGCATTCAACTGTGTACATATGCCCCAAAAACGTTAAAGGAATCCGTGCAAAGAAAGGAAAATGCACTTTTGGATTACATGCAGCAATGTATGTATGTTTGTCACATTAAGATTCTGCGAAGTAGCAAGGAGTTTATGTGTAAAGGATAGTAAGAATCTCACAATTTGCTCCCCTGTCATTACATAGATGACATCAATGCCACGAATCTTTCCAATGTGAAATCTTCTTCCTGATTTAGAAACCAAACATCATATTCAACCGCTGTCAGAAGAACCGTAACAATTAAAGATATCATTGAAGTGAACTGAAGAATTCAATCTCAAGTCTTTCAAATATAGTTTCAAGTCCATTTACAATGTAGTGACTGAATTTTGAACTTTCTTTTTAGGAAAAAATTAGAGAGACGGGAAGAGATAGGCAATGGTCACGTACGCTTTTTAATTTTTGTTATTTAGAAAAAATATCATGTAGATACAATCAAAGTAGAATGAGCATGAATAATGATAAAATGTACATTAAACCACATAAAATATTGTATATAGATTATACTTGTCTATATGCACATTATAAGTTTTTTGACAAAAATAAATAAAAAATACGTGGAACCCAAGATTTGCATTTTTAGGAGCCTTTGTGGGGGCAAATGCCTCTAGCCATATATATATATATATATATATATATATATATATGCACCCTTTCAGTTTTTTTTCTCTCACACAATAATTATTTTGCTTTTAAGTCCTTGGACTAAACGAAATTAATGGGCTTGATTAAGAAACTAATTTACGTGAAAGTGAACTTTCCCTCCGCCAAGAAAAGATTCTAGATCTGCCCCTGATTGCTTTAATCCACATGAATATTGCAAGATGTTGTAAATTTGCCATATTTACAAAAGAAAAATGCTTATTGACAATACTTATTAAAGTACATGATAAGTACACAAAAAAAGAAAGTGAACCAATTATGTTTCTTTCTGCGACAAACAAATAAATGAAACTGCTGAACAAATGAAAAAAATTTTGCTATTCCCTAGTAACCACAGTGCCTCAATAAGTATTGCATCATAGTAGTATGTTGAACAAATTATCCTACTAAAATTATTATTTGATATCAGCTTAAATGTATCAATATTTTCGTTTTAGAAACCTCATTCTCCTGTAGTTTTTTTTTTCTTTTTAATTTTTGAAGATGCTCCATCTCCAACGTATGTCTCCTAGCATGTTGGTGTTGTGTATCCTTCTATTTTGTCCTATAGAGATCTTTATCTTTATTTATTTTTTTTTTTTTTCCGTTTGTTTCACAAATATTATGTTATGAATTGATGCAGCCCATACTCCCATAAGTTACGCTTTCAGCCCAACACATTAGTATGGCATCCCATACACCTAATAATTTTTAAATTGAGGTTGAGTATTTATTCAACTGATTGAGGAGGTTGTCTTTCAACCAATAAGTAGAGAGTTCAAATCTCACCAAACTTCATTTCCTCCCTCCTAAAATGTCTAATAGGGTTCTTTATAGATAAAAATAATAATAATAATAATTTTTAAATTGAAGGTGTATACCTTCGAATGAGAAGTCTACAATTCAATTTAAAATTTAAATTTCAATCATCTATTTTATATGTCTCACTAACATCTCTCCTAGGAACAAAAACAAATTCTAAATTGAGGTTTTGACTTAAACCTAACAGTTGGGAGTACGTTTCCAAACCGCCCCCTCCCCAACTGTAGCTCCTTAGTGCCAGAAAGAAAAAAGAGATTTCTAAATTATTTATTCAATACTTGTCACCAATAATCATCACGTAAGCCACTCCAACCCAATTGAGCTTTCCTTATATATATACATATATATCTATATATCTATGTGTGTGCGCGCGTGTGTTTATTATTTTGACGTCAAGCATCCATCACCTAAATTTTATGTGGATCCATCAAACCCGTCTGACAATAAGACTCCATTTGTCTACTAGCGCCCCAAGGATTGTATACTAGTCACAACTACAGTAGTCATTTTCTGTCCCGAGTTAAAGAAAAAAGGCAACGGCTTTAGAATCACTTTGTTTTGTTTTAACATGTATTTTAAAAAAATGCACTTAATTATTACTTTTTTATAATTATATTAATAAATAAAATAATAAAAATATATTTTATTTATTTATTTTTTTACATTAAATATACATATAATTATAAAAAAATTAATAATTTATTATTTTTTTAATAGACGTTGACACAAAATAACTTGAGATATTTTGTGTGTGTGGGTCTTAAACTTTTCCAAAAAAGAAAAATAAGAGAGAGAGAGAGAGAGAGAGAGATAGAGAGTACCAGCCAACTCAATCCAAGAAATATCAGAGCTAGGAACAAAGAAGCCAGAATCCTGAAGTGCTCTTTCCTCGGTAGAGTAAGCCATGACCAGTCCAAAATATGGCCCTCCTATCTCATTCACTCTATCCACTGCTCCATGCATGGGATGGCTCAACCTCAGCTCCAAACTAAGTTGAGCCATACCCAATATCCCAACTACAACCATCCCCAGATTAGCCCTCCACGTTCGACTCCGTGACCCCACCGCCAAGGCCATTGACGGCGGCTGGATTCTGGTCGTTGAGGAAAATATGGTGATGGTGGATTGGCCAGGACAGATTTTAGACAGCTCCGGTTAAGGGAAAGAAAAGGAGACGAAATTTAAACCAAAAAAAAAAGAAAAGGACATGAAAGAAAGGAATGGTTGGTGGGCTCTTACAGTAAGTGAGACATCCACCGGCAGATCCACGTGTACTAGTGCCTACCCCTAAAAAGTATAATTTACATTAGTTTTATTTTATTTTTTTTAAATTTATAATTTATCCCGCTCAATTGTTTTCATTATATATATATATATTATTTTATTAAATTTTATATTTTATGTTTTACACTCATTTTCTTTTTTTTAATTATAAGATTATTACGTATATTAAACTAATGTTATTTTACTGTATGAATTAAAATTTATTAATAAAATAATATTATTTTATTATTTACAGTAAAAGAGAAAATATTTCTTAATACATATTTGCATCCCTAATTCCAATTCTTTAATCGGCCAGTGGGGACGTCCCGCAATAATTGTGAGAATGGCAACATCCAACATGACATTCACGTGGTTATAGAGATGGGCTTTTCCGAGTGCAACCAATAGAGGAAGTCCAGTCCAAGTCCCTGCTGAATTTGTAAATGCTCAGGAATTCACTCAATTCGCCATGAATTAGAATTTGGACCCCATATCCGTTGTGACCATATCAAGAAACAATTTGAATGAGTTGTCATTTGGTGCATTTTGATTGTTTCTAATAAACTCAATTGTGACCATATAAGTTGTGACCATATGACAAGTCATCTCAGCCAAAGTGCAGATTACTGTATATCTTGGGCTTTGTAGGGACGTCTGGATTTGTTTTTTATCTGATAAAATTCTCTGGAATGGAACAACTCAATATTTGGTAGCTCTTCCCAAGATTTTTTTTTTTGGGGGGGGGGGGGGGGGGCGGTCTGAAGCTCCTTGCTTGGTGGAGTACAAGTTTTAACACTAGGCTAAGGATAAGAGTGTGATGCAGTCAACATTAGATAGGTTAAGTTGCTCGAACAGTTATTATGGGGTTTTCGTAAAAAAAGAATATATATGTAATAAATTTATATATGGAACTAATGCATGGGCGTCAGAAATACCTGCTTAGAGTAAGAAAGTAAATCAGTACTAATAACTTACATATCATACGGTCAAATTGATCATTACCAAACATGACACAAAGATCGAGACAAACTATTAGACTACAATTAAATATATATAACCCTGAAATGTTAAATAGACTTACCTAAATCTAAATCTAAAGTGTTAACTAAATCTAATTCAATCAACATTAATTACTGTACATCGACAAACTAATGTCAGGAATCATACCGGTACACCTGACAACGAATTCCGAACTGCAACACCTGTCTCTGTGTTTTGGTTGTTGGTCTTTGGAAGTGCATTTATATATCTGTTAAGTGGCAACTTTGGACGCCCCTTTGATTTGACCTTTTATTTTTTGAAAGAGCTCGAAAGCAAGAGGCATTCGGTTCCCTGGTCGTGACAATGAGAGTTTGGCACCAATATTCACTCCTGCTCGTTCAGTCTCAGCAGCAGATGTGAATGCGAGTCTTGCACAACAGATTCAGCATGATGTTCGGGGGCAAAGCTTTACAGCTGAACAATCAAAGGAAGCATTTGATGTGGCTAGAAATAGTGTTGAGCTGCTCACCACTGTATTGTCCTCTTCGCACCAGCAAGATGCGTTGGAGGTACTTTTATCCTACAAGAGGTTACTTCTAAAATTTCCTGTCCAAGCTAATATGAATGTGATGATGTTTTTAGGTACAATTAAATAACATCTTGGAATTTACTTGTCTTGTGAGATCCCTCTGAACTTCGCATAAAGGTTTCTCTTTTTGTTTTCTGAGTTGTCAAGAAGTTAAAATTTTAGTGGCATCCTGTTTTGCTTAGCCCATCCAAGTCTGTCCTCTGGAGTCATAGTAATGTGTAGAGGGTAGATGTTGTCTGTTCTGATGAAGAGCACAATTACATGTTTCAGACATTTTATTTTAAGTGGTATTCCAGTTAAAACTGCGACTAATATTTTTAAAACGAAAATTGATACTTTTGAAATGTAAAAATAATAAGTGTTTCAAAAAAATATTAATTTTCGTTTAAAAAATATCGGTCACAGTTTTAACCGAGACAAAAACTAAGATAAATTCATCCGAGATGCCAACTTTTTTTCTTTGATGAAAGCCATAGCACACTATCTCCTACTGCTCTCTCTCTCTCTCTCTATCTCTCTCTCTCTCTAGCATCACGGATAGCAGTGTAGATAGACCTGATTACAGAACCACTTATGGAATTTTTTTTTTTTTTGCTTAAATAATGGATTATTTGGCTCATAATAAAACTTGTTTATTTGGGCTACTAATCAAAGAGAACTTGAGCAAATATATATTTGTTGGCTGATTTTAATGTCACATTTGCTATCTTAATTACCATGAGTTCATGTTTAGCTTAGTAGCATATTTGTTTCCTGTGCTTTGTTCTTTATGACTGCCTCATAAATCTTTTCGATCAAGAGATTATAAACGAGAATGTTGGACGATAGATAATCTTTTGAGTAACATTTATGAAGTCTTTATGATAGAGTGCTTTCTCTTGAATGACAGGATGATTTGACAACTACACTTGTTCAGCAGTGTCACCAGTCTCAATTGACTCTCCTGAGAATCATTGAAACAGCAGGAGACAATGAAGCTTTGCTTTTTGAAGCATTGAACGTGAACGATGATATCCAGAAAGCTCTTTCCAAGTATGAAGAGCTGAAGAAGCCATCAGTGGCTCCTCCAGAACCAGAACCTGCTATGATTCCTGTAGTTGTTGAGCCTGATGAATCCCCCCGGCATCCAGAAGAAGATGCATTGATTAGGAAGCCAGCAGCTTCACGAGGTGTAACCCATGGTGGGAACAATGATGACATGATGGATGATCTGGCTGAAAAGATCTTTGGCAAGAAGGGTGGTGGTACATCTGAAGGTGGTGCATAAACCTAAGAAGCAGCACTCTTCAAAGGATGACCTCATCTCATTGTGAGCTACTGCAGACGTGATTTCCATACTTTAGGAGAGACTACTTATAGCAAATGACAGTCATTTTATTTTGATCACAAATCATGTTTGCTTTTTTGATAAAAATGAGCTTCACAAACAGGTTTCTGGACTTCTCTTTTGCACAAAAACCATTGCTTGTATGACTAGTTTACGTTTGGACATGATGCTCATAAATGTGTAGATATAATGAAGATTGGTTTCAGAACTCTGTGGATTGTCTGGGGTGTTGTAAAAAGAATGATAACTGATTGCTGCTTAAAGCATTTGATGCCCTTACGAGCTATACGTTGCCATAAAATGAATGATGGCTAGCGCATGTGTTCTTGTTCTCAAAGTCACTCTTATATCTCCTCTAAGTGTGAAGTATACAAGGACCGCTGCCGAGAGATCTCAACAGCACTCCCTCACCTGGTGCCCTCACCGGTTGCTAACCCTTCCTGTCTGTGAGTCTGGCTTTTTCCTACTAAGGCAAACCAAAGGTGTCTTAGACAGTTGGTAGGCACCTCATCCACTAGTGTTGATCCATTTGGTTTGTAATCCTTTTTCCTTTGGGACAATCAGCCAACCCCGTCTCTACAGGGTGCCTAGGTTCTTTGACTTCATGCTTGCAACCCCACATATATTAACACTGTGACCCTGTCTCACACTGCACATTCAATTCATGTTCTGCACGTTCACAGGCAATTTCCAACTATGGCAGAAGAAACTTTGGAAAAGGAACAAGATATCTCACCTTCAGAAGAAACCACAAGGATTACATGTATAACTACAGGCCAATTGTCAAATCTAACAACAAAAGAGCACTTACTTTCACAAAAAACAACAACCTCACAGCCATTTCTTGCGCTCAAGTGAAACGGTCTTGTTAGTCAGCTTGTCCCATGGTTTTTGCAACACCCTCCCAAAGTTCCCACTACTGCTTCTACCTTCACCATGAGGATGATCTACTGGATTCATGGCAAACCCTCAAACCACCAGTCTTCATACATGTCCAATGGTGGCCAGACAGGGAGAATCTACAAACTTCTCAGCACCTGAAGGGAGTTTAACCAAACAGTATCTTGTTGTCGGCTCTTTCAACATTTTAGCATAACTGCCAGCAGCTCAAACTAGCTTGCCACCTTGGCTGAGGTTCATCTCAATATTGTGGATTATTGTCCCAATACGCATACTAGTAAGTGGCATGCAAATTCCAATCCGTGAATTGACATCCTGATGAAGCTGTTGTCTTACTATGTTGTTCCGCAATGAATTGGTACCAGCTGCATCTGTGACAAGCAAGGAAAAAAATAGCTTATAGCATGTTTGGAAAACTTATTAAAAAGAATTTGCTGGCTTTTGGTTATTCTGAAATGCAAGAAAATTTCAGAAATAATATTAGGAAGCCAAAAAGAGCAACGCAGAACCAAATTCCAACAAATTTGCCTTCTGCAGCAAAGAGTACATCATAGGGAAAACCAATCTAGATACAGCTTTGGGCAGTGTAGTGTTCTTTTCTTCACCTCAAATTCGACCCACCACATAAAACATAACAAATTTGTAACTTTTTCTTTTCGGAGAGGGGAAAAAAACCTCTTCTCCATATTTTCTGTTGTTTTTCAGATTCAATAAACTCAAATTCTGCCTTCTATGTGCTTTTCTTTTCTCCAGGTTAATCCCCAAAATCATTCTCTGCAGCATCATCAAGCAGCTGAATGCTTCCTTCCCCTTCCTTTGCCCACCACCACCACCCGTCTCCTCCAACAAAAGGGAAAAAAAAATGAAAATCACTTATTTTGCACTTCTTTCAATCCCTTGGTCAGTCTTCCCCCCTCTTTTTTCATTAGAATGCTTAACCAGTTAACCATGCATTTTAGCAGTACAAAGCAAGGTTTATTGCTTTTCCACCTATTTTTTTACAGAGAAATGGAAAACATCCTTGTCAATAGTTGAACTATGTACCAGGGATTCGGATGGATATAAGAAATACAAAATATTACCTGAAACAATTTCAGGCCCTCAAAAGCACGAGAAACTGGTTCAACTCATTGAATTCCATTTCAATAATGGCAGTATCCTCCACAGCCAATCTATCTCACAGTTTGTTGATTTACTTTACTTTGCTCAGGCGTAGATGTCTGTGGTTTCCGAATGAATTTTCTCCTTTTCAGCTTATTAATAATCCTTTTCTTCTTAAGTTCTGCTCTACTCTTAATTTTTGCCAGCTTTTGTTTTCCACCTTCTATATGATCTAGGATGGCTTTTTCTCTTTTTTCATCTGGCATCAAAGCCAATTTAGAAAATTTCTTTGGCCGGACAATTCCCAGTTTTTCAGTTATCTCCCGAAATGCAGGGACAAGGCCTCGTCTTATGGAACACCCATCAACAAGCTGCATTGAGTTTGATTCAGGAAGGCAAGTGGCATTTTTCAACTCAAGGTCCAGGCAGAAAGGGGAGTCCTTTAACCACATTCTGAGGGAATGTGCTTTAGCCACAAGGACTCCACTCCGCGTTTTGCAGGGAAGAAATGGGGAGGCCATCTCCCAAAGGCACGCCTTAACTGTGCTGCTTAAAGAAACCATATTGTATTCAGCTGTTCCTGTTATCAAAACAACTGATTTTGGAGACTCTGGATTACCCTGCAAGGATGCATCCTGCACAAGAAAAAGGCATCTCAAGGTTAGGTGCAAGAGATGGTCTGCCAAAAATGTCTCATCATTTTAAAAGCCCTTGTCACTATGAATGAACAGGCAATTTATATATTCATGAGGAAAGCTTGGTATTATCTAGTCAATGACAGATATGAATCTATGCCATACATTAAAAATTAAAGATCTTTCACCAAGCTCAAATCCAGATTCACAAAAACATCATTAATAGATCAAAGCCCAGAAAACAACAATGGAGTCCACGTGTGCCTGCGCACACCTAAAACAAGAAATATTCATCTGCGCATACAATTTTCAAAAAGAAAGAAAATAATAATTATGTAGAAACACCGATACCTAGATGTGGATTTTATATTGAGATTAGACTTGTAGCACATTAACAACCGGATCTGCCTTTGAATGGTCACAGCAAGTTGTTTAATTAGATTTAAGTGGTTAAATTTAGTGCTTGATAGCATGGATCTAGTCAGCTTGCCATCTCTGCTACTATAACTACGTGAAAAAAGGATTTATGGTCCAGATTCAAGCTTCTATTAGAAACTGTAAAACCTACAAAAGCCTGCATCCACAACAACTTCTGCAGTAATAAATGTGCATGCAACAGCCATCTCGAATATCATGGACTTCTCTGAAAGAATTATACTGACAATGGCATAAGAAGACTTGCCTGCATGAGATCAAGCCATAAAGTAAGGCCGACAAGAGCAGCTCCACCTGACAACTTTCTAAAATCAGCACCCCAATCCTTTTCAGCTACCCTGCATTTCAAAATGCAGGGATTAGCAAACGGTATGCGACACCATTAAAATGTAATTCCAATCAACTCCTCTCCCAACATCATCATTAGATCAATCAAGATCAGACCCTTTTGTAAACTTTGGCATTTACAGTGGTGTTACTCAATCAAGGATACCTTTTTCGTTCAAGTTTCAACAAATTTATTTGTTCCACTTGCAATTTAAGATATTCTATTCAAATATGTGCTATTAGCAACTACCTAAACACATCATGGTTATATATGCCCCTCTTAACTGCCAATTGGAAAAGCCAAGAAGCAGTAGCTCGAAGCTCAAAAGCCCACAACAAATCCTCCAAGGCATTAACAAAGTTGAAGGCTGCATCATCTTCCATGCTTTCAAGCATCTCAAGACAACTATCCACCTCTTGAACAAGTAATCCAGAATTTTCTGTTAAAAGCCTGCAAAACAAGCATCAATCAGACAACAACAATGCAATCATGTAGCCCTAATAAAGCATCCTGTGCACCAGCTCACTAAAAATTTACAGTCAAAGAGCACCTCATTGGAAGATCAAATCCAGCATCTTGAAGAGCATTTAGAAGAACAATAGCTTCACAACTCTTCTGTGACAGACTTGCTGCCCTAATAAAGCATGTCCATATTCTGTGATCTGGCTCCAGACCTTCTTTCTTCATTTCCATAAGTTTCTGAATTCCAACGTTGTAATCTCCATTTCTCATATAAGCATCAATAACAGAACAATATGGCAACGTACAGAGATCTAAACCTGTTTCTTTCAAATTGGTAAGAACCTTTTCAGCTTCTTCAGGCTGCCCAGAGCATCCATAAGAGGTCATCAACAAGTGCATTGTAGCAACAGTGGGTTCCACACCTGCATCTCTCATCACAATTAATATCTTTTCAGCTTTGGAGTGGTTTCCAGAATTTCTGAATATTTTCATCATTATATGATAAAAGGAACGATCCAACTTGCATCCTTTCGACAATAACTCTTCAAAAATTTCCTCAGCTTGTGGCACCAGCTGCTGCTTACCAAAAGCCGAAATCAAACTCTTATAGGTATCTAATTTAGGGTCCAATCCCACCCTTCTCATTTGGTGCATCAGGGATAAACCTTCTTCTGGTCTCCAATCTCTGCAGTACATTATAATTAACGTATTGTAAGTGTCCTCATCAGGCTCAAGTCCACATTCCTTAATCTGCTGGTAAACTTGGGTTGCCTTCCTGAAATCATTAATTCCAGTATATAACCTGAGCATAGAATTCCATATTGATAGATCAGGTTTGAATCCTGCTTCATCCATCTCAGAAACCATGGCTTCAACATCCCTTACACGTTTTGCCCTGCATAACAAAAAAATCATTGTTCTGTAAAGATGCATGGTGGGAAAATAGCCTGCAGCCTTCATGCCATGATATATCTTCCGTACTTCGAATATGTTTCCAGCGCGTGCGAATGCATCAAGCATCAAAAGAATAGAACTTTTGCTTATTTTGAAACCCATATCTTGCAATTCCTGAATAACCACATAAAGCTCGTCCAATCTTCCATCCACAATTAAAGCTTGCAAAAGACCGTTAATGGAATCGACAGTTGGGGAAGGACCCTCTTTCATCATTGTATTAAACACAGCCCTGGCACGCTCATAACAACCACTTGAAGCATAAGCATGTATTAAGGCATTCCAAACTTTCCGATCTACAGCAATACATCTTTGCCTAAGGTTATCCACCATGCTTTCTGCTTTCTGCCATAGCTTCAATTTCCCATATGCTTCAATCACATCAACATAAATGGATATATTATCCACTAGTTTGCCTTTAGTTAAGGCTATATCAATCAGATGATGAGCCGTTTCAGGGAACTCCATCTTTTTATACAAAACTGCCATTGTTTGGTATAAAGATTCAGAAGGTTCAACACCACAGAATCTCATGTCAGAGAAAATCTGAGAAGCTTCAGCATTGAGATCATTTTCTGCACAGCACTGAATCAAGGATTCATACATAGTAGAACTCACAGTAAAAGGTCCAAATTCCCTGATATTACTGTATTCTTCTAGAGCAGTATCTAAGAGCTGAGCCCGGCAAGACATGACAACCAAGGCTTCTGATATAAAAGGATTTGGCTTGGGAGTATGCTGTTTTAACATTTCAAGCAATTCAAGCGCTTCAGAGTGCCTCCCAGAGGAACTGTATGAACTCAAAATAGACAGCAAATTCTCACATTCAATATCATTGTTCTTGCTAATGGCCACTCTCAGAATTTTTGTGGCATCATCATAGCATTCAGCCTTGACAAGTATAGAAGAAATGGTCTGTGGTTTCACATTGAATAATTCTTGCATATCTCTGACTACTCTTCCGATGTCTCCCACTTTGCACTCCCTCTTCAGAGTTCGAAACATTCCTTCACAGAGGGCGAGATCTGGCATGATACCATCACGAACCATTTCCCCATACATCGTCATTGCTTTTTTTAACTCATTAAATCTTAGAAATATATCTAACATAACCGAATATGCTAGTTGATCTGGTGTTATACCAGACCTTAGCATGCAATTAAAAGTTTCCTCAGCCTCAACTGGTTTCCCAGCCTTCGCATAGGCACATATTAGGGCACTATAAGTTCTCAGTGTCGGTTTAACTCCTGCATTCAACATCTCTGACATCACACTAGCAACCTCTGCTATCATATTTGCTTTCCCAAGTGAATCAATTAGAACAGTGTAGGTAATAGCATCAGGATTCCGACCAGATGACTTCATTTCTTGGTAAAGATGTAACGCCAGATCATGCCGACCTTGCTTTCCATACATGTGAATAATTGTATTATAGGTCATCTCATCTTTTCCAAACCCCATTCTAACCATTCCCTCCCAAATTTCTGTCACCTTGTCCACATTACCTTCTTTTGCAAAGGCGTACAATAATGAGTTATATGTCACTGCATCCGGGAAGAACCCTTTGGATTCTAAATCCTTAAAAAGCTGCTCTGCTTTGCCTGAAAGCCCGCATCTTCCATAAACCGAGATCATTGAATTGTAAGTCCACAAATCAGGTTGGCAACGATGCATCTCCATATCAACAAAAACCCTCGTAGCCTCCTCCAAATTTGATTCACGCGAACAAGCACTAATAAGAGTGTTATAGGTGATTATATCCGGTCTAAGCCCTGATCGCCTCACCTCATTTAAAAGCTCAATAGCCAAATTAGGCGTCATTGCATTTGCCTTCATTCGAGCATTTATCAAAGTATTGAAGCTAACAAGGTCTGGCTCACATCCTCGCTCATGCATCAGATCGAGCAGTTGTTGAACCTTATTGAACTTACCAGTCCTCGCGTACACGCCCATCATTGCATTGTAGACTTGCACACTGTCGCCAACAGAGGGCTCGGCCCTGGTGAATATTTCCACAGCCAAGGCCTCCTGATTGGCTTTTCCCAACACAGCCAATATTGTGGAAAGCATCCGCGCATTAGGGGAATACCAGTGCCGCAAATTCAACCACTCATAGACCTCCAAAGCACGCTGCCAGCTCACCTTACCAACCCACTTCACCACAAAGCAAAAATCGGTGGGTGTCATCTGAACCCTGCGCTCATCCAACACACCGGCCACAAACTGGTCTTCTTTCAAACCCAAGATTCTATCAGTGTAGAATTTTACCCTCTCTCTCCAATCTTTAGCCCTTTTGAGGGCCAATTTACTCATTTTCTTAACCTTAGTCCTGCTCGGTCTCCCCAACTTTTCCCTTCCCTCATCATCCCCACCATCTATTTCCACCAAAGAATCATCTTTCTCCACAAAATCAGAATCAGAATCAGCCCTGATTTGATTCACTTCTTCTTCTTCTTCTTCTTCTTCTTCCTCTTCTACTAAATGGGTCAGTGGGGGAGGAGGAGAAAAGGTGAATTGGGCACTGGGGGAAGAGTGAATGTCACTCAGCCTTAGGTGGGGCCATCTCACTGACGGTGAAGCTCTGCTATAGCTAAAAGAACTATTGTTATTATTACTGTTGTTGTTGTTGTTGTTACTATGATGATTCATTTGCTGTTCATTAGCAGTTGTTGTTGTGGTTGCACTAGCAGTAGCAGTAGCAGATGGAGATTGATGAGAAGAGCAGGCAAAAGAGATGGTTTTGGTGTTATGGGGTACCTTGGAATTGGAAGGCCATGTTACTGAGGCTAAGGCTAAGGCTGGGACTCCTCCTCCTCCTCCATGGCCGGTGCACGCCATTGCTGCTCTCGGCTGCTCGGCGCTTAAGCTTTTTCTGCTTAGCTTCTTATCGTCATCATCTACGTCAGTTCAGCTACTTATATTGAGCGAGAGAGAAAACAGATGATCTTCTGCGCCTTTTTTTTTATTTTTATTTTTATTTTTTTTTTTGTTAAAGACCGTCCAGTGTCCAATTTAATGGGTTGGCTAATTTGAACCGACTTGAGTAGCACCTCAAAAGATGATAAAAGTTTTCCAGTAAATATTTAATGTGACTGTATTTTCAAAAATTTGAAATCGAGACTTTTAATTAATCGATGACAAACTCTTGTCATTTGTATGTACGTTTGTTGGTATGTTCTGCGCCTTCTAATGGATTCTCCAAATTGTCCACCGTTACGGGCTTCTGGTCACTTTGTGGGCTTTCTGGTCACCTCGTGGCCTTTTTTTGGTTGTTTTGGCCATACTATAAATAATTTAACGAAAAAATCGCTCATTACCGAAAAAAGGAAAAAAAAAAAAGTCGGAGATTGCATTATTAAATTCTGTTAAGAGCAAATGGTTGGGCTTTTAGCCTAGTAGAGGAAATTTCATAACTATTCAATTATTTTATATTTTTAGTTATATAATTATAGTATTTTTTAATAAAATTATAAGATATTATCTCTATTTTTTTATTTTATTCAAGAAAAAAGAAATAGTTTGTCAATGGTTGATAACTTAAATTTTAAAAAGACTCAGTAATAATTAAAATAATTAAAAGTAGTAGTTTTCAATTAAGAGAATCCCAAATCCTCCCTCCACCAACTCCAAAAGACAAAACAAAAAAACTTAAATTTTGAAATTTCAAATTTTAATCTTGAAAGAAAAACGTAAAATTTATAAGAATGAAAACAAATACTCTTATCATATAAATCATGACATAATACATGACCTAATAAATAAAAAAAAACAATTTTACCACTTGCATGCGCTTTATCAATATTCGTTTATGTATTGAACTAAAGATGAAGCGGGGGTTTTGAAATTTTTTTCCATAATTTCAATTCATTTTATTCAATTTTTAGCATTGATACTTTTTTTTAAAAAACTTTTTAAGTAAATATTTATATTGTCAAGGTCAACATAAAGGCATGGAGTTTTGTTCATTCAATTTTGGTTTTCAAATTATGTAATTTAAGTTTGGAAATTGTACCTCTTCATCATCCTAGAATATTATTCTACAGTGATCACATTGTTTTTATTCTTTTTGTTGACAGATTTTAAAAAGTAAATATCCCCTGTTTTGATATTCACACTTTTGACGTTAATATTAAGATTCCTGATTTGTTGATATTTCATGATCTGCATAGGAAAAAGCAAAAGTGAGTCAATAGTAATTGTATAGGGTTAATCTCAGCTCAACAAGCAGCTAGACAAGGAGAGATGGTTACACTGCTAATAACCGGATGTGTAAGCACAACTGTGCTCAAAGCATCTATATATATACATATATACATATTGTTTATTCAAAGCATCTATATTTATGACTTCTCATTGCATCATACAAACCTATCATACTAATTAGATCAGTTAATGGAGTTTGAAAACTTATTTCATGCAAAGATTGGTGTAACGGAAAATGACTATTGAAGGCATGGATTCCGACGACCATGATTACGCAAGGTCGTGTGAGCCTCTTCAACTGCGATGGTTTACATTGCTAATATTTAAAAAACGATAATTATAGTGAATTTTAGGCACTTGTTAATCTTGATCAGTACAAATATTTGGCAATTCGAAAAAATAATTCAGAAAACAGTAACAAAACTGAAGGAAAAAAATTTGACATTTGGGAAAATTGAGGAATAGGAAAAAAGGGGCAAAGTCTCCATATGCTAATGAGAAATAGATTAGATAGAAAAAAGAAAGAAGTACAACTAATAATGCAATAGAAAAAATAGAAAACAGAAAAAAAAAACCGTTAAACAAAAAAATTAAAAGGGAATATCGAGAATTATTTGCCACTATCCTGAAAGACCTTTATGATCAGTATCACGTCCTTGCCACCCACTTGTGGACTGCAGAGAGATCTCACTTTTGGAATTCGTTCCCCAGTTCATATTTCCAAGTAAAGCAGAGAATTTGCTCGTAGAATTAGTTGATGGATCCCTCAGTGACCTTACCCTCCTAAGGGCAATGAGAGTCCTTGAAATGGAATATTTGGTACATGATATAAAGTAAAATAGTATAAAATAAGTTAATCTTATATTATATAAAATATAATAAGATAAAATTAACATATTTAATATTATTTTATTTTATATCATATATCAAATGCATCCAAATGTCGTCGCCCCTCCCTCCTCTCGGTTACTTTGTGCAACTCAAAAACAAATTTCAGGAACCACCACTATAAAATGGTGCTGCAATCTCCCACCTAGAACAATAAGCATCCCAATACCATTGTTAAGAAGGAAATATTTACATCTTAGCTATTCAATGGCAGATAAACAGGCACGCAGTGAATCCTTGCGGGTTCCACATTGAATCCATGAAACTCACCAAACGAGTCAGGAACAAATTGAAAAGGTCAAAAACATACAATGGAAAATAAAGCTTCGTACAATATCTTTATTTCCATCCAAGAATAATCACAATGATAAATGTCATATAAAAAAAGAAAAACAAATGGGGAAGACTATTGTAATCGATTTTTGGATTAGCCAATTCCAATTCAGTGAGTTAAAAGCAAAGAAGCATACTCGCTAAGATATGATGCAAATAAAATTTTCTATGTGAATTTTTCAGAATGTCCTTAAGTTTAGTCCCCTAGTTTGTATTTTATTTCTTTGTGCAAGTAAAATGAACTGATTTGCTGAAAATCATGGAAATT
This sequence comes from Carallia pectinifolia, assembly GCA_037832335.1. Lineage (NCBI taxonomy): Eukaryota > Viridiplantae > Streptophyta > Magnoliopsida > Malpighiales > Rhizophoraceae > Carallia > Carallia pectinifolia. The sequence goes on from CM075444.1 coordinate 7,325,543, forward strand.
CTCAAGGTAACTAATATACCTGCATGCACTTAGGATCAAAAATTGAACCACAAAAAGAAAAAGAAAAGGAAAGGTATTCCCTGCAGGTTGCTGCAGTTAGACCACAAGCACAAGTGTGAAAGGGCATAGAGATACCTGTGAGAGAAGAACAATGCACTCAAACTTAATACGAGCAAGAGCTCATGGCTATCGCCTGGATCTGCTTTGAGCCTTTCGAATCCTCTAAATTATTCAAACGGACTGTTTCGACAGGCTCAAGTTTCCTGTTCGTCAGCCTATGAAATAACCACACGAAAAAATCCTTCATTTTTCGTGAAAACTTATTAATCTAACCTTATACTGTATTTGAATAAAATTCTTGACAGAGAAGAAAGTGAGGGAGAGGAAAGTGAAGGAAAGGATCATTAGAGGAAAAGAATATTTTCTATCATCTCTTGTATTTGGAAAGATGTGACGAAAGGGAGGAAAATTATAAATTTTTTTGTTTGGAAAATGGTGGAAAGTGGGGGAGAAGAATATAAAATGTATTGAAATAACAATTTTATCATTCATAATAAATTCTATTAAGATATTTTGTTTAGGTAAAATTGTAATTTTTAAATTATATAAGGGTAATTGAGTCATTTAATAAATTTAGTAAAAGAACTAACAACTTTCCTCTCATTTTTTAGAGGATTGGTTTTGGTGGGGTATGAAAAATTAGGGGAATTAGAAACTTTACTCTCTTCCACTTTTCAAATATTTTCCAAACATAATAATTTACTTTAATCCTCTCACTTTCTTCTCCCTCTTCCCACTTTTCTCCCTCCTAAACACAGTATTAGTCTCGATATTCTAAGCTTCATTTCGAAAAAGACATTGCATTATAGCCACTTGTTAGCACACCATATGCAGAAAGATCAATTTCTTTGTACTTGAACAATCAACTTTGTAAAGTTAGAGCAATCCTGAAGGAAGAATACTACCAATCATATTTATCATGGTCGCTGAATTTTGATACCAGCCAAACCACACCTGTAGTCTTTAACTTGTAGGAGGACAGAGGACTTCTTTCAAATACGTATAGATTAGAACGAAGAGTGGCTTTAACTTGTAGGAGGAAGCAGGTAGATTCTTGCTATCTTGCTACCTTTCGCATTGGCATGTGCAATTAACTTGAGTCAGCACTAAATGGCAAGTATTTCTATTGTTTGCTGTCGTCTACCAAATCTGTAACACTTATAGTGTGTTTGGATTGTGAGATTTTGGTGAGAAAGAAAATGATGAAAAAGAAAAATAATTATAAAAAAGTCGTGAGAAAGAAAAAAAATGAATTTATTATTTCGATAGATAAAAAATGTGAGAAATGAATGATAAAAAAGTGGTGAGAAAAATAAGTGTAGATTTGAAATTACCAAATTATCTCTACTGTTTTTACTGATTTTTTTCGTTTTTTGTCCCAATTGTTATTAGTGTGTTGGAAAACCTGTTTTGCAAATGAACGGCCATGTTGGAATGCCGACCTATGGTTGTGGATAAAAGCAGTTTCGGTGGTTCACAAAAATGACCGAAAAAAAAAAGGGTCAGTGAGATGATGAGCTGGGGTATTTAGATAAATTTGCTTTCATTTTGTTTTAATTTCTTATTTTGTTTTCTCAAAATAATATGTTCAAATACACTGGTCCTGTTGCTCTCATTTTTTCCACCGTTTTCTTTCATTATTCCCAAACAATGGAAATTGTTTTGTTCCGCGTGTTTTCTTTTTTTTTTTTCTCTTTTCTAATCAGTTGCCAAATAGAGGGTTAGTTTTAAAGAGCAGAAAATAACCAAAATCAGCACCAATCACTGCACTGACAAAGCTGTAGGCATTGTACGCGAAGCAGCGCAGCAAATGAAAGGCCTTTGTGGTGGCAGCACTATCCACAAAATCTAATAAGCTTACCACTGTAAGAAAGAGATGTGCTGTGTTTGGATCTCTCTGCGAGAAGGCTGCACCATTGATCCCACACAATTTCAAGCTTCTAAAAATTGGCACCAAAAGTCTCAAAATATTTTGAATTGGGCAAGCTCAATGCATCAATGCTGTCCTCCTCCAGATAGCACCCATCCACATATCTGCCGAAATTTGAAGGGATGGGATTACGGGAAAGAGGTGGGGAGTGATGGAAATTCAAAACTGTCTTCACGTATATAATGCAGATATATGCAAATACAACACTAAATATAATACAAAAGCGACGTTGAAGAGAATAGGCAAAGCCACCCAGATACGTTTGCAAGCGAGATAACTGTTTCTTCAATCAAATTGCTCTCCTCTTTGTAACGCACTCCCTTTCTTTTGTTCCATTCGTAAGTCCTTGAACTTTTGAAGTCTCAGTGGGGGACCAATTCATATCATCAATGAACTTAGGGAAGATGGGCAGATTATTCACTATCATTGCATAGATGGGCAGATTATTCACTATCATTGCATTGGCTTTTTTGAGTTATCAGCAATGCGCACAAAAAATAAACATTAGATCAAACTAGGGGAAAACCTCTTGCACTGCTTGTTAGAATTTAATCCTATGCTGGGTTAGTATTAGTAATAGATAAACTCTTAGAAAGACATTCATAACTTACAACATTTGGAGAGTATGAGATGGATGAAAAACATAAGCATCATCAAACAGAATGCAAATCATTTCAAAAAAAGGGCCAGTGCAGAAAAGATTGTGAGTATGAACCCTATGCAAGAGGAATCTCACCAAGACTTCACCAAACCTAAGAGGTTGTCATAAACAATTAGAATAGCTAATAATGCAGTCTATGAAATCAAATATATATATATATATATATATATATATATATATATGCAAGACATCACCAAACGTAAGAAGCTGACACAAACAATTAAAATAGCTAGTAATGCAGTTTATGAAATCAAAAAAAAAAAATTTCTGGGGAATTCAGCTTTCACTAAAGCAGCCAAGTACTAAAAAGAATCTTGCTTTGATCATCAAACTAAATTAAAATAGCTAAAAAGAATCTTTGCATGTCACACTTAGAATTTCGATTTAGATAAATAGAACCTAAACTAATAATTAAAGCTAAAATCTATACTACTCGGCTGGTGATCCTGTGTTTCATGAGGCAGAAATTAAAAAAAATAAAAAAAAATTTAAACTGTTTTTCAATTTGTGCGTGTCATCCTGCGTAAGGGCCATGCTCATCTTTTCTGTATCATTCCAATTTTATCGGATGTCCCCTAACGAACAATAAAGTGGGTTGGGAATCAGTTTACAACTAGTCTCAGGTTTTTGTAACCAAACGATGTGGGATTATTGGTTCGCTTTCAACCAGAACGTCATGGACAGTCCTGCAACGTCATCGTGTAATGTGTTGGCCTTGCACACGTGTCTCTTATTTCGTCACGTCAGCAATACGAGTCTCCCGTGAAAAACCGAGGGAACGAAACCGAGGTTGCTATTAAGTTATAATTTTGCCTTAGACCTTATGTCTGTTACATAAGCTTTTCTTTCGGTTACATACAGACTCCTTTCATTTTATGTTCATCTTTTCTTTTCTTTTGTTTATTCTTTTCTTTCTCTTCAATTTAGGTGTCAGATCAGTTATTAAACAAGTATAAAAATAAAGTTTCAATGTTCATATCGTTTAATAATGAGTCGAACTTGAACTAAATTTGTTATTATTTAGCTGAGTTTTTGAGATTTTAATAAACTGTATCAATTAATTTTATTATATTAATAAAATAATCAAAATTTTAAAAATTTATTATTAAATATAAAAAAAAGGATAATAAATTTTTATTTAGCTTAAACTAACTAATTAAAAATAAAATACCTCATTTTAATGTATAAATGTTAATATATGTAATATATAATTTTGAAAATGAGTATAATGAAATTACTTTTATAACATAATAAATGACTCTATATAAACGAATTTTTAAACGAGTTATTCAAGAACTTAATCAAGTCGAGTCTGCTTTTGATCATACTCGACTTATTTATTAAACTAATTTTTGATTTAAATTCATATATTCTTTATTTAGTTAAATGAATAAGTTCCAGTCAAACTCTTGTTAAACAAATCCATCGAATTTTTAATAAATGTATCGGTTGCTTGTAACCCTAAACGCGACATATATTCTGAACAATAGATTTTGCAAAATAAAGCTCCATTCTAACAGTAGAGTAATTAGATTGATTGGCATTTTTTTTTTTGGAGTTGCTTTTTTAAATGTTTATCATAATAACTAAATGATTTGATATGTAGTAATTGATCGATAATTTTTATTAGGTATACCTCAACAGTATTGATAACTAATGTGGACAAATTTTTATGAATGATTGGTTTACGATTTTTTGAAATTTATACAGAAATCAAAAGTATTGATTTTCACATTAATTTAAAAAAAAAAAAAACTACATCGCATTTATTTAGAAAGTATTGATTAAAGTTTAGTATCAATAAAAAACAATCAAATTGCTATTTCTTATCCGAAAAAAAAAAAAACTCGAGTATTCCAAGTAATTTACGATTCAACTTCAGACGAGAGATCTCGTTATAAAATTCATTCAAGATCAAGTGATGGATCTAAATTTACATTTCACTATTTAACGCAAAAAATATTATAACTATCTAATATTTCGTATTCTCTGACACTTTACGGGTTAACGACTAATATTGAAAGCTATTTCACTACTTAACGCAAAAAATATTGTAACTATCTAAATTTTAATCTGAAATATTGGAAGTCATAATATTTCCTAATAAAATTGTGAAACATAATCTTAATTTCCTCATTTCGTTCAAACAAATAAAAAAGAAATAGCTTGCCAATACATTCTAATGGTTAACGACTTAAATTTTGAAGTATGGAATTTTAATCTAAAAAAAGCTTAAAATTTATGAAAATAAAAACAGATGCTCTTATTATATAAATTATAACATAATACAAGACTTAATAAAAAAATAAAAAAATAAAAAAAAAGAGAGTCCACCACTGGCGTGCACTTTACGGGTATTCTTTTATGTATCCAAGAGCTTTTACCAAGATAAAATTGCATTCACTAAATCAGCGTGCAAATCAAAATAATTTTACAAATATATTTTCATATATGCCAAGAAAATTTTAATTAGACTTCGAAACACGTTCTTAAATATTCTATATTTCCAGAATCAAGCTAATAAAAAATTTGCAAAAGCAATTCTGGCTTCCCATTCCAAATGCCCTGACATAAGATTCCTCTTTCATCTACGTTAAATGATTTTTTACAAATTAACATACATTTAATCATTAAATTCATAAATACTTTTAAATATTTATGTAATGCTATTATTATATTTAATTAATTAATAGAAACACACAGTGTCATTATTAAGCAGTTCTTTCGCTTTCACCAACTTTAATAATAAGTTTTTGAACATCTTTAGTTGAGGAAATGGAAAGTGTGTTTTATATATAGACTAAACTTCAAATAATAATTTCCTCATTTACCTGCCCTCCTCTTAACTGTGAACTTTTTTGGTACAACTGAGTTTTTTGGTATTATAGAGCTGCTAGAGCAGCGCTAAAACGAAGGAAATATGAGAATACAGTCCGAAGATTCTCAGATTTTGTGATGAATAGTTATTATTAGTAATCATTTGGGTTAGGGTTTTATTACATGCTCAAAAGAAATTTTTTCCAAAATTTTATACAATACAATTATATACATTTATTATATAACCTTATTAATTATATAGGTAATGAAAAAAATTAATATTTTTTATAAGTACGACTTTTTTTTTTGTTGTATAATAAAATTATATAATTATAAAAATTTTTAATTTATTATATTAAAAAAATCTTTTTGATAATTTTTCTTCAAGACATATATTTTTTTTTTCTGTTATGTCATATTTTCTTTTCAATAATACAGTTTTTTTTTTGTCTTTTTCTAGTATCCAGAAAATCTCATTAAGCCCAACTAATCCAATTCAAGCATTGTCAAGCTGATATTATGAGCAACTCTCACAGCTTTATTTTTTTTATTTACAAGATTCGAATTCAAAACTTTATTTAAGTAGTGTAAAATCTTTTATCATTTATACCAACAATTTTTTATCTTTTCGATAATACACTACCATTCCTATAATTAAAAAAACCTTTAATAACAAGGTTGGTAGTTGACAAAAAAAGCAATAATAATAAATACAAGTTTCTTCCTCGGACAGGATCAGGTTAAAAGCTTAAAAAAAGGGAGTTTCTTCTTTCCTCGGACTAAAGAGGCACATCTACTTCGCAAGATAAAGAGAACCACCTCCAGTTCCCTTCCCTGTGAGTACGGAGGCAGATGGAGAGAAAAACCATAGTGTTGTGCAGTGTTGTGGGTTTCTTAGGACTGTTGTCAGCAGCTACTGGCTTTGGTGCTGAGGCCACTAGAATTAAGGTACTTCTAATTTTTCTTTTTCATTTGTTTTTGAAGGTTTTAGCTTCCAGATCCCTTTGTTTTGCACTAATATATTATTGGGTGCCAAGGAAAACTCTTCAAAAAGTTTGCTTTCCAATATTTCTTTGATTTTCTAGCAAAATCTAGTGCTTTCTGTTTTTGGGTAAGATGGAAAAATGGGCATCTTGGCAAATATTGTTCTCTTTTTCTTTGGTGACTAAAGGGTCTGCAAGTCTGCTTCTTTTTACATTATGCCTCCCTTAGATGTGAGTTTCTTTTGCTTAGGTTGGGGAAATATTCCTTTGCCTCCATTTTTTGCCTAATCCTCCCCTGATTTGATTACAGCAAAAGGTGACAAGAAATCCAATTAAAGAGCAATACTGGAACTGTATATTTGTGTCAGATGAGGCTCAGGGTTGATGTTACTGTTCTTTATTGGTTTCAGTGTGGTTTTTTTGAATGTCTGATTTGATTAAATCATGGTAATATTATCTTGTAGAAACCACAATATGAGTAAAGCTTCAGAGAGGAAAAAATTTTCACCCTTTTACTTTTTTTTTTTTTGGGTATTTTGAATGCACTTTGTATCGGTAACTTGCATGAAGCCAAAGCTCTTCTGGCATGTGGCTAGAAGGCTGAAATCTCTATACTGAGCCTTGATAGTACAACCATACATTCCATAAATTATCTCTTGGAGAAAATCTATATTGTTCTTTGATTGATTCCACAGTGTCAGAGTCCTGCAATTGTCCTCATGTCCATGGTTGTTCATATTTTTTCTAAAGGCACTGAAGCTATGAAAAAGCTTATCATGTCCCCATATGTCTTACACTTTTTTTTTTTTTCTCTCTTTCAATCCTGCAGGGTTCTGAGGTTCAGTTCATATCTGCTACTCAGTGTGCATACCCTCGGAGTCCAGCACTTGGCCTTGGCTTAACTGCAGCCGTGGCTCTTATGATAGCTCAAATAATTGTTAATGTGGCAACTGGTTGTATCTGTTGTAGAAGAGGCCCTAATCCTTCAAACTCAAATTGGAGGATAGCATTGCTAGCCTTTGTTGTTTCCTGGTAATTCTCAATGACCATTTGATTAAATGAACTTATGTCTATTTATGATTGTCAAATGAAAAATTTTTTGAAGTGAATCACTCACAACACTTGAGGCTTCATGAAAAAGTTGGAAGAACCAAAGTTTATCAAACTAGAGAATCTTTGTGATACTAAGTGATGGCATATTACTTATCCCAAGCCCCAAATTGAGCTGGGATTTTTTTTTTTTTTTCTGTCATCCCTTGTTGGATAGTTGCAAGGACCTTTGTTTCTGAGGCATTTTTTGATTAGGTCAGGTAGATTTATGTTTCATTATGGTAAAGTTAATTGTGTAGAATAAGCTAGGATACTGTTGGTGAAATTAAAGTGACATAAGATGAAAGCTTTTGGGGAAGGCCAGATTTTACTATCTGCAGCATAATGCTAGAATGTCTATTAAATAGACAAAGAAAATGGCAAATTGAGATTGTGTCTCCATAGGTAATTGTGAAGATGCTTTTCAGGTGTGTAGTGAGTGGAAAAGTGCAGAAAAAACTTTATTTCCCTGTTGGCCTAGAAGCAAGAAAGGTTACTGAGCGGATTTCTCTTTTCTCCTTGGGCTTGAGAAAAAATCCGGCCCAAAAACCAGACAAAAAGCTGAAAGTATACAGAGATCAATTTATTTTAAGGGGTTATATATTTTGCTTGGGCCTAAAGGACTAGGTTTTGTATAATGGCGGATAAATGAAACTGAAGTGGCCTTCCTCCTTACCTTCTCACAAGACAATCAAATCATTTGAATAGTCCTATTCTTTAGCTCGTATCCTTATGCCTTTTGATTTTTACTTGTACTTTGCATTCAATGGAATAGTTTCCTATCATGCTGAAATATTGGGCTGGAGATATTTGAAGATTCATTCTCTGACAGTTGCAGTTTGTATTGGATTGATTTTGTGTTTTTATGACTTACTACAAGAAACCTGCCAAACATTAGCCTTAGGCATTAAATCCTCTAGAACACATAACATAAATTCGAATCATATGGAAGCAAGTAGATACAAGGCCTTTTGTTGCAGAAAAGCATGAAATTCAAACATCTAAAGCAGTGGAATACAATCGCAATTTTGTATCAAAGTATCTAATCACACAGGTTATTATGTGGAACCCATGGATTGTATAATGATTTCTTACCCATAGTGAAGTGTAGTACTTCCAAACAACGCTTGTGTTTGGCTTCCAAATATAGGTAGGAACTGCAAAATTATGGATCTGTTGTTTGTTGGGGGCTTGGTGATGGTGCTGAAGGTGGTGAAATGAGAGTATGTCTAGATGAGGTTCTCACCATAGTTGGCATAGTTGGCTGTTGGAATCTTGAGTTTTTTTTTTTTTTTTTTTTTAAATTTTTGGTGCAGTTGGAGTGGGAAAGAAGATTTAACTATTAACTTGCTATTTCTTTCAGTTAGACTAGTTGATCGTTGTTTGAGGGACTGACTATGTGGAGACTTGGGGCAAATGTAGACTTATGTGTTATGACATCGAGTCAGGAGCAAGAGGACCTATTTTGCAACCAAGTATAAGGGCCATAGTTGCAAATTGTCAATTTATTTAGGATTGAATTTGGACCCTTTGAAGGGGCTTTGCTCTATTTAGCATAAGGAACATTAGACATTCATGCCAAATCAACAAGTTTTTTTGACTTCGATTCCCAAAAGTATCATGAGCAGCTTCAGAGGACTGTTTCATAACAAAATAAAAGGCTTATTAATTAAGTACTATATCATGCTCGTCAGGGATCAGAAATTTTAAAGAGCTATACATATTGTTGGCATTCTTAGTATCGATTTTCTTAACAAAAGCAAGTAAGGCAACAATTTTATTCATGAAATCACAGGAGCTTTGGCATAAAATATGAGCAATAAAGAAGGGCCAAGGAAACATGGATATTGTTGGAGAAGATTGGAACCATAAAAATGGATCAACAAATTGGCACTAAACCTAAGAAATTGAAGGCTCTCTAAAACAAACAAGCAAAAAAGAAGTGGAAAAAAAAAACTTCTAAGTTGCAAAATGGTTATTAGGCTAGGGAATCATAAGCTGAAGCCTGACTGCAGAAAGAGGAAGTATGAAAAATGGAGCGAAAAAGGAGAAAATAGGATAAAATTACCCTGCAAGGGTTCAACAGGGTAAATAGTAAAGCTGTGCTCAAGGGTCATTGTGGTTCTTTTATTGTTCACATGCACATCCTTTCCTACAAAGAAATAAATGTTTGCATGCATTATGGATTTGCTAACTTTAATCTATTTGATTGATGACCATGCCACAGGTTTACATTTGTAATAGCATTTATGTTGTTGTTAACGGGGGCTGCGCTTAATGATGAACATGGTGAAGAGACTATGTACTTTGGCAATTACTACTGCTATGTTGTCAAACCTGGAGTCTTTGCTGGTGGTGCCACTTTGGCCTTTGCAAGTGCGACCCTCGGAATAATCTATTACCTTGCATTGAACTCTGCAAAGATTCATAGTAATAACACAATGGCCAATCCTTCTGTTTATAATCAAGGTGGCATAGCCATGGGACAACCACAATTTCCCCCACAGAACACTCAAGATCCTGTCTTTGTACACGAAGATACATATATCAGACGGCAGTTCACTTGATTACGTGGTGGCCAGGGGCGGCAACATGCTTTCTTCATTCTCCAAAGTTTCATATTGGCAGCAGCTGACTTTTGGTAGGGGTGAGTTATAAAAGGGTGGCATCCGTTTAGCTTTTGCTGCTGTTTGTTATTCACAATTATTCCTTCTTGTTATGTGAGCAGAATTGGAAGATATTGCTTACTGTATGTAAATGGTTTGGAATGTTAATTATTTCGGCAATAGCATGTAAAAAGAAACCAAAAAAAAAAAAAAGACAAAAACACAAGTTCCTGAGCTTTGAGAAATTGAGTGTGCTACTCTATCTCCTACCCTGAACATATCCCTTAGAACCAGGAATATTTGGTCATTGGTTGTAATACTAACAGACCATTACATTGATGGACGTATAAAGGGCGTCCCAGTACACGAGATTTCATATGTGAAGTCACCTTTGTTTTTGCAAAGAGACGAGATTCTATCTTCAACACCTACTTTGAATTTTTCGGTGCAGGCTGAAACGCTTACCAACGGACACGCTTATCATTGTTTGAGAAATGCTCTGCAGTCTTCTTCAAGTTAAGGAACCTGTTTTACCATGCACATGATAGATCGCATCAAAATGGCGTCAAATTTAAACGAATGCACGAGCACACTCAATCAGCATCACTTGAGTTTGTTTATCACAGAACACATAATTGTCTTAGAATATTTCGTGCTTTTAGTATAATTGAATAAGATATTATGTTAAGTTTACTTGGTTTCGTATTCAAGTTTTTGGTGACTCTGTTTTCCCTTTCATAGTCTTTTGGTTTCCCTTGTAATTGAGAAAAAAAATAATGGTTCCCGAATGGGAAGCAGCAGCGTCTTAATCAAAAGAGGAGATGAACAATTTCCATATTCTCTTTGTTTGATGTCTGAATGTGTTAGAGATCCCATAATTAGAAGAAATATTTTCAATCCGTTCTAGGACAAAGCCTCTATTCTTTGGTGGAAAATTGTCTACTGGTTAAAGAGATGTATATGTTTTACTTTCAACAAAACTATAATTACTCAATAATTATTTGAAAATATATGTTTATTGGTTGAAAAAGTTCACCTCAAAAGTAAGCCAAAACTAAAGGTCAATTTTATCTCATACTTATAATAGTTCGTTGATTTTTATCCATCATTTTTTTTTTGTGAAAATTAATACAAAAAATTTTCTCTATCAAGTAATTATACCAAACCATTAATTTTTCTATCAATTACGCTGATATAACAACTAACAGAATGTCACGTTAGCAAAGTTGTATCTGATCAGTTACCACGTCGTCTTAAGTTGATGACATGACTTTTTTTTTTAGTTTTTCAAAAATCTAAAAAGGAATTTTTAAAATATATTGATATTTAATTAAAAATGAACCTAATTTAATTTTCTAAAAAAAAAAAAAGAGCTCAATTTAATGAAAAGTTCAAAAAAAAAAAAGAAGTAGCGGCTGGAAGGGTTTTGGATTTAAAAGATTTTGATTTTATTAGGTAAAGTTGACTTTAGAAGAGTTTTGATGTTATTAGATAAAATTGACTTTAATAGGTTCTTTTTTTAACTTTTCATTTAAATTGAGTTTTTTTTTTTTGGTTTGAAAATTAAATTTAATTTATTTTTAACTAAATATTAACATACGTTAAAAATCTCCTTTTAGATTTTTGAAAAACAAAAAAATATCATGTCATCAACTTAAAATAATATGACAGTCGATTAAAAATAACTTTATTAATGAAGTGTTCTGTTAGGTGTCACGTTATTGTAATTGACAGAAAAATTAAAAATTAGATATAATTGTATAATGAATAAAATTTTTTGTACCAATTTTCAAAAAAGAAAGTGATGGGTAAAAATCAACAAATCGCTATAAATTTTGGATAAAATTGATTTTTATGTCTTTTTTTTTTTAACAACTACATTTTTTTCTGTAATAAAAAATAGACAAAAAATTCTGCAGGCAAAAAAAATATTTAGTTGAAAAAAAATAGATTGTAATGTACCAACTTCGTGTCTTTATTTTGTTGTAATTATGTATCTTTTTCTTGTTTGAAAATATATTTCTACATAAAAAATTTCTGTCCACCGATGATAATGATGATTACAAAAAATAAAAAATAAAGAAACATTATGAGTGGTAATACCTATGCGCGTGGCTTTAAGTTTTTACGTAAAATAAGGTTTTTTGAACGGCTATTAAAAAATGATATAATTGTACCGATTAGGGATATTTTGGTCAATCCAAGTTTCAACGGCTATCGAAAACGTAGCCGTTGCCGCATTCCCCAAAAACTCAAATAGATGTATTCTTTATTGTTTTTCCAATTGTTCTTAATTCAAAAGAAAGCCAAAGAAGGGAAAAAAAAGAAAAACCAGTGGGCACGCAAATCTGTATATAAACCCCAACAATTCATCTCAAGATTCAATCAAATTTCTTCTTCTCCAAAGATCAACAATCGAAGCCGTCAAAGCCCCTCTTTCTCTTTCTCCTTATTTTTGCTTTTTTTTTTTGTTTTTTTTTCCATATTTACCTATCTTTGCTTTTATATTTTTGGTTTTTTGTACTCTGACCTTCTTCTTTGCAGGGCCTCTTGCTTTTTATTTTGTTTCTTTAGATTCTTTTTTGCAGGTTATTTTTCCTGCCGCAATTATTATTATTATTATTATTATTGTTCTTCTTTTGTTCTTGTGTTGTTTTATTGTTTCCAGTTTGAATAGTAGTCGTAATGGAAGCGGGATCTGTGAGTTCTTCTTCGTCAACCTTGAAGGTGCAGTCTCGGTTCCCACTTCAAGAGCAGCATCTTCAGAAAAAGAATTCCAAAGAAAATGTAAGAATCTTTCAAGTTTATTACCCCATTAACATTTTCTGGATCAATTTTTTTCCAGAAATCAGAAAAAAAAATAGAAAATCTTTAGACAGCATTTGGGGTTTTTAGTTATCTCAAGTTCTGAGAATACTCTTCCCTGTTTCCCCCATCTGTTGATGGATTTATTTATAAATTTAATGTTTATCTCCATCTGGGTTTCTTTTTCTTTTTCTTTTTTACCTTTTTTTTTTTTTTTGAAGTACTGAATTTTGTTTTGTACAAAGTTGTATTTCATGATATAGGTGGATTTCAAAATTTGCCAGCTTTTATTCTGCTAACGATAACAGAAGTCCAGGATTGTTTTATGCTTTCTTTATTGAATATTTTTGTTGGGGATGGGACCTTTGATTCATATTTTGATGTATATGATTATGACAGTTGGATAGATTTATACCGAATCGGTCAGCAATGGACTGGGATTATGCCCATTTTATGCTAACTGAAGGAAGGAAAGGAAAAGAGAATCCAGCAGTGAGCTCACCATCAAGTGAGGCCTACAGGAAGCAACTTGCAGAGACGATGAATATGAACCGGACCAGGATTCTGGCCTTCAAGAACAAGCCTCCTGCTCCTGTTGAGTTGATTCCACAGGAGCATTTATCCTCTTTCAACCAGCAGGCAAAACCCAGCAAGCCACGCCGATACATTCCTCAGGTATCCTATTTGATTCATATGTCTCCTCTGCCTTCCATGAATTGTAAGCCTATTGGGCATCACATAGCATGAGGCTCTCACATTAGTTGGATCTGGGAAGGGTCAGCCCTTAACTCACTTTTTTATGCAAAGAGACTATTTTCTGATTTTAAAAAAAAATTGAATTGGTGGCACATACTGTTTGCTTAAGAAAAAATGAGGATTTAATAGGGTTAAGTACTTAGATGTTCATCCATATGGAGGAGTAACTTTGTGAATGCAAAACAATGCTAAGATGGATAAGCTTTTGCCAATAAAAAAGTTTTAGGGGCACCCATGTTCAAACGACTATGTTTTTACCCTTCTCCATTAATCATTCTTTGCTAACCTCTCCTGATTAATCAAATTCATTGCCTTTTACAGACTTCTGAAAGGACGTTAGATGCTCCGGACCTTGTTGATGATTTCTACCTGAATTTGTTGGATTGGGGCAGCAGCAATGTTCTAGCCATTGCCCTTGGAAGCACGGTATATTTATGGGATGCATCTAACGGCTCTACCTCAGAACTCATGACAATTGATGATGAAAATGGTCCTGTTACCAGTGTCAATTGGGCTCCCGATGGACGGCACATTGCCATCGGCTTGAACAATTCTGAAGTACAGTTATGGGATTCTGCTGCTAACAGACAGGTTTATTACCTAATTTCTGGTGACATGTTAGATTTCATATTTATTTATGGTTGCCTTACTGTTGTTGCTCTCTTTTTTATGGCTGCAGCTAAGGACATTGAGGGGTGGTCACAGATCGCGAGTTGGCTCATTGGCATGGAACAATCACATCCTCACAACTGGGGGAATGGATGGTCAAATCATTAGCAATGATGTAAGAATAAGATCGCACATTGTCGAGACTTACAGAGGGCATCAACAAGAGGTTTGTGGGCTTAAATGGTCAGCTTCAGGCCAACAACTAGCAAGTGGAGGCAATGACAATCTCCTCTACATATGGGATAGATCCTTGGCATCGTCAAATTCGGCTACACCATGGCTCCACAGGCTTGAGGACCATACTTCTGCAGTTAAAGCCCTTGCTTGGTGTCCATTCCAGGGAAATCTGCTAGCTTCTGGAGGAGGAGGAGGTGATAGGAGCATTAAGTTCTGGAATACTCACACTGGTGCCTGCTTGAATTCTGTAGACACCGGCTCTCAGGTGTGTGCTTTGCTGTGGAACAAGAATGAGAGGGAACTGCTTAGCTCCCATGGTTTTACTCAGAATCAGCTCACTTTGTGGAAATATCCATCAATGGTGAAAATGGCGGAGCTTACTGGTCACACCTCGAGAGTCCTTTTCATGGCTCAGAGTCCAGACGGTTGCACGGTGGCATCAGCAGCAGGAGATGAAACATTAAGATTCTGGAATGTATTTGGAGTTCCAGAAGTGACTAAAGCTGCTCCAAAAGTAAACAACGAGCCTTTTTCCCACTTGAATCGCATCCGATAATGAATATCATGGGGAAATAAAGGGGAAGTTTGTTGAAGAAGGCCTATTCAACAAAACTTGGGTGATTGAGATGAGGACTAGATACAGCTTCAGATTCAGGCAAGCTTCAGATTCAGGCAATGCAGTGCAGCTACCCAGGGTATATACCCTTCATTTCTTGAATCCTCTTAAGCATGATAATGGCCCTTAATTTTGCTTAGTAAGTCTAAAAACATTGGTTTTTAGCAGGTGGCAATGCAAAAAACAACCAGCAGATCATCATGCATTTGAGGAAATCTCATTTGCCATCACGTTAATCTGATGCACTACTACTTGAGAGGCATTTTCAAGATGATCCCATTTCATGACAAGGCAATCCCATTTTAAACCACGCCTTTGTCCTTGATTGCTTGGAGATATTTTGGAGATATTTTACGGTATATCATTGGGATTGATACTAATTAAATGCAAAACAACTTGTTTAGAAGAGCTGTAACCGCAAGAATTTTTGACTTCCTAGGATGAGCGATTATATATCATGCCAATCACAACTTCGTGGAAGATGCCAATAATTTATCACCCGTGGATGTAGTCACTTATGTGACCAACCACGTAAATTTCTTGTGTCTTTTTCGCACTTTTTGATGAACTATCCATAAGAGTCTAAGATAATTACGCACCAAAGGGGGAATCAAAAATATTGAAACAGTGTTTGTAGGAACTCTAACAAGGTCTTTGATTTGGTTGCAAATCAATAAGAGTCTAAGATAATTACGCACCAAAAGGGGAATCAAAAATATTGAAACAGTGTTTGTAGGAACTCTAACAAGGTCTTTGATTTGGTTGCAAAATAGTCTAAAGAGGATTGTCGTCTTTTAGATTGAGTCTGCAACTATCTAGATGATCTTTCTATTCTATTAACCTATGATTCAAGTTTTTAATGCAAGTATTACCATATTCCGTCAACCAAAAAAAAAAAAAAAGAATATTGAAATAGAATTAATATTTAGTAAAAGAGATAATCACAAGGTATCAAGAAATATTAAAATAAAATTAATATTTGATAAAAGAGATAATCTTTAACTACCCAGACTAGTCTGGGTGGCCAGAAGCACCATGCACCTCAGAAGTGGCAGGAGATTCAAACCCCATCACCCTCAACTTCTCTGATTATGAAGGCTTTTCCATCTTAATGGGTTGAGGTGTTTGCATTTTGTGTAGTATTGATGGGGTAGTTTTTGTTGTCTCCTCTCACAATTAATTGACTAATTATTAACTATTTTCATGTTTAAGAAAGAAAAAAAGAGATAATCCTAATGATTCACACCACCTTTTTTGGTAATTTCAGTAATTTCGTTTAGTTCATGCTCGGGTGTAAGAAATGGCATTAGTCGGAGGAAAAAGAAAAGGATAATTTAAGGAGCGCCAGAAAGAAGTGCAGAATATGCTGTATATTTATTTTTTTCTGTGGAGAACTGAAGATAACATGTTTGATAAAAAAGAGTGATAAAGAAGAAAGGGTGGAGAGGAAAGGAAAAAACAAGAAAGAAAAGGCGAGAAAAATTTTATGTTAATACTCACAAAAAAGGGAAGAGCGAAATTTTCAGTTTTCATACAAGTCTCAATCTATAGATGGAATGGGCCAACTGTTTTTCCCGTTCACCTTTTTTTTTTTTTTAGTTAAATTTGAAGAGAAATTTATTTGCGAAGTAAGGTGGGAGTTCCAAACTAAAATTTCACTTTCAAGTTATGATTTGATGAATTTTTTTCTCAAAAGAAATATATAAGATTTGGTAAATTTCATCCTTAAGTTATGATTTGGTGGTCTCCAATGCTATGATTGGTTTTGTTGTTAGAAAAGAATTGAAAAAAAAATTTAAATTTTTAAGGTATTTTCTTTGGTTTAGAAAGAATAAAAAAGTTGTTAAAAAAATTAATGTTGTCAAATCAATCAAAAAATAAAATAAAAGTAAAAAAATTATTATAATAATCTCATTATATTTTATTAATTATAAGAATATTTTCATAATTTTAATTTAATTTTTTAATTATTTATAAAGATATTTTTATAATTTTATTTTTTAATATTTTTTCCCTACATGCGGTAGCATTACAAGTTAGCATGTTATTATGTTGCCATGATCGTTGCGGTATAATTTTGTTGGTATATATTTTTTTTTTTTGGGTTTATTATGAGATTTATTAAATTATGAATTGTATAATAAAATAATATTTTTTTATAAATCTTTTTTTTCCAAAATTTAAGTTCAAAAATTTTAAAATAAAAATTTTAATTTTAATTACTAAAACATTCTATATTTAGTCTTATATAATATCGTATTGATTTGGCTTTACACAGTATCGTATTGGCTGATGACTCTCATTGGCCTCGACCTATATTAAAGTACATATTTGGCGCACTCTTTTTTTTTCGGATTTGTGAGTACCACATTTTCTTTTTTATTTCATCCATCAAAAAAAAAAAAAAAAACATTTAATTATGCCCATAACAGCAATACAAATAAAGTTTAGTTTCTGACTAAAAAAAGATAATAACATTTATCTCCAAATTTAATTGAAATCAATTACATAATATTTTTGTTATTTTGTTCTATTGTGACCTAAATATAATTTAAGGTTAATTATTCTAAATTCTTTATAATCAAAATCTTTTATGCTAAGTGAAGTTCTCTTCCTCATTTCTTACCATCTACCTAAATTTTCTCCCCTCTTAATTGCAACATTTCTAAGATTATATTAGACATGTCTAGTGATGACAAAAAAAAAACAAAGAAAGACATGTCTAAGTAACTCAAATGAGTGTCTTATTTTTCTCGTGGATTCTTTCCTTAATTTGATTACCAATACCTCTGCGAGATGTTAATATAATAGATGTCAGAAATCGAAACATATTTATTACAATTTTATCTACAAATATGCATACGTTTTCGTGTTAAGCACAATACTTATCTGACAAAAACGAAAAAGAAAATTACATTTTTGGGTTAATTTTTAAAAAAGCACCATTTTTTATTTTTTAATAAATTTAATAAGACATTTAAAAACTAACAAATTTAATACAATTTAATTATTTTTAACAAATTTAACAAAATTTTTAATAATTAACAAATTTAGTACAGTTTAATTATTTTTTAACAAATTTAGCACGCTGTCAGTTAAAAATAATTAGTTAAATGTAACTGAATCCCTTGATATACAGATATAATACATCTACGTTTAAATCTAGTATAATTTAAAATTTTTAAATGTCATATGTGCATATATGCATAGTAAGAGATTTATTTATTTTTAACTAACAGTATGCTAGATTTATCAAAAAATAATTAAACTGTACTAGATTTATTAGATTTTAAAGGTCGTGTTAAATTTTTCAGAAAATAATTAAATTATACTTAATTTTTAAAAATCGTACTAAATTTATTAAAAAGTGTAAATGTGATACTTTATTTTTTAAGTTAACCCTACACTTTTTATGTTAGCAAAAGAAAATAATTTATTTTTAATTATATTGTCATATTTTTTTAATTAAAAAAAATCCTCTTCATCGTGTGAGTCATTGTACTCTTGATCCGAAATCTGAATAACTCTCGTTTAACAATTTTAAAGGAGTCGACTCACCTCTTAAACACTAATGAGACCGAGCGTGACTTGACCACTAAAATTCCGGCAGGTGAATCTGAACCCGGCGCTTCGCCTCACTGATTATACCTGATATGGTCCCTAGTATGATTCAGTCAAGAGAACGCATACATGAAAGTTCAAATTCAAAACTCATAGTGTAGAAATAACTTGACTTGATAATGAGCTACCACCTTATCATAATTTAAAATATATTTTTTTTTCTTCCATATATCATCTTTTAACCATTGTTATCAAACCCGGACCGGACCGGCCGGTTCAACCGGTCGGACCGGTGACCGGTCAGAGGTCCGGTCCGGGTTATAACCCAAATTCTCTACAGACCGGACCGGTCAAAATCCGGTCAACGGACCGGTTCAACCGGTCGGACCGGTGAACCGGTCCCGGGTTGACCGGGTTGGTTATTTTAATAATTAAGAAAAAATTTCACACAACTTTGTATAATTTAGTTTTCGAACCCTTGACCTCCAACATGAAAGATAAGTCTCATACCACTAAACCAACTTATAACTTGTTGTTATCTTTTTTTTTTTTTTTTTACTTATTATTTTCTCAAATGTCTCATATAATACACATACTATTTTATATTTCTTATAAATTAACACTTACTATTTTCTTTTTTTTGTTAAAATAATTATTAATTTTTTTAAATTATTAATTCTATCCTATAATAAATTCTAAATCATATATTTTAAATTTATAAATGTAAGTATTCTAATATATGCATATGTATTATAATATTACATTTTACATATAGATTTTGATGTATAATATATATAAATATTTTTTTATATATTTAATATTAAATACCGATTTTAATACCGGTTCGACCTGTTGAACCGATTTTTTTATTTAATAATCATATATAAGTATTATTTTATTAAATTATTTTTATAAATATATATATTAATAAATACCGGTTCAAATACCGGTTCGACCGGTTGAACCGGTTGAACCTTGACCCACTAATGTTTCCGGTTCGATGACCGGTCCGGTTCTGACAACCTTGCTTTTAACAAGATAATGACCCCAAAAAAAAAGTATTAACAAAAATATTAATTATAATATAAGATAATATAGATAACAACTCCCTATTTGGCTCCTTACACGCACAACAAATCATTGTAAGCCCCACTGTAGCTTTACTATATGTGTGCAATGAGCTAAAATGGTCGTATAAATAACAATTGCCTATAGTAAATCCTTTAAATGTCGTTGAAAAATCTTTATTTTATTGAACATATTTAAATTAGAAATTGTACGGCCGGTGCGCTGCACTGAATCGCGAGAGCACCAGAAGAATGGGAAACTCGTCAAAATTTGTTCAAAAACCCCGTCCCCCGGAGAAAACCCGAACCACCGCGCATTCTTGCCGCTAGTTACTCTCCGACCGCCGATCGCCGGCCCTATTTACCATCTCTCCGGCGACTCCTCGAAGCCTCCATCAAGTTCTTTCTTGATCCTTTAACAACAGAATGAGTCAACTCTGAGACTTCTTTTTTTTTTTTTTTCCATTTTTTTTCTCCTTTTTCAGTCGTTAGCAGTGAATCTATCAGTCCGGTAGCCGTCGCTTCATTCAGGGTTAGAATATTTCCCTTTAAATTTAATTATTTTTTTTTCCTCTTTTTTTTTTAAATTTTTTTGGACTTTTTGAGAATTTTTTTTGTTCTGTTGTTTTCATTATTTATTTTATTTTATTTTATTTTTTTGGTCGTAATGGAGGTTTTGATTGGCAATCTTAGAAAGGAGAATCAGAGTTTTTTTTTTTTCAAGAATTTGTAGTTATTTTGTTTGGGTTAAAACTGATTAAACACTGAGCTCATGATTTTTATGGTTGTTTGCTTGTCATGTTATTTTAGGGCAATGTCTTTTGTTGATATAATAAGAGATTGTTTTTTTTTTAAATTTTATTCTTTGATCTGCATTGGTTTTTACTCATTCATAAAACTAAAATGTTTGCAATAACATTTGATCTTTGTGGATAGTCTTATTAGCGGCTTCAATCCCACCTGTTGCAGGGTAGCATAGCAGTCTCTTACTAGATGAATCAAATGAAACCGTGGCGTCTCTTTACGGAGTCTAACAGAAGTAGGATATCGTTGTGGAATGTTGTAAATAAACATCAGGATTGCTTCTTCGGGGCTGAAAGTGCTCGAAAATTCCCCAGAGGATGTGTGGCAGCAAAATATTTGGAAAAGGATGTCTTGTGGTCTGGGGATGTAGATATTCAGCAAAGGCTGGGGTTTGCAAGAAATGTGTTTTGGCGATACAAGCAACCTTCTTCCATTGCTGGAACTTACCTTAGTTTGGAAAAGGACAGAGTTGTCATTTCTCGAGGATTTGGACATTGCGCTGCGAATGATTCTCACTTGAGCAGAAATTTCCTTGCTCAGCTTTGGGTTGCTGACCGGGAGATGGAAAATTCGAGAAGAAAAGGAAAACGGAAAATTAACCATGGCAAGGCAGTATATGATAAGTATCCATCTTTCCAGGGCCTGATTAAAAGATTGACTTCGGGTGCCACTAGCACGGAAGCAAATACATATGTGGATGGTGAGACAGTTTTGAAACAACCTCCTCTTAGTCAATCTGCCTCGGGTTATCTAAAGCCAACATCTCCAGAGGAGGTGAGTGTGAGCTGGCAATTTTTTGTTGCTATTTTATTATAATGTGAAATCCAGTACATTTTCCCAGAGTCATAAATTTCAGTCTTTTTGTTCTATTACATCTTGCATATGCAGTCCTGCTATTGGTTTAATGCAGAATTTAAGGCATAACTAACTGGTCTATGATGGGGTTACTAGTGTTAGTAGAGGAACAATAACTGATAACGTGGACAAAACAGCCATTGAGTCATGAATTTGAAAGTTCAGCTGATGTTGAGAACTTCTAATCTTGTTAGTGCTCTCCTCTCACTTTGCTATGTCCTCTAATTTTGTCTTTTTACAAGAGTCCTCAATTACTAAATTCAAGATGTCATTTCCTCTCATGTAATTTCATAATTGTTTTGCAATATACTGATCCAGAAGACAATCTTGGTTTTCATAGTTAGCAGTGGGACTAGGGGAGAGCTCCAGTAAAAGTCTGGGTTTTTCTCATGTACCAAGATTTCACCTATTCTAAGCTCCAATGACCACCAGACTCACCCTTGGTGATTATATCAGTCAATACAAAGCTTAGTTCTTTGATGGTCGACCCTTTGGTTTACAATTCTTCTCCTCCCCTTTTTCGAAATTTCTAACTACCACTTAGTGCTTAACTTCCTTATTTGGTTATAAATAAATGTCACTTTGAAGCAATGAATCTTAGATTTCTAGACTATAGGATTTGTAAGTCTTCATAATATGTGTTAGGAACCTTAGGCGCATGTGCCTAACTGTTGAACCTTAATATGCATAACCCAACATGAGATGGGTCGGGTCGGAATAGGCACATGCTGGAAGAAATAAGAAGCAATTAAGGACCACTTCGGAGAGAGAGAGATATTTTGGATTTGGCATGTGTCTTTTTCCTTCATATATGGATCTGACAGCGCCATTTTCAGAGAAAGAGAGAGGTCTTATGGGACCAACATGATCTACTATGGCTGACCTTTGCCACTTGACAAAAACTCATTCATGAGATGGTTGAAGGACAGAGATGGAAAGTAATCAAGTGGATGGATTAATTGTGCTAGTTGGCAAACCACAAGGACTGCAAGATACTTTGAACTATTGGTTTGAATAAGTGCAAAAAATGGAAATGGAAGGAAGGCATGAGAAAGGGGCAGCTGACAATCCAATGATTGTTGTTACCTGTTGGGTTAGCTTGAATGAAATGCTATTTTCCTTCTTAAAGTTAATAATGGTGCTTTGTAATTGTTTATGACCTCTTCCAATTTCACCTGAGTGATCTGTGTAACTGACCTCAATTAGTTTGAATATCAGACTATTTGAACTGAATGAAGCAGCCATTTTGTTGAAGAGTCTTACATCACTGTGTTTGTCCCAGTGCAGTTGTGGCCTTGCCATTTTCTCTGGGGACAAGTCAGAGAGAAGCAGTTAAACCTTTATTTGAGCCTGGCACTGATATTCAAATGGATCTACCTTACTCTCAATCTCCCACATTTTGCAGGCTAGGGTTGCACCTCTTCTTTCTAGATCCAATTTGTTGATTACCAGGGATATAGAGTGGGCAAACCTCATGCTTGGTTTTGAGCAGGTAAACTCTTCTGAAGATGGCATGATTTTTTGTCCATGTGCTTATTAGATGGTACACTGGTATTTGTGTACGTTTATCATTAGCTGTTAACAGCCAGGAACTTTAACTCATACAAAGATTAAGCCAGGAAAAATTTTAATAATGGAGGAAATGGATCTTTGTAGCTGAGTCAACTAGATTGGCCTTTGCTCGTAATTGACTTCAGTTCAATAGACATTTAAAAGCCTTTTTCCACCAGCTGCTACGTGTAAAAAAGATTGGCAATATTTTAGGAATTCAGTTTTTCGAAAATTCATTTTGCCACTTGTTGACACTTATTTTGCACCTTGCAACACCACTGAAGTCCTATCTACAAGCTTGCAAGGACCACAGTGTTTAGATCACTGGATTGTGCATTGAAATTGGAAAATTTTGCAATAATGTAATTTCCTATGACTTCTAGTTTGTTGGAAGACTTTAAAATCAGCAAATCTATATAACTTCAGTTTTGAAAGCATTGAAAGCAACATTAATGGTCTGAGTGCTTGATGTCATAATTGGGCAAGGTTTGGTTGGATGATTTAGCAAACTTCCATGCAAGTTTGTCTTTCGTTTATAGTCATGGTCTAACTCAACTTTGGCAACACTGGAAATAATGTTTTGTCATGAATGCTTTAGATCATAGTTGGATTGCTGTGGTTCAGAACCTGTATATTCCTGGTTTTATAGTTCCATGTACTGAAATGCTCTTGACATTGTTTTGTCACTGCATTCTTAGTTGCTCCATTTTGGTATTCTAATATCTGCACCTTGTTACAAGGTTTGTTAATCTCTCAAGTGTTGATGAAGTTGTGCTAGCAAATTCATTGTGGAACCTATTTATCGTTTGTTTGCATTGGAATCTGTTTTCTTTTTTTTTTTTTTTTTTTCCTTTCCCATTCTTATAGGCTCTTCCTTGCTAAATGTGTATGTTGCTGTTGCAGGAGAATCGTTATTTAGTTGTTGATGTGTGCTACCCTCAGTCAGTAAGTAACTAATTTCATTATTCCTGAATTTTCTACTTATGAAAAGAACATAGAACAAATTACAGCTGTGTTTCTTGGAAAACTTGTTTGCAGCCTGTTGGTTTCATTCGTGAACAGAGCAATCTAATTGCCAGACAGGTGTTCTTCATCTCCAATCCTTTTTATTTATATATATTTGAATGGTTATTCTTCACATTGTGCTGCTTTTTTTTTTTTTTTCCAAAATGTGTTAATCTTCTGAACTTGTTTGTTATGCCTTGGTGCTTATTATATCAATCTCACCCACTCAAAAAGAAATAAGTTTTACTTTAAGCTCGTCTAGTGTTAATTGAAAGCCTTACGGTGCAGCTAAAATAGACCTTAACCTGTTCAGATAAAGCCATTTTTGATGGAGCTTGCCTTTCCTGTTCTAATTTATTCCCTGTTTGAATCGAATGTGGTTCATGTTTCCAGTTTTACTAGTGACTGGTACTAAGGCAGCCTAATAAGCAGTGTGTGGCTTGGATGAGGCAAATGGTAGCCTGGATATAAAATCAGTACTCTTAAATTCCTAAAAATTTCCTAAAGAATTAAGAAGTCATAAGAAGCACAATTCCTAGATGAAACAAAAGATCATATGGTGAAAAGTTTCAGACCCTGAATAGGACTTCAAGACATTAAAGAGCCAAATATTGCTAATATTTATCATCATCTTCATGCCTTGGGAATATTACGTTGTTACAAAAACAGGCTAAATAATTTTCTGTTGCCTGATTGGGAGACTCTGCCTCATAAAGCACCTCAATACTCATGAGGCATATTTTAGTCCCACTCATCATTAGTATTTAGTATTAACTGCTTGAGCTGACAGTGAGTTAGCTTGGCCCAAGTTCAAGAGCCAATAAATTTAACCGGTTGGGTCACATGCGGAAATATATGTTCAAAAAATGTATCTTCTTTGTCAGTTCATTTTGAGGATATACTGAGAAGAAGGTACAAAGATCGGAAGAGCGTCTGAAAAATGTGCACAAAAGTAGTCAGGCATGATAAAATTATCTAGGGCTCAATGAACTATATTTCTATATATGGAATGGTTGATATGAAGGCTTAATTCAGCTCATTGTATATTTTGATATTATAAAAAATTCCCATGCATTTTGTTTTTGAACATGCTGGCACCAGTTTACTTGCGTTATTAATTCATACAGATCATACTACTCTACATATGTACTTAATGGGATTGGTAAATAGGAGTTGCTGTTATTTCTTGGATTCACTGTCTTTGCATTTGTTGAATCTCTCATTTTAAGTTCGTCATGTCCCAAAACACTGTTATGGTGATGCCTCTTCTATTTGCTTGCAGTTACTTCGTCTAAGGCGCCCTTTTGTTGCTTACATAACCGATGGCTTGGGTAATGAGCTCTTTAGGGTAGGGTCCCTGTTAGCATTATCTTGTTAAACATTTTAAGAACTTCCTTTCTGCACTTGACTAATGAATGTGCTCTATTTCATTTCAATGGAGTCATTTCACTGTTTTAGGTTCGACGGCCTTTTTGGTGGATAACTAGCACAATTTATGTAGAGATTAATGGTAAGGTATGTCAATTTGGCATAGCTATGCTCTATGGTTCATTCTCATCCTTTAGGAAGCTTTGAGAGTGCAACAGCTGTCTATTATTTTGTGATGCATGTATGCTGTTTCACAGGAAGTTGGTGTGGTGCATAGAAGATGGCATCTGTGGAGGAGGGTTTATGATTTGTACCTGGGGTAATCTTCGCTTGTCATTATTTGAATCATCAGCATGGTTACAATGATTGTCCTTTCAAATTGAGGTTTAGCACTTTTACTATTTGTTTGTGGATAATGGTGTGATGTTGAGTGGTTAATTCAAGATGTTTATTTTCTTTTTCATGGAAAATTGGCAAGAATATTCGAAATACAGATATTAGTCTGATAATGCCTAATTTAACTGGATCTGTGACTGGCTGTTGATGAACTACTAATCATAATAGTTTTTTATCATAAACTCTAAAATTTTGATAGAGAACATAAAATACCAATTGGAGGCTAAGGTCTACTGATGCAAATCCCTTGTGACGAGGGGAAAGGTGAATAGATAAGGGAAAAACAGAGAGCTTGCCCACACCTCAATCCTCAGGAGAAAAGGAGGGGAATAAAGACTGCAAATTCAAGCGCAAATATCTTTTAATGTTTCTGGACACACTGTTGCTTGCAGCCCTTAGAGATTTTTCTTTAAACGGTTTCCCTGAAAGTATGAAACCAGAGTTTGGGAAAAAAGATAAGAGAGATGTTAACAGCAAGAGGCATCTGGTTAATTTCTTGGACCAATTAAATGTTGCTCAATTATTAAAGAACCCTCAACTACGAAGAAACCTTTATGTTAGAGATGAGTCAGAGTTTGGTTTGCTGCTTTTCTATCAAAATGATGTAGACTTATTATCATTACACATGAGATTATTTGCCAGAGAAAGGCGGGAAATGGTATAATTCCGTGCGACTTCACTCTCTCGATAAGAGTACAGTGTCCATTCCTGGGTTCATTTGTGAATTATTTGAAATTATAATCAACAATTGGTGGCTCCGTAATTCATGTACTATTGCATTTTGAGTCCAGCCTAGTCTGACATCCATTTCTCATCCATACATCCTACCATGTACATCTATTACCTAGACTAACAATTCTATTTGCAGCAATACGCAATTTGCAGTGGTCGAGAATCCTGGTTTGTGGAATTGGACATTTACTTTGAAAGACATTGATGGGAAACTGTTGGCACAAATAGATCGTGACTGGAGAGGTTTTGGATTTGAGGTTCTCTCTTCTTTCTAACATATGACAAGTGGTCACTGTGTTTGTAACATGCATTATTTTTTTATTTCAATTCCTTTGTAATAAGCATTTGCTTATGTCCGATGGTTTTCTGGTTGGTTTATATTATGGCGTATTTGTTATTGGATTTTTATCACTTTAAGCTAGTGGTCAATTTCTTTGATAATGTACCAAGCATATGTGTCTGTGTGCTAAGCATTGAGAGAGATATTATTCAAGTTATGAGTGCAAGTAATTTTGGTGTCTGGAAGCAAAATAAAAATGGCAACAAATTCATATCTATTTATTAAGCATAGGAAAAAAAAGTTGGCTCACATCTCCACAGTTGATGTACCAAGCTTTTACTGCCTAATTACTTATCTATATTCTTGTGGGACCTCTTCCATTGTACACACGGTAGAGATTATTCTGCAATAGTGGGATGGATTTGTGTGGTACATTCATCTACTATGACTCGAATCTCACCTTATAATAAAGATTTATAAATCTTGGTAGAAAAGCAAATAATTTGTTCTTTTTGGGGCGTGGGGAAGGGTCTATTTTCTTTTTTTCTTCTATGGGTGTGAGGAGGAGGAGGGGTTGGGGTGGTATTTTATGGCTGTGGAGGCTTACTGCTTTGGCTGCTCTTCTTTTTTGGGATATGCGACAGCTTTTGTATTTTGTGCATCAAAAAGGAGAGAGAAAAGGAGTAATGGTTTTTAGCATTGCATGTTGCATGAGCAGCAACATACAAATACAGTATGTAAATCTTTGTGAACATTGCAGATATTCACTGATGCTGGTCAGTATGTAATACGTTTTGGGAGCTCTGATCCCAGCGCCAAGACTGGCCCTGCTACAATGGTGGGTAATTTTTCTCTGATTTAAACCATTCTTCTTGATATCCTTACTTCTGTTCTTTTCCTATTTTGTTGCATTTCCCTTTTGGTGGCAGGTTGATGAGTTGGAAGTTGTTCGGCCGCTGACTTTGTCGGAGAGAGCCATAGCTGTTGCTCTTGCTATTTCACTGGATAATGACTATTTTTCGAGACATGGTGGCTGGTAATCTTCTTTGCTGAGTTGTTTTGAGGAATTTCTCCATTGTGTAAGATTATCTCAATGATTGGGAATGCAGTTAAAGGCTGCTCATGCCAGAGAGTATCAGAAGAACAAACACTACGTGCAGTGAGAGCAGCGTTACTTTAAAGCGCTCTCACCCAAAATAATAAACATGCCTAAAACTTGTGATTTCACTAGATGGATTAGGGAGAGAGACAGATGCCCCATCGCAAGAGATTGAGAACCCATGTTCCAGAAATCTGTGCCACCAATCATCTCAGCGTTGTTTTCTTGATGTCCCTTTTCAAGAATTAATTCTGCTCTTCCCATACAAGTTAATTACGTTGATGTGGTGCTTTGTGAATATCTCAGAATAAAACCTAATCTATTTTGTGTTCCTTTTGTCAGGGCAATCCCTTTTGTTGCCGTTGGCGAGTAGGTTTATGTACTGGAATGGCTGAAATCCCAGCAGCATATCTACATGCATGAGGGCGTCGTTGGCTGAATATTCTTCTATAAGTTGTTCACGCAAAGACATCTGCACTTGCTTTGTATTTACTCATCATGTTTTTGCATAGAGATCTCTTTGATGGTAATGCCACCTAAACCAACAACCAGTGGCAACTTGTTTACAAGGGGAATATTCAACACCCCAATATGATTCTTGGCACTTCGGCCATGTAATCTGTGAAATAAAATTGTCAAATGATGCTTTTATTGTGTTTCCCCTACTCTCCTTTGCTCAATCAGCGTTGCTGGAATGTTGGTCTCTCAAGCTTCCTAAAAGATCTTTTATGCAATTACAATTAACTTTTATCTATATTAAGTAACAATAAAACACCCATTTATGATTTTTAAAATAAAAAAAGAAAAATTTTTGCTTATTATGATAACAAGATTAAAAAAATTAATTTACATTGTTGCAAATTCAAGTGTATGAAATATAAGCCCTTTCATATTCAAAACGATACAAGCAATAAAAGAAAAGGAAAGTAAAAACTCAAAAGAGATGGTGACTTCATTGATTCACATTTCACACTGTACCAGGTTTCTCTATAAATTGTCAATGTTTAGAAAACAACCTAAAGATACATGAGGCTATGTAAATAAAAATGTAACTTAGAGAATTTCCAAACTGCCTACTTTCATTTGTAATCAATTTCAAACTGCCTACTTTCATCTAATTATTCTAAAAAGATGACACAGTCCTCACCCTGACAGTGCTGACAATGTATACAGTTCATGGTGGGAGAGAAACTTTAGTTAAACAATTGTTGCATACACGTTATTAAGCTGCTGCCCGTATGACAAAAGTACATGCGACTTATGATGCTTGTTCTTCTGTATTCCTACTTGATCCAAATGCTTTACCTGCTGCTTTTAATGGTGGTCTATTAATCTTCTCAAGTAACCTACTGTATGCTAATTTCACAGGTATGCAAGCCACTGTAGTCAGCCCAGACGGATGCGTTTTGAAACGGCCATTCATTTCAATGCTACTGCTGCCCAAATTCTGTTGGATTGAGATTGAAGAGAGCGTCCTTGTTTTCTGATTAGAAGACGAACTTACTTTCTTTGGCAGCTTTTTTCGGAGCTTCTTATCCAACGGAGGAGGCCGTGGAGTGCATGGAAGGCTCTTGGTTACCAGGCCTTCTTTGTCACTGAAACTCCCTAGGCTCGACTTTTTTAGCAGCGGTCTTCTTTCCTCGCCTACGAATGAAAGATCCCTAGCAGTATCATCAACAGCTAACAATGAAGACAAATGGGGGCGAGGGACCCTAAAATTGGTCCTTCTAGCCGTCCTCCAAGATGGTGAAAGTACTTCATTCCCATCATGGTCAACAACTTCATTGCTGTAGTGATCTTCACTAGTAGGTATCAAACTATCAGATGAACCATCTTCCAGGGCTTTAATTTGAATTGGATGCCCTATTATTGCATTTCCATTAAACTTGCTTGTGAGAGAGACAATGGGAACAGGTCCTCTTCGATAGCTAGCTTGGACTTTTAAATCAACATCTATTAAAGTGGATCTTATCCTTCCACCAAAATTGCGATGGCTGGCAAATGCTGGATTTATGGGCCCCACTCTGACCCCCCAGCCTCCTCTAAAGGTAGGCCGATCATCCCAATTCATATCTTCCCAATCAATCATATCAAGGCTGGTGCTATTTCTATCTTCCATTGACAACCTTGATGGGTAAAAATAACCTCCATTGCGAAGTCTCCCTATTTGAGTGTCATTATATCTTCTGTTGAAATTAGAATAACCGCCATAGGCCCTTGACCCCAAAAAGCTTCCCTTTATCCTATGGAAGTTTCCATGACGAGGCTTTCCAAAACGTACGGCAGCTGTGTAATTTTTTGTCAGTTGTCGAATGTTCCTTTTCCCTTTCAATTGCCATTTGGACACCGCCTCACTAGCATAAAAAGGGTCATCCGGATAAAGGTGGGACATATCACCAGAAAGCAGTAATTCATCACGTTCCTCAGTGCTTGAACTTCCAAGTTCTTGTGCTTCAGCTTGTCCCAGGGCATCCTGTTCGGTTTCTGTCGGTCCACCAGCATCTGAACAGCCAAAAGAAAGAGAGGCCAATGAGAACTAAAAAAAAAACAAAAAAAATAGGAAATGACCATCTCAATTCAGACATTTGGGATTTCCATTCGCATTAACTAAACACCACAAACATATATAAAAATACAGCAATAATAACATTAAAACCACAGCTATAAAACAGGTGATAAATAAAACCACCATTCTTTACAGAAAAGTTAACAGCAGTTCTTGCTTCCTGCAGGCATTACTCTCAAAAACCATAATGCCAAAGTGCCCCACAGTCATTATTTGAACACTTCTGACAGCCAAGTGTAGCAACAACAAAGGCAAGACGTAATATCATCCATTTGAGAGTTTGACAAAGCCCAGTCAACAATCACAGAGTAGAACCGGACGAACAGTAACAAACAGAATGGCATTCACATGAACAAGACTGCCAATAACTATCGTTGATAAATTCTGTTGGAGAAAAAAAACAAGAAGAAAAGAAAGGCCATGGAATGAGAAAGGGGAGAGCATTAAAAAGACCTTAAGCAGTCACCAAGAAAACAATTACAAAAGTGCAAGGACCAATATCTAACAGTTACATATCACAACATCCTTCAACCAATATCCAACAGGAACCATATTTCCAGCTGGAAATTTCAAGTTCAGTAAGCATAACAGCTACTTCCACAAAATTTATCATCACAAAGAAATCCTCTGAGCAAAAGCAAAAGAAAGGGAAAAAGAAAGTGCAGCAATTCATTTGTTTCTCACCAGAGAAATCATGGAATTGACATAATAGCAGCAAGGAATGTTAAATATTTAACCTGAAAAGACCGCCATTTCTTTGTCCACGTCTGGTTCAGTTGCAGAGGAATCAGACTCTGATTCTGACTCGCAAGAAACAGATTCAGAAGAATCTGATTCAGCATCTTCCATAGTTTCAGAAGAAGAATTATCTTCATTCAGTGAACTAGATGGATAATGGCACTTATCATCATCAAAATGAGAAGATACCGGCTTACTCCGGCTTCCAACTGATCCTTTCTCATCTAACAGATCATTAGACTCAACTGGCAAGTAAACATATCTACTCCTCTTTGCAAGAAATATAGTTCCCATTTGCTCCACTCCTGAAAGAAAAGTAGAAACAGCAACAGAATCAGGTTGTAATAAATCAGCGACGGCTAAATCTAGAGCCACCCTCCAACACTTGAACCACAGAGCAGCTTTGATCATGTCTCTTAACCAAATAATTGCCAATCGGGCCCTGGAGTTTGTACATACCATTGGCTTGATCCATTGGCTGCATGCTGTGGGCAATGCTGGGAGAATCTTGCGAGTGATTCTCAGCTATATGTTTCCCGGAACCATCTGAGTCAGTGGAGGATGAAAGCTTTCGTTTCAAAGGTATGACCCTAAGCCCAAGGTCTTGCAAGCCTCTCATCCGTGGTATTGCTTCAGAATGATCATCTTCTGACTTTGGTTGATTTCCATCCTTGGCAATAAGTGAATGAATTCTTCTGCTAACCGTCTCATCTACATTTGTACCTACACTATGTGCAATTTGATTTGATCCAGTATTCTCAAGCTTTGCACTGTTACTTTCCAGGCATTCTGAAACAGAAACAAGTTCCTTCTTCATGGACACAGATGACTTACTCCTTGGAAAATCAGCAGCTAATTTCCCCTGCTTTTTCAACAGTTTCTTTTCCAGCTCAAGGGCATGAAGAATTGCATCTTCTCGGCGTGCATATTTCTCTCTTTTCTTGATTGGCATGCCCTGGGCAGATTCAGCCCTTTCAATACAGCCATCAAACTCACCGCAGCGAAATGCCTTCACCCGTTTTGACTTTTCTAGATTGTACCAATCACTAAAATGAAGAAAATAAATAGGAAGGAGGCAGCATATTAAAAAAAAAAAAACAGAGAGAGAGAATAAATGAGAGATGTGTGAATTTATGGCGCAAATCAATAATTTGAAATAAAAATGATATGGGACTAGTTTGTTCCTCAACACTTCTTTTCAATGATGTAAAACATGAAAATATTAATGTAAAGATGCATCCATTGGACATACTACATCAATGCCTTAAAAAAGGGTTGGCAGTCCTTGCTTATCCCAACAAAAATAAAAGATAAATATCTAACTTTAAACATTAATTGCTCAAAACAAGACCTTCAAATCGAAAAACTCAAAGAGTGAACTGGATGATGCTATCAAATCAGACTTATGGGACAAATAATAACACTTACTGTTTTCTTATTCTCGCGCACAAAACCCAATTGTACCTTCATGAAAAGAATTTAAAAGGCAGCAGTTTTCTATGATCAACCGCAAAAGAACAGACAATTCACTTTTCCTCTGAATCCACGGGTTATGACAGACCACGCAGGAAATCTCAAAATTAGGTACTAAGTTCACTATGGGTAAGTCAGGATGGCAGGGGAAAAGATACGTCAAACGGAAAAAGAAAGCATCAAGGTGCCATTATGTATAGTTGGCTGGAAAGAATATCTCAAAAAACAGAGAATTGAAAAAGAAGACAGACTGGGAAAAGGGAAACCCACCACCACCACCATTCTAACCCAAAAGCATAAACCCCTCATGATTCCCAAAAATAAATAATTTCTAAACCATAGAAGACAAAAACAGATTTCAACCGACCTGCACCAACATAAACAAGAATGACCCAATGCTTTTCCGGAGAAAAACCCAGTAAAACAATTACAATCAATTTTACTCAAACACAATCATACTAAATCATTTAAAAACACTCCAACAGCAAAAATTAACATAAGAATCTCCGCGCCGAAGATGATAGCCAATAAAGAACATCTGTATCATCATCCGGATTAACTAAAGTAGGTTAAATTAAAAGGAGGACTTACATACTGGCATCTTCCCGGCCGAGGAGCTTGACCGGAGTCCCCGTCCGCGGAGACGTCGTCAGATTACACTCCGAAATCTCGTTGGGCTCAAGTATCTTGCCCGGCCACCACGACCCGTTCCTCCTCCGCACCCACACGATCGGCCCCATCCCGCCGTCCTCCTCCGCCGCTCCCGCCTCCCAACTCCCCATCTCTCTCTCTATCTCTACTTGTACGTTCGTCCGTTTGAATTGAAGTAGAAGTTTCCGGGGGAAGGAGGGCGTCGACGAGGGAATTTCAACCGCCGCCGGCGAAGAAGAGAGAGAAACGGAGGATCCAAACAGCGGAGAAGGAGAAGGATCTGATTTGAGGAAATGAAGAAGGGTTTCCCATTTAGATTTGGGGATTATGCATTTCTGTTACTAATTTATTAAATTAATTAGTTAATTCATTGTTTGATTCTAATTTCTTTCTTAGGGTTCTTCTTCTTCCTCTTTTTTTTTTTTTTGGTCTATTTTTTCAATCTCTCTCTCTGCGTCTCTGTGTGTGTCCAAAAGTTTCTGTATAATTTAGTTTTCTTATTCTAAATCTGAAGAAGAATCTCAGTGTTCTAATAAAATTATTTTAAGCACATTTTTTCTATTTTTTAGTCATGTTCTCCTTTCTTTTTTTATTTTTTTTGTTTTTTTATTCTTTTTTTTTTATTTTTTGGTTTACGTGGACTCTCTCTTCTTTTTTCGTTTTTAACAACTTTCTCTCTCTCTCTCTCTCTCTCCGCATTCTCGTCATCCTTTCATCATCCACAAATGCAAAAGTTTAATCCTATTAGGTTGTATTTTGGTAGTAAGTTAATGGTTTTTTTTTTCGGTTGATTCAGATTTAAATTTTATTTTATATAATAATGATAATATTTTTTTTAATTGTCAATTAATTTGTGCATATGCAGTATAGTTTCAGACTCGTTAATATTATAATCAATTTAAAAGAGTTCCGCTCATATTTAATGGTGTTCGAGTTTCTTTTCTATAAGAAAAATTAAATAAGGGTAACAACAGTTGACTCTCGATCTCGACCTACATATACGATAATTTACATATTAATGATATATTTTTTTATTATTAAAAAAAACTAAAAGTTTAATCCTAAAATCTTTGTAAATTTTTGTAATTGGAATAAACGTTTTTAGATTTTCATATGGGTGCTCAATCGTTTAAAATCTATTTCAAATATGTACATTTTTTATAAAAAAAAACAAACATTGAATATGTATATTGACCAGCTGTCTTAACTATTTTCTATCTGAAGAGGGTCTGGTTTGGAAATGATTTAATTAAGAGTACAGAACCGATATGAAGAGTCAAAAACATTTAGAAATCCAATTGTAAAAACGTGTAAAGGTTTTTTTTTTTTTTTTTTTTTTTTTTGCGTGTCCCTCCTTTCATATCCAACTAAATTCCCAATTCCAAATCAAGAACCCTTGCCTCTAATTGGTAAATCAAAAGGGCAATTGTTGAGATTCATCATGAGCTTAAGAGTATTGGTATCTTGACTAAATAGGTGTCTCGAACTGGAGTTGGATGCGTTGGAGGAAGACTTTCAATTGCGGTCAGCTAGCAGGAATCTCAATATCAATTTGCTAGTTACATCGCTCCAAATTCTACTTGCGTTCGAAAGTTTCACACATATGTTACATAGTGGAGCCCAGCACTGCCACACTTATTTTGCACATTGGGGAGAATTTGTTCATTTTTTTGTTCATACCTTGGAAGCTCAGATAGAATTGCGGAAGAGAACTTAAATTTGATACATGAAATCTGATAATTGCGTAAAAGTATTATTGATAATTACTTTGAGTGGGCCGGATTTTGGCATTAATTTTTTGTACACTTTGTTCGAGATTTTGCTTAGATTTGTAATCTGAGTTCGCTTCATGATCTTATAATTTTTGTTACCTTTGAAATTGTCTATGATCTTAGATCATGGTTCCAACACCTGTATAGTTCGGAATCCAATTCGCCTAGTATAATGGATTTGGAGTTAAAATTGATGATTTTTAAAAGTTTAGCGATGAAAATAGCATAATTTTTTTAATAGAATTATAGGATATTATCTTTATTTTATTATTTTTTGTCAAAAATTACAAAAAATTGAAAAGGCAAATAAAGCAATACTCCTTCTAGATCATCATGATTGTTGGTCTCCTAACTTTACGTTACAATGTCAACTCAATCCTAATGCTAAAATCCAAAGTGGAATGAACCCTCTTGTCAAATTCTTCACTGTTTTATAATATTAAACTCTTGCAAGGATCACCCAACCAAATTTCAACGTACACCCAAAATGCAACCAAATGTTGATGT